>CM075853.1:73084858-73793608 GCA_037975125.1 Latrodectus hesperus | reverse complement strand
AAAATTTCTCGGAAAATTTGTATTAGCTCCAGATTGCCAAAAATCAAAACAATGAGTTTTAAGATCAGCTTTTTATTTTCATATCATTTATGACTTAAGTGTTAGGCATGGCTTAATACATACTTCAGGTTACAAAATTATTATGACCTAATAAATTAAATATATCATTCTGACATTTTAATAAACAAAATACATGTTAAAAACAAAAACATTTCGAAACAATTCCACAAAATACACTTAAAATACTTTATTTTAATTTGCACTTGAATATTTCTCTTTCTGACGCAAACTATTTTTAATAATAAATTTAATAATTAATGTTAAATAAGAAAAGTATCGTAATTTCGTAAAATGTCTAGTAATTTAAAATGGTAGATTAAAATCTAATTTTAAGTTTATTTTGTCTTATTAAATATAAGCGATTTGTGTTATTATACATAAATTACTCTTACGAGAATCAATAACAGTTTTGCCTTAAGCTTGCTTAATTCAAATTACAGCTTAAAAATACTCCCATAAACATAGCAGAAACTTACAAATTGGGTTTCCTAAAAAATAAAAGTTATATATTTGCTTTTTTTTTTAATTTTTATTTATGATTTAAACTAAAATCATCGAATATATGTAAATGACCTAATTAATTTAATATTTTTCTTCACGTTATAAAATTAGCTGAAAATAAAGTGCTTTTTTAAATAGTAAATTAGCTCTAATACTATAATTACCGATTTCAGTGACATTTTAATTAAGCTCGTTTAGAGATAGACACTGAAACGTTGGCAAGGGGAAGTGCGCTAACTAGGGAATCACTCTGTAAAAAAGAAAATACTTAATGCGTTATCGTAAAATACATATCACTTGTACGAAATCTGATGTCATAAAACTATTCTCACTAATTAAATGCATCTAAATGTACTTGACTTTTAGTTCCCAATAGCACTCCCTGGATTTATACCATTATTTCGCTTCGTTAATATGACTAAATTTCTTAATTTAATTCATAACTTTCCTGTCTGGTTTAAAGTGTCATTACAACACACAAGTAGTTATGACTTATTTTTATTATTTACATCATCTATATTCAAAAACAAAAGATGTGTTATTTTAAAGAGAAGTTTGTAATTAATATTATCAAACTATAGATTTTTTATTTTAGTTGGAAAATTTTTTATCATATATCAATTCATTTAAATTTATGAATTTAATTTAATTAAATTAATTAATTTAAATTTATGAAAATTAGAAAAAGCTAAATTTTAAATTTTTTTAAAGTAGTAATTAAGCAGGTTCAATGCTTATGATAATATTTTAGAAGATGAATGTATTAAAGTATGCTAAAAATGACTCGTAATTTCTATTATAGTATGAAGTGTTTGGTTTTTGAAGATTTTTTCTTACTAAAATTATTTACACTAGATAATCCAGTTCTTCATTGAATTTTGAAGTTACTTTAGTTGCATTTGCAATTATTTTAAATCACTACACTCCATTTTGATACTCGTATAAGTTCCTCTTCTACTTAATTTTTCCCCCATACTTTTTGATTTGTTGAACTAGTCTTGCAGTGGTACACGCATGCTATTTCTACAGTAGGCAATTTATCTCATGGAATGGAGAAAGATATTTTGGTTACAGTTTTTCCAGGTAGTTTAGTTAAAATAATCTGGCTTCTTCGAATGTTTCTGCAGTCTGGTATTTTAAATCTTTGATTGGAAATTAAGTGGTACACATTTTTATTTAAGCTACCTGAAACGACTTCGATATATACTCGTTATATCAAAGAACCTGCAAGTTTATGTTTTATATTAAAATATTTTAATTTAATAAATCACATTTTTTCTTTAATTCTTTGTATTCTCATGTGTTTCCATTATTTTGATTAATACATATAAATATTTGTATTAATTTACTGTGATTTAAATTAAAAATATATTTTTAATTATGTTTTCATTTCTATTCATGGTGATCATTTTGCGTTAACATATCCATTTCCTCATAATATAATACATACATACATACATAAGAGATGGGAGTGGACCCCGTTCTGTACCAATCGGTTATCGGGTTTAGTCCACTCATCACCATCGTGAGCAAGCAGCACCTTCCAGGGGTTAAAAGGTTGTCCCCACACTGTGCCGTCACCCAGCATGCTGTTGAAAATGAAGGATTTAAAATGATGGTGCCTTAAAGCCTTGTCTTGGGTTTTGCAGTATCCAAAACATTAAAGTTCTATATCAGGCAGTGATCACAACATATGGATGAATGATTGAAAAAATGTAGAATGAAACTATTGTGTGGCTGCAAAGTCCTTGATTCTGTGATTGGTTGGGAAAAAACAGTAATTTCATTGCATTTTCTAACTCTAACTAAAAGTTCAAGTTTGCTTAAACTTAGGAGGTTAAAAGTCTGAGTCTGATGAATTGTCTGGCGAGCTGATAGAAGAAGGAGTCCTGTCCTGGCACAGATCGAGACCTTTTTCTGTGAGAAGCTTAGCTATTAGTGTTAATTTTTTCTTGTGGTGAGCTGAACGAAGACAGAATAGAAGAAAATCGGTTAGTTAAGGTTTTGAGGGCATTTGAGATGATGCTGTGCGGTGTAGCTGCATTCTGTAATGTAGTGGAAAGGATTGCCTTCTTTGCCACAGAGAGATGAAGATGTTCTATTTATTTTTTTAAAGTAAGTTGGGAATGGACCATGATCTGTTATGAAGTAATTTACATACGGGTTATCCAGTAGGTGTGCCTCGGAGGAATTTTGGAATTAATTTGTTAGTTGTTCTTCCCAGGTGTGCTATTGTCTATGCGGTTTGCCATGAGGCTAATTTTTGAGATTTAAGGTTGTGTTTTATGGATGCTTGGGACCATGCGAGGTGATATTATTCATCTTTTGGAAGTTTGGTTGATTCTTTCGCAGCTGCGTCAGCGAGCTCATTACCTTGGGTGCCTATGTGAGCTTTGGTCCAGATGAAGGTGAATTTACATGAATTTGCTGCATCGGTTATCAGTGATTGAATTAGTTGAATAAGAAGGGAGCGATGTAAGGGGTTGTTGATGGCTAGAAGGGTAGATTGGCTGTCTGACCAGATTGTTGATTTTGGGTATTTGGAGTTAAAGGCGTGCTTTATGGCTTCAAGGATGGCGAGAGCCTCAGCTTAGAATACTGTATTCCTTGGGTTTAGTAAGAATTTACTTGTCGTGATGATGCTGTCATTGATTAGTAAAACAAAAGCTGCTCCAGTTGATTCATCTATTTTTGACCCGTCTGTATAGTAGTTGGGGTGGTTGGGAGTAGGCTGTATTATTGAATTTTTGTTGATTATCACTTTGATTCCTATATGGCGTTTACCCGGGTGAATCAGATCTTTATGAGCCTTGCCCTCTGTTTGGTCTGGATGAAGAATTTCTCAATCAATGTTCACAGGTTCGCTAAGTTGGAGGATTAATGTCTTTAAAGCTTCGTATTTCAGTTGGAGGTGGAGTAGAGGAGTCCCAGAGAAGATAGTAAGGCTGATTGATGGCGTGGTTCTGTATGTCCTTGTGATTCGGAGAGTTAAGAGGCGCTGCAGACTGGAGAGTAATTTTATCTTTCGTGTTGTTATATAGAGGGAATTCCCAGAATGAGACTGCATAAAGGATAATCAGTTAAATAATGGTGGTGTAAATGATTTTGAGGAGTTTACCTCGACGGCCCCAGTCACGACCCATCATACAAATTATTCTTTGGGAGATGGGGAGGACTTTTGTCTTTAAGCTTTGGATGTGTTGTAAGAAGGAGAGCTTATTGTCTATTGTGACCCCGAGGTAGATGAGTTATTTAATATGTCTTAGGCTGCTGCCAGTCAGCGTTATTTTTCCTGAAGAGTCCTGGATTTTTATGAATTATCATTGCTTGTGACTTTTGTGGTGAGACAGTGAGATGAAGAGCGTTGCAAAGATTTGAGAAAAGCTGTAGGGATTCATTGCTGCGGTGTTTTAATTCTGCTCTGGTTTTACCTCTTGTGATGAGGAGCTGTCATCTGCAAAACAAATAATTTGTGTGTGCTCCGGCCAGGCGTGTGAGACAACGCCGTTGAAGTAAATGCTCCAGAGAATCGGTCTTTCTACTGATCCTTGCGGGCAACCGCGATTTTGGGGTGTTGTGTTGGTACCACTGTCATGGATCACTAGAAGTTCTCTGTTGTCTTGAAAGGAGAGGAGAGTTTTAAAGATGTTGGCTGGTGCTACAGTTTTGGCTAGTTCAGCTTTAAGTCGAGGCCATGCCATTGAGTCGAATGTCTTTGTTATGTCCAGACTTAGAAGCATATTATAGTGATCTTGGGCTTAGTTGTCGTTGATTACGACTTTTGCTGTTTGCAAGGCGTGAAAGATTCGAGTGAAAGCCGAATTGTCTTGGGTGAATGTAGTTGGAGACCAGTAAGTGATGTTTGAAACGGTTGATGAGGAGTCTTTCATATACTTTACCTATTGAGGGAAGGAGGCAAATGGGGCGGTATGAGGTGGGATTTTTTGGATCTTTATTCTTTTTTAGAAAGAATACCATTTGGCCCTTTTTAAATTGCATTGGGAATGTGGAAAACTTGAGGCCGGTATTATAGAAGTTTAGCAGGAATTTCGGACGGGCATAGTGAATAAGTTTAACCATCTTGTTATCTATGCCGTCCGGGCCTGGTGCTTTTGTGTTGTAAAGATTCTTGATTGTGCTATTTAACTCTATGATTGTGAAGGGAGGATCTGAGTTGGAATTTAGAATCGGAAAGTCTTGTAGGTTGTCTTGATTGATGCTAGCTTGCTAGCTTGAATGTTCTTCCTGGACTCTTGATAGGGAAACATTGTTCAGCTGTTTCTATGATTGTTTGGTTAAAAATGTCAGTAAAGTCATCTAGTTGGCTAAATGATGATATTGGTTGTAAGTAATTTTGCAGAGAAGATAGCTGAGGTTTGATTAGCTTGATAAATTTATTTTGGTACTTGGTGCTATTGTATCTTTTGTTAAATGTTATTGATGTTGGTTCTGAGTAGTTAAAAGAAATGTAGTTGTGGTCTGAGCATGATATGGAATCTTGCACTTGCCAATTAGTGAGGCTTTGAAAGATCTGATTGTTGCATAGAGTTAGATCTGGCCAGCCCGAGCCAACCGGGTCAGTGAAAGTAGGGGGCTGTTGGGCTCGTTGAGTAGATATAAATTGTTTGATGCCAGGAACTGTTCCAAGATTTGACCTCTGCTGTTGTTTGAAGGATAGTTCCAGAGAATATTGTGGGCGTTGAAATCTCCAGTAATAATAATTTGGTGGTGATGATACCGATTGAGCAGGATATTAAGGATTTCTAGCGTTGTGTTGATATTTTCAAATGGTGAGCCATACAGATTTATTAGAATTATTGGTAAAGGTGAGAAATTAAGTTGGATAGCTATAATATGTCTATGGCTGTATAGGATGATCGGATTTATTGGAATTGAGATGACAATTGCTGATCTGGGGGCTTGAGTTGCGGATTTATCAAATATGATTTTCCAAGAAATTGGGTAACCCTTTATATGGTTGTTGGAGGTGTAGGGCTCTTGGATGCAGGTTATTGAAGCTTCAGTTTCAATTATGTGCTGGATTAGTTGTGTTTGTGCCGAACGGCTTCGCTGTAGGTTAATTTGTAGGAAGTTTAGCGTGTTTAGCATTTCAGCAACACTGAAAATAAAAATCCTTATTATTATCCATCATTAATGATTATTTTTCTTATTTTACTTTTTTTCTACATTTTCCCTATGCAATTCTATGGTTCTATAAAATTCCATTTAATTGAATATGCTTTAATGTTCTATTAATCGATAAGAGCGATACTTTTGAGAGATGTTTTAGTCATTCTGGATATTCTTGTTCTCCTTCGTTTATTTGTCGATTCTAATGGAAATCACATTTTAAATCATCATACATACTTCAATCCTAAGTTTTTATCAATCTTCATTACTTCTAAAGGATCATAAAAAATCATTGAACCTGACTAATTTTATTCATTTTGATCACTGTATTTTTTATTTTTCCATGATAAATTTCGTGATATAGTTTCGTTATATTTTGTACTTTATATGGACAGGAAAATAACTTATGTCCAAAATATGGAATAATTCATTCGATGAAATGCTGAAAATATTTTATTTATTAGTAATCTCTGAACATATTAGTTCAGAGAAAGTAATTTAAGCTAGAAAATTTATTTTGAATATAATAAAGATAGCAAAAAATAACTGGAGAATCATAATTTTTTAACTAAACTAATTTTTTAACTAAACTTTAAAAAAGATATTCAGAAAAAGCCACTCATAAATAAGATTGTCCTTATTTTTAGTAGAACAGGTTATTATATCATTCACAAACATGTGTATTATTGAACTAAGATTCCAATAACTATCTGTTACTTCAATGCTACCTAATAAATACATATTTTTCTTATATTTAAATCTCCTGATATGTGTTTGGTGCTAAAACGGAAAATGTTAGCTTAAACAAAGAAAATCTTTCAGAATCCAATGAAAGGTATAATATTCAAAATATATTTATTTTGACGTGGTCATAAAGAGAATAAAAACTGCCGGAACTCTATATGTAATCCATTTTGACACGCGCACAAGAAATATCCTTTAACGGCTAAAATTTCAAGTAAGCACCAATGATTTCCCTTCTTAAAGAGAATCATAAATCTTTGAATAAATTTTTTTATAGTTAAATATTCCTTAATAATTTTTGGCATATCCTTGTGAAATGTCAGGAGAGAATACATTTTCAATAAAATTACAAAAATAATATAGTCTATGTGCAACCAAATAATATGCAGGCAATATTTGAATTATTTAATATTCGTATAGTATGTTTGATTTTCATTTTGTAACAATACATTTTATATCTCTCATTTTCATGCGATGACTTAATAAAATATATTACGAAAAACTGAATTGTACAAAGTTACTAAATAAAATTATCGATTAAAATTTAATTTTTCGAAATTTCACTGTATTGCAAATGCAGATATTTTTAACTCTACCAATTGCGATACAAAGAAAAATTAGAATAAATCTCAAATTAATACACACTATACATTGAATATTTGTCTTATGAAGGAAAATACTGCAAAAAAAAAATTCCCTGAAACAATTAGTTTAAATAGTTTTCTTTTAAAAAATGTCGACTTTAAAATAAGAAATGCCGTCATTTTTAATCATTGAACCCTTCAACATTTTGTCAGAGTTTGCACAGAAGATTGAAGTATGTTTGAAAGAAAATATTGAAAAATCGAACTTTTTAACAAGTTTCGTAAAAGAAAATGCTCCGAACTTTAAGAAATTCTCAATACTTCACAAAAATACTTAGTTTTAAAACTATTTTATGATGAGTTGATTGTAAGTTTTATATTGATATTTGAAATTCATGTTAATATTTTACATGCGTTCCTAAAAAAATACTTTTTCTAAACAATATAATACTTACTGACTTGCCAAAGTGAGTAAGGACTGATATTTTGAAACGTGTTATAAAAAATTCAAATTTAATATTATTAAATTATATCATTATTTTTTAATTAGTATATATATATATATATATATATATATATATATATATATATATATATATATATATATATATATATATATATATATATATATATATATATATATATATATATATATAAATCCCCTGCCAGAATATACTTCAGGCAGGGGGATTTTTTTTGGCGTGTAAAAAAAAAAAAAAATTAGGAAAAAGTAGTCAATAGATAGCGTTGCACAGGCGGCTGTAGGTTAATTACATGAATTCTGACATGAACGATAATCAATTGTGGCTGTAAGCTGAACGTTAAACCAGTTGTGCTATTGTAAGTCAGGCAGATGTTGTGGCACTCTTGATGTAAAGCCTATTCAAAGCGACAAGGTGGTGCCACATCGAATAGGAAAAAATCAGTTTTTAATTGCCCTGCGGCCAAAAACCATAGAAAAAGCCAACAATAATTCGGTTTTTAACCGTCCTTAGTCTTCTTCAAGAAATTTTCAATATGGTGTCCACCATTTTCTGTCAGGAGGTGTAAACGTAAAACGGTATTTTCAACAGCAGCTTGGAGTGTACCAGTGCTGTTGTTGTTAACGTGCTGAGTAATGCGGCATTTCAAATCTACTAAGGTGTCTAGTGGAGCACTGTACACAACATTTTTTCAGAAATCTCCAGAGCCAAAAGTCACAGGGAGTGATGTCCGGTGATCGTGGCAGCCAGGGAGTTGGAAAATGTCGGCTGATAATACGGTCATTTCCGAAATGGCGTTGCATCACCATCGACAATTAATGAGAATTCAAGCTACTCAGCATTTTATACAAGACGTTAATTTCCATATAACAGCCTGTGCAGCGCCATCTACAGGCCACTTTTTTTCTAATTTTTTCCCACGCCAACAAAATCCCCCTGTTTGAAAGTACATTCTGGTGAAATTTCAGGTCTTTCTGACCAGTGGTTCCTTTTTTACAGCATTTTTAAATTTGCAATTCTACTAAGGTGTCTAGTAGTAGTAGTAGTAGTATGTATATATATATATATATATATATATATATATATATATATATATATATATATATATATATATATATATATATATATACACACATAAATATATATATAATATGCCTCAAATAATTAGATTAACTTGAAATAATAAAGTTAGAATGTGTATTTAATATATGTAAATCAAATTTAAATGCGAAAGTAATAATTTCAATAATAATTTCAATTAAAACGAAAGTAAAAATTTCACAAAAGAAATAAAATGAATGAGCGGTCATGTATGATTTAAATATTCGCTAAATGATGTAGTCAAAAGGTATAAACTCTTAGATAAATAATCAGTGTTATTTTAAAATTAAGTACAATAAATCTTGATCAATTTATTGTGCGTGTTTCTGTTTAACAGGAATAAATTAAAATGAATATTGACGTACATACATACTTGCATATCTTCAAACTTGCAGAAGTAAATTTTTTTGCAAAAAAAAAAATATTGAATAGTTTAAAGTATATATGGATTAATACTATACAAATATTGTTAATAATAAAACAAATAAAAAATATAACAAATATTAAAATCAAATAAGAAAAATTAATAAATGTAAATTTGTAATAAAAGTTATCAACGAAAAAATGATGCTAAGACGAACAAACAAAAAATGCTGTTTTAAAAATGTCGCAATAATTTGACAAAATTGTGATCCAAATTCCTAAATACAATACAAATTCCTAATAAACAAATTCCTAATATACGAATTCCTAATAAAAATAAATCACGTAAACGTTCTGTGTTTTTTATTTATGCTAGCCATACATTTAGATGTTAGAAAAGTTAAAAATAAAATAAAAAATAAAGACGTATCGTAGAATTTCATTTATTAATTTGTTTATCACATATAAATGTATAGGGAAATTATATAAATATAATTCTATTTAAAAATATTTTATAATATATGAAGATACATATTTTGATTTAATTATTTTACTATAATAATTAACTTTATGAATTATTAATTTCCCTTACATAAAACATCAAAACTTTTAAATCCAAATTACTATTTTTATCATGAAGTTTATTGATTAAATTACTATATTAATTATGAAGTATACTGATTGTGCCACTTAAAATTTATTAAGAAATACAGTCATCTGATTATTTTATTCTTTATGTTATATAGTTCCATCTGCACTTCATTTTGTAAATTATAATTGTATCTTTGTTGCTTAAGAATATTTTCATATCTCCAAAGAGATTCTCATGCGAATTTAAAATTGAAATTCAACGTTCATTCTGAAAAGGAAAAATAATTTTGTGTGTTAACTGTTCCCATTCATATAGCTTTTGATTTTCAATTTATTTATTATTGATAGAAGAAAGGAAATGTATTCGATTTTATTAAATCAGAATTTATACTTAAGAACAATAAAATATAATAACATGAAATATATTGTGTAAAATATCAAAATAATTTTTAAGTATGTACATAACTTCCGCAATTAATACATTTTATAAAAAATATATTTAATATAATATTCTTAGCCTATTTAATATACACTTTTTAGTATCAATTTGACATCTGAAAGATCTTGCATCACAGGATTATGTCTTGATGTTAAAATAGTCATAGCATGCTATGGTAGTAACATAAAATTTGATATCACACAATTTCGAAAAGGCATGCACAGTAACATTTATTTCTTAGTAATAATGAAGAACATAAATATAGATCAGCTAGAATTAATCGCATTAATTTCAGCGTTTGATATATTTTAATAGTAAATTCAAAAAATATTTTTTGGAATTAATTGATGCATTTTCTAAAATAATATAACACAATTATTAGAACCGAAATAAAGACTTTTAAAATAATTTTATACAAAGTTTCTTTCTATTGCATTTATGACATAAAAATCAAAATGTCTTTAAAATAGCTCATTTGTAATTTTTTCTACTTAATTTAGAATAATCAACAAAAACCACATTTATAAATGCATCATAATGCTTGGACATGTTACACAGTATTAAAAGCTATTTTAGATCTTTTCAATTGGAAATATCTATGCATTGTAGATTCATTATACATTTTGATAATCAAATATTCCCCTCAGTCCATTAGTTTAAGATCTTTCGAGGCTTATTGAAAAGTTTAATAACATATTATTAATTAAAATAATTTAAAAAGCAAATTATAATGTTTACTTTCTGCTTACTTTACACAGTGTAAAAATAAAGCCGTTTTTCCTGTAAAATTCTAGACTAATATTTCTTTTACAGGCTCCTACAATTAATAGTTATAATCAAAGTTAATTTCACGTCACTCAACACTAAATAGGAAAGAATTACTCTAACTCTTACACAAGTAATTCGTAATTTAGCTTAAATTAATGCACTTAAAAGGAAAAATATATTTGTTTTCTAAATGATGACATGATTATTTGTCCTGTTATTCTTTCAGCTTTATATTTGTTCTTTCCTGTTTCTTGAATTAATGGTTTTTTAGATGCAAAAACTGAAAATACTTTCGAAAAATTTCACAGTTGAATCATAAATTTTTACTTTTTACATTTTTTTAGATTATATCGTCCATAGGATTTGTCACTATTTCCTTCTTTTGTTATATATTATATTTCAGCCGGTAAATAATGCTGAAAACAGCAACAACCAATTCAACTTAATGGTAGCAATTTGATTCATACATTTTTTTCTAATACTAGACACGTCAGACTCAGTTATTTTAACAACTCATTTGCTTTAGGTTAGTAATAGGATATGTAAAAATCTCAGATAATTCTAGAAACTGATAATTTTCTAAAAACTGTATCTAATCTCCATCTTCTCTCATCAGTTTGATTTTCATATATAACTTTTGTTAGCAAATGAGTTCAGCATCACAATTGAGTTACCACTATAATCATAATTCAGAAACTAATGGTTATTTAGTGAGCTATCATTTTAGTAAGCAAAAAATCTAATCTTTAAAACAAATTATAATATATAGCTATTTGGTTGCCAGTTACTTTATTCCATATGAAAGTAGCTGCAGAGAGAAACCTCATATGGATTTGTACAATGGAATTGATTAAATTACTATGTTATTGTTCTATTGCTACCAAAATTCGTAGAATTAATTAATTTTATTTTTGTAAAATTTTGACTGCTAAAATTGCTTACGTTTTCTATGCGTAAAGACATTTTTGAGTCAAAGTAAATGTATGCTGACTTATCAAATTTAAAATTTATCGTGGGGTAATCAACTGTTAGATTAACTTCGAAAGTACCAAAATTTATCGATAACTTTCTTTTCTAAACTATAAGCTAATTTGTTTTATTTTATTGAATATTTCAAATCTTTTGAATTTTATTAAAATTTTTTGCGTTATTGTATGAGTTCCAGATAGTTTCATCGCAAGATTTTTCCTTTAAATTCTGGTTACTGAGCTTTACTTACTGTATACATTCCAATCATTTTTTGTAGATATTTAAATTATCAATTATTCAGATTAATTATGAAACAATTTTTATTAAATAATATATATTACTAAGCTAGAGTTTAAATTGTAAATGTGTATAGTTTTAAAGAAAATCATCTCAGTCTTCAAAATTTATTTGTACTAATGATTATTGAATAAAAGTGTCTTATCTTATTCCTTTATGTGTTAAAATTTGTTTGACATAATTGTCTATTTCTGTAATATTTTCTTTCATATGTTTCAGCTTAATAAATTTATAATTTTTATTTTTTAACATGTTTGAAGAAAAATTTAAAAAATATGTTTCATATTTAACTTCAAACATTGCAAGACATTAAAGATGCCTTCTTGTTTGCTAACGTTGAAAATCCTTGAAATTTTACATTTACTCAGAACGTTCGTTATAAATATAAATCTTTTTTATTTTCTTTTTTTAAAGTTGAATCATTTTCGCGTAATTTAACTTTTTGAGGCTTGTTATTTATGTATCAATGGTGTTAAATGATAAATTGTAGACTAATTTTAGCTCCTACAGTTTTTGTAGTATATTTTAGATTTAAATTTTTACATATTATAATTTTATTCATTTTTATGTAAAAACTGCATTCATATTTTTATTAACATAGTTATAAAAAGCTTGAAATTATTTTATAAATTTGCGTATTACAAAAATAATTTATTATCTTTCATTTGATTATAATGATGACTTATTTTTACAATGAAATGCACAACCAATATATTTTAATCATCATATGCGGACATAAAGAATGTATGTAACATTAATTCACTTTTAAAAAATAATAATTTATTATAAAATATAAAAAATGAAATGGTTTACTCACTTTAAGCTAATTGTACAGGCCTAATAATATAGTAAGGCACTGTGTATTGTTCACTGTAAATCGCATAAACTTTTCGATAAAGAAGGGTTTACATACTGTATGTTATGTATGTACTAATATATATTCGATATGGTAAGATATTGCAATTGAAAAGTCTGCAATAAAATTGAATAATATTATTGTTCAGACAACATATAAAATGAAAACATTTATAACATAAATTATGATAAACTATAATATAAATAATTATGCATATTGATAAAATTTTATTTTTTAATTTCCGTAAGCTTTTGTGCATATTTAAGTGATTTTATTTATTTGAATATAAGTGGTTACACAAAGTTTAAAAATCGTAAGCCAATTATATCTTTAATTTGCTCATACTGATTTTAATTCATAAATACATTAATATCTAATTCGCAATAAACATAATGTAATGATAGAAAATTTATTCATTAAGTTTTCTAGAATTTTTTTAAACAAAACTTCCATAGAACAAAGAATTAATTTAAGGTGTTCCGACCTATTATTTCAAATATTCTGTTATTTATTGAATTTCAATCATTAATTGTATATAAAATTAATTGCATAAAACTTTAGAAGTATTTTGAATGTTATGTTCTTAAATAGTTTAATGGCAATTATATACCTATTCTGTACCGTTTTCAAAGTATTTCTCTTGCACTAAATTATGTGATAAGATTGAACATTTTATATTGTCCTTGAAAAATAAAGTGTGTGCATTATATGTATGTAAAAACTTGGAACAAATTAACCAAAATACGTTTCTTTTTAATTTTTCGACTAAACAATGCAGATATAAAAGAAAGAATTATTTCAAATGTAAAGTGCACATAAAATATATAACGAATTTATATAAAAATTTATTATTTTTGTTTAAAAAACCTGAACTGTTCATGGCTTTAATTTGTGAGTGGTTCATTATTACACACATGTATTTAATATGCTCATATTCTAAAAAACTTAAAATAAAAATTTCATGTTTTTGATTGGTTTTGAGATATATTCGAATAACATTCTAATCATATTAAATATCTGATGCAAACAGTTTCATACGAGAACTTTGCAATACTATGATACAGTTATATACAGGTTTGTCTGTAAGGAAGATTATGTCTAAAATAACGATTTACTAGACCAAAATAGCTGTATTAATTCTGAAATTTCATGAGCATTTAAGATACGCTATAGTTTGAATTCAAATATTTCAACTAGATTTATTTTTTCAAACATTTACTGAGATAGAACCTTAAATTATCTATTCGCGAAAGTATGCAAAATATTTAAAATTAATTAAATACTAAATATTTATTTGAAATTGAGTATTTTATTTAAACTGAAATGTTTAATTTTAATTGTATAAAGGACTGAGAAAGTCATTAAATTCTTGGCCTTAAGCTTTATTTTACAGAATATAATTACATGTTTCTTAAAAACATAATCAAATGAAAATGTTGAAATTAGTAAAGCATATAATAATTCCTTTTAGAAAAATGAAAAATACATTTGATACCAATATTTTGAATACTTTATTTATTTCTGAAAAATAATTTCTTATATCCAAGTAACAAAATGAAATTACAAAATTATAAATACGTGAAAAATTCATGATAGGGTAAGATAAAAATGATTTCAAAAATTCAAAGTTATTTCCAAATTTTATAATTGAAGTATGAAATTAATTAATAATAGTATTGAAGTATGAGTATATATATTGAAGTATTTATGAAAAATCTGTTTTCGTACTGAATGACGAAGATTCTGTTATCTCAATGATAACGAAAAATGATTTTATAAAATTGAGAAGTTATGTCAAAAATTGGTACGTTACCTATTATGTAAAGAACTGAATTGAATTTTATATTACTAAATTGTTTGTTATATATGCTTGTAAAAATGCTAACTTTTAATTTGAAAGAAAAAGAGTAATTATGAAAGAATAATCTCTCCATATTTTCTTCTTGTACTCTTTTCTCTATATACTATTTCCCTCTATATTATTTTTCTTCTGATTAAATATCCATTAAATTTCCATATAAAATGGTATAACTCGAATGACATTGATTGAAATACTTAAATATAGTTAGATAAAAAGAAAATGATCTCAATGTTTTTGCAATTGATGAATCACACCGAGAAAAAGATTTTATTACCGTAACAAAAAAATAAATATTTTATTTATTCATCTTTCATACCTGTCACGATTTATTAGAAATATAATAAACGAAGTAGAATTTAAAATGATTTAACACCTGCAACCTAAGGTATCTATAATCATATTTAAAGAGAATTATGTTTTCAAATTCATATTAAAGGATATTTATATACAAAACTTTTTACGTATATTCCTAAATATATCTTATATATATTAATATATCTGAATGCTATTATATAACTATAACATTATAACATAAAAATAATATAGTACTTTATTTTATATTGTCTATTATAGTTTGTATCAATATGCTTCAATGATGTAACTCTTGTAAAAAACGTTTAATAAAATATATGAAAATCTTTAGGAAAACGTGTGAATTAAATTAGTTGTGAATAATTATGATATAAAAATTTTGCTAAGAAGACTGTCTAAAAATGATTATGTAACATTTCAAATGAAATAATTTTATTTCTATAGCTTAAGCATGTTGAATTCAGTAAAACTTAAAAAAAAAACGTGGAACGACTTTAAAAAGTAAGAAAATTTCAGAAAAAATAAACAAGTTCGTGTTTGTGATAAAGTGTGGTGATTAAACATTTACGACAAGAGTAAAACTCACATTTCATAGAAAACCTTCTCAACACACACAAAAGAAAAAGTATCCCCTCGTCTCATTTTTCTTCAGTAGCAACATTCCTTGACTAGAACACGTGCAATTTTGAAATTGTCAACTTAAGAAGAACATCCAATTTTTCTTACTAAATTACTCAAGAAGTAAAGAACCTAGAAAAAAATGAATTCTTTGAAATTGCATAGTAAGAAATAGGAATTTAATCAAAACATAGAAAGCTATGCTTTTCTTAATTCGAATTGTTATAGAATTTGTAGGACGGTAAATTAAACGTTTTTTTATAATGTAAACCAAAAATAACTCTGTTACGTTACAAATAACAAATTTTTAACTCAAAAATGATTTATATTAAAATTTCATGAGTACATTTTCGAAAAATTATGTTGCTCAAAAAGTATATGAATTTAAACTAAAAGTTTTGCATTCTAATAACAAACAAAAATAAAGATGTATAATTATAAATGTTACTAGGAAGGAATTTTTAAGTTATTGATAATAGTATTAAAATAAAGTAAGATTTCTTTCTAGTGCCCCACTTAATGTTATTTTAAATAAAGTCACTTTTTAACATTATTAAAAATTGCTTTTTAAATAGAAATATATATATATATATATATATATATATATATATATATATATATATATATATATATATATATATATATATACATATATCTTTTATTATTTAAACTGCAGCACTCAATAAAGGAATTTCTAAACTAGATTTCATCAAACATATCCTATTTCTGATTGAGACTTTTTGCCGACCTAAGCAACACAAAAGTGCATGAAAGGAGTGTAGTGTCACTGGGTCATGTGACAACATCTGTTGTTGTTAACGACTGTAAGAATCAGATGAGAATTGGGTCGGGAAGTGCTGGCTCAGCTGACGGAAGCTATTTTCATTTGAACTGTACCAATTACACCATAATCGATTTTGATCATGTTCATGAAAAGAAATTTTTGCTAAGGAAACTAATTTTATTTGAATATCTGTATTGAAAAGTTCGGTGCAAATACTAAATTTCTAAAATTTCTTTATTATTCTTTTACCAAATACTGTACTTAGAATTATCCTAACCATACACCAGAAAGAAATTAAAAAATTGCTAAAAACTTCATTTTAAACATTTGACTAGATTTCACACAATTAATTACAATAATATATATCTTTTTATCGTACTTAGCGTTTGTAAATTTAATTTTGCTTTGAGTTATTCACTAAAATTGATTAGTGTCATACATGAAACCAGAACTGCTGATACTCTTTATTCAAGGTTTTATTCACACCAACAAATTTTTTAAAGCCAATTAAAAAAAACTTACATTTAAATTATATTTACAAAGACAACAGAAACGGAAATTGAGTAATATATTTATTGTATATCAGAAATAAATATACATAGATTAATAAATGCCCGAAAATATTTTGTATATTCCAAGTCGGCTAGAAATGTGTTTATTTGTCAGGATTTTTTCTCTTCACTACGCAAATATGGTTTCTTTTAGAACAACTCATTTATAATCTGAATTTTTATGACTTTCCTCAATACTAAATGAAATAAATATCTCATTTTCTTTCCATCTTGTCTTATATTCAGAGATTGAGAAAATTGTCTCTAATGGATTAAGTACTGTTTCAAAGTTACTTAGCTCACAGTGTATTTTAAATGGAATATATTTAAACGCTTTTGTCAATATGAAATACTGAAACGTATTTCCAAAAATTAATGATACACAGCTAAAGACACCGCATCTATTGTAAGTAATTTGTAGTGCATATTAATTTATAGAGCTAAAAGGATGTATTAGTTTTTGAACATGTAAAAAAATGAATATTGAATAATGATGTTATATTTTATACTGTAAAAATATGAAATGAAGATGATTTAGAAAACCAATAACTAAAAAAAGAAGGAAATAAAATGCGACGAATACATGCTTGTTCTTTCACATTACGGGAAGATAAAACAACGAAAAGGCGTTCCAAGTATATTTGGGTAATTGTCGTCCAGTGGATAAAATATTACAGAAGCACATTATGCCAGCATAATCTTAGCAATAAAATGTAAATGAATTCGAATATGCATTTAATTAAATTTACATGAATGAAATTGATGAAAAATTCTAATTCAGATTGGAAAATTCTGAATTAGTATTTTCTTTTAATTAGATTAATCAGAATGATTAAAAATTGAACTGTATTACAATGTGTGAGAGATAAATATCTTAAAGAAGGATAAAATAGTAATCAAATCAAATCTTTAATAGTAAAGAGATATCATTGACAAAAGATTAGATAGAAACAAAAAATCATTACTATATATATTATTAGTTTAATTTTGAATCGAAAGAAATCAGTTTCAATAAAGAAAATGTGTGTTCAAATATACCTTTTAGGGACACAAATTGAAGCTCTTTGAAAAACTTAAAATAATAAACAAAGCTGTGAAATTATTTTTAATTAGAATTTTTTATTAGTATTTTTAAATGACATTTTAAATGAGAGCAAAGCATCACTATTTTAAAAAATAATTATATATTTTATCAATGAAATTAAAATGGTGTATCAAATAACGGACTCAGCATAATTTAATTAGAATAGTATATTGCAACAGAAGACTATTTTATTTTTTTAAAAAACATTGATTAAATATAATTTTATAGATTGTGAACTATATTGGCTTATAACATATTTTATTGTTTGACGTTAGAGGATTTGTGATACCATTAAGACTATTTAAAACACAAAAAAGAACAAAACTCTAAAAGATGTATTAACCAAAATGTAGTTACTTAAATTTGTCAACTATAACATATGATATATATTTATTTTCTGTTTGCGGATTTTAATTTTCTATTACATTTTAAACGTGCAAAAAGCAGTAACAACAAATAATATTTTGTAATAATCACAGGTAATAATATCCATTAGAATTTCATTCTAACGAATATTTGTATTGAAAAGTTGAAAAAAAATTCATAATTTTAAATTGAAAGAATGGTGGAGTTGACGTGAGAATATTTCCATGTTATGTTTTCCAATGGTTTTATGTTTTCCAATGGTTTTAAAATAATATTGATTAAAAAAATATGTTCAACATCAACAATCATTGTTTGAAATGGAAAGTTAAAGAAAAGTTGATCTCAGACTGATTTGTTCAAGTGATACAGAATTTACAAAAATCTCATTTATGTTCATTATGAAGAACACTTAAAACAGCAGCTGTTAGTTCTATGGATAATGTATTCGGCATATGCAGATGGATAATTGACGAAATGAACTTATTTAAATATACATTGCAACTTAAACTTAACATTAAATCTGCCAACATATACATGAAATCATTTATTAAGAAATACTTACATATGAATTAATTCATATACATAAGCATTAATTCTTGGAATGTTAACGAAATTTTTATTTCATTTTTTGACATTTCTTGTAGCCTAGAAAAATAAATTATAATCTTTGGAAGTGATCCTACACTAATAAAAGTGAAAAAACAATATGCTGTGGAAAAAGGAAGGCATGCCGTTTTCATTAATTTCTAGTTGAATTTAACAAACAAAAATTATCACAGCTATCTAATGCATTATTAAACATATTTCAATAAATGTTAAAGAACACTTATTTCACTATGACAATTTGTCTTCTTATTTAAAAAGGATTGATAGATGAGTTATATGAAAAAAAGACAAATGAAAATGATCAATAATCCTCATCTAGATATATTTGGCTCACGTCATTAAGAAGTTGAAACAAATTGGGCTTAAGTGCATTTACATTATGCATTTCAAGAAATAAATTACTTCAGACATTTAATACTAGGAAAATACACTTTGCAAAAGACCACTGATACTGTTATAGGTTACTTTAAACACTGTAAAATATTTGTGAATAAGATTGACAGCTAAAAAATTTAAATTCATTTTCATGGTATGGATATAATGATTTTTAATTAAAAATAAAATAACACATAAATATTTTTATAGTGGTATATTTTTTCTATTGCATTAGCATAAATATTGAAAACAAATATTTTATTAATGTCAAAAATTTAGAAATATATTACAATGTGATTAACATAAGATAGTTGAAATTCCTATAGTTCTTTAACAATAGACAAAAAGATGGAAAAAATGACATGCAAAAAACAAGAAAGACATTCCACATTAAATATTTTCAAAAAATCATCTAATTATATTTTGGAAATATCAATCAGTTACACATATGATACATTTAGTATGAAACTCTTTTCATAAAAAATTAAAATGGACTGTTGTGGTTCACTGAAAACTTAACAAAGTTTAATAATTATCAAAAAATCAGAAAATGGCTGTTTTGAATTCTTTAAACAAAAGGAAAATTCAGTTTTCAGTTTATAAAACGTCTTAACATTATTTTAAAATTAGCTCCATTTCCATAATTTTGCTTCATTAGAATATATGACTTTTAGAAAAAATGTTTAATCTTTCAAAAGTTAATTCCAGCAATTTATAGCTGTCTATTACAAATAAGTAATAGCAATATTAAATAAATCATAACGCATATTTTATAAAAATATTTCATTATATGTGTTTAGTATTTTGCAAAGTTATCATTGAAAAAAAAACATAATATATTGTCGTATTTGTTGTGAATACAAAATAAATTAATTAATGAAATTAAAATTCATATGCATTCTAAAAAGGATAATTTGTGCAACTGTTTGGATCAGTGGACTGTTTGTGCAATTGTTTGGATCAATCAATCGTTACTTTACAGTCCAAATTTTTCGGTAAAATATAATTTATCAACAATTATTTGAGTTAAAAAATATTAACAATTATTTGAATATATTTCTGCTAAAGCAAAATAATAAAATTATATGAAGTTGTCAGTGCTAACTTCAAAAACTGTATATAAAATAATCACTTCACTTTGATTTTTCTCATAAGCAATTATGTTGATAAAAATACTTTATATATAAACACTAATTTTTTTCTGGAAAGACAATCATTATCAGAATAATTTCATATCTTAAAATGTTTTCAAACAAATATATAGATAAACACTCTTAAACAAAACAAACAGATAACATTATGATATTTTTGCTAAAAAATCTTAAATGTTAAATATTTCATCATTTTACTATATCAATAAAGGATATTTTATTTACATATTTTTTATAATTTTTATTTAATTTATAAAGGACATTTTGATACTGAAAAATTTCTCTTTACTTTAATTTACAAAATCTATTTTAATAATGGATTGCGTTTTTCTTAAGCATTTGATACAAGATTAAACAATGGATATGTACCTATACTCTGAATTTTTAAAGAGTTACGGGAGAAAAATTACTTTGATTCAAAGCTTCAATATATTAGTTATTTTACTGAATAATTTACAGTTTAATAAAATAAATAGTGATTTTCTTCAAGTATGTATTGTTGATGTAAGTAAAATTCTTAATTATTACTTAATCATAAGTTTCCATGAATTACAATTACTTATCAAAACATTAAAATATAAATATTAAATAATTTGCAATAAAATCTCTAAAACACATTTCAGCTGTTAAGATATTTCTTAAAATATGATGAAAAAGTACCTTTAATAATTCTACAAACTCATAGCATTGAATATTTTGTAATGGTTACTCCAAGTTCTTTTCTTGGTGCTACTGCCAAAAAAATCAAAGTATGTCATGTTTCTTTTTTCAATTTAACTATCGGCAGTGAAAGAGCTCGGATGTCCTCCTTGGTGACTTATAAAGCTACACAATATTAATTAAATTTACCTTTAAAATGCACAAATATATTTTCCAATACCAAATTTATCATATTGAACAATAATTCATCTTATTTCAATATGCTAAACTGGTATGTCTTTCATTGTAGTCATTTTTGTTCTCGAAGCTTAAGTGAATCTAGAATTATAGAGTGAAGTGGATTTTAAATTACTACAGTTTTCAACGTCCAAAATGAGTTTTGGTTACTGCAGTGGCTTGAAACTTTCGTTTGAATCTTCTAAATGTTAAATTGAAGGTATAAATAATAAATAGACCTGTTTTTGATAAGTAAACTTTTAAATTTAATTTTTAGGATGAATTAAGATCAGAACTCATTCATTTGATTTGAATATGTTAATTGTTAACTACAGATACATACCAGTATATATATATATATATATATATATATATATATATATATATATATATATATATATATATATATATATATATATATATATATATATATATATATATATATATATATATATATATATATATATATATATATATATATATATATATATATATATATATATATATATATATATATATGTATATATATATATATACTCTGTAAATAAATTAACTGGCTAATAAAACATTATGAAATATTTAAAGACAAATGCTGGAAAACGTTTTTTGGAAGTATTTGCTTATGGTATATGCAATAAAACAAATTCAGTCTAAACTAAGAATTCAGAAATAAACATTATAAACTACAGTTTTCAATAGCATTTCACTTTGAAATGTGTATGAGATGTACGAGAAACACATGGCAATTCATCAAAAATCTTATTTTCATAAATTTTAAGATAGATAACGGTAAGAATTTTTTTCTATGTCTCATAACAAATATTCGTTGGAGAATTTATTTTTATGCTTACATTCAAATACTCAGCGCACACATATTTCGAGCCTGTACATTTCCCAAGAGAAACAAATATGATTATGGAAGAACTCCGGAATGAAGTTTCTTTTGAACTGGCATTCACTGACGCAAAGGTGAATATCTGTCGTGTAGAGTCAAATGTCAAAAATTACTATTTCCTTTTTTCACTTGAGTAAAATGAAACAATTCCAAATAAGATTTATTAGATGTGATAAGAAAAATTTTATTATGAAAAAAAATTATGTTTCCAAATGTTCAAATACATTGAGATTTTTGTCATGTGGGATAAAGTTATTTAGATCATGCACCGCTTATTTCAATTATTTTAATTTTACGCAGAATTTATAATTACAAACATAAGTAATGCTCTAAATTACTTAATGTATTTAGCTAAAAAATATATGTTAATAGATTGATCCCAATTTTTAATTATTGATATGCTGATTACATAATTTAATATGAGTTTAATAGATATGGATTTATTTAAGTAGATGTGCGAATTATTTACTTATATTCTGTGCATTTCATTTAATATATACAAAAAGAGGATTGTAATGGTTTATTTTAAATAGAGATACAAACAATAATTTTTGTACGTTTATATGTTATAAAATATTTCATTTTAAATTTTGTTACAAAATATATAGGTAAAAAACAGGGTAGTGTATTTTCAGGAAAATATACGGAACAAAAAACTAAATTTTAAAGTTATCTATTTTATTTTAAATTTCTTCACTTCAAATAAAAATACATTTTGTACAACATTATCGAAAGAAAAATATAAAAAAAAATTTAAACTGAAAATTTATTTGATTAGAGTTTTTGCACATAACTTGTAACGTTTTTAACATAAAATTTCTTAATTAACGTATTTTTAATAAAAAAACATTTATCTAAAATAAGAATAATGAACACTATATTAAAAGTAGCAAATTAGTTAGACCAATAAATTATATGATTGCATTAAATAAATGAAAATTTGCGAAGAATGCTTACAAATTTAAATATAGTCAGACTTGGAGAGTTTTTTTTAGATTTTAATTAAGTTTAAAGGATAAAAAAATCTTTAATCATTATATTTTAAAAATCCAGCTAAAATAAAACATTTGATTAACATTTATTTAAAACTTTTCCAAAAGTTAAAATTTTAATTTCCTTAAAATTATGTTAAAATCAAATGCTAATTTTTTTCTAAAGTTAAAATTTTGAGGCTTACTATAATCAAGAATATATTTTGCATTTCTATTATCTAAACCTTAATTTAAGGAATTGTAACGAATGAAATCTTTCTCAATCTTAAATTTATAAGCAGTGTGATATCTTAAATCAATAATCATATAAAAGCACTCAATACCAAACAAGAATATTTACTCACTTAAGACTACGAAAATTTCGATAGTAGAACTACCGTATTTACCAAAATTTAGTCCTTAATGTTTTTAGTGTGCAGATGCTAATTAATCATTGTAAAATATCCAAACAAAATCTGATATAGAATTAAAATTTATGTAAAGTACACTCAAAACATATCATACCACATTCGATTTAATTTAAATAATTTTCTTTGTTTTTTTAAATTTAATTTGAATATACATGATTTGTTTTCGCATATTATATTAATAGGAACTATTTGTGCCCTGATCCTCACTTCTGTTATTAGTTTTATAAAAAACAAATCATATTCATAAAGTTATTTTCATGCCTCTGATAATATATTTGCATTTTTATATGATAAAAGTTTCAATACTTATATTGCTATGAGCATCGTAGATCTCGATGTTTGATAGCAAAGATATTTAATTAAAGCAAAAAAGTCTATTTCGTTTGTCTTATAAATGTGTCTATATCTTGGATGTTTAAAAGCTTGTTTAACCACTAAGTTGTTACTTCAAAATGAGATTTTTTATTCAAATTTACAGATATTAAGAAGATATTTATTATATTTCAAAAACTGCTAATTTTTTTCTTCTAAAATGTTATTGAATTTATTCTTTTCTAAGTATTATCACAGATAAAGTGGTAGAATCCTATTTCTATTATTCGCATCTTTCTGTTAACTAATAATTAATTTTCTCTAAAACCATGAAATTTTCCTGTAGCATAAAATTTTAATTCCTTCAGATAATTTCTAACATCATAAAATTAATAATTTTATTAAAAATCCACAAATTGTTTTGTTAATTTCTGCTTATTATCAATAATGATGAGTTTTGATTACTGTGTGCCCATGAAATAGAAATATGTTAATATTTCGTTTCTTCTCCGTTTATAGCTATAATTTATTTTCTGTCTTTTTGTGCTTTTGAAACTATTTCTAAGAATTATATACTTATTTCATAAATTTACAAATACTAGAACTCTGAAAATTTGAATGGAACCATGATCACATGTTACGCAACATACATTACAGATTATTTCTCGGTTACAATTTGTCTTATGTTTTGGAATTCTTAATTTTACTTCTTTCTCACACGTAGAAAAATATAAAAATGATAAGTAAAAAAAGGATGAATTCCATTCTCAGTTTGTGCAATAATAAAGAATATTAAGACAAAATATTATAGCCGTTGTCTTTTTAGTCTAAATACAACAAATTGTGAGTCTAGATCACAGTTGCGATTTCAGTGGCGGATAATTCTATAATGCAAATCATAAAGCATAGCATGCAGCTTAATGATCTTTTAACATTATGTGTCATGAAGATTATTTTATTACAGAATCTTGAACGTGCAGATTCTTACTCAGATATGTAAAATAATAGATGATGACTAGTGCAGCTTTATCAATCATGTACTATTTGCACAACCAAAATAGGTCACATGTTTAATAGTGTTTGATATTTACATAGTTTTACTCTATACAGTAGATCATTGTTTTTATAAACCTCTAATTTTCAAACACTTGATTTTACTTACTGATGGCTTGTCGTTCAACGACACCATACACACAGACATTTATAACTACCATTTACAAACAAAAATTTTGAAAAAAATTTTATTGTGAACTTCCGTTTCAGACAAATAGTTTTCGTTTCTTTTATAATATGATATTCTTCCAATTTTTTATTTGATTTCTTCTATATGTAACGCCAGAGGATTTGATTCATTCTTCAACAGCAAAGCGATACGTGCAGACAATTTGGAAAAAAAGACATTTTATGTGAGAGAATTATGGAGTTGATTTCCACACCTGTCGTCCTCGTAAATAAGTATATAGAAAGGAAAGAAACTCTTCTCCCCATATGCGAGAATATCGAAAATAGTATGAGCTGTAGTTTCTCTAATTGTTTGATCTGTGTTGTTCTGGAGTTGGTTTCGTTTTATTCGAACAACTTAACTTATGAAGTTTCGTATGTCGAGAGAGAGACGGATTTGAAGAAACAAACGTATTTACCTGTCAAAGTAAGATAGAGAACTCTATAAAAATATTATAGACGAAAATTGCCTAAAAATATAGAATTTTAAAGAATAACCAGCCGACAATTTTAAAAACTCTTTAAAAATATATTTAAATAGAAAAAGGTAAATGATTGTTGTTGTTGTCGTGTGCCAGCTAGGCTGGCAATATGGGGTGCGCTGCTCCACTTTTCCCACTGAATCATATTGTAGGTAAATGATTACCTTGCCTAATTTTTTTATAATTAAAATTAAGATGAACTGATTATTTTTAAGTATTATTATTTTGCACATCTTTTTTAATGTGCATTTAAGGTAATTTTTTTGAATAGTACTTTATTTATAAAAAAATAATTTATCTTAAATAATTTATAATAAATATCTTAATTATCATATGTAGATTCTAAATTTTAAAAAAATCAGAATTTAATACTTAATTATCATGTAATGCATTATTTTCTATTTTGCAAACTGTTTTATTGGTTTCGATGAGTTCTAAGAATACCACCATCTGTATTTATAAATGAATGGTTAAAATTAGAGTTTTTGCTATGCATTATTATTTCTTATAAAAGAAAACATTTACTGGATATAAACTTTCCCATTTTACTAATGTCTTTTCAATATGTTTTATCATTATTTATTCGTTTAATATATTGATTATAATTGACAGTTTCTCATTAAAATCATGTGTCATGTTAAGAACTTTCTCACTATTATTCTAAGTGTATTTTGTTAGTAAACTTTCTTTAAAAAATTTAGATCATTTTCCTGAAAAAAAGTAAGTAGAGCGTAACGAGCACCTTAATAATTGCAAGGACAAGTCCTATTATGAACTTTTCGAGAAGAATTGCGTGAAACCCGAAGTGTAATAAAAGAAGTTCACTTCTCTTTCTCAATTATTTGGAGAACTAGTTAAGAGAAATGGTTTCAGAGTATCTGTAATTTTGTTTACAGAATGCATTATAGTAACGTAAGAGAAAAAATAACTAATAAAATGCAACACATATTATTTTATAAATTAACAATGATTTATTAATGATTAAAATTTCGTGTAACATTAAAATTAATAAATAATTAGAGGCAATTTGCTTGAACATGAATTAAATTAAAAATAGGAATTTCAGTATTTTGCATTAGTTTGAAACTATTCTCACGTAAGTTTATAAATAAGATAATTTAATGTTTTTTTTTATATTATTACTAGAACATACAAAATTTTATTGTAGTTGATTTAAAAAACAGTAGGAAGTGAGGTATAAAAAGGTAAAAAAACAGTAGTGATTGACGTGATTTTCTTTGGTGTTTTTAATTCCGCTCTTATGTATTTATTCAACTGATTTCCCTAACGCATGTTAACAATTCATTATAGAAAAATTTTATTTACGAAATATAAAATCTTTGTCATGTATTTGTTTTATTTAATGGACATACGAGGAATTTTGTCAATTGAAGCCGAATGTATTATATTTATTCGATGGACCGCTTTATCGTTTATGACTGAAAAATAGTCCCTGGTTTCTTTCATAACTCATGACAGAAAACTTTTACAGAAACTAAATTCTAAACTTTTATAGTGTTTTGTGTTATAAATGTTTAGAATTCAGTTCCTGTTTCTATCTACTGCTTTTATATTCAAAATAATTATGTCTCGAATATGATCTTCAAATTTTGCAATTTGAAAATTAACCGTAAAAATTAACCAAAAATTAATTTTTACGAATAATTATTTTTGCATTTTCTCATCAAACTCATGTTTTTCCTATTTTGGAATTTAACTTATTAAAATGGTGAGAAAATGAACTGTTTCATTAAGTAATTAAAATATATTCACAATATCGCTTTAAATAATCATAATATCAGATTATATATTCAAAATATATTCACAATATCGTATTCACAGCTTTTCTTATAATATATTTCAACATATCTATTTTTGACAATAGCTATATGTCAATAAATGGAAGTAGTTATCTATTACTTTTAAATAAGAGGCAAGGGAAGAAGTTAACACTTAAGCTGAACATCAGTTGTTTCCAACAGTTGATTGTCATATGAATCAAAAGACAATGAACACTACAGAGACATAAAATCCGAGACTTATGGAACACTTAGTATGAATAAGCTCTTTGACATGGTCAAATATCAAACTCAGCTCTTTTCAAACTTGTGAGCGAGGCCTCTAACCAGTATTGTATCAGATGATCTTTAATTTATTACTCTTATATGTTTTTTCTTCTATGTACTCACTTCTGGCAAATAATTTTTTATCTACCAAAATAGTTGGACAGCACACAATTTCTAAATTAAAAACTTCAAAAATGATTTTAATTTGTTGTTCTTTATGAGATATTACCAAATTAAAATGACGTGGTATCATTTTAATTTGGTAATATCTCATAAAGATGAAAAATATGCAATTACAGCGATTTTTCAAGTGGGTCATATGATTTTGATTCATAATGGAATAAGCGCAATTCTATTTGATATTATGTAAATGTGTACTTTAAAATTGTTCCCTCAAATGTATAATAATATATAAGCATTGCTTAAGTTTAATGTACGGGGCTTAAAAATGCTTTATTTAGACTTAAGTTTTTTCTCAGCAAGTAAAATAAGACTCCATTTTCTAAGAAAGTTTTAAATTAAATAATTAACCAATATATGCCTGTATAGTTGTTACAAATGATAAATAGCATAAAATGATTATCTATATGTTCAAGAATCTTTATTGAAAATGAAATCTTAAACACTTATTTAAAAAATGAATTACTGAAAATTATGAGCAATTAATATAAGTATATGTATATTAGAAAATAAAATCCAAACATTAATGTTATCTTTAAATATTTAGAAATGAAAGAAACGTCATTTATGCACGAAAGAAATGTATGTTGATATAAATTTGTATTCAGTCTAAGTAAATAGTTGGAATATATTTAATATTCATGACAATGTAATAGAAAAGTTCCAGTAAATTAGCTTTTGAAATCAATAAATGCATAATTTGTTTGATACTATAATATTAAAATCTAATAATTTCTTCTATGGATCATTCAGCTTTAAAGATATAAAGTTGTTTTCCCTCTGTTCAACTGAAATAAAAGAAAAGTAGAAAAATTAAAAATTATAGGATTATAATTTAAGAACAAACAATAACTTTTATTGAAATTTAAAACCAAAAGAGTTTTATTGAAAAATTGTTAAGAATAATGAGACATATATTTATTCATTTTCATTATATTGATATTGATAAATACTTCTAATAAGCAGATAAATACTTCGAATAATACTAAATAAGCATCTAATAAAATACTAATCTTTATAGATATTTTAGAAATTTAATTTTTAAAATAACTTTTTTTTATGTATATAAAATTTGTCTCAAATGTAAATATATATTATACCATAAATTTTTTTTTTTATACATAAATTCAATTTTATACAGAAATTTTGTTAAAAGTAAAGTTTTTATTAATAAATTATCGTTTTACATTTTTAAAAACAATAACAAATTAAAAAAAAACAATAAAAGTAGTAAATAGATTTTAAATATTTCATAAAATATTTGGATTTCTCGCAAATAACAAGAAAATGCTAAAGAAAACATAGTTTATATCTGAATACATCATCATATTCAGTTATCATCTTTAGCACAATGTGTAAATTGTAATATATTTTCTTAATTCTTGTACTTATACTGTGCTTTAATGTTACTGCGTGTAAGTTATTTAAAAAGGATATGAGTGAGAG
Source organism: Latrodectus hesperus (assembly GCA_037975125.1). Lineage (NCBI taxonomy): Eukaryota > Metazoa > Arthropoda > Arachnida > Araneae > Theridiidae > Latrodectus > Latrodectus hesperus. The sequence goes on along the minus strand of CM075853.1, from coordinate 73,764,135 downwards.
AAAAATTACTCTTGATATACAAAACGTTCACACTTTGATAAATTTTTCAGAAGAAATGTAAAATAAATGAAGAATTGACAAGGAAATAAACATTCTGCATTATAGAAATTTTCGTGATTTTTGTAAGTTATTTAATTTCATATTTCAATTTTTATTTCAAAGTTAAATTTTGAAATTAAGTAATCCTAAAAATTAAAGTTTTTAAGTAAAAACTTTAAATTTAGTTAAAAAAAATTAAGTTTTTATGTTTTAACTTAAGTTAAATGTAAGTAGAAATTGCACTAAAATGATTTTAATTATTAATTATTTTCTCATTCTGAGGGAATTAATCTTAGCACTAGCAATATTTTTTACTTTTTTTAATATTCCCAATTGATTATGCTTATGTATATTATTTATTTTACGTTTTTAACCTGAACTTATTATTTATTGAATTACTGAGAAATTATTTATTTTATATATTTTCATATAGAAAAAGTGTATCTTATGTGTATCTTAAGCGTATCTTAAGTGTATAGAAGTGTATCTTAAGTGTATAGAAAAAGTGTTTCAAAACTCTTACATGTTTTTTTGTTTTTCTTTTCAGAACAATATTAGAAAACTAAATCGAGTATTACTTTAGTAACAGGTATAAAGATTTTGACATAATATAGTCAAAGATGGTCTTATTAATAGATAATTCGAATACAATAAGAAATTAAAGAAAACTATTTTGGTTTTTGATGCCTAATAATTTCGTTTATAAACTCATAAGAATTTCTATTGTTATGATAAAAAAATCTTAATTTAATAGTGTTTTAGTATTCATCATGTTTAAGGACTTTCATGGTAACTTGAATGTTTCTTTGAATAATCTATCAGTTGCAAATATTTTGTTTCAAATTTTATTACTAATAGTACCACCTATATATATTGTATATAACTGTGGGTATTCAAATTTCTTATCCGGATCCAAAATATGTACCATTAAATTTATTGCAACAGTGATGAATGATAAAAAAAGACAATCGTAAGTATATTTTAATCTATTTTATGCAGTTCTAAATCTGGTCGAATATATAATTCGAAATAGGCAAAATGTTCATTTTGAGGTTTAGAATAAAAATTCCACGATCACTAAAAGGAACCAGTTTTTTGCAAGACTCACTAATTTATTCCTCAATGATACATTCAAATGTATTTTTAAAAATTAAATTTTGTCTTAAAACTAAGAATTAAATTATAAAGTAATTAACACAAACAAAAACGTATTAGACATGTGTTTATTGAGTATGCGAAAAAAGTAAATGCAATTTAAATATAAATTAATGCAATTTTTACACATAGTTATGGTATAATTGTTTTAAGATTGGAAAATCATTGAAGCGAAAGATGATGAAGTGCTTGCTAACAATTGATTTTGGGGGCAATAAAAGAGTGATGTCGAAAAAATAAAGATGGAACCTAAAGAGAGAAAAGAGCTCTGTGGTGACTGATCTAAACTAATGTAATATAAAAAAACTGCAGTCAACAATCAAATTAAACGAGAAAAAGTGTTAAATCACCGGCTCTCTACTGAGGATGAGCTTCCGCGGAGAAGAATCCCTAGATTGGCCATCTTTAACATTAACCATTTATATTTACAACGCTTAAAAACTTGTTTGATTGAACCCACTTTATAAGTTAACAGTTACGATGAATTTGACTTCATAAAATACAATGTGAAACATTTAATAACTTTAAAACTTCAATCAAATATCTTAAAAATTTTGTAAATAATACTGAAAAATAAATGCAAAAGAAAACATCTTATCATCAGTTAAATGGTAAACAAAAACTAAGTTTAATTGTTCGAAAAGTCTTGCAGCATTTTCTGATATTTTTAATAATGGAGAGAATACACTATGGAATAACTGAAGAATTTGATGGAAATGAGGCAACTTTTAAAAGGAAATTTCATTTAATTATTGTATTTTTTCAAAGAGAAACACGCGGCAAAGTCAACAAGCAATAAAAATTTTTGAACGAAAGTGAATAACTAATTGATTAATTGATTGCTCAACAATCATTTCAATAAGTTACTGCAATTCAGAGTTGAAATGAAGGTGAAAAATCACATGCTAAATGATGCCCTCTAAAATGAAATTTGATTTATTTTTCATGGCTCAATTGAAGAGGAAAGTTCAAGAATCATTGATCCTGAAGATCAAATTCATGGCCCAGCTGGTCTATTAATCAATAGCATTGTCATTTTAAGTTTTACGGAAATTACTATTGGACTAGAATTCAATTTCTTTGCATTTAAAATATCTTGAATGGGGATTTGTGAGTAAAATATTGAATAAAGTCAAGTAATTTGATGTTACGGATAAATAGAAGTTAGAATATGTAATATCTTAAAATAGTATTTACAGAATATTAGTTTAAAAAAGCACTACAAAGTAAACTTTGGAATATTGTTTGCAAGATTTAATATAAGATAGCTTATATAAGTAAGAATAATAACAAAATAAACAGTAGAGTTTAAAAATATTTTCATAATTATTATATAATTGTTATGTTAATACCATATTTAGTTAATATAAACAGAGTATTCCATATTTTTAAATCTATTCAACGTAATAAATTTAATGCAAATTGCTTACAATAGCTTGCAGCGATGTAAAATAAAAATTAAAATTATACATCCCATTTAAAACTACAAAATTTTAAAAATTACATTAGTTATTTTGTTTTGCATTTTTCTGTATTTAATTTTATATATTTTAAGCAGAGTCGTGTGAATCTAAAATTTCTATAATGATACGCACATAATTATTTTACTACAATTTATCATAAATTCATTATAATGAAGTAATATTTTATTTATTTTAGGCTAACTATTAGATTATTTTTATATTGCACATTGTACTTAGGGGAACAGTTTTTATCAAGTTGGAACATTAATAACAAAATTAATTAGAAAATAAAGTAAACCACTGTACATGCATCAAATTTTTAATCATGAATAAATTGAAAATGACGCAGAAATATACTGCACTATAATAAATTTAAGAAGAAAAATTTTCCCCCAAAATATAGTGAAAAACTATTTTATTTCTATTACATTTTCCAATACATGAGGGACAAGTGGATAATTAATTGTACTATGATCATTAAATTTCCATTTATTTCGAATTTCTCACTTTCAAAATTCAATTTAAATTTAGTTTTATTAGGGAAAGGAAAATCGAGCTCTTGACAATTAATTATATTTCACTAATAAAATCTATTATTTTAAGCTATGAAATTTATTACATAAATACAATTACAAGATCTCATTTAACATATAAATTATATATCTCTTTTTAGGTTCTCATATATATGTGTGAATTTAAGTTCTCTAACACACATTTTTTTAATCATATTCATACTAAAAATATGAAGAATTCCTTTAGAAACTAAATATTTTCTTCCATCAGAATTTATATTTCCAACGTTTATATTCACTTAATAGTTACAGGCATAAGATAACTAATTCGGTTGGGAAAAATAAATAATGTAAATCAAATACAATATTGTGTTACTATACTGCATAATGCAAAATGTAATCCAAAAATGTCTTTGATTTTAATATTATTCAACAAAGCATCATAATTAACTTTAAAAAATCATTTAGTTGTATATCTTCAAAATTAAGAAAGACGTTTAGACATTTTATTCGTTATGAGAAGTGAAGAAGCTATACATATCATATATATATATATATATATATATATATATATATATATATATATATATATATATATATATATATATATATATATATATATATATATATATATATATATATATATATATATATATATATATATATATATATATATATATATATATATATATATATATATATATATATATATATATATATATATATATAATAAATTAAATAAAAATTCAATTCCTTGTCACACAAAAAACAAGAACTAAATTTTTATTAATAGATCTGAAAAATAGAATTCAGTTGATACTGTAACGTCATCCATATTCATATGCAACGTTAATGATGATATCGATCTCGTCATCTACAAAACAAACGTCTTTGGAAATATTCTTGTACGTTAACATTTATTCATTATTTAGTTCCTTCCTTTGAACTTCTTGTGTGGAAAATATTGCTCACAATAAAACATAATCTAATTTCTTTTATATTTTAATTACAAACAATTGTTGTAGATTTTGAAATTAAAAGAACATTTAAGTTTCATTATACATCAACAAGAACAAGAAACAAATATATTTCATAGAAAACATCGGATTTTTTTACTTAATTAAAATTATATTAAGAAAAAAAGTACGAAAAGTATGCAGAAATTAATAATCTTTTTGTAAAAATCAATTCTTCATTTATAGAATAGCTTTGGATTCCTTTAAATGATCACAATTATTGTGAACTGAGTATTCTATTCTATAATCATTATTTATTATGCTAAAATACAGAATGCCATAAAAATATAGGTGAAGTCCATGATATTGAATTATTTAATACATTCACGTTTTCGGAAAACTGGAAAAATAGCTCTTCGTTTTTATACAACCAAGCAGAAAAAAATTTTTATGGTATATTTTGAGGAATACGACAACCATAAAAGAAAGGAATATGATAAAACGAATTTGTCTTTGTATAAAGTTATATCGCGGTAGCTGATGTTGTGCCATCAATTTATACAAAGAAATGACTTGTGATGCGTACAGCCATTGATACATGTAACATAGTACTTAAACCTTTATTAAGAATACAGTAAAATTTGCATAATTTGTGGAGTTAAAAAACTAAACTACAAGACACACAGTGATTTTGCTGAAAGGCACAGCTCGTCAGAGAAAAAGTCTAAGTTTTGATTCTAACCATCGTTGAAACATTGTTGATGTTTGGGAGTTTTTAGGGTTTTATTCCTTATAATAGGGAGATACAGTCTATGAAAATTTCTCATAGAAGACTTAGAAGGAAATTTTGCGTAATTTGTAAAAAATACCTTACATTGACCGCCGGGCAGTCCACAATGTGGTGTTAAAAAATCCACATACTGTGGATACTGTTTATTGATTGTACTTCTTATGTTTGTTAATATAATATTCTCTAAATATAGTGATCTAATGAAAAATATTTTGATGGAGTAGTAATGAAAAGTCATCTGAAAGAGCCTCTCTTCAATATAGTTTTATCATTTTTATGGGAAGATGCGTATATACAGGTATGAAAATTATACGTGTTAGCTGTAATATTTAGGTTAAATACAGTTAATTTTTATCCAGAATTTTTTATGCTAACCAGTCATCATCATTTATAATAAACACAACTATAGAGCATAGCTATGATTTTGTGTTGATATAGATAATTAGATATTTAACAATTAAAGAGCAGGAACTTTTACATGATCATTTTTCCATTTTGACAAAGATTTTTAACCAAATTTATACACATCTATTTCAGTCAATTTCCCCTGTTACCTCAAAAATTAATTTCCTACAAATTGCAAATATTGGAATCAAAATAAAACTATTTTCTTTAATGGTTGTTTTACTCTCAATTGTTAAAATTAGATAATGTTATTTTAATAATGTTAATCATAGCTGTCCATCTAATTATTGAGAAAATATGGTTTAAGGTTTCAAATCTTTAAAAAAGTGCTTATGAGTTAGATGCTTGAATGTAAAACAAATTCTCTTGTGACATATTCTGTTGTCAGAAGCATTCAAGTTAAACTTATGGTAAAATCATCCAGAACTAGATTGTCTCACGAATGTTTTAAATTATTTCAATCCTATATCATTGCCATGTATTGTACCAACACAAAAAAGATTAGATACTTTTTAATTCTTTCTGAATTTAGCTCAATCATTCAGCTGCAAGGAAAGTAAACCTATATTATACCATAATATTATACGAATATAATAAAATCTATTGAGAATGTTTGAAACCTAATGATTTTTAAATCTAGGAACTATGTATATTTTAACGTTTCTGTATAGTTCTTGTTTCACAGAGATATATTCAAAGAATATTTTATTCATATCTTTGACACTCGACTGATATAAATCCAAAGAAATTTACTGCAATAATTATAAATATATTTTCAAAATCATATTAAAAAATATATGGAATATGTTATCCACACTTGATTAATACCATACCTAAATACAAATAATGATATGTTAATGTAACAATGTTTTAATATTTTGTGTGTTTATATACATACATATATATATGTTAGTGTGTGTGTGTTAAAAAGGAATATAAAATTTAGGAGTGTTACTGAAACTAAAATATAAATTGTAAGAAAGTTGGTATTTTTTTTACAAACTGCAGCAATTCTATATTTATATTTTGAAGAGCATAAATTATAATCTTTTTGATGAACTTTCCTGTAAGCTCTATACAACGTGCAACAAATTTCTGATTATTTTTTCTATTGCTTGATAATATAAAAATGAATATAAACAGTAATTTAAGATCATGTAAAGTTGTAACATTAATTGATTCATTCTTCAGTTTAACTGGATAGTGTCAAGGACGTCATTCATCGGACAGGTTTCTCACAGCCTCATAGTAGATGTTTGCAAGAGAAGTAATTAGTGCCACGCCCAACTGGATTGCACTGATGAACTTGATCATCCCTTTCACGAAGGTGAAGATTTGATTTGATATTCATTTAATCATTTTATTCTGTGTTACATCAGCGAGGTGAGTACAGATAAATATTATATTCTTTACTGACAGGTCTCAAGTTAGATAAATTTTAAAGTGTTGTAATACTATATCAAATTATTAGGCAAACTGAAATTACTGAAAAATATCTATGGAACTATTATATACTAGGTTAATCCGTCTTTAATAAATAACACTGATCTGAATTGGGCGATTTAGTGGTCTTATATATAATTAATGTATCACAATCTCGCTATTAATCTATTTGTTCGTGGTATAACTGCAGTGAGATTATTATCAAGTGTATATATTGAAATGAATTGAATTTATCCTCTGATTTTTGTGATTGTTATTAACATACTTTTCGTTTCTTGAAAAGAACACATATTTTCTCATAGATGTTTATTCTTTTATAATGATATAAAAACGCTGTTCATTTTTAATGGCAGTTAAGATATAATTTAAAAATTACATTTTTATATAAGTTTTGGAGAAATTTATACACACACACACATTTATGTTAATCCTTTTATAATTATTAACAAATACATATTATTTTTGACTGGCAATTAAAGATATAGTTTAAATAATAAATATTTCTTCCTTTAAAATACATCAGCAATTAACTCAAATTCACTCTTCCTGCATCACATAACTTTTTGGTCATAAGAAAGCGAATTTCCTTCCTTGATCAAAACCAATTTCGAAAGTAGTGAATTTATTTCACTGTGTTATGATGTACAGCGATTGTTTTAACAAAGGTTAAAAGCAATTTTTATGCAACAATGCAATTCAATATTTTTTCAGCTCAATATTTCCTTTTAATTATAACTTTGCATTTATAGTCTCACTTTGGTACTTCAAAACATTAAATGGTCTAAGCATAGAAGTTTCGTCTTAAATCCAAGCCATTTATTGAAAAAAGGCCGGTGGATGTTACATTTTTTCCAATAAGCACGTCTTTACGGGTAGATGTCTTTGATTTTTTTTCTGATTTCTCTCTCTTGAGTCTCTCGTGAATAGAATTCAGGATGTATGAAAACTCTTATAGGAAGGTATCATGTGACAAATTTTTAAAATTTACAACTGCTCTCTTCTACCTACTTCAGGTTAACTTTTATGCATAATATGTAAAAATATAAAGCTGTAAAAAAGTTAGATTTTCTTTAACATTTGAACATTTCAGACATATTACCATTTTACATATTATCATTTACATACTTTGTATTCAGTTTTCGAAACTAGTTTTCAGGTTTCATCTACCAATATTCAAATATTTATTCATGCAAGTATCATATAACACTATTTAAAAAATCCAAAATAAAACATATAAATATTTTATTTACATTGCAAATATAAGTATATCTTCTCTTTCTTTATCTAATCTTTAGAAAACCAACACTGTCTTATATTATTTTATTATCAACAGAATTATGTGGTTTTAATCTGAAAATTCATCAACTTTTTTCTATTCAAACTTTTGTTTTTGAAGTTTACCGTTTTGAAATACTCCTTTGAAATGGTTGATTTCATTATCAGTATATATATATATATATATATATATATATATATATATATATATATATATTTAGTCGTATAAATTTATTGGAATTTCACAAAAAATTTACTATACCATACTATAATGAAATAAGTAATACAATTTAACAAATGCATAAAGAACAAGTAAATTTTAGTAGAATTTCTGTACAATTAAGGTATAATACATGTCTGCATTTTAATTCTTAATATTTCGACAGAGATTGATTATTTTTAGATGTGATTTTTGTAACATTCATACACACACATATATATATATATATATATATATATATATATATATATATATATATATATATATATATATATATATATATATATATATATATATATATATATATATATATATATATATATATATATATATATATATATATATATATATATATATATATATATATATATATATATATATATATACTGCTAAATAGAAAGACACAGTCATATTTTATAAATTATGCTTTAAATTTTAGAATAATTAATGCAATTTTTATTTTTTATTTTATTAAACTAATTTTTCGTTTATTTTCAGTAAATGAGTTTTATTTACTACTAGAAAATATAAAATAGTGTTTAAGATTTTTGGTCTGTGAAAAAAGTAGGGCACCTTCAAAAATATTCTCTTTTTGTAATCTGAAACAGTTTAATATCTTGAAAACATTATTTTTTTTAACTCTTCTTTATTTTAAAAGATGTATTTTGTTGAAAATATCCTCAATTTTTGTACAGTTAAAATGCCTTGGGTGAAACCGTTGAGTGAATTAAAAAAAAAAAAAACAAATTGGGGCATGTGAAGATGTGGGCAAAAATGTAAGAGAAATTTCATAGCTCCAGTCATCACTCCAAGCTCTGTTTCTAACTTCTTGCAAAATCTAAGACTTCAGAGCTAAGCAAAAATTGGCAGGCTTAAGAAAATTAACTTAATGTAATCAAGGAAAAATCTTTAAAGATCTTTAAAGAAAAACGCTTGGAAGCATTGGAAAAGCACAAGATCCATCTGCCTTTACACATGTAATTAGAAGAACACTTTACACCTTCAAAAATATCGGATACTTTCATATTCCAGAAAAGAAAGCAACAATTTAAATAGAACGAAAGGCACACTGTGCAGCGGCCATAGTGGGTCCAAGAACGCAGGTCTTGGAACTCCAAATGGATTTATGTTATTTTTCTGATGAAAAAAATACAAATTAGATGCCCCAGGTGGTTGTCAATGCTATTGGCACTGTCTGGGTACACAAGAAGAAACTTATTTTACCTAACAGATAGGAGGAGGTAGTTTAATTGTTTGGATATCAGTTGGCTACGTTGGAAAAACCAATCTAGTGTTTTTAAATAAAAGACAGAAATATATAGATTTCATTCAAATTCAGAGTTTCTTACTTATAGCATTGAGTTTGGCGAAGAAAATTGACCGTTTAAGCAATATGGACCATCAATTCACCTGAATAATGGCGCTAAAAATTGTTTTGAAACAAATAATGTTCGAGTTTTGCCATAGCCTGCTGAAAGTCTAAACCGCAGTATTGTCAAAAATATATAGTCAGTAACTGTTCGGTGTGCTTATGCCAAAGGCAAGCAATATCAATCTTTTATCAAAACTTCTATGATTCAATGGGAAATAGAGTCTTTGAAGTAGTTAAGGCAAAGGATGGAAGACATCCTTATTTACAAGACTTTTACTTTCATTATAAAGAAATGTTCTACTTTTACACACAGTATAATGAGAATGAAATTAATTTTTACTTAGAATAAGCAAGCAAATTTTTATTTCATTTTACATGTATAGTTATCTGACTGTAAATAAGTTTTTAAAAGTGCTGTAATGATATTATTTTGAAAAAATTCACACTTCTTCTCATATTCGAAAAACACCTAATATTCATCTACTTTTTCCAGCAATATATATATATATATATATATATATATATATATATATATATATATATATATATATATATATATATATATATATATATATATATATATATATATATATATGCATATTGAATTCTGCTTGAAAAAATATTCTAAATTTCGTTTTAGATGATTAAAAGTTTTTGAGAAAAACTGTTTCGTATAAGATCTACTTTCCTCAATTTAGTCTTTTTGTATAAAATTTAAGCTTGATAGTTACTTTTGAGTTAATTTTAAGTATACATTTGAATATAAATATAGTAACCGCCAAAAAATAAATAGCATAGAAATATATATTTAAAGCCCGAGTAATTTCAAAACATATTATATGAGATGAGCTTATTCAAAAGTCTTATCTTATAATTTTGGCAGAAAGTTGGTTTGAATAAGTAAAAAAAAATTGAATATTGGATTTTAATTTCTTATACGAAGTTTGTATGAATGTGTATAATTCCTTTTTTTCAGTGTTTAAGGAAATTTTAGAATAGAGCGCAAATTGCATTTCATTGAAGTAATTTAAACTGTAGCTTTGAATTATTTTACATAAGTAAATTTCATGCATAAAATCACATTAAATAAGATAATTTCAGAAGTTTGCTTACATGACTAATTAGAAAAATTTCTTTAATCAATGAATTTTGATTGATTTCCGATGATTTCAATGTTATTTGACAATTGTCTATAATAATTATCAATAAAAGAATCCATTCAAAATTTTAATTTAAGCCAAGAAAATTGTAAAAATAAACTCTATTTGATAAACATAATGTAACAAGGATTAAATATAAGCATTTTTAGGAGTTTTCTTCACGTTGAGCGTTTTACACAGCCCCATTATTATGGGTGAATTTCATTCGTTCTTGGCTAGCTTTTTTGCTCGTTGATACTTTATCTTTTATTTATTCTCTGTTCACTGAAATTTTCGCTCTTATCTTTTCTCTATTTTTGGACATTTCAGCTTTCATTTCAATCAACAGATCAATTACCTTCTCCATTTGTTCTATCATACTATATTTCAAGGTCATTCAACTTAAATGATATCCTGTTTGGTGAGAATTCAGGTGTTTCAATGTCATCATTCAGTATCTTGAGGACCTGCAGAGGTACTTTCGGATGATGTGGATTATTTTTCTCAAGAAAGAATTAACATCATGTTGGAGCACATGAAGAACCTGTGTAATATAAAATCTTCCGACGAGATATGTGAAGGAAAAGAAATGATAAACTTTATCTCTATAATCTGTAACTACGTCAAGAATTGTGACCAGGAATATAAACATATTGAGGAAGACAAAAATAAATTAATGATTGTTGTGGTAAGGATTCAAAGGACACCTTCTTTTAAGCCTATAGTCAGTACAACTGGTATAATGTCCATATCGTGTGACAAGAGGAATATTAGAGAATTGAATCGGATGATTCTAAATAACCTCTCAATATTTGTAGCATGAGACCAGCAAGATTTAGATAAGAAATTAAGCTACAAGAAGGAAATCCATTCTTTAGCTTACAGGAGTGCAGTTCGCATAACTACTGGTTTTATAACTTTCCAAATACTATATGGGAGAGAGCTAAAATTAACCATGCAATCTCCTGTTTTAGCAGAAACTAGTAGTTCCTACCTCACCAATCCGGTATCTTCAGCATCTGCAGATCCTTTTGGAGAATGTGGATCATTTCACCCGAAAAAGAATCAATACTTTATTGGAGCTGATGAAAATCTTATGTAATATTAAATTCCCTGACGAGAGATGTAAAGAAATTATAAGGAAATGTGTGTGTGATAAAATTTCCCTTTATTGGCTAAAAAGTATTGTACCCTTTGGAAATCCCGGCATCTTAAAAATGCCGTGATATATCATCATTATAAATACGGTGTTGTTCGAATAATCCGATGTCCATTTCGATTACTACGATCATGAGTGTTGAGTGCGTTTGAGGAACTTCAATGTAATGACTTTACTGTTTGTCACATTGGAATAAGGAAAACATTAAATAAGGTAAAAAAGACGTTCCTTCTTAACAAATGCAAAATTTATGTGGAAAAGTGGTGTAACGCTTACAACAAATATGCTTCACGCATGGTTTCAGCAGCACAAAGAATAAGACGGCTGCTAAATTATGAATATTTTAGAGATTGGATATTTAAGGCTGTATTTTGCCGAACGAAAAAACATTATGAAATCCAACATTTTTATGAATTAAGGGATCTAATTACTTTATGAGTGCAGTTGCCTATGCTATAATGGTTGAAGCAGCCTAGTACTGGCGACTTCCGAAAATGCTTCCAAAAATGCACGTAATTAATCCCTAGTATTATTTATAGGAGATGTTTTAGGAATTAATTAAAAGAGAAGAATTAGCTCATTTAAAATGAACTGATTGAAAGAGCTATAAATTGAATTTTTAAACACTGAATAGCAAGTCCCGTCAACAATAGATAAATGCAGGTTTTGCAAAGAAGGTCACTACAGAAAGAACTTTCTGATGGAAAATAAGTAAATAACACTTCCCCCTTAATGAAATAAAATTTCGTCTCCATAAAGAAACATCTCAAGTAATACCTATTTCCAAAAACCATCTTGTAATGATTTTTTTCTTGGCAAGAAAAATCCGATTATCCCGAAATAAAGAAAATAAATTTTTTAACCAAACGCTTCATTTACAATTCTCTCTGTCTCATATTCAGAACAAATATTGCAGCTCATAGCTTATCTATAAGTTAAAACCTGTGATATTTAATACCTCCTCATATCATAATATCCGATGAAAAACAATTGTATCGTTGCATAACACCACTAATGAGCATCCGCTCTCCACGATGCTCTTGACTCGAAAACGACCCTTGTATTGTTACGGACAGAAGTGTGACTCATCAGTAAAGACATTTTCATTGTATTCTGTCGTCTCCACCCTTCTTTCTTCACCCCATTGATTACTGTGGTTCTGCTTCAAGGATAGATGAAGCATTGGCCACTTTACAAACAGACCAATCTGCTATAAGCGGCGTCGAATGGTACGCGAAGACACTACATGATGCGTTACAAACTGAATAGGCAGTGCTATGGTTCGTGATATGCTGAGTGATCCGTCACATCAATGTGCACAATTTGCCTGTCATGACGTAAATTGATGCACTGAGGTGGATGCGATCTAACACGATGGTCCGTCGTACCCTGCTGCATCCAACGATTGAAACATCTACGTTACAATTGTTTGGTTTCATCCAATATGACTACCAATTTCCCTGAAAGATAGTCTACAACCTCGATAGGCTACTGTTCCTTCCACTGTTGAACTCGGATATTTGATTAAAAAAATGATCGCTGTTTTCAACAAAACATCATTAATAGTTTTTTCTTTTTTTTGAAAAAATGACAGGAAAAATTTAATTGCTAAATTTAAAATCGTCGAAATCTCCAAGCTTTAAAGAGCGTTTTGAAGTGGCGCCATAGGCACGCGTGATTTGCGTCTCCACTGAAAATCTAATCATTTGCATATCTCACCTCCACTAATGCATGTTGTAAATTTCATGTTATGCTTCTTTTAGGGTGTTTCATTTACGGTGGCCATTAGTGTAGTTTCTTTGATACAGATATAAAACACATATGCTTTCAGAACTGATGATTTAGGTGTCCTGCGTGCTGCTCTTTTCGCTTTCAACTGATTTATTACTTGACTGGGGCCGATACTCGTACTTTTTGATAGTTCTTAGAACATCCTAGGTGTTTGTAAAATATTCCTATAGTATAATGACTGATAATTTAGTTCCAATTGCTCCAATTGAGTCAAAACTTTAAAACTAGTGACGTATATTTTCTCTTTCACCGAGCAGAATTTATTTCAAAGATTTATTTCCCTACTCCGAAAATAATTATTTTCACTGAATCAGGCTTGGACAATAATTTCAGAAATAAAATGATAATAGCATCACACTAAAAGATGTAATTAAACACAGAAATTTAAAATATTCACTCATAAATATTTACACCATATACAATAGTATACAATATACAGTATGTCCACTAAAGTCCCTTGCCACCCCCTTAACTTCGGAACGGCGGCTGCTATATTCATAAAAGTGGTGTCTATGTATAGTAAAGTAGCCATGCCTACTGACTGAAACCATCTACCGCGCTACCTGGTGGAAAACTGTGGAGTTAGCATTCGTATCTTGAAAACGGAACGAGATAAGTAAAAAAAGTGATTTACAAAGTTGTAGAGCATCATCGATTTAGTAGGAAAAGAGACTTTATAGGCATTAATGTGAAGAATACAACGGTTAAAACGCGTATAAGTTGTTTTGTGCTGTGATGTCACAAAACGATGTAATAAAGAAAAAAATTAATAGTTATGACAATATATTTTATTTAAGATGTTCAAACTTCTCTCACTGTCAGCTGCAACGCACATTTGGATCCTCCCTTGAAGATCGCGTTGCACACGTTGGAACATGCAACTATAATGCGTTGTTTAAAGTCCTGCAATTTTTGTGAAGGGGTCGCATACACCTGCTGTTTCAAGTATCCCCACAGAAAAAAGTCCAGTGGAGTCAGACCAGGAGAACGTGGAGGCTACTCTTTGAAACCACCGAATTCCTTGACGAGATACTGCTTCACTGGAGATGTTTTGTGAGCAGTTTTGTTGAAATTATAGATTCTTAAAATTAAACAACGGCAGGTTCTCCACAAAATTGGGTATTATCTTCTGTAGCAATTGTAAATATCGTGCACCCGTTAACGTACCCTTGTAAAATATCGGGCTTATCAGCTTGTTATTATAAATTGCCCACCAAACGTTAATAGCATATCGCATTTTATGTCGAACGTCGACAAAACATTTAGGATTGTAATGAGTGCTTTGCCTATTGTACATGCCATTCCGTGAAAAGCATGCCTCATCCGTCCACATTATATGTACCAAGAATGTTGGTTGGACCTGTATCTGATTCAAGACGATGTTGCATCATGCATAGCGTCGCTCGGCATCCATATAAACTAAAACCTGTTCAGGCGTTGGTCGGTATGGATGAACACCTGCTTCGCTTAGGATTTTCCAAACCTGACGTTTGGAGAGACCACAGTGTTGACTGATCTCTCTTACGCTGCATTTCAGATATGCGAGGGCATATGCAAATACCTCATCCGGTTGAACTTGCTGTCCTACCTTAACTGGTCTGCCAGATCGAGTTCGACTAGAAACGCAACCTGTCTCCCTTAAACGTTTTACAACAGTTAGGATGGTTTGATGAAAAGGATGTGAGCTTGCAGGGAAACATTGGCGGTACAACCTTGCTGCTGATAGTGCCTTGCGTCGACATTCACCGTACAGTAAAAGCATCTCACAATACTCAACTTTGGAATACTCAGTCATGACCATTAGCATTAGCATACTATAGCCCCAAGAAGATGTCCCTTTTATAGCTGTCTCAGGTGAACAGGCGTGACGTTTCTTACGTATTTGCATACTGCACACAAATTTTTGGAATTATTTTTAATACTTCCGTTCTTCCCATTTCGAAATAAAATTGAAAAATATAATTACGAAAACGATTTTTTTGTTTTTTTCAAATATGCAAATGTACGATGTGCCACGTCACAGCACGAAACAACAAATACGCGTTTTAACCGTTGTATTCTTCACATTAATGCCTACAAGGTACCTTTTCCTACTAAATCGAGGATGCTCTACAACTTTGTAAATCACCTTTTTGTATCTATCTCGTTACGTTTTCGAGATACGAATGCTAACTCCACAGTTTTCTACCAGGTATCGAGCTATGTGGTTTTATACTGTAGTGCATGGCTATACTTTACTATACCTAGACACCACCTTTATGAATATAGCAGCAGCCGTTTCGAAGTTAAGAGGGTTGGCAAGGGACTTTAGTGGACATACTGTATAAGAATGTAAACAACACAATTAATGAAATTAATCTATATCAAGGGTTCAATAAGTACAAGTTCTTTTTAACTGCTAAAAATTTAACTATTTCGAAATCGATGCTTATTTAATATCGTAATTTTATGAATAATATTTTTAGACAAATAGTGATGATATTTTAGCATATGATTACTATAAAATAATCCTTTTTCATTTATGTATTTGCCCTTTCGTAACTTTTGTTTAGAAAATCATTCTTCATAAAGTGCGTTATTAGCTTAATATTTAAAATGTTGTTGTTGCTGATCTCGGAATTATACAGTAGAACTTGAGAATCTCATGAATCCAAAAATATCTAAAATGTCCGAAAAAAGATGAGGGTCCTGTAGAACTTCTTCCTTGCTAAAATTTAGAGACAACAAAATCTCTGAATCTGAACCAGAACAGCTATGCACCAATGGCACACCATTTCTATTTTTTACCCTGCTTAAAAAAGATGGTTCTTGTGTGGCCACTCGAGAATCACGAAAAAAAAATTTTTTTTTCTTCAAACTGCTTTCTTGATCTAAGTTGGAAAGATTCCTCGTATATTTTGAAAAATACCAAGAGTGATTGGGACGGGTTTTCGAAATCTTATGCATTTCTATTTTAGTCACGGAAAAATGTGGCAGAAAGTAGACTTTTTTACAATACCTGACATCCTCTTCAATATCAGATCTGGTCAAAGAGTCAGATTTTTCATTCCAGTTAACACGAACATATGAAGGACTACTCTGATAATGCATGGTATTACTGGATGAAAGTCTGTCAAGTAAATTTGAAGTATCCAGTTTTGATTCATCACCAGCAGCACCCATGTTAAAAAAGTGCTGAATGTAAACGGACTATCAGTCAAGATACAAATTCCTTTGAAATGATCTTTTTGATCCACATACTGAAATTCTTTTGTGATAGCTCTTAGCTCTGATCTATAAACTGAACAAAAAGTAGGATTTTTTTATCTATCCCCAATGATTATTATTAGTTGAACATCTCTAGGTCATATGTTTGGCATTCAGGTCACATAGGAAAATAATTTTTTATCAGTGCAGTCAAACAGTTCCCCAGAATGATATCCTTGCCCAGGAGGGTGATATAGATTAAAAATATTAATAGCTGATTCTGCCTACATTTTGGCCTGCATTGATTTAAATAAGTTCCAGTTATTCTCAACTCATTTGGCCTCCATTGTTTGAAGTCGTTCAGGTTCATGGACCTGGTTTGATGTTGCTGTCAACCAGGAGAAGCATGCTACTTTAACGAAAACACAACAAAAATATTAATCACCCTTCTCTTCCAAGTAATAAAAATTCTCTGCATATCTAATTTTGAGTTTCACTTGTCAGGCAAGGAGATTTTTTTAAATATAACGTCTCTGAATAGAAAGCGCAAGCCATATTCTATATTATAGGGTCTGTACACAAGATAGAAACTAAAGTTCTTTTAAACTTAAGTTTAACATACTCTCTGGGTTTAGTTTTCTGAGAAGCAATGATGTGTACCCCATGCGTATCAGCTACTTCAGTCAATTGATCCAATTTTGCTCTTATGGCTGGAATAGAAACTACATTTATATTACATTAGAAATTCCGGAGTTTACCCATATGAAGGATTGGAAACCGTTATACACTCGTTAACCTAGGCCTTCTATCTAAACCACTCTCGTGCCCCTTATTAAACTGCGCTTCGAACGATTCAGTATTGACACAAGAAAAAGACTGATTCATGTTTACAGAAATAAGTAGCTTCAATTGATCCGAAAGTCTAGGACATCAAAGGGAAAAGTGTATCGTAATTTTGGTAACATAGTTTTTCACTTAAGAATTTAAACAAATTTATTTTTATTTTACTAATATTTTATAATGATGTTATATTAATTAAGTCTATTTTTCTTTAAATCAAATTTTCCTCGAATCTAAATTTGACCTTAACTTTAATCAATTATACATACATACATACATATATATATATATATATATATATATATATATATATATATATATATATATATATATATATATATATATATATATGCATAGTGTGTGTGTGTACTATTGTATTCTCTGTCTCTCTCCTAGCAGCAGAACCATTAGACATATATATTTTAGATTATTATAATTTATTTTTTTATTTTATATACATTAATGATAAGCATTATCAAAATTTTCCTACATTCCTTTTATGTCTACATGTTTTAGTTGCTTATTTTAAATATTATTTTTATTCGTATTAATTTATTTCTGATAAAAATCTATATCTATACTAGACAATCAGCATTATAATTTAAATAAAAGAAATGTATTGCAAATGCTATTAGAGTAAATGTTCGTTTCTCGATGCCTCTTATTTACAAGCACTTACATAATTTATGAATAAATGGCTGGTCATAATCATAAAAGCAATGATAACTTAATTTCTCATTTACAAACTAAAATTTTGAAAATTCTCTTTTTTGCGAATTTATTTTTATACATCTTTCACGTTTCCATTTATTTTTATCACCCGGTTTCTCTAGTTGCTCGTTTTTGCGAACTTCTAACTTACAAACTAGTTACTATTCACTAACAACACGATCTGATAGAGGCAATGATAATTTCAGTTCTCATTTATGGACTTAACTACACTTTTTTGAGAACTTGCTTTTATGAATTTTTCATTTGCGTTTATTTTGTATTCGATTTTTATTTGTTTATTAAGGTAATTTTGGATCGGATTTATTTTATTATTAAGATACTTTTAGATCGGATTATTTTTATTAATAAGGGACTTTTGGATAGGATTATTTTTATTGTCAAGGAATTTTGGACTAGATTATTTTTATCATTTAAACGTCTTTTCGAATGGTAAATTTTTATTTTTAAGGACTTTTGGTTTTAGAAAATTGTAATTTAAAAGAATTGGGTATAACAAACTGCACTGTTAATGTCAAAATCCCAGAAATCTTTAAGAAATTTGTGGAGAATTCCCCCCTAAATTATTTCCGGTCTTACAGCTCATATATCAGAGTATAATCAATAATTTAAAGTTTCGTTAATAATTTTTAAAGTAGTGTACATTGGAATCGCCTTATGAAATTACAACAATTGAGAAAGCCAAGAACATTTACCTGAAAACTTGAGTAAAGATTACTTACTCATCCAAGAACTTTAATAAAGAATCCTCCAGTTGCTGTTCAAAATTTGCTTTCAAAATTCTTTAAATGTGATTCACAAGCTACGTAAGAAGTATCAGAATATTAAACAATTGCGAACATAATAAATGAGAACCAAAAGAACTTACTAACATATAAAGGAACAATTGGAAAAGAGAGCAAGCCATCTACAAAACAAGCAGATGAATGCCAAACAATTGAGGTCTTTTCGAACAAAGTAACAGTGAAATATTTTCTTAAATTGAAAAAAGGGAGAATTGTGTTTCTAAAAGTACAGTTTTGGTAAGAAAAATAAACTAAAACATCCGAAAAATGATCCTTTTTAATAGTCTTTATGGATAAAATGCAAGTATTTTAATTATCTATATACATTGAGTTGCTTAGTTTTAAATTGCAGAAGAACACACAGAATACACTCAATAAATTAATTGTCAGACATCTTATATCTTAACTAAGAAAATACGTTTTCTAAATAATTCTTTTATTTTGAATCTTAATTTACTGCAAAAGTTTTATTTTTTCGAAAGGCGTGAGAATTTCCATTACATTTTTTCATGTGTTTTTTTACATTTTTCCTATTTTTAAGAGATTATAATTGTTAACAGCCTTAAGGAATTCGCTTTCTAAAGCATTCTCAAATATTTTCTTTTCTTTTTCTTCTGTATTCAACATGTTGAAGTATTCTACACTAAATGTCGATTAGCAATTTTTATTTCTCACATGAAAGCTTGTCAGTGTTAGATTAACGAAGTTCTTCATCGTTAGTCTCATCAAAGATCTGCTTATGTGTGAAAAAGAAAATAGAAAACCCATTTTTTTATATTTTTCTTCTTTACTGCAATAACACATATAACATTTTACATGCGTCCCATTTAAAAGTTTTAAATATCAAATATTTTTCGAAGCAATCATTTGTGCGATGAAAATAAACGTAGTCATAATGTGTAATATTTGTTTTTGCATTGAATTTTTAAAAGTCAAGTTAAAGTGAATCAAATTTTATTGCAATTTTATTTTGATATATTTCGAAGCAAAATCATTTAAAAGAATGAAAAGAATATCGAAATATGTAAAATAATTTAAAATATCACATTCATTTGAAACTTTATTGAAACAATAACAGAAACATTAAATAGTTTTTTAGCAAAACACATTTATATGGATTTAATTGGGTTAAGTGTAAATATTCTTTGATTATTTTTCTATATATTTAAGTAACTAAAGGGTTTGTGTAAGTAAGTAAAGGGTTTGTGGATTCTTCTTTTTCTGACGCAGCATGTCCAATTTTGGAAATTGTGCCATAAAAATCAACCAACCAACTTGCATTTTTTGTTCTTTTTTATTTCAGTTAATACAACTTATCTTTTAATAAATTGTTCTCTGCTAACACTCACAAATATGTCTCAACGCAAATGCAGTAAAACAAAATGCTTATAACATTTACCTTTATTATTCATAAGTAAGCCATTCTTCAGCCACGAACTCATTTTACAAATCAAAGAAAAATGATACTATTTCCAGTTAGTTATAATCAATACCACATAACAATACTAATTACAGTAAAGCAGAACTCATCATTTAATTTTAAAATGTGTTAAATCATCGTAAATAAAAAGAAATTACTTTCTCTGTGTCACTTATTTAGTAAATATTCTCACAAATACTGTGACATAGATTTCAATACTTTATATATTGACTTATATTTCTTTATATATATGAGCTAAAATAATTAGATTTGAGGATCATTTTTTATAGTGCGAGATAACACATTCCGTTTTTTTTATCAAAATGTACACTCGATATTTTAGGGAACAGTTCATTGGAAGATTCATGTGTCAATATTTAAAAACAAAAGTACATTCAATATAACTTAAAAAAATTTTAAAGTGAAATCGAGTGCTTAAGAATCACAAGTGTATGAAAAATATTTTCAAATATTGCATAAACATAGATATTTACGGGAACATAGAAATTGTTTACTTATATCTTCTGATAATCGTAAGTGGAAAGTTTCTGTTATATTTACGTAAAATTCAAAAATAAAAGAAAGAGCAATACATACCTAAAACTCAAGTGATATAAAATTTCCGCATTCATCAATCCTTTAAGCATCTGTGATGGATTTTGGCCAGGAATCGCATTTGTTTTCAATCTAAAGTAATGAACTCAATACAGAGAAAAAGATACTACTCCTTCAGAATGATTTTTATATTTTAAAACTTTATATATATATATATATATATATATATATATATATATATATATATATATATATATATATATATATATATATATATATATATATATATATATATATATATATATATATATATATATATATATATATATATATATATATATATATATATATATATATATATATATATATGTATATATATATATATATATATATATATATATATATATATATATATATATATATATATATATATATATATATATATATATATATATATATATATATATATATATATATATATATATATATATGTATGTATGTATGTATGTATATAAGTGGTTAAATAAAATATAAAAAATCAGGTTCAAAACCAGATTTACAGTTATTTTGAGATGTAATGTTATTTTTCTAAAAGTTTCTTATCAGTCTTAGTGTCTATATCAACTTTAATTAACGTAAATCCAACTACTCTCATAAAAATTTAAAGTTCATTTTTTTATCATTCACACGGATAACAATACAACTAAAACTGTTCCCACTCTACTTTTAGCAATTTTCATTTCTCTTTTTACGTAATAGTAGTACTTTTTTTAAGTAAGTATCATGTTTCAATAGATTGGTTGCTTAAAAGTGTTCTTTAGCCAAGAATTCATTTTTTCTTTTTGATTGCCAAATTGCTTAGACACTCAAATTTTACCAATTTAGTTCTAATTGTTTCTTTATAGATAAAAATTTATTTCTGTTATTAAGGTATTTTTCTTATTTAATGATTAAAAAGCGTATAATTAATTTTCTAAAAAATATTTTAAAAATAGCATTCCTAAAAATAGAGATGACTATTTCTGTAATGACCTAAATTTGCAATTTTATTTGGATGTACACATTATGTAATTTATACATTATGAATGGTATGTATCTTTCATATCTCTTGAAATTCTTCATAAATTGGTTATTTTAAATCTGATTATGAGAAAGTATCAAACATCTGCATGCAAGGTAATGTTTTGTCAGAAATTTTTTTATTACCTTTTAGTACAAAAGAAGACGTATTTTAATACCTACAATTTTTCATATATTAATAATGGTTCTGATGAGGGACTGATTAAGAAGTTTATATTATTATTTCTTTAAAAGAAAAAAACGAAATGCATCAAAATTAAATCTTTTTATGGAATTTATTTGTTTTACAATACACGAATAAAGTATAAAATTAAAAATCCAGTTTATCCCTTAAAAATAGTATTAATCTAGATGTATTAGTTAATATTATATTCTCATTTTTATTGGGTAGATACAATATTACTTTTGTTTATGTTATTTTATTTCACACAAATTAAAAAAAAATTTTGTGTTTTTGACAGCTAATATAAACTTTAACTATTTACTCTAGTGAATTTTAAAATTTAAAATCCATCAACGTATGGAATCATGAATATAATTACAATTCAGTTGCGGCTGTATTTTATCCATGGTTAATAATGTATATATAAATGCAATGTTAAATTTTAATCATTGGATTTCTCCTACATTAAAATCATTGAATCCCTTTTATTCGATTGTTCACGATAAACAAGATTACAAGGTGATATTAAAAGTTGAATATTATTATTAATTACATGGTAATTTTATTAGGTAAATTTTTTAACAGAATTGTTTCTAGGTAATGTTTCATAGCGGAGCTGCATAAAATATTTCAGCGGATATTAAGTTGCACTCTAATGAAAATATTTAGCCGAATTTAAATAGTTTTATTCAAAGAAACAAATCGTAGAAACAATATGTAAAAATTAATTTTCATGTTTTTAATAAGGTATTCAAAATTAAGAAAAAAAGGATAAATACTTACGTAATTTATGACGATTTCGATCTATCAAATGATGGACTGGATTAAAAAAACAAGGTTAAAATATGTTACTATAATATTTAAACAGCTCTCAATACACATTTTACAATTATTTGAATTGTGGTATTAAATTACTTAAATTCACACACACACACAAACACAGTTTCATTAGCTATAAGTTTAAGTAAATATAATTGCCCAGTAGATTTGTAATATCACATTAATTTATTGAAATGAATGCATAAGAGCAAAGAATGCAATTATCATGGTTTTTTCAGAAAAATATTTATTAGGTAGATGTATTGCATTACATTTTTTAAGTAACACCAAATATATATTAATATCAACTTTTATTTAAGAATAATATTTTACTGAAAATATATTTTCTTAACACATACTTACCAAATAAAACGACTCAAGAAACTCATTTTTTCATTACCTTCTGATTTCTTTATTTTTTCATCGATTCATACTTATTTGAATGAAAAATTACGAACTACTTCCTGCTTAAAGAAAGACCTGCATATTTAACTCAATTACCCTTGGCGTTTTCTGCTTTTAGAATACATTAGACACACATTTTGTACAAGGTTAGAGTAAATTATTTTTCAAAAGACTAGAAAATAGACTTTTCTGTGATAGCTTATTGAATTTTATTTTCAAATTTGAATTTTTCAGTTAAAGATATGCAATTTTTGTTATTTAATTGTTAGTTTCTTGATTTTACTTTACAAGAATTTTTTTTATTTGTTCATAGGAAAGTTACGAAATAATTACAATTGTTTCTTAATAGTTTCCGTATATATTTTCAAATTTGATATAAGTTTATTGGTTCCAACTCCATAAACAAGTTTTCATTTTCTTTTGATTTAACTTTAGATATCTGTCATGAAAAAATTGACAAAAATCACAAATTTTAATGTAACCAATCATTTTTTGCATGTTTTAATTTGTATTTATACTTTTCAATATAATATCTATTTGAAGTTTACATATTTTATTTGAAGTTCGTAATGTATTTTATTTGTAGTTCGCAATATATTCAGTTTATTTAGATGATGAGTTATCTGTAATGTTAAATAAAAAACTATTTCTTTCAAAAATCAATAAAATGTAAACATCATGCTGAAAATATATTTCATAGAATTTGAATTTTTCATTCAGAATAAGTATTAATTTAAAAATTTCATGTTAAAATTATTCAAACTAAAAATTATTATATAAAAATATGGCATGGCAAATGCTATAAAATGAAGTCGTTTAGTCACGGCTGATTTAGATAAAACTACGATATACTTACCTTAAATATAGTAAAATATGTAACTTTGTGTTATAAAAATAATAATATGTCATATTGACTGCGTAGGGAATTTATGATTTGAACGGAAAGCTTTTTTCCCTCAAGGCGTGCTATTTTATGACTTATGCGAAAATAGTCTTTTTTTGAATTAGCATTTATATTACACAGATTTTATATTTATAAAATATTTAAATTACAATTCAAAACTTAGAAATTCAATGTCAGTTTACTTTCTTTCAGTATATTTTTTAGTCATGTGGCTTTCCCAATTAAAAATACTCCATTTCCTTAAAATACCATAAGATTTTTAAAAATATTGTTGCCTATAAAAAATCATTTTTAACATAGTAAAATTAGTAATATCCATTCAGTGTACAAAACAGAAATATTTTGTAACAATATATACAACAAAAATTTTCTTTAAAGTCACATTAATATGTGACTAAATAAAATTTGGAATGAATTTATGTACTATAATATTAATGTTTTTAGTTAGTGACATGTTTTGCTTCAAGAATTTTTAAAGAAGGTACCTTTTCCTTATATAATATGTTTCATTTTAAAAATTTTATTTCTGTATCATAATCATATCATACCATCATAGTGTGCAACAGGATAACAAAATTAATATCTCAGTGTACTAAGAATCCAAAATTGAAATATTTAATATTAAATTAGTAATAATTATATAAAAGTGCTTATATAGGAACTGTGTTAAATATAAATTGAATAAAATTTATATTTACTCTGTAAAGTGTAAAAACATATAACTGATAGAGTGTACAACATGTATCCTTACATACAAAAAGATTTAAAATTGACATATAGATAATAAAAAGCTATATAATTTGTCATATATATTCAACTCAATCTGATAACAGTGAATAACAGTCTAATATTATATTTGGATAAAATATTTTGATAAATCTTTTTGAGTAATTCAATAATGTCTTAGGAAATCTTGTATTCTTAACGTGAATGAAGCTCACAACTAAGCTTCTACGCAAGCAAAAAACTGAATGTCCTACACTTGCAAGGTTAGTACTGCAGCTGACAGTTCAATAGCATTTATGTTAAGAATATATTAATCTGAATTATCATATTATTAGGAGATTTAATTTCGAAAACGGATTATTACAGTGTTTGAAATCCACTTTTTTTAAGCCAAATATATTTAAGCCAAAATAAAGATTCATAGGTGTCGAAACGGTTGCATAGCGACTTGACGGGTCGGAGTTCGTGGGGGTTTCTAATACATTCCACCAGTTCTCGTCAGTTATTCTGATAAGTGAAACACGTAGTGGTCCAGAGGGTTATAAAGAAAGATATCGTGAAGATCTCGTCGATCACAATGCCATCAGTTTGTGTTTGCATGTCATCTAATGGAATAGTGGTTGGCTCAACGCCAGACACTCTTTTAATTTCTCCAGTGAGCTGAGTTTTGGCAACAAGGATAACTTAAAAATGTTGTATAGATTAACTGTGAAATGTTGATAAATTGTCTTCTCTCTGATTAAAAATTTGTCAATTGAATATTTCAATACAATTATTTATGAGATGAAATGTTCTCATTATTGTTGTTAGAACTGGATTTCAATGGATCAAAACATTATAGTCTACTGTTAATATGAAAATTCCAAATAGACATAACTAAAATTTTGTGTTCAATACTTTAGAAAAATTATAGATAATGTTCGAAAATAATGTTTCGAAACTAAAGTTTGCAGAACTGAAGTATTTAATTATTAATTTACCATTACCGTAAGATGAAATTTTTTCGTTTTTCCCCCATGGATTGCTTAGTTTCAAAATTTATCAATAGTCATAAATGGAAATAATCCTTTTAATTTGGAGCAACACTTCACTGTCCTTTTCAACTTACAATATTTTGTTGCCTTTTTTACCTAAATTAACATTTCAATTCCCATGACATATTTTAAAAATTACCAATGTAAATAAATTATTTTTGTATATTTATACTTAGATTTAATTTAACCATAAATGTGGGCAGAAATTCAAATAAAAAATTATATCTGTGACAAAAATTATTAGGGTGCTTATTTTCTTGGGAAACTATCATATAAATGAATTCAGTGCTGTTCATATTCTACTGTTATAAGCAATTTTTATATGCTAAAAAAGAAAGAACATATCCCTCACATTATTGGGGGGGGGGTATTAATTAAAAACTGTGTTAAATAAAACTATACCTTTCAACAACTTTATAGTTTCACCATTAAATAATGTTAAAAGCTACTTATTGAATTATTAAATTACTGAAAAAAATTCTTATGTTTGCTTTATTTGTTCCCTTATTTCATTATTGGTGCTATTACATATACTATTTTTTTTTTGGTGATTCATTTAAAATTTTCACAACTACAATTTTACAGTTGACTTCAAAACGATAAAGTTATTTATTCAATTTTTCAGGTTTTATATTTCCCATTTTAGAAAATCAAACTTAGTTATTCTAGTCATTTAATTTTCATTTACAAAAATTCTACAGACTTTTGGTATTCTAACTTCCTAAACTATTACTGGAAAAGTCAAGCATATAGTTTCATAATGGGTGGACACAAATAGCTTTCATAAAGGAAGTTTAATTTCCTTGAGTCCATTAGGAAGTGAAAATTTTTTATCAACATCGTTCAACAAATGCCTTTCATTGTAATTGTAGTAGAGAAAAACATTCATCTTCTCTTCTATTTTCAATGGTTGAAAAATATATTCATTTAATATCCTACAGTTTAAGACAGAAATTCCACTTCTAACATACATCTTGATAATTTTTTTTTCAAAATATACAAGTAAAAAAAGTTTTGAAAATCAATAAACGAATTCTTTTTTGAAAAGGAATGTTAAAAAAAAGTGTGAAATACTTCATAAATACTTCCAAAATAATCACTTTTTAATTGCGAATATTTTTCTTTTGGAACAATTATTTTGGCAAATTTATCAATATTTTTAATGGAAAATATATTGATTAAGTCTGTTTTATATATTCATAATGCAACATCAAAATTCTTTAGACTCTGTAATTTGCTTATAATATTTAACATCAATATTTTAATAAAGTATTTTTTTTCATTTTCTTAAAATATTTTATCTATATGAATTCTTAATTTTCCATTTGTACGAATGGATGTGTCGATTACCAACATATTTTAAATTCCTGCATGATATTTGAAATTCAAATATTAGATTGAACTTTCATATGTAAATTATGAAATAAATAAGCTAGAATGATTTTTTGTTTTATATACACATGTTTATAAAAACTTAGAGTTAAAAGTTATGAAGTTAAATCTACTTGAAGTAACTTTACATGCATTTATGTTACTGTAATTTAATGGAAATTAGAAAACCATAGAACTAATCACTCTTTTTTAAAAATTTTAATGGGTTAGTTCCAAAAATGGTACGTTTTATGCAATTATTTAATGCATGAATAAAAATAAAAAGATTCAGAAATAAGATAAGGTATTAAATACTTGCAACAAAAATTAATAGCTGTCACTACTATTTTAAGCATAACGCGAACGCACACAATTATCTTTGCCAATTGTCAGCCTTTTTAATGTGTGAGCTATAAAGAAACATTTAACCGATTATGATGTATTTACCTAGTAAATATAGAATAGACTGAGTATTTTAGCCAATGTAATGTGTAAATTAATTTGAGAAATATTACATATGAAAAAAATGCAAGTTTGTGCCGTAGGTTTCTCCATGATTTTCTAAGCCCCATAAAAAATTAGTGTAATCAAGCAGTCCCTAAATTATATAAAAAAATTATGACCTCAGCGTTATTTCTAAAATTGTAACAGACAGTTAAACGAATACAAATTTCTTGATTTTCCCCATATGTGTTAAGAAAGGGAGGAATATAAATCTGATTGCGCGTGCTCCCCAAAATAGTGAAAATATAACGTGATATTAAAAATATAATGCATACTGCTTTATTTAGAAATGTGGGACTTAAATAAATAATAAATCAAAACTATTGTAAAAGAAATGTTAGATTTCTCAAGGATACTGTTACTATGCCTCTCATATAAGAATGCAAGTAAAATATAATTCTATATATTGCAATATACATCAACATAAACAAAAAAAATTTGTATTGAAATTTGAAGGGAATGAAATTTTCTCGATTTTCCAAAGACTAATATTAAGGTTTATTTAAAACTATAAAGTGTTCCAATTGTCCATTTCACAAGCAATTCCTCGGTTGATAAGGCGATACAAAAGAGAAACTGACGCACTAGTCGAGCTTCTGCGAGTCAAGGACAGCTATTATCCCATAAAAAGTTAACCACAAGAGTCAAAGAGAGCTTCCTCTCACTCGCTTCTAGACAAGATTCCTCATCTCTTGGACGGAGACAATTCAAAAGAGAAAATTTGACCGAGATAACTTCTTTAATCCGATCCAATATCTGAAGTTGGAGCCGAGTGATTCTATCTCACTTGAAGTGTTGACGGGGGGAAGAGAGCGCGTGCGCGAAAATTCTTCGTTACCCCTTCTTCCAAACGACACTTTCGGCCACGGAGCCAAAACGAACTGTTGCACCGCTGCAAGCGGGCGGTGGTGGCAGTCGCGGAAAACAGCCGATAACAGCAGTAGAGGGGGCGGACTTCAAGTTGTTTTCAGGAAGTGATAATTGTTTCGCGACCTTGTTATTGATGATGAAAAAATTTCTTTTAGCTTGTAATCACCGCCAGAGAGACTGACGAACCTGGCCAGAGCAATTCTAGTTACTTTAATCATCTGTTTCGTTGGAAAAAGTGTAAGTTTTTAAGGAGTTCATTAATTTTAATAATATTGAACTTTGCAACGTGTTTCATTTATTTTTGAATTTTGTTTTTTTTGCAAATAAGAACAAGAAAAAAATTACATTAAAATAAAATAAATAAGAATAATTATTTAATATGAGATAAAAATTTTCTGATTTGAATATTCAATGTTGTCGACGATTAAAATTTATTCACAGTTATATTTCGATATAAAAGTATAGTTTTTCGATAGCAAAATTCCCAAATGAAAATGATAATCACTAAGAAAATAATGAATAAAATTATTTTAAAATATTTTAATTACAAAAATAATAATTTTTAATTATTAAATATGTATTTAAACATACGTCACTAAAATTTAATGACAATTTAATTTTTTGTTTTTACATTTGTCGATAAAAAGAAAAATATTAAGATAATATTTCAATTTCTAATAAGAAATATTTAATTTAAGAAATAATGCTTAAAATAACCGAGAAATGTTTTAGTAATGAAAATTAATTTTTAATAACAACTTTTAATAACAAAAATTATTTTTAATAACAAAAAATAATAATCTAAAATTCAATTATAATTTTTTGAAGTAATTCAACAAAAAATTTTGAAAAAGCTTTGCCGTTAACAACAAAAAAATTTTGAATAAAAAAAAAACTTAATTTTACGAATAAATTTAATTTTATGTATATTTTTTCTGAAAAATTTCTTTGAATTTTAGAAAGTGAATTATTCAAATAATTCAGAAAAAAATATTTTGTATTTAGTGAATTTTAATGGTGACTATATTAACAAAATGAAGAAATATTGCAAATGTGAAAAAAATTAGTGATAGTAATATAGAACACTCATAAAATGAACCTCACGTTTATTCCATGTAATAATTGAAATATGAAATAATATTTATTATAATATTTTTTAAATTAGAAATTAAATATTTATGCAAAAATTAAAACTTAAAAAGTTGTTGAACAATAAAAAAATTACATTTATCAATTATTTCTTTTAAAAATATATTTACACATTTCTGAAAGTACGTAACACATGAAACATTTGTTTTATTTTTAATTGATTTTAATAATATTTATATATGTGTGTTCTTTAACAATGTAAGAAAATATTTCAAATTTCAAAAATTTTCATTAAAACGAGGCAATATATGCAATATAGTATTCTTAATTTAAATCTTATATAACTGGCTTAAGATAACTAAAGTGAATGATATTTATTTCAACAAATATTCAATTTAAAGTATTCATTTAAATGAAATCCGTAATTATTTATTCAATTTATGCATTTATTTCTCATGGCTTTAGAAATTACTAACTATACCAATTACCAAAACTTATTCTTATATGCAGTTACCATCATATTCTCATGCATTTTATTCTCATCATCTATATCAACTATTTATTTCTCAATCATTATATTTTATTCTCATTGTTAAAAATTACAAAATATTTAAATTTTTAAACTAGTTTTTCTATGTTCACATATTTTTAAAAACATTAAAAACGCAATTATGATAGAATTTGTTAGAGATTTTAAGTTATTATCAAAAATGTTCGCTCTGTGAGATTTGATTTCGTAAATTAGAATAATAGAGAAATTTATCAAAAAGTAATCTTCTTATATATTTGTTTATAACATATTTAGACAGTTATATTAAAATAATTTTGTTTAAATAATTCATATTAATTTTTTTACACGTAAATAATTATTTAAAATTATGCTAACTAAAATGCTTACATCATCATTTTTTTCAAATTAAAATACTATTGGCTTCGGTCTTACTGTTTTTAAATTCCAATTTTTGTTTTGCCAAACATTCATTTAATTTCACATGCTTGTATATCAGTTAATTCTTAATAAAAAAGTATTCATATCATTTCAATAAGTACATTTGAATTTATATTTTTATTTAAAACAAATTTTATAACCACGATTACAATCCTCTTATTGTATTGTCAAATATGTGTTCTTAGATTATTAATCATAGCTAAATAAATCTATTGATAGGTAGACATACATACATCTAAAATAGTTTGCCCAATATTTATGCAATAACTAATATAAATAATATGCAATATTGTAATGTTCCTCCTTTGTGTTATTATTTAAATGAAAATTGATGAAATGCACATTGAAATGTAATTTCTTATCAAATAACAGTAAAACAACGATATCAAAATTTCAACGCATGAGTAGAAATTCCTCTTGCTAATTTATGCATTGAATCAAGGGTACATAATGATCAAGAAATAACATACTACTTATTTTTTGGCTGAGATTTGATACAATTAAGATTATATAATATTTACAAATATTAATTTAAAATATTCTCACATGCACAGCTTGATTTTTTATTTATTGCACCTGTTTTTTTTTACTTTTGTTAAATCTGGTTATAACATATGCATAACATGGTACTAATAACGCTTAATTCTTGCTTAAAAGAAGCAAGAATTAATCTAGATATATTTTTGATGCTGTTGTTCATTTATTGGCTATACTTGCTGTTCCTTTATGGGTTGCATAATAGTCATATAACGTTAAAATTATCTTTTATCAAAAAGCTTGTAATTTTTAAGTGTTATATCTTTTATATTTTCCATGTACATAATAAAAATGAATTTATCTACATATTTAATTAAATATAACATACGCTAAATTGTAAAATATTCTAAATTAAGTCACGTTATTACGATGAAGATCAATTCATTAATATTTTATTTCTAGAGAAATAATTACTTAAGCGAAAATAAAAGTATTTAATAAAACGGATTATATATAATATATTTAAAGATTTGGATAACTTAAAATGAAGATTATTGTTTTTAAATAATTTATTTTAAATGTAGTTTTGCCATCAAGAAAAAAATTGAAATTTAATTGATGCTAAATAATAAAATGATTTGCAAAAAGCTGGAAATTATGAAATCGCCAAATTATAAATTACTAATTATGAGATGAACGAATGACTTAAATATCTATTATTATATATCTTCCATCTAAATCTTGATAAAGAATTAAAATAGGAGAAAAAATACAAAAATCTGAAAGCAAAACTGGTGAATTGCCAAAATCTGAGAATCGACTCCTCCTTCAAGGACTTAGACGGAGAGGCAGACGGAATGACGCCTGATCCGTAAGGGACAGATAAGACTCCTCTTCCACTGTGCAGTGCGCATTTATTTTTCGATCATAAAAGATATCAATGAAATATTTTGAGCTGCTCTTATGGAAGGGTTTTGTGCTGATGAGACTATTTATTTCTTTACCATACAAGCTCACCCAAATTGTCGAAATAGGAATTGTGAAGAATTGTGTAGGAATTGTCGAAAGGAATCGAGGAAAAAAATGCCCAACAGAGAATATTTCAAAATTGACTGGCAAGTTGTTGTTTTGTTGAGTAAATTACGCCCCCCTCTAACATGCCCAAGACCATTTCAGTGAACATGATTCAGCTAGTTTAATATTATCATCTAAGGAAAACTAAATATTTTCCAGCTAGAAACAAAGGTACTGAAATTACATAATTATTACTTGCAATCATGAAAATTATAAACACAAAAACGTATAAATTGTTATGCCTCATATATCGGTGTTTAAAATAATTTCTTTTTTAGTAGTATACATTTGTGTAATAAGATACTTTCCCCTCGGTTGCAGTATTAAAATATTTGTGAAATAAAATTACGATTCAATACCTTTATTTAAATGATTTTCTCTTCTATCTTGGTTTCAATAACTTGTTGATGACATTGATAGAATTTGTAGCTTTAAACTCCTCTCAAAGCAACTGCAGCTAAGAGATTCCCTAACTGTTTACTAATTAAAATAACTTTCATTAAAATGCTGTTTCCACAGAAAATATTAAATAATAATCACCTAGTTTATTATTAAGAATTTTTTTAATGCTGTTAACGTACAATTTGTTTGTGGGTAAATATGGTTAACTAAAATACAGCTAACTGTAAATTAATTACCACTGAAAGAAATCATAATATGTTAATATTCTCACACAGAAATTGAACTAAGCCCTTTAACTGAGAGTTATTCATATGGAATTACAATTTTCGTGTTTTCATCTTAAAGATTTTTAATATTAAATCTATATTTAGGTGTAAAGTAATGGTACAAATTATTTTTTAAAAAGTAATTTTATTTTAATGTCAAATTATAATGGCTAAAGTTATTGACTATTATTTTGTTACTGATTATCATTTGACACTAATTTTCACTGTGTAAATTGTACAATTTTATTTTACTGAAACTTAAAATTAATGTATTCAATAGCCTTTCTTCAAATGCACTTAAATTAAAATATGTCATGCATTTTCTAGTATATTTATGCTATTGTCATTTTTAACTATCGTTCTATTTACATTGGTTAATGACCACCTATTTTGCGATAAAAATATATCAAAAAACAAATTCGATTTAAAAGTTTCAAAATTTTAGCTAATATTCTTGCATTAATATATTTTTCTAAATAAATGTTATTAATCATTTTTCTTCAAGTGTAAAGTGTATTTTTATCTAAAGAAATATATTTAAATCATCTTAAATTGAAGCATTTCATTGTATTCTTTATCTAGATTTCTTGCCTATGTAGAATGTGTGTTTTAAGATTTTTCCAGATATTAGTGAGAGTAATCGGCAAATATATTTGATTATTTTTTAAAATTTTTCTTTTTAATTAAACTTTGTATCTTTATGTTAACATTTTGCTTGCAATCAGACAGATTTCTTTCATTTATGCTAAATTACATACAGATTATTTTGCTGAAAATTCAAGTGCTCTAGTTTTAGCATTTTATTTTTTAGAATTTATATTGTAGGTCAAAATATTTTATTTTCCATGAAATACAGTTTGATATATTTATTTAGAAAATTATTTTTCTTTTAACCATTTCATTGACTGATATCTTCATTTCAGGTTATATTTTAGCAGGTCACGCACAAAACATAACAATAAATAATAATATTTCTACAGGGCAAAAATAAAAAAAAGTCTTAAAGTTTATCTTTTTTATGGGAAAAAATCATTGATTCTCTAATATTTTATCTTGAAAATATTCACATAAAAACAATTTATGCGATAAAAACAAAACGTATGCATTTCCTTGTTCACTTTTTGGAATCTTATTTACCAAAGTTTCTTGGGCAAAACAAATATAAAACTAATCACCATAAACCATTTCTCAAAAAGAGAAAATTTCACTCATATGTTTTGAGAATTCCAATCTTCAAAATAGTTTTCTACTTTTGAGAATTCTTTCATCATTTGGAGGTGAAACTTACTTTTAATAATGCAAATCAATTATCAAAGAATTCCAAAGTTTCATTTTTTTGTATTAGTCATTAAATTAAGCATGATAGTACTTGTTAATGTCAACGACAAGAATTTTGATTGTAAATTGAAATTTTCATCAAAATTGTTACAAATAGATTCTTAAGTATGCTTACTGTAAATTATTTTCTGAATAAACAAAATTATCTCTGACTACAAAATCCATGATGCAAATAGCTTAAATTTAAATATTAATTTTGGACAGCAAGAGCAACTCAAGGTTGAATTTCACATAATCTGAGCTAATATTATTTATCCGTTTTTCCATTGCATTTTGCAAATGAAGCGGACATGTTCTGGCCGGCATAAATACATATCATTCGCGTATGTAATCTAGATAAAAAAACGATAAAAAAGTAAAATACTATATTCAAAGACAGTTTTTTTATCGCAAATTATTCTTATGTATTTGGGGAAATATATTTTTAATTAATTTCTAAATAGAATTAAATAATTCATTTAATAACTTTTTTTAATCTTGATACGAAAAAACAAATGGATGCGAATCAAAATGGACAAATGGAAGAATCGAAAAAAATGCGAATCTTTATATTTCCAACAAAAAATATTACTAAACATAAATCGAATAATATGAAATTTAATAAAATTAGGAAGCGGTAATAAAATAAAACAATAAAAAAATAAAATAAATAAAATTAAAAACTGTGTTGTTTGTAATACTTAAAAATCTATTAAAAATATAAACAATTTTTATCGTAGACAGTGCTTAAAATATTTGGAAGCTCAAACGTTTCTTCTCAGCCATGTTTTTGTATTCACAAAAGTAAAAATCACAAATATTTTGTAGGTTATTAAGCTAATCCATGGAAATAATATAATTTATAAGTAGTTACTTGTATTTGAACATTAAAATATAATTGGTTAAATTATTATTTTAATAAATTATTTAATAAGCTATTTATAATTAATAAAATTTCAATTTAAAAGTCAAAATATTTTAATAAGCAATATAAACATGCCCTATTGTTCAATATCATTGCTTTTTAGTTAAAACATTTTTTTATCTGTAGTGTTGGTTTTATTTTGCTTAATGTAAACTGAATAATAATATTCAAGTAACATAAAATATTTTTATGATTCATTAACAAATGCATATGAATCAAACATAATTAATTGTCAGTGAAATTAACAAAATTACAGAAGTTAAAGTATTTGAAAATATTCTTATAAAGCATTTTTGCTTTTAGAGAGTTACAATTTTAATAAGAAATTTTGCACGAAAAATTTGATTAACGACATTTATGTTGAAAAAAGATAAGTATCCCAAAACAATTAACACGATACATTAATTAAGAAAAGTTTTACTTAAAGAATCAAAACATGCTCCGCCAGTCAATGTTTCAGCCCAAAGATTGTTAGGATCACACAAGAAGAATCAATAACAAAATTTGTGATGTTCTAGATTATAGAAAAAACTTTAAGACATTAATTATCTCGATAAATGGAACACATAAAAGCCTTGTTTCGTCTAAAATCTTCAGTTGCTCACATAATGCATGAGATAATTTTTACAAGAGAAGAAGTATTTCCTTTTTTATTTGTTGAAACATACTGTTCTGTAGATGTCTTTTTATTTATTCAATATAATGATATGTATCGAAACAAACCCATAGGCCTTATTTTTATTTTACTCATTGACATAAAAAAAATTAATATTTAAATTATTTATTTAAAGTAAAATTGTAATTTTCTTACTTTTCTATTTTCTTTTATATGAATCTACCTTTGTATGAGTATTATAACGATTGTATAAAATGTATCCATTATAACAAATGTGATATATTTAAAATATTGATATGCACGTACCTTTAGAGAGATTTTATTTTTGTGAAATTATCGTATTAAGTATAATAAAAAATTTTGGAATTATTTTCTAAGAGAAATTTCTTATATTTAATTATATTTCACTGAAAAACAGATGCATGAGAAAATTTATTTCTCATTTGTATTCTTAATTAAATATTTTATTCCCATTAGATATTTTATCTAAATTATTTCTGGATATTTAGCTTAAATATAAGAATGAAGAGCAAAGTAATTTCTTTGATGTTATTTTAAGAGCAACTCAAGCTTAATCGAATGAGTAAAGTATTTTTGGAAGTGTACAGAATGATGGATGGTCACATCTCTCTTTCTGACAGTGTTAGAATCTCTTTTATGAAGTTCGTGATGTCTCTCAACAGCATGTTTCCTTTTCTGAAATTTTTGTGCAATAAAATTAGTTTCAATGTTTGTGTGTATGTGTTCTACATCGAATAAGTATTTGGAAGGTACAGTTGAGATATTTTAAATAATGTATTCATAGGCATTTAGATAGTTGAAATGTATTATACCGTTGTCAGAAGGGACAACGGGATGAACTATAAAAATACTTACAAAATTTTGCGGCTAACTTCATCTGTTAAAAATAAGAAACTACAAAAAAAATGGGAAAACAATATATAAATTTAATAATAAACCTACATATCATCTTTCTCTTCAATAGTTTTTTAATCATAACTTTGTTTATATCATAATTATATGTGATAATAGTATCAAATTATAATAATATTACACTTACTTTTTAGTATATTTATGATTGGATAGTGTTTCGCACTCCCAAGACAAAGTTCCTAGTTTCGATCCTTGGGTTTGGCAAAGTTTACTCAATCTTTCATCCCTTCAGTGCATAGGAAAAACTGATTGTCAAGCATGCTTGAAAATTGAACATAGTGGTTTTCGTGTTAGGCTGACCACCTAACCAGGACGTATGTTTCGCACCCCAAGTCTCTCTGTCATGAAAATAAATATAGACACATTAGGCGTTGGCCAGAAGTTATTGTTACACTGGGTTTAATTTAGTCTATTCCATTTAGTTTAGAAGATTGAAATTATAGTTACTTGAAATCATCGGGAAGTTCCCCGATTAACAATTTAGTTTGATTTGTTCCAATATTGTCGCTTCCTTGTAGTAACGAATAATTCATTTGAAATGTAATTTAATTATTTTTGTTTCCTCTTCAGTATGAGAATAAAGATGGATATAGTAACGAATTACAAAAGTAATTCCTCCGACTATTCAGAACTAGATAGTAAGGACACTTCTTTAATTTCATAGAAAACTTTCATTTCAAATTATATAATCTAGTTACGTTAAAAAAATTGACCACTTTAATAGCTTTGTGGTGCAGCACATTCTCTCCAAGAACTTATATATATTTCCTGTTAAAGCTATGGTTTTTCCAGGTAACTCTGAATACCAAGAAAATAATTATCGTATTACATATTTAAAACTATTAGTAAGATTCATAAAATCAAAAAGAAATATATAACAATAATATATAATATACGTTATAATAACATAAAATAATGGAGAATTTTAACAGGTTTTCCAAGGAAATTTTAAACTAAGAATTAAATACATTTGGTAATACACTGATGATGACATTTAAATGGATATGTTTAGTCAGAAAATTTAAGGATGGAAAAAAGACTTGGCTAAACATCAATTTAAGTGTCAAGATGTTTGGGTAAAAGGAATTTTACAAAAAATGCTTATGAAATGAAGACCTAAGATTTCCGTTTTGCAAATATGTTCTAGGAATATCAAGTACATTATAAAATACACTATTTGTTTAGGTAAATTTTTTAATAAATAAAAATATATCCATGGTTTTTTTAATTTCATTAAATCCTATTTGTACCAAAATTATGTTTCCCGCACGCGAGGAAACATCATGACTGTTCAATCTCAAACAAAGCAAATAGTTCCATTATCTCCAGAAACAAACTAAAAAGTATGAATTTTAATGTAATATTTTAACAATATTAAAAATCATGAGTGTTGTTGATTATTTAATGTGAAAACTTCACAAAGGTATTTATATTAATTAGATAATATTAAAATATAGATGGAATGTGTGAAAATTTGATGGATGAAATATATATATATATATTTTTTTTTATCCTACGCCCGACCTTGGTTTTTCAACCATCAGTCTCTGTCGGGCAGCCCAATACAATCTTGAGGTGAATGAAAAGTCATCTTCCGCAGAATATGAAATATATATATACATTGTATATATATATATATATATATATATATATATATATATATATATATATATATATATATATATATATATATATATATATATATATATATATATATATATATATATATATATATATATATATATACGTATATAAAACAAAATATTTAAGGCACACGGATCTATCTCCGCCGCTTATTTCTTCCTTCCTTCAACTTCTCCTTCGTGGACACACATTACACTGTAAATGTTAATAATAAAGTAGTTCTCTCTCTCTCTCTCTGCTCATTTCCTTTTTGAGAGTTCTCTGACTTTATCATTACATACTAACCCATTTATTGTTATCACGACATCCGGAAGGCGCATAAACATAGCTACACCATTTTTAAGAACAATTTATTCTTAATTTCTAAATTACGTTACACATTTTACGTAACGGAATTTTTTATTGTTTATTTCAATAAATTTGATGCCTAAAGACTTTTTGTAGATATTGTGTGTATTCTAGTTCATGCATATATTTGAAAATAGGGAAGTAGTTAAATAGGAAGTTAAATCTCTAAATAATATATATTTCAGATATGAATGTGATGATTTCAAACACTAAACCCTACTTCATAAAACCTAAAAAGTGTGTTTACAGTAATGTGGACTTAAAAAGCCAAACAGATAAATAAAATGATTTGTTCTACAACTTACAGTAAAAAAGAAACTTAATACAGATAAGGATATTTTTACCCACGATAATATCATTGAAATAAATGTCCCATAAAATCAGTGCGGAAAACATTTAAAATGATTTTTTTTTCTCTAATACAAAACGTATCTCTAAACATATCAATCACTATATGAAATCATCATATTCTATATTTTTAAAATCACATGTAGATTTTACACGATATCACAGATAAGAAAGATGTTAGAATAAATGATATTTCTTTGTGATTTTCAAATTTTTCTGTAATATCTTTTTAATTATTATAGACTGATAGCTTTTTTAAAAGCGTAATTTCTTTTTCTTTATTCAATTAATTTCGTAAGACGAAGTAATATTTATTTTGGTTTTATAATTTAAATAATTTTGTTTTAGTTGAAATATTTATGTAGGAAATAAGTTTTGTATCGAAATGGAGATATTTCATTTTTCTTTTCTTTTCAAAATTATTGCAAAAATGAAATCTTTTCTTTTTTATCTAAACAAACAAAAGTTTATAATGAATGTGTACTATAGTATCTTCTTTTCTTTCATAAATATCTTTAAGAATCGAAATCAAACTGAATTTTTTCCTCAATAAGGAGTATACTTGAGTAATATAATCTGTTTCAATAATTATTTCGAATTCGGAATACAACATGACCCTTTCTTCTTCAAAGCAAAACAGAAATGTGTTAAGAACTCCTCATTAATGAAAGCACAATTAGAATGAGCTTCTTCAGCATTTGTATAAATATTTATGCAGATACCCTTGATGGGATTCACACAATTTCTTCACATGTTGCGAAAGAAGTTCAGAAAGAAATATAGTGCAACTATTTGAACAATGATGGCTTTGTTTATCTGCCAGTAGCTACTGGCTCAGTTCCACAACTGTTTTTATTTTTGCTGTTGAACCTGATGATATTCCTTTGATTAAGATCTTACCCAAGCACATATCTTTCATGCATTATCTTATTTATAATTTACTGAAAATAAATATTTAACCTATTCATATTATTAAACATACGAGTTCAATATAATTTTAAATGCATATGCTATTTGAAGATTTAGAATAAAATATTTTGAGAAGAAGTAATGTAAAAAAAGAAGTAGTAATGTTGTCAAAAAAATAATAATTTGATCATTATTATATGTTTAATTATCCTAACACACACAATTATAATTTTATTAATGTTGTGTCAAAAAATAAATGTTTCGTACAAAGAAAAAAAAAACAAGGGAATATTTATTTTCTTTATTATGAATACAAATGTATCCAGTTAGGTTAACGAAACTTTCTTGGGTTTCTATCTGCATCTTTTGCTGTCAATTACATTAACCAAATGTATTATCCCTGTGAACATACTTATATTATGCAACTCTTTTCTGGAGAAATATAATTGAAATACATTAAAAAGAAACCGAAAATCTTTTTTCCTTAGAAATATTATAGAATGTCTGAAAATGGTGCTCACCAAGGCCCATTGATAAATTCTGGTTCTTGCAAGTAGAATGTTCATGATTGTAAATAATTTAGTTCCACTTTCTGTGACCTGATCACAATTAAGTAAAAGGAGACATGTCACTTTTGATTTCTATATGCGCATCTTTCGAATTGCAGGCATAGGATATTCTCAAGTTTTCTCTATCGTGACAATTGAATTCTGTTCATTAATTACGGATGGTGCGTCCGCAAAGCAATAAACAGCATTTGTTCAAATAATTTATAATGTATTTCTGCTGTTAAGTTCTACACTCCATAATGTCAAAGATATATGAAACGAACTATCTAAACTGGATATCTAATTGCAAAGTTAATTGTATTTTGAATTACATTCACAGATAAGGAAATTTGTCATTATAAAAAAGTTTTAGATTGATACCTTCTATTTACATAAATTCCTTTATCACTAAGATGCTATTATGCTACTAATACAGAACATTCTAATTTTTACCAAGTTAGAGTTTTTCCTGTTCTTTATAATCTCAAGAACGCTTTTTTTCTAATTCATGTTGCCTTAGAAACATTGATTTTTGGCAAAATTACGAAATTTTAAACATTACTTTATTTTGCTAAATATATTTTCTTTTCTCATCATGAATTATTTATTAAATAAGCATTATTAAGTGTTACATTCTAACAATTTTTACTCTTTTGAATAATGTGGATAAATTTTATATAACTAAGCCTTGACATTTTATAGTTTTATTTTAAATATTTTTATTCATATAATTAAAAAGTAATCATTTGCACATGTACATTTCATATATATATATATATATATATATGTATATATATATATATATATATATATATATATATATATATATATATATATATATATATATGTATATATATATATTTCAAAAATAAATGTAGCTATTGCTTAAATTATTTAGAGACTTTTGAATTTATTAATGATTTTACAAATCACACTGGCTAGTATGGCTTAGACCAGTAATGAGCAAAGTACGACCTACGAAAGTATTTAATCCGGCCCGCTGAGTGTTTATCGACATCGATAGTGTACATGGCCCGTCACAATTACTCTTTGACGGTCGAGAAGTTAAAAGTGGATTTTACTTATAGTAGAATAATAGCTTAAAGAAGAAGTTGAACTAGCCGCATAGTTCATGTGTTGCATAATACGAGGTGCAAAGCGCGGTTAAAGTAAAGGCGCGGGCGAGTGTACTCAGTCGCCACTCGCCAGCCGTCACTGTGACGTAGGTGAGCGTGTTTCGTTCAAGTCGTCTATTTTATCTCTTCTTCTTGCTTGTTCACGTAACACTTTACATTCATAAATTTTTGAAAAAAATCACCATTTTTAAGATAATAATAGGGCATAAAAAAGAAAAGTTGATTCCGAGTGTCGTTTGTTTAAATAAAAAGTGGGCTTTAAAATATTTTTTACGGAATACAACGGTAAACCAATGACTTATTTTTTTATGACGCTGTGGTGGAATTTAAAGATTTTAATCTTACTCACCATTTCAACACCAAACATTCAAATCTAAACATGGTTTGATGAATGATGGAGAAAAAAAATAAATGAGGAAATCTTATTTAAAACAATATCTGCTCAATGTATTATAAAGCAAATTACTGCTCAAAAGCTTCTACACTAGCTAGCTTTTATTTTGGCTTATAAAATAGCTAAACATAACAAACCATACTTAGAAGGATAATTTATGTGGTGAATATGAGCAAAATTGTATGTTCAAAAAAAATTAAAGAGTTTAAATCTGTCTGCTTATCGCGAAAAACAATAACAAA
This sequence comes from Latrodectus hesperus, assembly GCA_037975125.1. Classification (NCBI taxonomy): domain Eukaryota; kingdom Metazoa; phylum Arthropoda; class Arachnida; order Araneae; family Theridiidae; genus Latrodectus; species Latrodectus hesperus. Next base: position 73,721,408 of record CM075853.1, on the reverse strand, counting down.
TCGAATTAATGCCATTGCATCTAACTTGTCGACTCAATTTAGGCAGCGTATAGAAAACTTTAAATATTTTTAGTGACGATGGCTGAAAGTACGGGTAGCAGTGACACTGCACAGTTACTAATCTTCATTAGAAGTATTGATGACGAATATATTATTGCTGAAGAGCTAGCTTGTCTGCAATCGATAAAAGAAAAAACGACGGGGCAAATATAAGTTATAATGAATTTTCCAAAGGCTTTCAAAATTTAAATGCGCCCATTTCAAAATTAGGCAATATAACTACAAATAGAGCCCCAATTATGGCTGGAAAAAAACTCGGGAACTAAGCGTTGAAAAAACTTCACGCAAAATTTGAATCTAGGTTTCAAGATTTTAAGAACATTCAAAAATTGCTAGATATTTTCTCGATGCCGTTTAATGTAGACCCGAAAATTGTATCTCCAGAATTGCAGTTGGAAATTATTTAAATGCAGTGTAATATCCATTTAAAGCAATTGTTCTTGAATTCCACAAAACTAGATTTTTATAGCGCACTGCCGAAAGCTGAAAGATGATTGCTCATGAAAGATGATTGCTCACCAAAGATGATTGCTCATACCCAGAAAATTATGGCCATGTTTGCGTCGTCTTATGTGTGCGAACAGACTTTTTCAACCATGAAATCGTGGAAAACTCAATCAGAAACCATTGACTGATGAACCATTTTTCTCACTGCTGAAAGTTGTTTCGTCACAGCTGGATCCTGCTTTCGCGAAAATATTATGGAGAATCAAAAACAATTCCATATGCCTCACGTGTCTATCATGTCAAGGCCTTCGAATAAAAGTTTAAATAAATATTATTTAAGATTAAAAGAGTAATTTGTAATATTTGTGTGTAATGCTGTAATGTTTTTATAATATTATGATTAAAAGAGCTTTAATACAAAATGCATTTTTTCTATAATTCTGGTCTAGAATTTCTTAAACTTTGTACCCTCCCCACTTAAAAAGTTTGCTCACCACTGGTTTAGACAAATACCGTGAGACTTCAAGTTTTCAATATTAATTATTTGAAGAATATATGGATTGATTGGTAAATAATCTTCTTTCTTTTCACTTTGCTACATTTCAGTTTAAAAATTAGTTTTATATTCATTTTAAGCAATTTTAGGCATACATTGTTTTAACTAAGTAAATTTTAGAGGTTTATCAGCAAAATCAATAATTTTTATTTTTGACGATATTGTTCTTATTTCATACTATTTATTTTAAAAAACCAGCAAAAATTATTCGGGTAAGTTTTACAAGAAAGTTCTGGTTTTGGCAAATAAGCGCTACTCAAAATTAGAGCTTGCTATATCATTTCGTTTACATAAATCAAAAATGGTCTAATTTAATGTTCAAATTAGTAGCAAACTCAAGCTCTTTGAATAATAATCTGTGTAAAAATATTTGTTAGTAAACTTTAGTCAGAAAAATTTTCTTTATATTAAATAATTTCATCTTTTAAGCAATCAAGTGACACAAGAGCTAGAATAATATTGTACCTAGTATATTCATTTTGTAAAGATTGAAATTTTGAAACTGAGAAAGCGCGATCAAAGTAAGTAATACAAAAATAGCCCTCCCATTGATCTAATTAACAGAAATTCATGCTAACTTCACAATCATTCCAGAAGAAATACTTTTAAACATATATAAATCAGATAAAGGAAAAAATAATGTTAAAAATGCCAATTACTTTTTAAATGATTGATTGCTGGCTTTCAAGCAAATTTTTAAAAATATATTTTCATTGTTTTGAAACTTACATTTGAAAATACGACTTCCTTTTTAATATGTAAAATAATGCTTTCCTTCGCTTTTAAGGTCATGAATTAAAAAAAAGTTTGTGTTGTTATTGAACTGTCAAAGGAGCAACATGGCAGAATTCCTGTCAGAAAGGATATTTATCATAGCCTCCCTTGACTGTCTAGGAAACAAATAGCATGTTTGGCCATATCTTTTAACTTCCAATGAAAATATATGTTCAGAATTCTTTGAAAGTGTCTCCAGCTACTATAAGGAAAAAATAATTCTTCAGGTTTTTTTTAAGCCTATGGGAAAATAACATAGAAAGCAATCAATTTATGAGGGATGATCAGCAAATTAATGGGTTTAAGACCCCCATATGGCACAATTATTAATGTAATGTTTCCAAAGAAATTTGGTATTCTATATCATTTAGAAATATCATGAGAGTTTAATATTAATTTCGCAAAAGATATTGAAACATTACAGACTGAAAAACGTGGATGATAAAAGTAACGTTTGGCAAAATCACGTATTTTTCTATTCCCTGATATTTGATTACTTCATAATTTTAGATTATTTTTCACGCACTGAAAGACATACAAAATCAAAACAAAATTTTGCACACATTCACTTTAAGAATTCACTACCACATTTTGACACCACGCATACATAGTTAAAACGATTTGGTTAAATATTATGATTTCTCATATTTGCATTACTTACACTGATCTGGAACTGTGCTTATCTCTCTCATTTCTGTTGATATATTAAACCATTTCAAACTTTTATTAGATTTTACTTTTATCAGAAGACTTTACAGACATAAAATAATTATGCAGAAGAGATTTCTTAAAATAGAAGTATTCTGAGGAAAATGCCAGCATTATAATAATTTTGCCTGTTTGGGAAAAAAAATTATTTCTCTTAACAGAAAATTAGTGAGTTCTTCACCAACCTAACCGAAGTTACTTGTTGTCCGCATGTTGAAGTTATTTTTATAAGTGTAAATATATTGAAAATTTAGAGGGAATATAGCTGTTAACACTGCAAAAATAGTTATTAATACTAATTTTTAGTAAAAATGGTTAATATCAGTTAATGATCTACAATACAAATCGATATTATCAAAATCTGAAATAATATCCTTTTAATTCCTCTAATATTTATTGCAACAGATAGGATGCCTAATATGTGTTGCAGCTGTAAATTGTTTTTGTAATGTAGGTGGATAAAAAAATCAAAAAAGCAGAAAATAAAAAAAATTTGTTATTTATAAACTATTTTCCTGAGAACTTTTAGAAATGCAAATGAATTTGTTATTAAAATGATTTTTTATGCATCAAAAAGAAATTCTCATCTTATAAATATTTTCAAAAAGTGTTGCTATGTTTTTAAATTTAATTTTTAAGATATCCGAAAAGATATTTATAAGATTTAAAATATTTTTATTATGTGTAAATTACACTTTAGCACGTTTAATTAACATCAGTGAGTTAAAATAGCAAATTAACTTTTATTTAACATGATTATTATATTTTAAAAATACTTTTATCAATAATATGGTCTAATTAAAAAATAATAACTATACATTGATATAAATATACTAAATTATACTAATTATATTATTTATTATTTTATCCTTTATTATTTTATACTAAATTTTAATCATTATTTGAAAAGCAACTTTTGCAATAAATTCTTGATTAAGCTAATTTATTTCAAAGAGAATTTTTATATCAACCCCCTTATTGTTTGTTTTGCATTAACTTTGCTTGATAATTTTATTCCTGAAAGAGTCTGACTGATTTCTGAGAAATAGCATAAATTCTTTTCTCTTAGGTGCAAAAGTTTTTCTTCACTTACATACTTGGTTATAAGCAAAATAAAAAATGCTCACAAGCCATAGGATAACTTGGACAATCCTGATACGTATTTGCATGGTAATGATTAATCACAGTGGCTCAAATTTCGACCTGTTTAATTTTTTAACTGTTTTTCTTTACATCGTATTCTAATAACTTTCAATTTCTAACTAAAAATATTTTATATGATAAGATATAAGATATAGTTTTGCAAGTATTGTTTTATAAATTTAAAAATATAGGAAAAATTCACCTTCATAAATTAGTATACATTTTGCTGCATAATATAAATTATTTAAATTCATAAAAAGCGTACACGAGAAATTAGTTTGAATGAATTAATGTTCATTTAAATAATTTTAAGTTCAGTTTGACAACAATTTGTTTCATATATTCTCAATTTTATTTCGAACCTAATAATATATGAATTCTTCATTTAAGTCCCTTCAGATAATTATGATTCAATGTTATTATTCCAATTTTATAATCACTCAAAATCATTAAATATCTGATTTTCTTAAAATATTTACATTTTATCTTCCATAGGCACTTTTACAATTAAAGTTAAGCAAAAAACAAAAAACTATAATAAAAATTTTAAAATTATAAAGCAGACATTTTAACTTTAAAAATGGCCTAAATATTGTGTTTTAATTCATAATAATTCAAGTTTGATACAAACTAAAATAAAAAAAATTGGAAAACTAATTTCGGAATACTTTTTTTCACGCAGAAATATATATAAATGAAAATAAAAAATTATACGTCACGCCAACTTGAAAGTTATTTTTATCAGCAGACAGAAAGTCTAAAGTTACATTTTATATCTAATGTATCCTAAAAGTATCGAGAAAATGTTAGCTATCGATAGATAAAATTAAAAGCAAATGGATATTTCATTTACTTTTAGGAAACTGTTTCTCTTCTTAAAGATATTGCTGAACATTTTTCAGAAATTCCTAGTTTTCCGAGGATTTGCATATGCTTTTGTTTACTTTGTAAGAAATATTATATTAATTTTGATTTTAAGCATACTGCTGTGATTTTTTATTTTATATTTAAGAAATGCAAATAATATATTACTAAATTACATATTAGACATTGACATTATGGTAAAAATTGTATCTTTTAATAATAATAAAACTAACTAATTAAATTACAAGCTAAAAACGATAACAAATTTTAAAATGTGTTTGGTGTGATCACAAGTATTTAGCCTTTTCATTAAAATAGCTAAAATGCATCATTACAGTTATTTTGTTTTACGTTTTACGCCAGCAGAACTTCTGTCCTTAGCTAAAGATAAGCTCTAACAATTTAGGTAAAGTTCGCTAAAGAATTTATTTGATTATTTTTAGAATTACGACAAGGGGCTCTAAAGCCCCCTTCTAAACAACAAATAAACAAAAAAATAGAGATAAAACTGATTAAAATATTTACATGTGTTATAAAGGATAAAAGTAACAGGTATTCCAACTGAAAAATTATAATTAAATTGCCCATTTTAGGTTTACAAAAATATTGGCTTTAAAATGGAAAATCAGAATTTAAGGTGGATGGGGTTTTTGCTTCTTAAATGCATGGAAAAGTTATTTGTTTGGTTTTTTGAGCATTTCTTTGACAGTAAGGTCTATAAGTCTTCATTTTTCCGGCTAAATTTCTTTTGATTTCAGTCATGAGAAGAATTGTTCACGGTCAATTAAAAAGTTCATTTGTCTATTGAGATTTTGCCTGGAATGTCCATTTTCCATAGATTTCTTTTACTAAATTAATTCCCATTGAGCTGCCAAATACCAGGATGCTGTAAATAATCAAGCTTTCAAACAGTAAAGTCAGTTTCCCTCATCTCCACATGTGCAATAATGGATTGATTCTATATTAAAACGCTTCAAATTAGTAGGGAAGGACCCATGGCCAGTGAGTAAAAGTATCTCGTTTTTGGTCCAATGCAAGAGATGCATAGAAACATTAGGCTCTAAATCAAAGATGGAATTTGTTCGTCTGAAATGGTGACTTGCAATTATTATGTGCATGCTATATTAGAGAGATACAATCTCATTGCCATGTAAAACATACTTCTAGTATGCCATTTATATTGTTTTTTGGTTTACATCTTTCAATAATAAAATGTCGCTAATAAATATAATAGGTATAATTAATGAAACAATGTAACAACAGATGTTTCAGATATTAATTAAATATGCAATGCACGAAATTAACAATGCAGCAGCATCATATTTAGATTAAAGGTGCTATTTTTAAATAACAGACAATGGTATAATTAGTTACTTAGAACTGAATAGGTTCACATGAATATTTTTAACAAGAATGTGTGGAAGAAGATCTAATGGTGTGCAGAGAACAAATACAAAAACAAGAACAGAAGAAATACAATACAAAACATAGTATAACAGTTGCTCAACTTTAAAAATAATGACTTCAAGAATTTGAGTTGGCGTCGTTTTACGACTTCTCCGAAGTATTGGTATTTAGATTGTTTATCTTGTAACAAACTAATAGTCGAAGTCTGTTATTAAACACTTAGACATCCATCAATCCCATATTTGCTTTTAGGACTTTTTTTATTAATAATGAACTATAGTTAAAAATCACAAGAAAAAAAAACACGGAAAGCTGGTATGTAACAATGCAGAGAAATATAGATGGAGAACTCATATTCACATCACCAATGATGTTAATCAAATTAGAAATTACTAATTGTGACATTAAAATATTAAGCAATGATCTAAGAAATTATTTTCATGCCAAGTAATTAACTTTAAGAGTATTTTTGATACTCCCCCACCTCCCTTAAAAATTACAGATACATCATTATTGATATTGTTGGTTTAAGATGTTTGCAAATCCTAAGATGTTATAAGATGTTAAGATGATGATCCTAAGATGTTATAAATCCTAAGATGTTAAGATGTTACTTATTTAATATTAGCCATATTGCACAGCAATTACTCTCCACCAAACATCTGCTTATATAATTACTATAACTTTATGATATCTGTTGTGGCCATTGTGGATGCATTTTTTCTAGAATAATTCTTTGAAAACCATTTCTACAACCAAATGCTCACATGATGTTTACAAAATGCATATTTTTACTTCTTTGGTCTGTCAATGTACTAGATTTGCAGCCTATTGAATACATCTTAAAATGGAATTTTAATTCACTTTCAGTCGTGACTTCATTCATAAAGATTGCAGTGATTGCTGTTTTCATAATATATTCAATATTGTACACATTTCTTTTCAAATACTGCTTATCGATTTGTTTGCTTCAATGTCATGCTGTATTACACATTTTAACGTTAGTTCACATAATTTATTAATCTCAGTTGCAGTTATTTTATTAATTAATATATGTATACATATTTTGTGATTAACATAATTATTACTGATGAACTCTGTCAATGGAAGTACGGCCATGTAGTGCACATAAGTATATGAGTATTGAAATTTTCTTTTCAAATTTTGCATTAGATGTAAAATTTATAAAAATAACGTGTTTGAAAGTTATTTAATATATAACGAGAAAAAAGATTTTGGGAACCTAGAAAATAATGCTGGTTCTGTAAAATAGATTTGAGTCTATATATTTAGATCTGAAATGTCTGCTTCTCTATAAATACGTGTAAAATATTTCTATTGACATGATTTTATTTTACAAGTGCAATCTTCCGTATATGGTGAGGAAATATCGACATGTTTCTCAATTCATGCATATAAAATGTGTTATCGATCAATACATTATTCTTTCATTCCTTTATATCTTACCATACCTATTTGTCACCTGAATCATATTTACTTACTCACAATACTATTCCAAGCCTTTGTTATAATGTAGTAAAAGGTTGGGATTTATCTTCTTTTTAAAATATCTATGACATATCAAATGAATATTTTCTTTATCACTTGTTTTTGAGACATTTACTCTCTTAATAAAAAAGTTCTTTTACATATATTTTCAATAAATATATTCATCAATAAAAACTTATTTTTATTATTCGGTTATTACTATTTCTAAAATTATTTTTCTTGATATATTTGGTAGTTTAAGATAAATGTTATATCATTGTATTAAATTCTGTAATAAGGTTAAATTTGCAATAATTTTACGATTTCATTTTTACTATTAAAACTGTTTTAAATATTAAATTTATAAATACAATACCTTGAATGAAATGTTATTTTTACAATTATATCTATATGTATATATATACAAAGATAATTTTTGCATTTTCCAATATTCAATCCATGGGAAGAAAAACTATTTGTTGAAAAACGATTGAGTCTGTATCCAGGTATGTTTAGAAAAATAATCCCTTTGATAAGTAGAAATTTGTAAAGAATTTCATGGAAACTTAGAATAACTAAAGGTTTAAATCTAGAAAAATTAGAATTTGTCTAGAATATGCTAGTATTCTATTTCAAGAGGATATCTTTATAAACTTTTTAAACTATATATTAATTTTATTTAAATATTAAGTTTATTTACTGCATTTTCGCATAAAGTTCAGTTACTATCGTACATTCAAATTCCTAGATCATTATACTCAAAATTGACATTTTGAAATATTGCATCAATTATGTTAAAATTTTCAGACTTATAAAAATTTAACTATGAAAACATATTTAGGTAAACTAAAATGATTGTCTCAAAACCAAATATTAAACTAAAAAAATAATTCAAAGTATCGTTCTAATTGCTCATTCCTCATATTTATATGGTTTAACAATTACAATAGATTGCATTGAAAGGATTTTTATTGAATTAAACATTAAATTGAATAAATAAATTAATGCTACTTTAATTGTCATAATTTTTATCACTTCACCCAAATGAAATAAAGATTAAATAACTATAAACTAATTATTATTCATTTAAAAATAAAATCTTTAAATATGTAATAATTAGTTTACGACATGAGAATGTTTTTGTGAATTCTACCAACTTATTGTTAGTTTATGTCTAAATAAATTAATCTGTGTAAGCTAAAATGTACTAATAGTGATATAATAAATTTAAAAGAAAACTACGACAATTGAAAATTAAAAATTAGACTCAAATGTTTGCGCTTTAACCATGTATGACGGCAGAATCTTCATAATTTTAATTAATGTCAAATTCAAAAAAATATTTAATGTAATACATTTTTACACTATTAATTAACTGGTAATCATTAAATTTAGTTAAATAATGAACTTCATTAACTATCGTTACAGGGGTGTAAGAGTTGTATAAATAAAGGACGTGTGGTTATTGTAGAAATTCACTTAATGATTTAAAATTAACATTATAGGAAACTATACTCAAATTAACTTTTTTTTCTTATTTGTATTAATAATGAACAACAAAATGTTGCCAAAATCATGTATGCCATAATTTGTAAAGAAGCGTTGTGTCTTTGATTTTAGTAACGTATACAATTTCATTAACTATGCTACTTTTAAAACTAAAAATATGAATGTAATATCTGAAAGTACTTTTTCCTTTTAACGAATGACATAATTATTTCAATTGGATTCTTCCACATCTTCCGGTACTCCATTTAATGAAATACTAAAAAAAAAATATTCTGCGTATCTTATTAACTGCTATGAATTTCTGCTTATGGTGTAAAATTTAATTAATTTTTTATCTTTCTTGAGATTTATCCAGATTCCTTACCTCTTTGAAAATGTAGTAATTACTTTGCTTATTCATAACACTCTTCTAATTGTTTGGTAATGAAACTTCATAATTAGCAATCCTACATCATTCAAAAAGGCATGATCAGCTCTTGGGTTGCAAATCAATTTTAAAGCTTTTCCCAATTGCAAAGAATTAATTTCAGAAAGTTGAATATTCAAAGGTGAATTCAAGAGTAAGGGAAAATTCAAAAAAAATATTCAACTTGATATTTCATTTTTCTTATTTTCCTGCCAATATTTCTAAAATTACTGATTTATTACCTAAAGTAATTTTGACCAACAGCTTCTCGCGTAATGTGATGTCACACAATCACTCATCTGTTAAACTCAATTCTCAAACTAAAACGTTTCTTTCAAGTGTATGACGTGTTTGAATTTTTACCACGAGTGAAGAATTTTATGGCTATCATATAAATACCATGTCGATTTTAAAATATTGTCTACCATAAATTTTAAAACAATTATTAAATGTATTTATTAATTACATAAAAATGGCTAATCATACATTACAATATTTGTTAATTCCAAACCCCAAAATATATAACGTTTTTTATAATTTCATGCACAAAAATGCAAGCTTACTTAATAACTGCTTATGCATTGTTGCTAATTACGCAATAATGTGGAAGTTACACTGAATTGGAGAATAATATACTTTTAGATATCTAATTAACTGTTCTCTAAGAATAATAGAAGTCTAAATTATACAAAAAATAATAAACTAATCCCTCAACTCTATGTTCCTAATTTTGAAGCATACAATTTTTTTCTGTTATTAAACAAACAAATTATATCTATACACTATCTTTATTAAGAATGAATGCGTTCTTACGTAAATAAAATGTTAGTTGAAACAAACATTTCATGAATAAAGGGAATCATTAATATAATTATTCTGCAATGATTCTTCTGAGAAACATTAATTAAAGAAAAGAAGAACAAATTCTTCCTATTCATTCAATAAATTTTTGAATACCAATAGGATGAAAATAGCAATAAACCTTTTTTTGTGAAAATGAATTGGTAATCAGTAAAAAGACTTTCCTAAATTCACATGCTTACAAAATTCCCTTATACAGCTATTATAAAATATTAATGCATTTCCTAGTGAATACTGTTATTGCCATATCATGTTAGCTATAACACCGATTAGAAATACTCAACAAAAGTTGCTGTATAGTATTTTGTTTTAAGTTATGGAAATATCAATAAATGAATTTATATGATTTAGATGTTTTAAAGTTTTTATAATGTTTGAAAATAAACATTTCTAGCATTAATTAACTATACATAATATTGCTTATGCGGCGTTAAACACATGCACATAGTAGGAATATTTATAATTTGAGACTAAAAAATGCAGTACACACCTAAAAAACACAAAAAATGTATTTATTTTTTTGTTTATGTATATATATATATATATATATATATATATATATATATATATATATATATATATATATATATATATATATATATATATATATATATATATATATATATATATATATATATAGATATAGATAGATAGATAGATAGATAGATAGATAGATATAGATAAAGTTATAGATACACATTAGACTGTTCATTAAAATCGGATCATTATTTTTATTTAAAAAATATTAAACTTTTTTCTGCTTTGCACAATGATTTTTCTTCACCTGTTATTTGCATAACGTAAAAATAATTGATCTTGCAATGTCATTTGACTTAACAGTATTCTTCTCAAAGGATTGACAGAAGTGATATTTTTTAAATCTCATCTAAAAAAAGAGACCTTCCACTAATTTAAATGGCAAGTGTGCACATTTTTTGACATTAATATAAAACTGTAAAGAAATTAAGAAGAAAAAACATTCGTTAGAGATAGATGATGGTTATGATACTCGAGAGGAAATTCTATGCCCTATATTCCAGGAAGCGATGACATAAAAAGAAACATACATCAATTTTGCAAAATATCTTTAAACAAACGAGTTTTTGTTTGAAGGATTTCAAGAACTTCTGAAATATGTCAAAGCATATTTACGTCAATGCTTGCGTTTTATTACATGGAAGTAATATTCTGAAATATATGATTTGAAGATAACAAATATGCAGCATCATTTATTTTGAATTAAATATTTAGTAAAATCTAATTTATTGAAATATGTTTTAACTATAAATTTGAGAATTTAACCTGGTATGTTCGAATTTATATAGTAGAATAATTCAGAATATTCCTCTTATAGAGAATTTTAGCTTCTATACCTCTAGATCTCGTACAATCTGCATGCAGCTTGTAATTATATGAGAATATAATATAGATATATTTGTTATAAATAAATGTATTCTGCTACTCAGATCAAAATAGTTGATACTGTTCCATATTTCTACGGTAATATTTCTTAATTTCTTATGATTAACAGTATTATACATGAATTTAAATGTTTTATTTTATATATTACTTACAGGAGTTGGTAAAGAAATTTAATTCTAACATTACAAAAAAAATTAATTATTGTTAAATATTACACGTTTAAAAATGACACATGTGAAAGATAACGTATCGGGTGATTGCATTGCGAGAATTCATGGTTAAGTCGATGAGATGTATATATTTCAAGTAAATTTATTAATATGCTCCTAATTCTCACACATCCCCTTTGTTTTAAATTCCATTGCGGTAAATACCATTGCGAAATAAATATCGGAATTCCGTTTTAGACTCTCTAAAATCCTTTGGATATTCAACTTCAAACACTGAACGGTAGTTTTGGTTAACTTATTCTCCTTAAGGGAATGAATTATTGAAATTCATGCGTGTGATATCTGTTAATCTTGACTAGAAAACCGGCAATCAAGGTTTGAATGTAAATCGTCTTAAGTTACTCTTATTAGATGAACATGCAATCGGATTCCGTATTTCGTGTGCGCGAATGACTCGAATTATTCCTATACAAGGTTAGAATTTCTTAGTGATATAATACATTCTCTTAGTAATGAGAAGCAGTACTCTTAAACTATTTCTTAATCTAGATACCTGAAGATATTTTTGGGACGTTACATGCAATTATTATAAATACTTTTTGACTGGTAACGTTCAAACTTTTCATAAACATATTTGTTTTATTTATTATAAAACCCAATGAATATACTCAAGAAATTGTAAAATTTCATATAATATATCTGTTAAATAGTTTTTAACCAATTTTAAACTGTTTCTGTCGTATTTTAACTATTTAAATAACTTTTTGACCTGTTTGATTTAAAACCTGTTTGATAATAAGCTTCTGAGTTTTAGACAAAGGATACACCCATAAAATATTTTAAATGACTTACTAAAAATTTGTTATCATTTTAATTTACATTTCTGAGAGAAAATAGATTTTTAATTTGTTTTTAACTTTCGATTAGTTTTTAAAAAATAAATATTTATTGAACAATCATTATTTAATATTTCCAATGTAAAATGAGAATATTTGCTTGCAGTGATCTGATATTTGTGATTACCTCTCATTATTTATTAGGAGTATTCTATAAATAAGAAAACAATAAGCGTTTTAAACACTCAAATAAATAAAAATTAAAAGGTTTTCTTCTGAGCAATCAACAAGTAATTTCTGTTGTGGTATAAAATCTTTCCTGTCAGAAAACAAGGGTAAGAGAGAACATTTCCCGTACTTTGTGATATATGTATATATTATGAGATCAGCTAAAAGAAGAATACTATCATAAGTTTAAATGACTGAATTAAAGACCGTTTATTTACTTGAAAATATTTTACTGAAGAAAACTTTAACATTTTTTCGCCACTGTTGTGCAATTCAATAGCCAAGATTGTTATATGACAATTTAGTATTCTCCGCATAATTTTCTTTTCGGGAGGAATTATTTATGTTTAGATTAACGTTTCCACGTGTGACAAGAGCCAAAAATCTTGCAATCTCTCATTTAGCCACTAGGACAGATGAGTTTGCAGATGGCAGAAACGAATCCATTTCCCATAGCCTATTATTGGTTGGAATCGAACTCAAGAATTTTCACTCTGAAGAATGTTTCCTATACCGAGATAATGAAATATAATTTTAGTACAAACTACATTACATTACTTATATATATATATATATTTACACAAAATATATAAATATTATGATTTATTTCTGTATGTATACATATTCATTCAGTCATATGCAATACATTGGGCGTCAACTGATAATTAGTTCCTCATACTGGATTCAATTACAATGAATTATTAAAACCATATCTGTATACGAAAAGATATATACATTTAATAATGAATAAAAATATTCATTTACAATGTAAAACATAAAATTAAGCAGAAGAAAACTAAAACGTTAAAAATCTTATAAGTGTTATAAATTTTTAAAGTTTAGAAATTGAAGTAAAATAAATGACTTTTTGTCTATGTATGACTGTAATTCTTTCTTAAATTCATTTTCAAATAAAATGTTCACCGCAATGTAAATTAATAAGACATTTTTTTTAATATGAAATCCAAATTACACTTAAAATTAGTTTTATGAATTACGAAAAACCACATAAAAATGATTAATTTAGAAATAAGAAGTTAAAAAAATGCGCATTTTATGATTTTTAATTGCGAATGCTTACAAAGTAAGCGTTACAGTCACTGTTGACCTTATTTTTTATCCTTTATGTGATTAAAGAAATTCCCTATTATTTGAGTCATTTTTTTGTTTCTCGCAACACAGCTCTGAATACCAAATATAAGAATGGAAATTTTTTAAGTTTTATCATTTAATACACAATCATTTCTACTATTATAATATTATTCATTGTATTATGGATTATTACTGTATGAATGTTATTGCAATAGCTTTTTTTAAAACTTGGTGATGTTAAATTGGTATAAAATAAATGTTTTTTTTAAAAAACTTACTGAAAGTTTATGTACAGTAAGTGTTTTGATGATGAATGTTATTTTTTAAAATAAGAAATAAAATATATAACATTTTGAAACCATAAGAGGATCAGATTTACTGTACGGTCACCTTTGGCGAGTTTTTTTGGTGCCAAATTTGGCGAATATTTTTACTGGAAACCCAGCAAACTAGTATGTTTGCAACCCTATTTGTCATTAATTTCTTGAATATTTACTGATTTAAATTCATTAATATAAAATTTATTAAAAAAATTTTATGGACAATTTAACATATCAGCTTTATTATTTTATGTTTGAAATCTATAAATCTGTGTTTTTTGTTAATTTTGTAAAATTAGTTGAGTATATTGTTAGATATCAGCAATGTTTGAAATATTTGTCACTATTTCAGCCGTTTTCCTCCTGCCATTTTTCTCGATTGTAAATTCGTCATACGGTCACCCTTGGTGAATTTTGGAAAATTTCACCAAGGGTGATCGTGCGGTAAAATTTTACCCCATAAAGATACAGAAAACTTGAATAAAAGATACTGAAAAGCCAATGAATCGGAAAGACTGAAATAATCATGACCAATACGAGAAAAACTAAAATAATCATACATGGTATCGATAATAGAATTATAATATATAAAATTAATCAAGCTAGATGTTTATAAAGTAAATGATATGATTCGAAATACTGCGTAAATTAATTTCCACGGAAAACAGTTCTGGATATATTATTCACTCATTTGATTAAACATGCCCTTTGCACATTATGAATGTAATCAAGCTATTAAGAAAATATACTTAGAATACCTCATCCATTTTTGATGCCGCTTACAATAAATGACATTACTAAAATAAGCTTTGTCGAACGTATAATGTAATAATTTGATTAAGAAATAAACGTAGGCTTTTGCAATGATTTAAGCGATTAGTTGCAACATAAATGCGAGTAATTGAGAGATATTTTCGTGAGCAACGTCTTCGGAAAGTTTTTTGTCAAAACTGTAAGTAAATTTGACACTTTTCATAAAACACATTATTTTCTTTAAAAAATTAACTGTAAAGAGAAAATAAAATCCATGCAATTTTAAGGAAAACATGCTTTAAAATCTGAAAATAAAAATTAAACTTCTATGCATCCTTGAACAGTTCTGTTCAGTGAATAAAAACTATATTATTACACCAAATATACTGTTATTGAATTTTGACAGCGCCAAATATTTCATTAAAGAGTATACGATATTATACTTGTATATTATACTTTATTTTGTGTATCTGAAAAGTTTCATTTGAAAATCCCTAAAATGTACAATGATTATATTAAATGCTGAAGTAATATTCAAATCTCGCGTAAATATTTTATACATTCGAAATGCCGGCCAACTTGTCTAGTGGCCAGCATGCCTGACTACGGATTAGAAGGTCCTGGGTTCGAATCCCGTTTCGGGCATGGATGTACATTTCTTCTCTATCAATCCTGTCTTTGTCCCTTCCTTGTATGAATGAGGTGTGAATGGTTGCCTACCCTATAAACGGGTACCTATGGCATGTGTGTAGAGCAAAGTCGTTCTTTCACCTCCATGGTGCTCTGCTTAAAAGGAAAGACGCTCCCAATCGACTTAATTCGCATACCATAGCGAGCTTGGCTTGTCCAAGTGTCATTAGTAAAGAACAATAAATAACTTTGATAAATTTTTAATATATTAAAAGAATTTTAATTAAACTGATACTTGTGTGCTTTCACTTACACGGCACTGAATTACAATTAACAAATGCTAAGATATTCTCAAACAAAATATGTATTAAATTTAATAGCAATTACTACTCACTAAAAAATGAATATTTGTGAGCAGCAATTATATTTAAAAAAATTTATATTACAAAGATATTCACATTAACTATTGATTTGAATATAAGATAATCCATAATTTTCAATTTCAAATTAGATTTAATTGATCATTTTACTTCTTGATTTTATCGACAAATAAATATATGAATTCATCATTTGTACTTTAAAAAAATTATTAAAATAACATCCCTGTGAAAAAGATTTTCTTCCAGTAATATCTACAATAGGATTTAAATTATTTTGAAAATTTAAGAATTAATGATATATTTTACTTGATATTGTTTAATCATTCTATTTTAAGCCAAGCAAAATGTGTGTACTTTTTTACTTATAATTTAAATTACTGTTATCTTGGTGATATACGGCACAAGCTATTTGTTTTACTATGTCATATAGATTTTATTTTATACCAATTATAATATTTGAAAACATATCAAGATTGTTTATTTATAGAAACGAAAACGTCAATATTTTTATAATGACGTCAATAAATGGATAAAGTCCATAATGAATGGTTGATAAGAAAGAAAAGAAAGTAAACAATGACTTTGAATCAATAGATATATTTCAGCAGAAAAAAACTGTCATGTTAATCCCATATAAAATAACTGAATATTTTAGTGCTATTATGCACACAAACATGCATACATACATACATACATACATACATACATACATACATACATACATATATATATACATATATATATATATATATATATATATATATATATATATATATATATATATATATATATATATATATATATATATATATATATATATATATATATATATATATATATATATATATATATATATATATATATATATATATATATATATATATATATATATATATATATATATATATATATATATATATATATATATATATATATATATATATGTTATATCAAAATTACACAGCAATATACAGTTGTTTTTTTCAATAAATGTTTTTTTATACGCAATTTTCAAAAAAGTAACAACTCATTTCATTATACCAATATTCATATTCTTTTGTTATACTTTCATTTCGAAGTACAATTATTTGTGTTTCCATTTCCATGTTTTAAATTTTCTCAAATATAGTAGGTTGCCCATTTGTACCATCTTTTTTATCCTAGAGTCTGGAAACTTATTTTAAAAGCGAACTTTTAATTGCAATATTAACAAATATGTTACATTAAATTCGTGTAAGATTTTCGAATTGCTGTAAAAATGTATTGATTATTAATTCATTTAATAATTTATTTTACATCGATTAGAAATATAGAATGGCAATGACGAGTTTTTGAAGTTGAAAATTATATAACCAAAATTTACATAGACATAATATATATATATATATATATATATATATATATATATATATATATATATATATATATATATATATATATATATATATATATATATATATATATATATATATATGATATATATATATATAAATATATATATAAATATATATATAAAATATATATAATAAATATATATATATATATATATATATATATATATATATATATATATATATATATATATAAGTGTGTGTGTATACACACACACAAAAATTAGTAGAAAAATGAAGGAATAATTAAAACACTTTCGTAAGAAAAAAAATTAGCAAATCAATACAAAAGCAGCTAAAAATCATCGAATAACTGAAACTATAAGTAATAAAATTCCTGATTTTAAAGCATAAATTATTCAAAGACGCTCAAATAAAAGATTACAATAAAAAGCAAAAGAAAAAATTAAGCAAATACGAATGAAATTTAAATTTAATTATAAGATAGAAATCAGTATAAACAAATAAATGGAAATAACTTCCATGATGTTCAATTTTAAGGGGGGTTGTGGACCTCGCTGACCTGACAGATGATTTTTCAGTCGAAGTTATTATGTTGTACTAGTAAATAAAATAACACATGAATCAAAATTTATAAATTTTCCAAAAAATTATTTTTGCATTAATATGATTTTTTTTGGGGATACAAAATGATTTTGGTTTTCAGATATATTGACTATTTTATATCATTTAATTTCATGAAATTTGGAAAAATTTCTGAAAATATACATCTGGAAGAAGTCAATCAAATTAAAACAAATATTAACAACCAGATACTTTTTTGAAATTAAAATGTTTTATAATTCTATAGATATTATTGACAACGTAAATAAATTTAATTTTATTGTAAGTAAAAAAACCAATAATCTATATTTCTATCTAGAAGAATCAAATACTTCTATTAAAATTTATAAAACCAAATTTTTGGTCAAATAGATAGAATCTATAGAATTTTTGTAAAGATTTAAGTGACAAAAATAAATTCCATAAATACTACTCTCTGAAACTACAATATGATAATAAATTTATTACATACTATTATATCAAGTAAAGTGTATTCATAAAAGTGAAATAAAATACATAATTATTAAACTACTGAGTGTCACCCAATTCTTGAATGTTGCTTTTGAAAGTGCTACTTAGCACTTGCACTCAATCTGTTATTTTCTGCAGTAAACTAAAGCCAAACTAACAAAATTCTCGGATTAGGCAAAACGCAGACAACGTCCTGACACCCGCAATCGAATGGCATGGTAGAGAGGTTTAACCGGACTATTTTGAATAATGTTTCACTTATGGTTTCAAGGAATCAGCCAGAGTTGGACTTGAAATTACCACTGTCTGTGCTTACATATCGCAGTGTGGTCCATGAAACTACTGAATATACGCCATCGCAGATTCTCTTCGGTCGTGAACTTCGTCTCCTTGTGAACTTCGGTTCGGTCATCCACTGGGTGCATTTTCACCGCCAGAGCAATACCTTCGAGATTTCCAGAAATGTCTTGAAAATGTCCATAGCTTTTCTAGAGACAGAATCAACCTGGAGACTGAGAAAATGAACACGAGGTATGGACAAAAGAGCGACAGAATATGAATTTCAGGAAGGTGATAAAGTTATGTTGTGGAACCCGGTTCTACGTAAAGCACTTTCTCCAAAGCTGCAAGCCAACTGGGATTGTCCATACACAATTCTAAAAGGATTGAACGACTTTTTGTTTCGTGTAAGGAAGTCATCTTTTTCAAATCCGAAGGTTGTACACTATGACAAACTAGCCCCTTTTTGTTATGTAAATTATACTTAGTAAACCATGGTCTCTTTGTAAATAGTGTAAATAATTTTGATTAAATATTTGCTGTATTTTTTCGGTGTATTTGTTTCGTATGTTTAACTGTTTTTGTTTGTCATGTGTTTTACATCATCTTAGAACATGAATTTAGTACTTTATACTTCTCCTTTCTGGTGATTGAATTACCCGGACGTGCAGTCCTTAAGAAGAGGGGACCAATGTTATACAGTTTGTAAATAATTTTTGTATTCCTCTTGATCTATCTAAAACAGTTCCGAGCTCAGATTCTGGTACAAAAATCGAGCGGTGTAGGCTTACGTTAAGAACGGCTTTTCCAGTGGTTTATCAGCTTGGTGACCATTTGGCGAAATTTGTTGAGATATAAATAGTTTTGAAATTTTTTACCACCTAAGACCTAAGAACGTTATTAAGCGAGTTGGCCTAGAATCTTCCAGAACCTTTTAGAATAACTAGGCTTTCACGCCAAGTAAGTTATATATACCACCGTTCCATAGACCGAGTCAGTCAATTTTTAGTTTCCAGCGGCAATGATAGACTAGTTGATACGAGCTGTCTGTCCGAGGTATTTGAAGACCTTTGTTTTTGGGAGTTGTTTACCGTTGAATCAGTTAAATTGATACTATATAGTTGTATTTCGTAAATGCTCTAACTGCTGGGTTTTTTCTACCATCTTTTAGAAAGTTCTACAAATAAAAATCCTGTGATAATTAAAAGTTTATTTTATTAATTCTCAATCAACACGATCTCCGAAAATAGGTACAATACTGAGAAATAAGACATAAATAGATATTTAAAGGTATACATTTTTTAAGAATACTTAAAATGTAAAAATATTTAAGCATTTTAGTGTTAAAAATTTTTGTGTTTTTATTCTTTAAATGAACTAACTAGTAGATGCTTATATCAGCTATTCGAATTCACTAAAGTAAATTGTTGTAAACATATAATGAAATGAAAACCCAAAATCATATTATTTTTAATAACCAATCACGCATGAAGGAAAATAAATATCTGAGATAAAAATCCTAGACATTAAGCATCGCATATTATTAAATTTCACTCAACTTAAGGTATAATTATGTATACTCTTATTCATGTAATTATTAACTATAATTATATTTTATCCTGCATGACTGAGATGGAGAGGCCAGCATATGTTTTAGAAATATGCTGGCCTCTGTAAAATTTATGCATTTTGTAAATGTAAAATCTATGCATTTTGTATAAACATTACAATTATGCATTTTGCATGAATCTTAGTTATGCATTTTGCATTAATCTTAATTCTAAAATTGATTGAATCTCTATATTATATTGAAAAAAATCTTCAGGAATAGTTACAGTTAGCAACAAAATAGTGTGGCTTATATTTTGGATACATAAATGTAATAAATTGTAACAGAAATATATTAAAAGTTCTAATTTCCTTAATGCAATGCTCATTTATCAAAAGATATTTCAACACTATAAGAGTTGTTATTCTGACAGAAAGAAACTTTATTTTTCAAATTAGTTTTACCACCTATTCCTCATTAGAAATGCAGCTTAAATGGCATGGAAACTAATTATAAAACAATTGTTTTGTATAATCAATTATTAAGCAAAGACAGCTTAAATTACATTTGTTGTTTAGTACTATACACAAACATAAGGTTTGATAAATTTACTGCAATATTTTTTTTTAATTCATATTTACAGTTGGAGAATGTATGCAGTATGACAGAGTTTACATTCGGTATTGACAGCTTTCAGTACGAATTAAAAATAATAACAAATAATAATTACAATTCAAATATTTATGAGACGATTATTGATTTTGATACTTAAGCAACATTCATTGTAAATTAATGTATTTTTATGGAATGCATAATTTTGCATATGATATCTGTGATTTTGTGTATAATACTTTAGTTGGGTATAAAACTAATGAAGCACTTATAAGAAATTATTATTCTCTGCATTAATTCATGACATTTAAGCTACAATGCTAATACATTTTTTTGACAGATGGTTATTAAATTTTGTAAAATTGATTTAAAATATGGTAGATTTTCATATAATTTATCAATACCCAATTATAGAAAGTGAAATCTGTAAGTCTAGAATAGTTAGGGGATTTAATTAATTTGTTTTCACTGTATGAAATTGCAAGGGAGTAAATCGCTTTGTTATAATTATCGTTGTTGTTGTTAAAAAAACTCTAAAAAGGTAGTCGCAATTAGTAGTCTCATTAATCTATTAAATTTTCACACATGCAATTTTCTGTGTTTGTGCAAATACTGATTTGACGCATGAATATTTTACTTCGGAAAGCTAACTTTTTTATAGTATTGATATATGCTTACTTTTTTGGAAATCCATAATGTTTACATAAAATACACAAAAAAAACACACTGTCATGTTTTTATACTATTGAAAAGAAAAGAATTTCCTGTTTGCAGTTTTTTGGCTTATATGTTATTTAGAGTTGAAGATATTTAAATAATAATTATGTATACCAAGCATCGCGTCTGTAAACAGTAAAGCAAGATACATTTTTCTGAAATAATTATTTCATATAAATATCTGTGGTAATAATTTTGCTCTGTATTTATAAATGCAAAGAAATGCCAACAGCGTGGAAAATTTGGCGCATTTATCGTTAACAAAAGTTTGTTTCTCTTGTTTATAATTAAGTTGGCGTAATATTGTTGAAATAAAATGTGTTTTACATAACATCTAACCAAAATATGGTAAGTGAAACAAATAAGGAATATATCTCAAGTAAAATTAATTATTTGATAATTTTTCGAGATAATTAGATTTCTTTCATAAAAATTGCTTCTATTATTTCCGTTTAGATTTCTCAAACAAAATATTAAAAGATGATATTAAAAGAAGATGTAATGAATATATAATTTAAATGGAAAAATAATCAATTTAAGAAAATAAAATGTGATTTTTTATGAATTTAAAGTTGTTTCAGTTTTTCTAAATGCACAAAATGATAAAATGGTTATTTATTATTTTTTGTGATTTTCCATTCATTCATTGCTAAAATATAGTTATATGTTTATTTACATTGATTTATAAATACTTGACTATTTTATAATGACATTTTGTTTATTTTTTGCACATTTAAAATTAATTATATTTTAAAACGATGCAAATATAAAATTAAATGCATATTCATAGTTGTTTAAAGTTTTCATAATTTTATTTGGTAGATTTTTATTTGTCCCAGTTATGATTGTTAGTATTGATTTAGAAAATAAATTTCGATAAAATTGGGAATGTAAATTACTCAGAACATGTGAGAATTGTCTTATTTTTCAAAATAAAACGAGTTATTTAATGTTACGGTAAAAATAATCTTATCAGAAATGGGATTTAAAAGATAATGTGTAATTTTTATAAATATTTTAAAGAAAGGAAAAATCGTAATAGTTTACAACTCGTAATAGTTAATAACTACAACTTAAATTAGGCAAAATATAGCAGAGAAAAATCAACTATTGTCTCTACATTTGCTTCGCTTTTGTTAAGTATTTTTATTACTGTTTTAAGTTACACTTTATTATCATTAAATAGGTGCTTAAATTTATCAACCAAAATTAACAATTTTTGAATTTCAGATTTAAACAATGTATTAGTAAAATAAAAGAAAAAGACATTTTATTTTTCAAGAGTCAAAATTTCAGTTAATATTCTGATGAATTAAATACAACTTATCAGAGAATAATTTCGATTGATGGTACAACACAAAGGATCCAAGTTTGATTCCACGTAATACTTACTGGATAAATTTTATTTTTTTAAGTGATTTCAGTATCGATGCAAATAACTTTATACAAATTATTTGAAATTACAAACGAAGAGATTCTACTATTTTTATTTTTATTTTGACGACATTCTTGTTGAAACTGCTTCCAGAATTGATCGTATATTGCTTAGGATTTTATCTAAATCAAAGACTGCAATCTATGAGAGAGAAATCTTTGAAAATTCCTCTCTATTCAGTTTCATAATCACTAACAAATATTGGAAACTAAAAGAATGTATACTCTATGCATTTATGCATACAGTCATTAACCAACTGTGTGCAGTATCTTAAATATTCGCTCATGGGTTTTTTTTATTTTAATTTTTTTTTAACTCTCAAAGAACGATTTCCTCTAGTCGATGTTCCCACATTGTTCCTTTAAAAATAGTTTCCATTATTAGTATTTTAAAATATCCCATTGTAGTCATATAATATGTAGACCAAATAACCACGCATAAGGAATACACCTGTTGGAAAAATCGAAACAATACAGATTTCTAGAAGCTGTTCTACTACAATTAGCAGTCCCGTAAAAGAAATGCTTCGTGAAAATTTTTCTATTTAACATTTTAATAATTCACTTATAAAGCATATTTTGGGTGCAAATTAATCTTTCTGTATCTTCCTTTATACAGCTTTCCACAAGACTGCTAATAACTCTAGCTCTATCATCTTTCTTATATGATTCCTAATTGTAATCGTGCGTGTATATGTATATATATATATATATATATATATATATATATATATATATATATATATATATATATATATATATATATATATATATATATATATATATATATATATATATATATATATATATATATATATATATATATATATATCTAAACTTGTTGGTAACTTTAACTTTGAAAAATTAAATATTCATGAAAGTATTTGATTTATTATTAAATATAGTAACGAAAGTTTTTCAATTTAATAATAACTCTTTCGTGAAAAAAGATTAAATTTTCTTTAATTTATATTTATAAATAAGCTATACTCATATATATTATTAATTTATTATAACATTCTAAGAAAAGTGAGTTGTTTTCCCTTTTTAGTGTCAACTTCTACATTTTTTTATTTTCCTACATTAATTATTTTCCTTTCTCAGTCGAAATATATTTATAATTATGTTCAATTTTTAACAATATGTTTATTTTTCATTCACCAAGTTAATATAATTTTTATAATATAAAATTCCGTCTTAAAACAAAATATGCAAATCCTTTTAAGAAAAAATGATTTATCTATTAAGCTGAGATTATAGAAGAACAAGACATTTTTCCTGTGTTATACTTTCATAAATTACCATAGAAGTTTTCTTTTTACTGTTTTGAAAAACATGCAGGAAGCTAATTGGTACTTAAAAACTATGTAATTCAGAGTACCTAATTAAGAGACATTATAAAATTTTAAGGGCTGACAATGATTTACATGATTTATGAATGTAAAATCCAATGGAATGAAATTTCGTAATTTACAAGTATATTTGCATAATGTCAGCTTATCATTAATTACTATAATAAATAAGTGTAATTTTAAGCACATGAAAAATTGTATACAAAATTGTTTAAATATTGTGTAGCTAATACAGTTTTCATTTCTTTTTATTTTATAGGACATTTCCAGGTAAATCGAAAATCAGTATTTTATAAGTATTTTAGGGATTGAAAATATACGATTCATTTGGCAGATATCATCTGCAAACATTTATCAAATAAATATTTGATTATTAAACTAAGTTAGGATTTATTTTCTTTAAATTTTGAAATCAAATAGTATTTTAGAAATTAAAAAGATTTTATATTTTATTCATTTTATAAAATTTCATATGCACAGAATTTAGAACAAAACATTATTTTTGAAAAAATATTTCTGGTGTATGCTGTTTGTAAATAGTGCAAAACAATTTTACAAAGATAAATGTATCAAGAACAACAATAATTAATAGAAATAAAACTTTTGTAGTAAATTCATTTTGGACGATTTGTGATCTAGTTAATCTGAGCTCTGATTAGTAAACATGCTATCCATATTAAAGAAAATCATTTCTCAGTAACTATCCTTAAAAAAAGTAGATATTTTTGTCCAAACCTGTACACCAGTCAGTCACATTAAGAAATTAAAAAAAAATTAGACTTGTGGAATGTGTCAACTTTTAAATAATTGCAAATCCTTTAACTGCAAAGTATACAAAAGTGTTCATGACGTGCATCTTTAGTGTAATTCCTTTTCTAAAAATTCATTATTACTGCTGATGTAAACTAAATCTTTGTTTTTCATTGTGAAACAGCTCAAAAATAGCGAAGTTCTTAAGGTAAAATTAAATAACTTCAAAAATCACTGAAAAAAATTTTGTCAGCTTCCTTTAATTAATTTTGTATTGTAGATTATGGATCCCTATGAACTAATGAGAATGGCAATAAAAATATTAATTTTGTGTTCTATTCTGTTTGAAGGAAGTAGTTCGTACAAAATTGTACAAAAAATCATTCCAACTGACGAAAAATCATCAGTTTTGTTCTATGATGATGTTGTTGCTACACCAGCATGGTTCCTTATACACAGCCTTGAATCTACGATGATGTGACATCTGATAACATTTAATTAGGCATTTTTGCAAGTTTATTTCGAAACACGTGTGTTATGTATCTTTATATTCACCTTTCTGTTACTTTCGTCACATCTATTATATATTGAGTCCCCTGAGACAAAAAATCATGTTTGCTATAAGCTTAATGGATTTTCCAAAATGTTAATATTAATAAATTTTAGGATTTAGAAAAATTTCATTTCAATAAAAATATGAAGAATCATTTTTTATCTATAATTATGTTTTATGCTGGATAATCAAAAGATGCCTTTTTAAAATATTTATTTTTTCATTAATAACATTTAATGTATTGACTTCTTTTAGATAAATTGCAAGTTATTTTTATAAATTGTATTGAAATCGCACACGTGTGTAGACATTTAGTGATAATTTGTATTTACGAATTGTAATTAGACCTCAATTTAAGAAGGTAGGTAAAATTAAACAACTTACGAGAAGTCTTAAACTTGGTTTTTGGAATAAAACCCCCTTTCTTAAATCTATTAATAAACTCTAATCCGTTATTTCCTTTAATGCTGACAATAAAATATAGAAAGAAAAATGTCTTTAAGAATTAAAACATAATGGTTAAAATTTTACATTATAATAGTTAAAACTTTAAATTTGTATCCATAATGGATAGAAATTTAAAGTTTCATGTACAAAGATACAAAAAGCAATTTTTAAAATTCTGTTGTTGTTGTTCTTTCCAATACTTCAAAGATCTAGCGGCAGCTAGATGATCCATGACACCGTCAACCCAAACGAAATTGACTATCATTTAAAATTCTAAAGATAATAATAAGGTATAAGAATTAGTGATGAGATTCATTGTTCAAAAAACGTTTTTATTTAAATGTTCTTTTTTAGAAAATTTGTATGTCTGTACGTGCATAATCCAGCCTTATAACCATTTAATTCCCAATAAAATAGCAATAAATAGTATAAATATTTAAATAATATTATGAAATAGAGATATACTGTAAAAAAATACAATATGTTTGAGTGTGTGTGAAATTTGAACTTGCGAAATCATTAAAATGCTTTTAAAAATGTCTTTAGCAGTTGCGATCAGAATCGTATAGATAATATTCAGGATTAGGAAGTTGCTTTGAGGTAAATATCTGTACATTTAAATTTAAAGTTATGTTTAAAAATCTGTGGGAATATACGAACGCTAACCCTGGAGAAGAGAACAAAATTCATATTAAAGATGATTGTAACAAAGCCTATATCAGTATAAAATACATGATTTTTCTAACATTGAGATTAAAAGTGAGTCCAAGTTATCTTAACTTATATACCATACCATTAGTTAGAATTAATTGAGAAATAAAAGAAAAATAAATATGTTCAAACTGCTGATATTAATATTTGTCGTAGTGCAAAATACATAAAAGGAGCCGGGAAAAAAATTTTATTGTTACAATAGGAATCCTTTTGGCAAAAGGTTTTAAATGCAAAGGAAAGAATATACATAAAAATCGTGATACAATGAGGCAAGTGCTATAAATAAAGAAAATGAATTGATGTCAAAGTTTATGACATACCTAAAATCTACAGCGAAACCACAAATAATTTTCTGTAGATCTACATCTGAGAGAAAAGTTCTCATCTGAGATGGATAGATTGGCCAATATAATAAAAATAATGTCTCTCTCTGTAATTTTGTGTGGCCAATCAAGGGGTTAAAAGGTGAGATTCTTTATTTGTACTTGGAAGTATAGGATTTACACTCTAATTTGATGTTCGAAAAAAGTGGAGACTATGGAAGAAAAAGGGGAGACTAAGATCCAAATAAAAACGGATGTTTGTTCTACGCAGAAGAGAGGAGAGATAAATAAAAGATTTCTTTCGATTAAATGGTAGAATTTGACGGAAGCAAGATAAGCGCGAAAAAGAGTGACTTAAATGAAAGATGGATCATCACTACCAAAATGTTCCAAGATATGCAGTTTTAACTAGGTAGATTGAGAATCAAGCGTAGAAATGAGAAATGACAGTGCCAGAAAAGAGAGAAAACAGGTAGAGTTTAAGCTGAAACATTGACACAGACATGCAAAAAGACTGGGAAAGGAAGTACAGCAACAGAGCCAGAGAAGGAAATATTCTTCTAAAGTAGTAAGTCAAATGATCTCTTTCTCGAAAATCCTCTGGTCATATCATTTTTTTGTAAATATAATTAGAAGAAACTTCTGTAGGAAAAGTGAAATTTAATTTATTCAACATAAAATTGCTTAAAATGAACCACTCTTGTATTATATATAAATTTATAAATAAAACTATTTATAAAATTTTAATATTCTGAATTGCTTTTTCTGTCCTTCAATTTATTACTTAATTACCTTGGTTAACTTGGTGTTTTTTCTTTATGAAAAATTACACTACAAAAGATGTCGAATCTATAATATTCAAGAATATTAATGCTACTCAACGTAATGTTTCATCATAAAAACAGCAAAATTACAGTATGAAAAATTCCGTTGGATAACAAAGTAGAAACAATTATTTTAGGTACAAAAGAAAGTTCCTGAAATAATTTCTCAATCATATATCCCAATTCATGGATCTCTTCTTAGAAATAAAGAAATTGCTATTTTGAATGGTTTTATGTTATTTATCCAATATTCATTACAAGATATTTTTTCTCTCGTTATTTTTACATTTATGATATTATTTATAACTAAAGTTTAAAAAATTTATGCCGTCAAGAATTTGTTAAATGCTTATTTTTTTCTTATAGTATTTTGTGCTTAAAAATGACAAAATCAAATTTTCAAATAAATAAAAATAAAAAACTCAATATTTTTATTTTAAAAGGGAAGCTTATTAAGTACATTTTCATCAAGTATAAACAATATTCAACTCAAATATAAGAATTAATTTTATTCAGATAATTATTCGGAGAAGTATCTCTTTCTCAATAACAGCTGGATAGTTTAAACAAAAATCAATTATTTTATAATTTATTCTCAGATTTTTTCTTGTAAATACATTTATGAAGTAAATTTTTATACAAAATTTTCTTCTTCTTGGTTCCTGCCATTAAATTGTAGAGACTCCTTATCGGCAAGAGTCCAGCTTAGGGCTAAAGGAAACATATCAGTGCAACAATATTGTCACAAAAATCCTAAAACGTCTTAGAATTGTACTTCATGTACTAAATCAACAGTCATTTATTGTTATTATTATTCAACTCATAAGTTTCATCATATACGTTCCAAATAAAATTATTACTAATAACTTATTTAACTAGTATACATATCATTATTCATTATTATGGATGTAGGAACGGGAGAAATTTTAAACACTAAATATTCCTTCTGTTTGATTAACTTTTGTAACTAACTAAGGCATTCATTACAATAGCAAAAAATGCGATTATAATTGTTAAAATGCATATTTTCAAAACAATCACTATACAAAATTTGATGTATTAAAAAAAGTTTATTTCATATACGTTTTTATAATTGTTAAAATTACTATTAATTATAATTGTTAAAATGCATATTTTCAAAACAATCACTATACAAAATTCGATGTATTAAAAAGTTTATTTCATATACGTTTTTCAGATACAAAACATCAAAAAGTTTCATTAAACAATTTAATAACTGATCTTTACGACCAGTTTACCTTCCTTTACTTTATTTCTTCAAAAACTGATGTAAAACGTTTAGTCCTAAAATTGCTTGCATAAAGGATATCAAGAATCAAGCTAAATTAATATTGTGTTAAAACTCTGCACTACAATATTTTTAACCTCAACCAGTGAACAATTTTGGCACCTATTCAAATGAAGCCTTCAGCTCGTATTTGAGTCGCTATTATTTTAAGCGTCTCCCATCTCATACACTTGGCTTTCATTCCAAAGACTCATCCAACAGGTTGAATATTCGAAATCAATTTAACGTGATATTTAAATGTACGAATTTTTCAAATTCTTCGATTTTTCAAGATTATTTTCGCCCATTTTATTTGAATTGGTGTTCACATTTTTGATAATATTACCAGATATTTCTTAATTTCAGATATTAATTTATTTAATATAATTATTTTGTTTTATTAACTTATTTGGAAGAAAAATTCTTTGTTACTATGTAAGTATTTATACATCTTGAAAGTTAAAATTTCCCTTAAAATTATATGTTTCCAGGGTAATTTTTGACGTGTCGTATTATTTAAAAATAATGAGTTATTTTTGTATACATCGATGAAATTTTAGATACTTTATTGTAAATATATGAAAATAAAATACCCATATAAAATATTCAATTTATATATAGAAATATACTTGTTTAAATAGCTACTTTCTAAAAGTTCATTCTTGTATTCTACAACAATATGCTGTATTGTTTGTTTAAAAAAATCAGAATTTTAATATTTCACCAAATAAACGATAATAATTCTTTAATGAAAATTTATTTAATAAATTTCTGAAACGCTGAAAAATAGATATATAATAAACTGCTTATGAAATGTACAAATTTTGATTGCCCTTTTCTAAACAATATTCTCAAAAAAAGAGAATCAGATTCTTATTTATTAAATTTATTCACGTGCTGGACAAACCGGCACAAGTGCCGTATAATCCAGGATGCCAAATTCTGCGTTTGGCGAGTTTTTTGGCGGATTTTCTCATGTATATGGCAACCTGTTTTTTTACGTCATAGAAATGGAGACCTATAAAAATTATACACTATATTCTAATTTGTCAACTCTAGTATTTACGTCATCGCGCAATTCACAATACGTCATCTTGGCAACATTTCTTCATCGCTAAAAAAACTCAGAATTTGGAACCCTGGATTATATGGCACCTATAACAAACCTTTCAGTATATGATGGAAACTGATGCATAACGGTCCAGACTGATTAATGTAAGAAAAAATTATAAATATTTTATCAGTGTATCTAAAATTAGTGTTTTAATTTATAAAAATATTTTACATATTTTTTCTTAATTTTTATTTCCTACTAGATGAAGCAAATATTCAGTATCTGAAAGACCTAGGGGGATCTCATAAAAGCATGATTTAGTTATTTTTTACTCTGGGGCAGTTTTAATACCAAAAAATATGTGTTTCAAACAATTTAATCCATAACGGTTGTTAACACTATAACAAATATAAGCTGTTTTTGATTTTTACCGAATTGATTGTTATATAATCTGTTTTTTAGATTTTTAAGTCAATTGCTTATATACTCTACTTAAGTGTTTTTCCTCTGTTTCATTTCTATTAAATACTATAAGTTATATCTCCATTTTATCTCGAAGACATTTCTTTCAGAATAGTTTTCATTCAATGTTTGCTTTTAAATCTCATTCAAACGTTATCTTCCCTTTGTTTTATCTGAGAATCTAAAACGATTATTATTTGAATTTGATAAATAGAAGCGAATCATGACATTTCATTTACGTTTGCAATTGTTTGTTGTTTACTTAGTTTTTTTTTGAAATTATTGATATTATTTTTCGCGTATTCTAAGTAGCAGAAACGAATTTTACAGAACATGATACTTTAGACGTTATTTATCATTAACTTGTACTAAGTCATGAAGAAAATATCAACTTCACGGTTATGTGCGATACATACTAATGTGCATGAATATTTATGTGATCGAACGATAGTAATTTTATCAGATTTTAAGAATAAGATAGATTTCGAAATCAATAGCATTACGGAGGTGAAATGCAAAAAATAAATTTTATTCATCTAAACCTTATTTAAAAAGCGACCGTTAACTTAAATAACTCTAAGTGTTGGCAGCAAATACATATAAAAGTAAGTAAAATTTTGTTTATTTATGCAAAAAATATCAATTTCTAAATTTTATTAATGTATTTGCATATTGATTTTAACTTTTCTTGTATATGAATATATAATAATAAATGCAAATTAATAATAAAAGTCAATATTTTATACATAATATATAATTTAATGTTTGCACACAATATTACTGTAATTTATTCCTTAGAATAGAAACTAGTAAACTGTTAAACATTCCTTAGAATAGAAACTAGTTTATCATAATTTTTGAAGTATAGGAATTACTATAAATTTTATCGGCTTAGAAATATATTTTTATATGTTTATTATTTAGGTATTTTTTTAAAATTTAAACTAAATTCGTTTCTACAAAATATAAGTATTTAGAAAAATATCCGTTTCCTTAATTTTATTATATTTTAAAATGTTGTTACATAAAGTTGTATTTGTGAATTGAATACGTTATTCATCTCTATTTTATAATGCTGGCACCTTCATTTTTCATGCATTTCAATTCTCACGAGAATAGTGAACTCTTAATGATGGATTTTGAAAATAAAGTTGATTAATTTTAGTCTAAACCGATTAATCACCATTACTTAACAAGTTCCAACATGATCTAAACTATGGATTTGTTTCAGTAAAATTCTTACAATTATGTAATAATAAAGTATACTAATGTATTAGAAAGTGTAGTAAATTTAGGAATAAAATCTTTATTTTTACATAAAGATTTATTTTTACAGTTAATATAATGAAATTTTCATTTGAATAGTAATATGTTATCTATTGTTATTGATCATAAAGTATTTATGATCTTTAATTAGAAACTCTTTTGAAAGATATGGAAACAATTCTCACAATATATTTGATGATCCTGAAAATATTTTACATGTTATTACTGTTAAATGATATATTTCATTTGTTTAATCACATAAAATATGCCTTTCTATCTATATACTGTGGAATTACATTACTGCCATTTAATATCTATCATAAATTTATTGTTCTTTTTTATTTGTAATTATATAATGAATTTCTGGATCAATGTAGGAGCATTCTCTGCTTTTATAATTATATTATCTATTACAACTACTGCTAACTTACTTAGTTTCTCTTAAGCCATAATATCGAAATTCATGATATCAGATTTATAAGAAAATAAATTTTAGCTGGCTTAAATTTATACAAAGAAAAAATAATAATAACAGTGTGAATATAAGATTAATTAAAGATACTTCAGCATTTTGAAGTCGTCATTGTTATCTAATATGACTATTCGATGTCGCACTTAATATAACAGCAAAACTTATATCAATAAACAAAACCATATGTCTTACAACCATATGTCTTCAGCATATTCTAAGGCAATTATATAATCAATTTAAGAGCATTTATTCAAAGAGTCTCTTTAAATAGTAACGCCATTGTTTTTAATAGTAACATGACTATAAAATTAATCCAAACAGAGCATGAAAGGATATATTATTGTTTAATTAATCAAAGTTCGTTTTGTTCTTCAAAATTGGAAGTTCAAGGGTAAAATGTTCTGCCTGTTGTTTCTGTTCTTACGATAGAAATATCAGTGATTAAGCTTTACTGCTAGAGTAAATATCTTTCATTTATTTATCGCGAATCTGACTTTTTATTTTGTCGTCAGATTATTTTATTCATAAATTTGTTTTCACTGAAGATAGTTAATTTTTTTTTACTGAAGATAGTTAATTTGTCGAAGAGACTTTCGAAAAGCTAAAAAAGGTATGCATATTTTCAAACGTTAATATATCAATTTTTATCTGATCTAATTTTTTCTTTCAATTTCTGATTTTAACTGATTAACAACATAAGAAAACCTAAATAAAAATAACAAAAAAATATTTATTTGAATTCTTTACTTGCAATTTAACTATTAATTAATGAGAAATGTATCATTCTTTATTTTAAGTAGCCAATAATTTTTTTGAATTAATTTCTCAATTATTATATATATATATATCTATATATTCAAGTAAATTTAACTTAAATAAACTAAATTGAATAATAAGCTTAAAAGCTTATTTATTTTTTAATACTGTAAAAATGAATGGCATTTTATTTTAAGAAAATTATTCAAAAACTGTAAACATTGCTTAGGATTATTTAGAATAGTGTAGGCAAAATACATTTTTGGCAGCTATTGGTGTGCAATTTTTTATAATTCAGATACGTGAATTGAATTGTTTACATTTTTTTACTTCATTTAATGCATTAAATAAATAAAATTAACAGCATTTTATTTCGACTGACATATGTTTCGATAAAATTTTAATTAATGAAGAATTAATTAATCAAATTTTAATTAATATAATTAGAATATAAAAATTAAACTTATAATGAAAATACTTTAAAAATACTGCTCATTTCTATTTATGAATGTAATTGATAACTGTTTTAAATTGGGAACATGTTAACCTAATATTAAATGAAAAAATTACAATCTAGAAACAGGTATAAAATGCTTATATTTATCAATCTACTTATAATAGAATGTTACGTGTTGTTGAGAAATATTTTACTTAGAAAAAAACAAACACATCCGTTTGAGATTAAGGCTTTATTTTTTCTAACTAAAGCTACGTATATTCGTGTAGCCTTTAACCTCTTAGGTTAACGGAAATTGCTCTGATGAGCAATCCGTCCTTTTAAGAGACTCACAACGCATAACTGATTAAATAAGGAACTCATTAATATGACCTTAACTGTAAATGCCAGTGGCAAACAATTTTCAGGCAAACAAAGCAGCAATATTTCCACCTGTATCTGCCAAATTGAATCTGTTTCGTAGTACATTAAGTATCACATGACTTTTTCATTGACTGATTAACTGATATTTTTAAGTAATATTTTAAAACAAATAACTGTGTGTACTAAATGTACTGACGTAAGAAAGTCTCATGCAGTATTTTGCATTATCAACAGAACTTTTGTTACGTCAGCTACACCGTTGTCTTTACATTTTAGACGATAATCCATTATTAAGGTATACGAGTTGGAATATATTTACTTATTTACACACACATTTTATTGGAATACTTGAAATTTAGTTTATATGATTAAATATGCTTGATTATCTAACTGAGGTTATAATTTTGAACAAACACAGACCAGTTTTGTTTTACCGACATTAGTCCTAAAAACTATAATCCAGTTTCAGTTTATCGTAGGCTTAAATGAAATAATTAACTACATTATTGAATGCATATTTCTATAAAAATTTCATATTGTAGTTCGTACGGATAAGAAAATGGCAACTTTTGTAACTTTTCAGAAAATATGTTTAACACATAATTTATTAATTAAGCTATTTTATCCTATTTTGGTAACTATAGTTCATGTAACGATTGTGTGTTTTATTTATTTAATTATACAATCATATCAAATGGGTACATATTTTGAATGAACATGGTTATTCACTTGAAAATCTCAGAATGGTTTAAAGCAAAAAGATTATATTTCTATCTATTTATCTAACTATATATATGATGAGTAACTACCTTCACTCTATGGAATAGAAAATTAATTGAAGGATTCACCAGCTAAAAGCCAGTAAATGAAATATGCAACACAAGTGAATTTAACATGAATTGCACAATCTGAGTTATCAGAGCCCACTATTAGATTATTCAAAACATAAGTTAAAACTCCATATAACATTTATCCATATGTGACCTTCCAAATATACAAGATCATCTCAAAAGAATAAGTGGGTATAACCTGTATTTTTGTTATGCATACTTTAAGAATAGCTCATCGTATGTAAATTATTTTGGAAATTGAGAAGCATCTACTTTCATCCGAGAGTGCACCTGACTTCTAAATTAGTCATAATAAATTAATTTAAGAGAATTAGCTATTCAAGATATTTTATGAAATCATCATAGGTTAACACGCCTAATTTTTAAGCTGAAGTTTTTGGTACTGAACATTGGCAGGAAAATGAATACCGACTTTGGTCATTATTAAATGGGTGTGATGGAGGGATGTGCACCAT
Organism: Latrodectus hesperus; assembly: GCA_037975125.1. NCBI lineage: Eukaryota > Metazoa > Arthropoda > Arachnida > Araneae > Theridiidae > Latrodectus > Latrodectus hesperus. Next base: position 73,685,950 of record CM075853.1, on the reverse strand, counting down.
AATATTTTGTACAAATGCTTGAATCGTGTAACCAGGATGTGACTCAACTGCATATCTATTATTATCTCTATATTTTATTTAATCTTTGCAAGACCCACGCGCATGTCTCAAAAGCGAATTTTAAACAATCTGCATAAAATATCATTTAGTTATGTCCTAATTAAAAGTTTTATTAAACTTATCTTCTGTTGAACATTTATGGATATTTTCGCAAGGCTTGTGTGATACACTTTTCCCCACTGGGGTGTAGACATGGTCGTTTAAATTTAGAGTAATAATTTATGCTTCAAAATTTCTCGAGTTTTTATTTTTATTTTTAAACAACAATAAATTCTCCTCAATAGTTAATTAAAATTACTTTGAAAATTGGTGATATGTTTATTTATATCATGTCAAGAGTGTTTTCTTTTTAAATTTTATTTTAAATAACGAAACAATACAAATAAACTAGATTCAAATATATACGTCGTTGTTATAGAAAAATGTATTTGTGTTTTTGAAATCTTAAACTTTAGCAGACACCTAGATTGTTGAAGAAGAAATAAACTTAAACCTTAATTAAACTAAAATTAAGAATATTTCTGCATACTACTCCTATGCTCTTATTTTCAAATAACTAATGACAAAGCTTTTATTAGTATACTTCGCATAAGTCAAGTTGTAAACAGCAAAAATTTGAACTTAACTTGATTTGTTTTGTTGAAGAAAAGTATTTTAAAGTGTTCTCGATAAAAAGAATAAGTGCGAATTTATAACACGTGCACTAGGAACAAATTTTAAGCTACAAAATAAAGAATTAACTTAATCAAATACTGTGTTTTATGTAAAAGAAACGATTAAAGTAAGAATATAGTTTAATATTTTTTAAACATAAAAAGAGAATATACAACAGTTAGGAAGAATAATTGATTTTACATGCCTTAATATATTCAGTTAAGGAAAATAATTTATTTTTAATGTTTTTAATCTAAATATAATGTCAATTTCAGTAATCATCTTTTCTTTTCACATTTTTCCTTTTCCTCTCACATTTTAAAAATTAGTAGAATAAAATCTGTAGTTAAGTGGGAGAAATTTCCCTTTTTTTATGAAAATTTGCGAAAAAAAATATGAAGAATTCAAAACTGTAATATGACTACATAATTTGCCTGTAAAATAGACATTACCTAGTATAAAATTTAACTACTTGATCCAATATTAATAAAATATCTTTGCTGCAACGAATCAGGATATATACTTAAATTTAGAATTGCAGTTAAATTGGAAAGCAGCCTCAATCCTATTTTAATAGTTTCGTGTGCCAAAATTCAACTGTGAATGTTTATGCCATTCAATGATCTATTTTATTAGTTTTTCAATCCAATGATTTCTTTTTACATATTTACTAATTTTGCGTATAAGCATGCTCTTACAATGTGCACATATATTTATTTTTGTAATCCTATTTACTGATATGACAATAAATAAATATATAAATAGTAACAATGATATTTTAGAGACGTTAGTGTATCTATGTATGAAATTTTACAAACAATGGTTGAAATTAATTTAATTTTACTTAAACGCATTATTTTTATTTCTATTTTGGCCAATATCTTCATAATTAAATTAAGATATTTTTTAAGAAATATTATTTTAGTTTTATTGCATTATAACAATGTTTATTTAGTTTCCAATAAAAGCCCATTTTTTAAAACTTCTAAAATAGAATACAAAGCAAATTAAAGAGTCATAGTTGAATTTCATTATATAATAATTATTAAATTTATATTTAGACATTATATGATAAAAAACAAAAAAAACTTTTTTATTACGTATTTTCACTTTATTTTACCTTGAAACTATTATTTAATAACTCGTATAAATTCCCCCTTTATCAGTAAGGACATATGACTTCTGATTTCTATTTTTATTTGACTAATCACTAATTTTTTTGGTAAATAGGGGAAGTAAAATTGCCAGACAGATTTAAGCGGATTAATCTTAAATCCGCATGGTGATAATTAAAACTCTCCAGGATTTATCTTAATCATTAAAATTAAATGGTATTTTCAAACGTGTAAGAAAACTTCTCATTCGTATTGTTTTATGAAACAGTTATAAGGAACATTGTTGTAAAACTATGACTATTTCTTTGTAAGCGTAAAAAGGGAAATGGGATAATTTAGCGATAACGTATCTAAATTACAATGATTTTAATTGAATCAAATTAAAAAGAATATTTTTTTAATTAACAGAGTTATGAGGTATAAAATGATGCATTTACATTGATAGTAATTTCTTATATGATTTATATTAAAATTCTTGTTATTTTTTATAAAATAAAATGACATTAGTTTTAATACATTTTCGAAATGCTTACAAAAAATATAAACGAAAGCATTTTAAAAATAATAAACTACTTAAAACCATTAAAAGCTAATAATTGTAAATCTTTTCTAAATAACAGTATGCACAAAATTTTTTGCATAGAATGGAAGGTGAGATTTTTTCCTATTTTCAAACTTTACAGAATGCAAATATTAAGATTGACATCAATGGCAATACTTTGAGTGAATGGGATTTGGGCTCTCTTTTAAATTAATGTAAGAAAAACATTAAACATTGTAAAATCATAAATAAAAAAATAACAGTCATTCAGTAAGCCCATTCTCTCGATGAATGCGTTCTCATAACGAAGTCATTTAAAAGAATCAGAAATTTGAAAAATAATTAACCATGCACGTGTGGGCTAAATGCAATTCGAATTAGAAAAAGCCGTTGGAGTTTCACAAAGTGTAATTTGCAGAAATGTTTGCCAACCTTTCAGTAATCGCAGTTCAATTTTGAATCATAATTTTGATAGATCCCAAACTTTGAGAATTACTGATTTACAGGATTTGGAACAATTTTTGGGAGGCTGGAAATGCAGGCCAAACATCAGGCTTAGGTCCTTAATGTGTAACAATGCCCAATGAACACCGTTACTTAATGCTACTATCTCGGACATACCGAAATATGAATACTACTTTACTTCAACAACATCTTCGCTCGGTTAGTACTATAGTTTCAATGCAGACTGTCACGCTGTAGGGATGTATTCTGCCGAACAAGAATGCTTGTCACGTTTACAGCATTAAGGCACCTTCGCGCCAGGAGAGAGTGATAATTCAATAGAGTATATGGACTGGAAGAAGTAGTATTGGGCAAGATTCTTTTGTCTTACTTGTCTCATTTTTCTTTTTATCATGATAAAAAGCATGTATTCATCTAAAGAGACGATGGTATTAAAAACAATCCTGTGTGCATGTACAAAAATGTCAGATTTGGCTGTATGAGTGTGATGGTCTGTCTATGTAGGCATCTCCATTGACAAGCACATCGATTACTATATCAAGCAGAATGGATCTCTTATTTGCAGCGACCTGGTTTGGAGATTGTAATTTAATGGTACAAGGTCATGTAATTACTTGACATTGCACCATCAGATTACCAGCTCTTCCATTCCCTGGACAACCATTTTCGTTGAACATCTTTCACCAATGAAGCAGACTTGTGCCAAGTACACACTGACTTCTTCGCCACCAAAACCACCGAGTTTTTCAGCAAAGGGATTGCACAACTGGAGACATGTTTGCAGAAAGTGATGGTTACAAATGATAATTATTAAGACGAGTAACAACGGGCTACACTTTCTGTGGGTCATGTTCTTTGGGTTATTAAAAATGGCAAGAACTTTCTTGTATACTCTCTGCAATTATATAATTGAATTTGCTTTTGATTTTGCGGCTGAACTTTAAAATTTAGTAACAATGAAATTGAATCACACAACGTAAGGAACTTATATAAATGATTTTTAGACCATTCTAGACTATGTATAGCTTTATTCATTTTTGAACAGTATAAAAATTTAAGAGATATCTGTAAGAACGCTATTGTAATATATATATATATATATATATATATATATATATATATATATATATATATATATATATATATATATATATATATATATATATATATATATATATATATATATATATATATATGTATATATATATATATATATATATATATATATTAAGCTTAAGAATACTACGTCTTAAAATATTTACTGTTTTGTGAAACATTTTGCTGCTCTTATATCATTTTTCTGTCGATAAAAAGACTGGACATGAAGGGGAAAAATTGTTCCTTTAATTTTACAAAACTGGGAAGATATATAAACCAAAATTTATATATTATGTAAAGAATTCATATTTGTTGTTAAACCCTCAGTTTTTATCTACACAAAACATCAAAATAAAAAAATTTATATGTCAGTTTTCTGTATTGTTAATCCAAGAATCGATACTTTATGCAAAATAAATCTGAAAATATATAACTGAACGTAATATGTATTTATATTTTTAACTGTCAATAAACCTTAAAAGCTTTTATGTTTAATATTTTTTTCAGAAAAATAGAATGATTCCCCATGCACATAATTCTTTATGAAAATTCGTGAAATTCAAAGAACGTTGTTGAAAGGAAAATGTATGAATATATGCTTTAATATATTAATAAAAAATACATTACTAATAATAATAAAAAATATTTAATAAATTGTGAAAGAAGCATTTTAACTCATAGTATATGCAATATCATTTATTAAATTATTTATGATAACATTTAATAAAATATTTTCAATGATTATAAATTGAATATACGTTGTATATAAAATTATTTTGTATATGCTGACTTTTTTAAAACTATTTTTATGTAAAAGTATTATTGAAAATATCACTTTTAGTAATTGTGTTTGATATAATCTATTTAAAATAATATTTAAGTAAGGTATACTCAGGACTGTAAATTATAATTTCAACTATACAGAAATACATTACACTCGTGAATGCTGAGTCATTTAGTGGAATTTATATAACCTTATACACATTATTTTATTCACTAATTACAACACTGTAAATCAATGCCTTTCTGTTTCAAATAGCCTTTTATATAGTGCCTTCTGACTACCTAATTTTTCTTTCTTAAACCAATTGGACAAATATTGGTGCACGGGATATTAATTCTAATTTGCAAATTTTAACTGTCATTGTACATATGCATTGTTTGAAAAAGGTTTTATAAAAATTAATAAATATGTTAATTTAATTATTAAGAATGATTTTAATACTTGTTTTATTTCATATAAAATTTATCAATTCTCTGAAACATATAACATTAATTCTTCGAAAATTCTTAAAAATATTTAAAACTTTCGCTGTTTTATCATTCATGTCCTACTCAAAACTATTTGTAGTAATAATTTTGAGGATGACTTGATTAATATTTCTGTTATGGTATATCATTTCATTACTAATATCTGAAAAAATTCTATAAAATTAATTTACCATGTCATGTTATATGCAATTAAAGAATTTGCTTTTAATTTATATGCGCAGTTGTGTGAAGTAGTATGTTCTTTATAAAATTAATATATGAATATTTTTACTGTAAATAATAGCTTTAATTAATACTAATTATTTTAATAACAATTATTTACTTTATTATTATATTATTAAAACCATAATAATCATTTCCTTTCTTCACCAAAATAGCATATTTTTATGAATAAAATTTTATAAATTAATTTAAGAGTATATTTTAGGAAAATTTTATTGAAGTAAAATGATTTTAATCAATTGAACACGTAATGTTATAATGTTTAATTGGAAAATAAAATACTTTCTTGTGTTTAGTTTTTATTGAAACAATATTGGTAAAGTTTTATTGGAAATCTACATTCATGTAAAATTGAAGCATTTCCAAGGCAAAAAATGTTTATAAAGAAACAAGAGTTTGAAAAAATACAAAAATTGTAATGATTCACATACAAAAAATTAAATATTTATGAAACTTATTTTTCTATACCATACAAGGAAAATAAATTTTATAAAAGATAAATATTTTAAATAAGATTCTAAATATATCTCTATATGATTAACTTTGGAAGATTTCAAAAGGGGAATGCGTACGTAAAGTAAAATATAGTGCTCCTTTTTAATATTCCCGCGTAATTATTTTTCTTTTACTGGCCTTAAGAGTCAACGCTTGTAAAATATTAATATATCTTAAAAAAACCAAGAGATTTGATATGATTTACAACGTGCTTTGTGCGTCACAGGAAATCTGACGATGACATTGAGATAAAAATAAAACTCTGGTCTTTGCATATTCGGCATCTTAAAAAAACTGCATATCGTTCTGCGGCATCTGAAGTTGCATGTATGTATACAAACACATTTGCATATCTAGAGTTTTTATGTCACAAACAACAGCACATTAAATTGCTGATTCAGTTTTTTATGATATTTGTGTTCTTACAACAACCTTATTATTTTGTATGTACGAAAATAAAAGTTGAAACATTCTGCAAAATATTTTAAACTATTTTTAAATATTTAAATTTGTTTTGATTAACTCCGCTTCCAATTTACATATTTTGCACGTGTTAATTTTCTGCACACAAACTCACTTTATTACTACTTGCATAATCTAATTTAAAAGGTATGGTTGGTAGAAAAAGCAATAATAATATGGTTTGGTTTGTAGAAAAAGCAAGAATTAATTAAGCGAAGTTAGTTTAACTGTTAACATTTTATAGAATTTTGAGACTTTATTCATCACATATATATATATATATATATATATATATATATATATATATATATATATATATATATATATTCATATCCCCCTTCCATGAGTATTAAAGTAAAAAAACATTATCAGGGAATTACTTCTGAATAAAATAAAAATTTTAAATAATTTTTTTCATTTTATTTAATTTAGAAAATATTTAAAATATTTCTGAAATTACGATTTTCATTTCTAAATAAGGTGTTGATTAATTTTTTATATTTGCATTTTAGATAAAAATGTAGATCTTAATTGTTATGATTATATGATAAATTAATTGTGATTATATCACTTACTTTATTTTTTTCTTTTAATTGCAGTTAGGGCACGTAAAATAGATCGAGGCCATAATGTTCTCCATTTAAAAGGATACCTTTGGGAATGGGAGCCCAAATCTTAGGGTTTCTATTTGGTTTTCTTCTAAATCAATAAGACCTCATCGCTTATGGTGAGAAGAAGGTGCGCCAGCAATCTTCTTCAAAGTAATCCATTTCAAAGCGAGATCTTTTGCAATGAAAATGAATTAGTCATAGCTCAGCCCATTTCAATGAAGATCATCGAAGATGAAATCAGGTGAAATTATCTAAATGGACGAGAATTTGAACGAAATTTTTTTTAATTTTCAATTATTCAAAGAAAAATATATTTATAAAAAGATTACATATTACTTAAATGCAAACTATTTTGTTCATTTAAGTAATATGTAATCTTTAATGCAATGTTTCTTACATATAAGCAATGAAATTTGAAGTACAATGAAAATATTACCGTAAACTGGACTCAGAACGTAACTTAAAATTTTAATATACGAATTTCGATGTGGATACATTTCTTTATATATTATGTTTTATGTTGAAACGTTTTCTGTCTTTTGTGATAAGGGCAATTTAAGCACTGATAATTAATTTCACAATGCAGATATAATGTCGTGATCAATCAAAATCATTTACATGATCTACTGCCGTGAAATTTGAATACGGGAATATTCAGAAAAAGCTGATGTTGACTTTGAAATAGTGTTATTTTTCGGTTATGAATTAATTCCAAGGAAAAGGAAATTCATAATATTAACCTGGTCAGTGTCGTTTATATTGTATTAGAAAATCATGAATGATAAAAGTTATTAACAACTGACTGAAACAGAAGGAACAGTGCTACTGCACTAGTTTTTGTGGCAGCAAGATGAAACCAAACATTGTGAATTAGACCTCATAAGGATATTGTTATAAACATAAGCCAATTTTACTAACCAAACGCCTAGCGATCCGATGAATGATGATCTGTTGAACATCCAATTTGGATACAAAGAAGTTGTTTTTTACTGACAAATATTATGCAAAACATGTCCTCTTTCATGATGAAAGATAATCTAAATTATCTTACATTTGTTTTAGAAAATGTCTGAATTTGGACCAAACGGATTCCTAACATAGAAAAAAAATAATATAGTGAAAATATTATTTTAACTTACCTAACTCGTGTCTTAACTTTAACTGCTGCCATACGTGGTTCTTTTTTCAATGAATGATGCATGCATTAAAAGCTGTAGGACATTCATGGTATAACATGAAGAACATCTTAAAGAAGACATGCTTCAAATAGAGCAACAGAAAATGTACGGTAACCGATGTGATTTCCATACCTAAAATAATCAAGCATGCTTGAAACACTCGGAAGATCCATTGTTATTTTCCCAGTCGAGCTCGTAGTCTAGTGGTTAGCGTTCGTGCCTTTGGTTCAACAGTTTGTTGTTCAAATCTCCTATTAGGCTTTGATGTTTGTAATGGTTCAGAATTCATTTTAAAGTATGTCCTGTCTAATTATCCCTTATATGTAAAACATTACCGTTGAGCGAGAAACAAACTGAGCTTATTATTTTACAATGTCTAACACTACAATTTAAAAATTCGGCACTTCTAAAAGTTCGCATTACAAGATACTGTGAGATTTTTAATAATTGCAATACATTGCAAAGCAATTATGTAGTAATATTAATCTCTTGAGAGAATGATAAGTGATTAAATTTAATGTCTGATATTATTTCTAACGATGAATCATTTTTGGTGTATATGTAACCAGTTTATTGTTCTAAAATATTTTCTGTCAATGTTCCGAGTAATTTTAATTTAAATAAAGTTTTCATACATCTCATTTTTCTGCATTTGGTAATTTGATTACAAGTCTTATTTTTAATTTATGTCCATTCCACACAGTATTTTTCAGTTTGAGCTTGCTTGATTAATTTGATATTTTACCCCATGCATAATATCATTTAGTTAAAGAGAATCGAAAACCAATGAAATCATACAAGACCAATTTGGATTAATGCCATTTATCTAGTTAAATTTTCTTTAAGAAAAATTAACAAAGGATCGTATAAAAATGTTTCTACAGCTAAAAGATACATTATGGATAGTGAACATATGAACATTAATAATTGGAAAAATATTTCTTTTTTATATTGTCGGCATTTTTTATCCTTTATAATTTACTCCAAACGTATCAATTAGATTATTTCTTTATTTATTAAAATTTTATTCAAACAAACCTATCCTTCAATGAACAACAGTTTAATTTCTTTCCTTTTGAATTGAGAAGAATCATTAGCTTGGACAGAGGAGACAAATATGTCATTAGTATACACATCTTCAAACGAAGAAACATTAGACATTAGAACATTAACTATATAAACATATCAAAGTAGTTTTAAATGTCTAGTTTTCATGTATTTGATACCTTTAATGCACTTTAAAATTTTTAACTTTATTCTCCTGTGAATACTTAACAGAATCTCGTAAGCAATGAGGCACCAGTTGATCGTATTTTCCATCGCTAAAGTACTATTTATAATTGTAAATCTCTTATTGAAAAACATATTACACTGGTTTTACAATCTTTGGTTCCTTTATTTTTCTTTATCTCCATGAAAGACGCCTATACTCGAATTCTGTAACTATTGTTTAGCGTTTTCTTATACGGCACATTCAATTTCAAAAAATCTTAATCCTCTCTCTATTCCCTTTCAAATGCTCTTCCTATTCAAATTGATGCATTGATTAGTCTATCGCTATAATTTTAAGCACTTTTACTGTCTATTTTTACACAAAAGAAAATTTATCCAAGACCTATTGCTTAAAATGTATTCTGAACACCGCAATATCCTCTCTAAAGTTGAGAATTAACCTTTTGAAATGTTAAATTGAATGTTACTTTTTTAGAATTGTTAAATTCGATTTTAACTCAATTTCTGAAGCACACAAAAGAAATTTCTAAAGAATTAAAATTAAAATAGTTTGAGTTCGTTTTCAATATCTAATGACTACTTGTGTGCATATGCCAAAGAAAAAAGAAAAACATAAAATTACTTTTTCTCACATTTCAGACCACTGTAAAATGATTATATTTATAATTATATATGAAATAAAATGAAACGGAAATTTTTAACAGTACTTCAACAATTGAATTCATCTTCTACCATAGTCCTGATATTGCAAGTTTTAAAAATTAAAAATTTTTATTAATTTTATCTACTACCGTTTATTCGAATTTCTAAGGAATTAAATAAAATAATAAATAGAATGCTATTTGAATTTCTTTTCATAATTGAATGAAGTAATTTTAATTACAATTTTCTTATTCTATTTTAAATATTTTGTGAAGATAATTATGGTTTTAAATTAAATTTAAGTTTAACGTTTAAATATTGTATCTTAAAGAATACTCACTTTTTACTAATATTTTTGCAAATTTTAAAAGTAATGATATTATTAAAATGGGTGAAAATAAAACTAAGTGAAATCAAGTATAAATGATATTAAAATTTTGATGAAATAATTTTAAATTAATGCTATGAAGGTTGCAAACCAATATAATTAAGGAAATCCTTTCAAATTTCAAATAATTTTTTTAAACAAACTGTGAACATGTTATAGAAAAATCAGATTAACATTTGCTCGTTATTTTATAAGTCGTATTTTTATTGCTGCTTAAGTCTGATTCTAATCAGACTCAGAATCATGCAGCAAAAGAAGGGTTATTCAGACATTGAAAATATTAAGCAAAAGAAAAAAAATGATTCTACTTGTTGAATAATTTTATAATAAAAAACCAATAATTATTTTTTCTCATTAAAAAGAGAATAATAAGAGATAAATATTATTTTTTGTTATGATGAGTTCTTTCAACATAATTAGTAGAATAAATCAGATTATTAATTTATGGAAAGTTTAAAAAATATAAACTATTTTAATATATTTTTCATTTTGCTTATAATATTAAAAATTTTGTTAAGTTAGTTCAAGAAATTTAACAAGGAAAAATTGCAAAGAAGAATTCTAAATACTATCAATATTCTCCATTAAATTTCTTAATGATGAATCCTGAAAAGTTTAAATATTTGTGAATTTAACTTATGAAGCTTATTATTATACAATTTAACTAAAATACGAAGCAAAATTTTATGAGCAACAATCAAGCTAAATGCCGACCGATTGGCTGAGTGTTTAGTGTTCTTGACTCCTGAGCAGTTGGTCCCGGGTTCGAATCCCGGTTTGGGCATGGATATTTCTTTCCATCTGTGTTCTCTCAGTGTTTCTCTGTCCTCTCTTCTATGATGTATGAATGTGGCCCGCCCTATAAACGGGTTTGTGGTGGTATAGCGCGGGTAACGCTACTCGCCTCCGTGACTTGGTTCACAGGTGCCCGCTGAGTAACGACAAATGAGTAGGAGTCTCTGGCCTTGTTGTGGCATAGGGTTCAACCCTCTCGAGCCCGTCATTTGAAAAAAAAACAATCAAGCTAAAGAAATTGTTTCTTAACTACATACAATTTTGGTTTGAATCATTTTATTGAAAAAAGTTAAAATGATTTATATTATCATTTTTTATAGAATTTTACTAATAAATCTTTGAAATTTATTTCTTTGATGTGTGTTTTTGTGAACTATATAAATTTTATCATTTAAGGATTTTTCAAATCTTAAGTTTCCTGATAACTCTTTAAAAAATTTAATTTCTGAAGGTGCAACTATATAGCTATATCTACCAAAGGATTGAATGATTCTTGATGTCAATAACATGTGCTAGACAATATCAATTACAATTTCAATTTAATTTATTGCAATGTTCAATTTATTGAAATATTCATATTTAAGATCATTTTTGTTGAATCATTTGATTCTTGTTAATATATACATTTAAAGAGATAGCTGATACTTTTAAGTAGTATGGTGTTATTATGATAAATAATATCTTTATGTTTAAAATTTTCTCCGGATACTTAATACATAATGAAGTGTTTCATACATGTAAAAAAAAGAAATGATGGTTATCTTTTCATAAATTTAAATACGTAAAAGGTAATTTCTCTTAGAGAATTCAAAATTTCTTCGTAATTTATAACACATTTTTTATTGTACTTCTGTAGTTTGTATTTGCGCAAATAAAGATATATTCTTTCAACGAAAACTTTTCTAATTACTTTAAACTTTTATGAATGACTTCGTAATTTGTCATTAAGAAAATCCAACAAAAAGATAGAGTTTCTCTTTCAAATTCATAACTTTCTCAGAAATAATTAATTTCAACATATCGCTTAATAGGTTTGCTGATTTTAATCGTAATAAATATTGATATTGTATTGAATTCTCCTTAATGAAGATTTTTCTTTTGAATGATTTTCTGAGTGTAATTTGTGTATCCCAAATAAGAAATTTTTACACTAAGAAATAATGTTCCTATTGGAAATATATGTTGATAAAGAATCTTGAGTATTTAAACGGAATGTAGTTCATATTTAAATGAAATAGAAATTTAATTAATTGATTTTTCATTTGTTTTTTTATCACTTATTAATTTAGTACTGATTTTAGTCTTCTGTTTTAATAAACAGTTACAACGAATCATTTTAAAACAACTTATTTATTGCATTTTCTTCTTATATAAATGATTTATAATTCATAAAATTTTTTTATTAATAAAAAATATTACACATATGTTTTCTAATAATTATTCATTATTTAAAAGAACAGTAAGGATCTATCAATTTAAAATTATTACTAAATCTATGTTGTATTATATTCACAGTGTATTTGGTACTATGTATATATATGTCTTTATGAAATTTGGCACAGATGCAACATAATCCAGTATGCCAAATTCTGAGTTTGGTGATTTTTTGGCGGTTTTCCTTATGTATCTGTGGTAACTTGATTTTTATTACGTCATAAATATGGAGATCTATAAGAATTATGCAGAAAATTCTATTTTGACAATTCTAGTATTTATACGTCATCACACACGTCATCTTGGCAACATTTCCTCATCACCAAAAATAAATGAAATTTGTCATCCTGGATTACATGGCAACTGTGCCCGAAATTAAAAAAAATCAATTAATTGTTTTTATTTTTTCAGATGGTAAAATGTACTGCATCATGAAGAAAGTATTACTTTTATATCATCAAGACAAAACACAATATAAAAATGTGATTGATCAGTATTTATCTGAGAATTTATGAAAATGCCTTTATTTTAAATTCATTTTTCGAATTTCTATTCATCAATATAAAATTTACAATTATTTCAGAATGTGATTGATTGTGAAATTGACTGAAACAAAAAGAGCATTTACACAATTTAAATTTTTTTTTAAAATTATTTATCTAAGAAAATGTCTAATCACGACTTGTCTATCAACGAAACTTTATGTAGGGAAGAATATTTCGAGGAATATGCAAACGAAACGCTTGCCTTCTTCGCAAATATGACGTACACCAGAGAGCCCTACATATTCAAGTATCTAACTGCTACCGATTACGTCAAGATTACAACTTATATCCTAATAATATTGGGCGGACTTTTAGGAAATATCAGTATCATACTGACAGTTGCCCTCAACAGATCAATGAGAACTACCATAAACTATTATGTCGCCAACTTAGCCGTAGCTGATGCTCTGATCTGTGTATTTTGCATGATCCCTCATGTCATCAATACCATGACGCACCCTGTCTTCGCTCTTGGAGAATTCATGTGCAAGTTCAATCCATTCACTCAAAGTAAGTAAAAAATCTAAATGAACCATAAAAAAATTACAATTGTAGAATATTTTGTGTTAAGCCAATTTAATTTTTCAATATAAATTTTTCTATGAGCAATATTAATTTAGATTTATTATTTATAATAAAATGTACTTCCAATTCACTTTATTATGTTAATAAATTTTTATGACAGTTAATGAGTTATAAATCATATTGTTACATACAGCTAATCGTATTCATATATTATTTATTCACTAGATTATTTAGTTAAAATAAATGAATAATAATTATGTAGAAATTGTTACAGAATATTATATAAACACTTTAAATTTTTATATTGAAATGCGATTTCGGTGCAAAGTTATTTATACATGATTCTCATAAACAAGGTGTAGGAAATGTCCATATTATACAGAAATTGGCTCTTAAGTGTGCGTAAGTATACCCATCAAATGTTTCTCTACAGCTTTATTTAAATAATAATGTAAAAAAAAATATTTCATTATTTTTTGCTTAAAACACATGGCAACATTGAGGAGTCGCACACATTTAAAGAAACTATCTAATTGAGGTTGAATATAATGTTAAAATATTTATAACAATTTTTATGATTTCTATCGATAGTATGAATCTATAGAAACGCAGTAAATATAATTCTTCCATTGATTTCATACAGCTCAAATTTTTTTCTGATTTTGCAAGTTTTTAAAATAATTAAAAACTTACAAAATTAGAAAATAATTAATTTAAACTTACATAATCCTTATATTGTGCATTGTTTTAAAAATATAGTTATTTATTTTGTTAATTTTTTTTTTTTTACTTTTCGCTGCACCTTGATAGTTGTTTCCAATTTTACATAAATGTTACTTTTAAGAATTAACAGCACTCTTCAAGTCAACTTTTCAAGGGATGACATCGCAAAACATAAAATCTAAATTATGAAAGACAACTGATTCATTAACGGCAAACATTGTGTTTGTTTCTCAAATAATAATAATTTTGACATTTTTGCCCTAGAATATTATGTCACTAGTAAAATTTTTATATACATAAGCAAAACTATATTTTGAACAGTAAAATTATTGAAGATTCACTTATTAAATATTTATGAAAATAATTTAATCAGCCAATATAGAAACATAGAACCAAATTTTGACTTGGAATTGCTCTCTATATTATTTATAATTACTTATTATGAAACGCACATTAATCGTAAATGAATATGTTGATTATAAGAATAAATTATTTACCCCACTTCCTATATGTGCCTGTGTATGTTTTAGAATAATTCCAAAATATTTACTGGTATTTGAGTTAATTTTCGCATATACAATGCTACTTAACATCTTACACATAAAATATACTAATTGATTTTTAACATACAATGTTTCATATTTTTTTGCCCAGTATTATATTTGATAAAGATTACCGTCATACAGACATAGTCAAGGCCAAATAAGTTTTCCGAAATATTACATGTTCACATGATAGATTCTTATAGACAAGATTTAAGTGAATACATAGAAACATAAATAAGAAGCTGTATATTAATGTTTCTGAGGCTATTTAAAAAAGCTACTATATATATATATACATATATATATATATATATATATATATATATATATATATATATATATATATATATATGTATATATATATATATATATATATATATATATATATATATATATATATATATATATATATATATATATATATATATATATATATATATATATATATATATATATATATATATATATATATATATATATACATATATATATATATGTATATATATATATATATAATAATAATATTGATTTGTTATTTTTTTCTAAATAGTTTTTTAGACCCAAACGAAGTTATGTTTTAGGAATAACCAACAAAACTTTAGTATGTATGATTCACAAACATTTATGTAAAAAAAATCAATTAGGTGTTACATACAATTTTTATTAATTTTACTTTTAGTTTTAAAAGATTCATTGAACAAAAACTGAAAAATTCTGTTTTTGTAGCATTGTTTTAATAGAATTGAATTGCAGCATTTATGAATATCTAATATCATAGCAGCATTGTTTCGAATCTAAAACATGATTTTAAATGTATCCCTGTGAAACAATGTGCTTCTGATTCCTACATCCTTCTGGAAATATTTACAGCTTTTTGATTTTGAAGGTGAAACGGATGTTATTCTTATAAACTAGTTATAAAGATACAGTGTGTGTTTGTCCTTATATTTTTAAGCACTAATTTTATTTATAAGAGTATATAAATTAGATAACTTCATTTTTTAGGATCTTCTTACAATTTCATAAAATGTTGAGACAAATATGTGTGGTTATCATAATAATGGTAACACCTGAGAATTGTTAAAAATCATTTATTACACAGCAAACACAAGCCTACCGGCATCCTGATGGGCCAGTATTGGCAGTGTTGGATATGAGTCGGCATTGGCAAACTGTAATGATAACTGTTCCATAGAGGCAAACGACATCAAAACTTTATACTAATTTTTTTGGAAACAAGCATTGGTATTAAAGCGTCTAACTGCTGGAAAATTATGAATGTCTTTTGCCAATATAGGTCTCATACATATTTTCTGATTCTAGGCCGAATATCATATGCGATATCGGTCTTATCGTGGAATTGTTAAAGTTAGAGGCACCATCAAATTTTCTCTGAATTCAAAACCTCATTCCCAGCAAACATAATAATGCCGTTTACAATAAGGACCCAAATCGGTTTGCCGATATGAGTGGTATTGGAGCAACACCGGCAAGTTGTACCGCTACCCGTCAAAACATGTCCGCTCGGGGCAAATATGGGCCCAAAATATGGCGCGGCGTATCGACAACGCCGGCATGACCACTTGACCGATATTTTACCGATGTCATTTCATATGTTGACCGAATGCGTTCGATAAATGATCCAGTTATCGGCTAACATTAAATGACCAACCGCAAGCTACTGAATAGAAATTATTTAATTTTTATAATTCACAATTTTTTTGTTTGTAATATTTTTTTGATAAAACTTTTCTTGAAATTGCAATATTACTTACGCTGTTTATCCATGTTGCATTTAAGATATCTTCTAAAATAATTATCTCATGCATTGCAGAAAAATCCGCTAAAAGAAGTTTCACTCACTTGTATGGAACACATGTCCTGAATAGTATTTAAAAGAATACTGTACCTTTCTTCATGAAGATATTACTAAATTTCGATGAGAGATGCCTATGAAGGATATCGATTTCATATTATCAAAATGGATAGAGGCATTATCACCCTAGAAAATCATACATCCTGCAAGAAACAAAATTTACATCATAGGACCTGATCAGCTAAATGTTTTCTACACATGCCATGATTCTTTCCTTCAGTGTTTCTATTGGTGCAGCCATACAACTCAACATGGCAGTCGTATTATTATAGATCCACCTTCATGAATGAGATCTGGTTAAAGAAAATCGCTCTCACATTCTTATGCTGATGTACGTGTACCCGTCTTATTGTAGTTAAAATTTTGAAAGATGAGTGTCAGACCTTATTACTTTCTTTTTATTACCAGCTTCTGATACTGAATTCTATCAGTAAACAGCACATGAAGATGACAATGGAATAAACCTCTGTAAAAAGTAACTTAGGAATAGCTGCTCTGCAGTAAATGTTCCGTTTACAGAGGTGCCTTCGAATTGCAATCATTAACACTGGAGAATCAAAGTGCTGATTGCTTTCTAAAGTCAATTCTACTGCAGATGTTCGCTTGTTAGACTTCACAATCAACTTCAATCGTGGTATCTTTTAATGAAATTTCATTTCTGTTCATTATTTTTCTTTGACTATTGCCATGACTTAAGATGTCGTAATTTAAAAATTGTTAAAATGTTGGGATGCTTCGGTCACAATTGCTTCAGGTAGATTAGCTCCTACAAGGCCTTTAAAATGTTCGAGAATTTACGCGGTTGATAAAAAGTACCCAGACATACAGAATTTCAATAGATTGCCCCATATATTATAATAATATAGCTATCCTGTACTACCAAATTTATAGATGTTTATTTATTAAAAAAAAACTAGTAACTATTAACTAGCATTAAAAACTAGTACCTATTATTATATTTTATTGTATACTTAAAATTCAAAAATGTAACTTTTATTCACAATTGTTTATATCATTTTGATAACCACCTGTATGTATATTATATTAACATATATAATGATTCAAGTTATATAATAGATTGATATTTAAAATATTTTTATATAATAATATCTGTCGAAATTAATTATTTTAAAGGAAAATATTTATGAACAATTAGGATTTTTTTTTTTTTTTGCATTTTTATTTTTGTGTTTTACTAGTGCGTTTTATTTTAATTTTGATAAAATAATTATTTTTAATTCATAGGTTCTTTTAAACAATATATCGTAGAAGAAAGATAAAGCAATTTAAGTTAATTTTTCATTTGTTTCTTTAGTTAAGATATCAATTTTTCAGGTTAATTACTTTTAATTTGATTAATAAGTTTCGTATAGTATTTTCTTATCGGTTTTTTTATTAGAATTTTATTTTTAATTTTTGATGTCGAGATTATTTTAATACTATCTGTTCCGTTTTTATTAAAAAGTGAAGAAATGATATTAGTAACATTGATGTTTTTAATTGTATTAATTTTAGGCTTAATTTATGAATATTATTGAGGGTCGTTAGAATGGATTAACGTATCTAAGGCTTAAACTTAGTGCACTTTTCTGCCAAATTAATATAGGAAGCAAATTATTGCGATTCAATGTTTTTCAGTGTAATGTTTTTCAGTTTGTTTCAATGTTTTTCAGTGTAAAGAAATACCTAAAGTTCTTTGATTCCTTGGTTTACAATACTAACATGCCTAACAACTACTTTTCAGTTTACCACATACTTTAAAAATATACTTACCGACTTCTTACATTAATGTATAAAAATTTAAATACATTTGTGTCCGAAAGAAAGACCGGACTTTATTTTCTATTAAAATCTTAAAAATTATTCTCTTTTTAAATAAATACACCTGCTGTAATATATCTCAATACAATATCATTTATTTTCCATAACTTAAATAACAATAAACTTCAAAGATTTCTTTTATGGGAACATCTTATCCTGAAGCTACATCCATATGTTTTAACGCATGCTTCATACAAGTTTTATCCCGGGTTTTCGAACCACGATTGAGAAGTCGATTCCTCCTCTAAGAGCAAAATTCCTTGGGGAAATAAATGCTCAGGGGTGAAGTTATTCTTACAGGCCAAATCCTTCTCTATTCTTCAAGTTTTAAAAGATAAAGGGAGTCGGAGAGTATCCGTTTGATTTCACTAAAACTGCTGTATAAATTGTCTTCCGAGAATCTATTTTTCGTTCGTCCAAACTGAAAAAGTATAGCATATAAAAGTGTGTTTTATATTACTTAACATTATCTTATATAAATGTTTTAAGTAAGTAATGTTTAATTGGATAATAAATTTTGAGATTTTGTCTCATATTTGATCAAAAGTCTCAAAAGGTTTTAATAAATGTAACAAATCTTAGCGAATTATATATAAATAAGCTTTCAATTCCATTCATCATGTTACAAATCCCTAGTAAATATTTATCAACTCACGCATCATTGGAGCAGTAAAAATGAATGTTTGAACAATCTCTTCAAAGAAAATGTTTTACCTCTGAAATGAACACATACTATTTTTTAATTTAAAAGACTCCCAATATACATTTCATAATATTTATCAAAGCTTTTTTTGCGAAAGCTGTAGAGAGTTATTAAATAAATATCGATACATTGATACAATATAATATTGATACATTTTCCTAAATGCACTATATATTCTATGTTATAATCAACAGAACAACAATATATACATTCGAAATATATACAATAACTCTTCTGAGAATTTGTTATTCATTTTTAAATAATATTTAATACTCACATCACGATGATTTTAATTTATAATATTTGTAAAAAAATAAATTTAATTGTTTTTCTTGCTTAATGTGTTTTTATTGAAAAATAGAATTAATTAGATTTTTTTTCTGTTGTACTTAGAATTACTTATAATGTAATTTTCAAATTATTATAAGATGCGAGTTATTTTAATGGTAAAAAATAAGATTTTCATTTTTGTGATGTGATTTTGAAGAGGAACATAAAATAAAGCTACATAGTTTTACGTAATTAACTATATGAATAATACGTTTTATCATGAAAGCAACATACTGTAAGAAACGTTGTAAATTAACTAATTTTCAGACAACAATTTTCCAGCTTATATAGAAAGGCTATAAACTTAAATTAGTTTTATAAATTACTAATTAAATGCAAGACTTACATAATTTCTATAAACCTTTATAGTCATACACTATATATCATTTAGAAAGTAAGAAACTATTTTTAGAACATAGGTCCTTGTGTATATATGAATTATAGAAACAGGAACGTAGAGCTTTGAAGATCAATTTACTACAATTAATTATTTAGAAACTAAAAATGATAGTGAAACTAGATTCCAACGTCTTTGACTTATACGGTTATCACAAATTTAAAGTAATAAATCATAATTAAGTAAACAAGATTAATGAAGAATGCTTTGCCAACTCTAAGTATCCAACAGATAAACTCGTTCAATTAGAAATGCTAATTTATACTGGATCTATCTATGAAGGTGAAGATTTCAAAATTCTAACTAGCTATGAGACTGTGCGAAATGAAATTTAAATTTATAGATTATCTTCAACGCAGTTAATACTTGATTCTTAGCTTATATATTCTGAAAGATTTATGATCAAAGGGCTAGTTTAGAGATTTGATCAAGTTAATCTTGTTTTTGCGTTCATATGATGAAATTAATTAGGATAATGATGTAAAATACATTCCTGGTAAACAAGTTCTCAAAATAGGTGAAAAAATGAAAAGTCTATTAAAAATATTTTCTAGGACAAGTAAGTTAACAAGAACTTTATAAAGGACTTTACTATTGTTATATTAAGGAAAGTAGGAAAATCACTAGACAGAAATTCATTTTGAAAAATTAAAGTTTAATAAGTGGAGTAAAAATGATACTAAATTTTTACATCATATGTTATTTAATTTACTATTAAAAATTAATTATTATCGGAAAAACTGCTAAGTATTGTATTTGGGAATAGTCATGAAAGATCAAAGTATGTTTTCAAAATTCCAAATTTTAATGCTATTTTAAAATCCTTTAAAACTTTTTAAATTTTAAAGCCATTTTAAATGCCATTTCAATATCTAAATAGTAAATGTCATTAGAGTTTCTAAATTTTAGGGTAGCATCAATTTTAAAATATTTTAATGCCCATTATCGAACTGTAACTTCGTACTTCTATTAAAACACGGTAACATATATCACCAATATAAAATAGGTCTTTATAAAATGGAATAACATAATTTGGAACGTTAACAATTAAAAGCGTAAAGAATTCGTGTTTTTTTCCTATAAACTATTCCTTTATCATTTCAAATTATTGTTGAAGACAGGGTAGAGCATATTTCATTTTTTATATATTTACTCAGGTATTTTATCGTAATGACAGTTAATGAAATTTTTTCAATGAATGTTTTTATTGTATTCCTATTAAAATAAATTATAATTTGAAATGAATAATTTACATCAAACTCTCATCATTACAATTTTAATTAATATAAATGAAGTCATTATTCTGTTTTTTCAGAGAATTTTTGCCCGGGATTGAATTAAGAACGGGTCAGTAGAAGGGAAATAAGCTTTTATCAAAAAATTGGTATCTAACTTACCTAAAATAAAATAAAAATCTGTTTCGTTTATAAAAATTTTGATTATTTTAAATTTATTTCATTTTGTAATTGAATTTAAATTAAATTAAGCATGATTCGAATTCCCAATTAAGTTGCTTACATCGTGATGCAATTAATTTAAATAACAAAACATTCAGTTTTGGAAATCTCATTTCAAGATGGTCTGGTTCTTTTTCTCCGTATCAACATGTAGCCATTGAATGTAAAGAAAAATATTTGCAGCATCTTTTCTTTACACATTCCTACAAGTAACTTTTCTTTAAAATAAGAATAGTTGCTATTTTTTGAATTTTTGAAAAAAAATATTATTTTTGTTCTTTGCAGCGAATGTGATTTCGCCTTTTTCAATATGTCAGGCGGAAATGCATTGGAATGAGGATGAAAATAGGCCTGACTTTAAAATCCAATATCTTCGTAACCAAAGGGATGTTTCCATCATTCTACAACTCATTTCATTTCTTTTTGGTTAATATTTGCGTGAGATTTTATTTCATGGTATAAAATACAATCTTTAGACTCTATTATTTGAATTATTTCATGATAATTATGGGTTAAATTTAAGATTTATATTTTCGCATTTAAACGTAATTTCTCTTGAAAGTATTTTTTTCCAGTTTTTGATTTTTTTTATATTGGTATAATGGATATAGAAAAATATTTTATGTTAGTTTACTATTCCTGAAAACAGCAAATGGAACTATTAATCATTATAATATTTTGGAGACTAAGAGATTTTTAAAATTGCGTTTCTCTTTCAAATATTTTACTAAATTCATAGGATTTTTATCCCTTTTTCTTTATGTTTAAAATAAATGTACACACGTAAATGAAGTTGACGAATTAATGACATCTCTTTATAGTTGATTTCTGTAAGTAGTTTAAACTGTTTTCTGAAACTATTTGAAAAAAATACCTGTAATTTTGAATGAATAATTATAAAACGGAATTATGATAATATATCATTGATTAATCTAACATTTGATTTAAATATGATACAGTAAAAATTATTTCCCATTTTTACATATTCTTGATTTTATTGTTACAAGGAACCATTCTAAGGCTTATCACACTATATACATTTTATAAGTCAGTATAAACGAAATGTAAATTTCGAAAAAACCTATATAAATAATCGATTTTATTAATTTTCATGGAATAAAATTTACTTTATTATTTCATTCACAGTGATATTTCGTAATGTCACATCGCATTTGCGTTAACTAGCTTCTGTTTTATTTAGATTTAAATAATAAAACACGTTTCTAATGAAAAACATTATTTTTAAAAAATATTTTCACCTCTTATTGTTATTAGAAACATTCGTTGTTATTTCGGCTATATATATTTTACACTACACTGCTTTTATCACAGTAATAAATGGTTGAAATAATTCAAATAGTCATCGAAAAAAGTACTAAAAAGAAAAACTAAATGAAGTAAAAATTAAAATTTCAAATCAACTGAACAGAAAAATTCATCAGTGAAGTGGTGGTAGTAAAATTTGTTTAACTAGGTTTTATACACAATCAGGTGAAAATACATGATATTGCTGGGGAATATTATGCCTATTAAAATTTTACGCATTTCAAATTGCAAATTATGTATTATATTCTTTCATGTAGCCAAGCAAATAGAATGTATAAATTTATCGAATGTTTAAATTTGTGACCCAGAATCCAACTTTGAAAACTAAGCTTTAATGATTGATAAGTCCTTCATAATTTGTGATACTAATCATATTATAATCATAACCTGTAGTAAATATTCGTTAGAAATTATTCTTCAATGCAAATGAGAAGTGCTCTTTTAAAAAACATTTCTGAAACATATCAGATTTTAGTTAAGTGGAATGTCCTGTGCTTAGGTTATTAGAGATGAGTCTAATTAACATGATGAGCGAATCAAATATCAAAAGAACTAATTTCAGAGCCAATACTCTAAAATAGTAAATAATGTAGTTTGTCTCATGTGATGAATATAAAGTTCTTTAAACGATATGATCTTTTCTAAACTTTTATTGGAATTTGCCTCACGCTGTATAAAATTATTATTCACTATATAAATACTACACATTTTGCACAAAACGTAAGTAATTGTGACTCAATCATTAATGTTTCAAGTCTACCTTATAATGCTGTGCCGTGAAAGACTTATTAACTTATGGCATACTTCTGCTGCATAATTTATTTTGATTTATTTATTAATTTTAATATTAATTTGATTTTGATGTTTGTAACCTGAAATAACACAGATTTTTAAAAAGATTAATTAAAAGACTATTAAGCATTTTTTTCAATCTGTTATTTTGTATTCATAGGTGGTAGAATAGAACTCTGAATTATTCAGAATTAATTTTAATAGTATTTTTTATATGAAAAATTGATTATTGATTTACAATGACAATGTGAGTACATTTATGAAGTTTATATCATTTTATATGCTATTCTATACTTTGGTTTAAATTTTAAAAAGCATAATATTCAATAAATTATGTTTTTTCAATGAACTATGATGTTTTCATATCAGCGTAATGTTTACAGAGAAAGTGTAACATACTGAACGTAAAAATGTTTACTTAAATTCACCGGCAAATTGATGAAAAATTATTACAAATGAAAATTTGCGTTTATAAAATAGAATGTTGATAAAATTATTCTTTGTTAGAAATAACAAGTAGATGACATTCTATCAAAAATACAAAAAAATAATTAAAAAAACATTTTTTATATTTTAACTCAGTAAAAAATGTAGCAGTAGACAGAATATGAAAAACATGGACTTTATTATATGAGTAAAAAATGAACAGAAACGATAATTTTTATTGTTGTAATGGGAAGATATAGATAATTTTTAAGCAATAATTGATGCAATAGCTTAAGAATATGATTTTCCATTAATTGCTAAAATAAAAGAGGCGTCCAATCACTGAACAAACGTGTTCGATTGGTTAAAGATTTAGGGAGCATGGTTGCCAGGGATGCAGCTGTACACCTTGCAAGGCCTGTTAGTAATGTCTGAGGTTAGTAATGGGTGGTTTGGCGTTATCCTATTGATAAAAGGCATTGAGCACTCTTTGAAACTAGGGGAGTGTCACCGGCTGCAGTTCATCATCCGCATAATATGTTGCTAGCATAGGGCATTTAATACGGCATAGGATAGTTAATACGGCTAACATAAGACAGTTAATAACTAAAGATGACTTGGAATCGTAGGTAATGGTGCACCAGACCAGGACGCCATGCTGTCACTCAGTGGGGAGTTCCACATTTCCTGCAGGATTGGACCTGTCTGTACGTTGACCACCTTACGCTGTGATTATCTCTAAAGTTATTCATCCGCCAAGACATTTCTGTGTCAGTTCGTCGCAACATCGCTCAAATCCGGCAACATATCATTTCAATAATTGTCTGATCACTCCTTCTTTCTTTGTGTTTTTGATATTTTCTTCCAGTGTAAGGCAGTGTATATATATATATATATATATATATATATATATATATATATATATATATATATATATATATATATATATATATATATATATATATATATATATATATATATATATATATATATATATATAAATTCACTGACAAATTCTGTTGTTATTAATCTGTGCTATATATATTGACGTTAGATTTAAAAGGCAACTTATATTTTGAAAGTGAAATTGAAATAAGAATATTTATTAAACTAATGAAAATACTACCATACAAATTTAATGGTTACCTTAAAATGTTACTAACAAATAAATGGATGATTCAATCAACAGAAACCGGATTTGAATGTTAATGACTATATAATTTATGTAATTTTTTAACAAAAAAACAATCATGATATTTTCTATTTTTATTTTTTCCCTCTTTCATGAGAATATCGTCCATTTCTTACGTTATAAATTCATGAACTTTAAATCCTACAAGTTGAAAGGAAAGTGTCAGAACTAAAAGAAAATAAAAGTATGTGATTGTGATTGTGCAACATTACAGACTTAAAAAATTCTGGAATCTGTCCAACTACTGTACAAAAAATTTCTTTTAAATTGTTACTTTGTGAGATTGTTAATGCGCACTGGATTTTTGTTTTATATTCAAAGAAAATTTCCTTGATATAAACAATGATATTCTAATAATACATTTTTAGATATTAACACAGTGTTTCTCAATCTTATAGTATTCACGGCCCAATTTTCAATCATAATTTTAATCACGCCCCTCTCAGCAGCGCATACAATAAAATGTATACAAGAATAATGTATTTTGAGTATTTTGGCGCTAAATCTACACTACAACCTTAATTTTAAACTTTACAAATTACCAAGAATACGGAAATTTATTGACATTTTGCAACACCGATCCTCAGTATTGAAAAAACAAGAATCCTATGCCTTTTTATTGCTCTTCTGTCCCTCCATGTCGGGCATTCTCACGTTTTTGCAAAAAGTTTCGATTTGCTTAGAATTTGTCTGGTCAGCTTAAAAGTTAAGTCAGGAGCGTGCGCAGATGTGAACAAATGTTTTCTCATAGAGAGAAGAAGAAAGTTCTATGACGCCAATTTCAATTCCAATTCCAGACAATCTCATTCGAGTCGATCCTGCTATTGCTATTGAATCTATTCTGAATGTGTATGTATATATTTTCGTGTAATATTGCAATTCACCGTATTAAATATTCACGGCAGCAGACTTATGCAGAATCATGGATAAATTTTTAAGCGGGCGTAAGCGAGCATTAGACGATAGACAAGCATCAACAAGTACACAGACGAGCGTGGTTCCGAAAATAAAATCAAGAAAATATTCTCAATAATAAATAAATTTTGGGTTCACTAGTACTGAAGTAAATGAAGAAGAAAGACCCCTGTGTATCATTTGCTCAAAAATGTAGGCGGCAGATAGCATGAAACCTAATAAACTTAAACGACATTTGGAAACGCTTCATAGTAAGTACGTAAACAAACCCAGAGAATTCTTCGAATTAAAACTAAAAATCATATGAAAAGCAAAAATCATTGTTTAAAAAACTTTGTCTGTGAATGAAAAAGATTTAATTGCCTCTTAAAAGCTTCATATAAAATAGCTAGATGTAAAAAGCATTGGTGAAGAGCTTATTTGGCAGCCGCAATTGAGATTGTAGAAATTATGTTGGAGATAATTTTGCAAAACAATCGCTGTCTATGCCTCTTTCAAATGATACTGTTGCCCGTCGAATTGCTGATCTAGCTGAAGATGTAGCGTGTCAGCTTTTGTCGAAGTTGCGTGAAAAATTGTTTTCAATACAACTCAATGAGGCAACAGATAGTAATAAAGATGCTCATTTCATTGCCTATGTTAGATTTTGTGATGATTTGTCAGTAGTTGAAGAATTACTTTCCGGCAAACCAATATAACCTAAAGCAACAGAACTCGCATTATTTGCTACCTTAATTGATTATATGAACAAGGCAAACATAGAATGGAAAAATTGCGTCGGAATATGCACCGATGGTGCTCGTTCTATGTCCGGAAGATTCCAAAGTATTCAAGCACTTGTGAAACAAATATCGCCACAGTGCGTCTGGACACATTGCATGATCCACAGAGAAGCTTTGGCTTCCAAAGAAATGAGTCCTGGTTTGAATATTGTGTTAACTACGGTTGTAACCGTAGTAAGTTATATAAAAATGAGAACCCAGAAATCAAGAATCTTTTCCGCACTTTTTAAAGACATGGGTGCAGTACATTCAGCATTACTATTTTATTGCGAGGCAAGATGGTTATCACGAGGGAAAATTTTGCAACGTGTTTATGAATTAAGAGAAGATATCGCCGTTTTCCTAGAAGAGAAAAACAGACCGGAACCTGATAATTTTCGTGATAGTTTATTTGTGATGACATTGAGCTACATGGTCGACATATTCGAGGAATAAAATGACTTGAATCTTCAACTGCAATTAGCAAATACACATATATTGGATACGAGTGATAAAGTTAATGCTTTTTGTAGGAAATTGGAATTGTGGAGCAGAAATTTAAAGCAAGAAAACTTAACAATGTTTGCAAATTTGAATGATTGTATTAAAACTTACACGGCTGAAGAACAACATGTAAAAGTTGTTTTTGTAACCATTTAAAAATCATTTAGCAACTTTCTTGCTGACGACAAACTGATATCAAGTTACAAGTGGTTGAGGGATTCATTTCAAAATACTCCCGAAGGACTCTCAATTGAAGAGGAAGAAACCTTCATAGACTTCACGGCAAGCGGCGAAAACAAAAGACAATTGAGTAATAAATCACTCTTTGAATTTTGGGCAGGAGTGGATGATGAGTTTTCTGCATTAAAAACAAGGGCATTTCGCATTCTACTACCATTTTCAACATTTTACCTTTGTGAAACTGGATTTTTAACTCAACTAAATATAGAAAAAGAACTGAGAGTGTCTATGCCTATTATTAAACCCTCCTTCGAAAAACTTTGCTCTGAAAGACAGGCCCAAGGAATTCACTAATAATTATTAAATTTGTTTTTAATTTAGTAAGTTGTTTTAAGTTAATTATTAAATTTGTCAAAATGTATTTTGTTTTGTATGTGTGTGTGTGTTCTTTCTTTTCAGTCACTTAATCAATTTTTTTAAGTAACATTTTCACTTGGATATGCTCACGCCCCCCTAGCGCGCCTCACAGGTTGAGAATCACTGTATTAACATGTTTCATTCTAACCCGTCCCAAAGTGCTAAGAAACTGTGTGCTTGCCCTGTAGTTTAAATAAGAGATTTTTTTTACCATTTTTTAATTTCATTAATTATTTATGTAAATTTAAAGTGAATATCATCCTAATTTTTTATATATGCGTCTCAATTTTACAAAAATATAGAAATAATATTTATTTTTATAGTTTATAGCTGTAAGAAGATTCCTTGCAATTATATATAAGCGAAGTAACTTTTAATCACATGTAATTAATATAGAATTTGAAATCCTAAATGAACTGATTACCAATAAAAATATATATTGTCAAAATTTGTAACAAAATTATAATTTAGATTCACATTTATAAAATATTATTGCAAATGCTTAAGCCAAATTTAAAATTTTCAGATTGAAAATTATTCTTAAATTCTTTTGGAATTATTTATTTTTGAAAATTTGTAACTAACTGAATGTTCATCAGAAATATTCAATAATAACGATTATAAATTTTACGATATACCGGATATGCATGTTAAAAATGACTGCGATTAAGGAATGAAATTAATTTGTGTGTATATTTTGTGAGGATTATTTCTTCTATACGATAAAACAAAAAATTAACAGATAAAATTATTTGCATACAATAGAGATACAATCGCTAGCATAACATTTATTTTTTATATAAATGCTTTAGACTGTTATATGTTGAATAAAAATATAATAACATGTGTTATGGTTATACAACATAACACATATACAAATATTATAACATTAATAAAATATAACATAAACAAATGACATGTTTTATGGTGACTCAAGGAAATTTTATATAAAATAAAATTTCCTTGAATAACCATAAAATATGTCATTTGTATAGTCAAAAATCAGCTTAGAATCTATCAATATAAATATATATGAAATCTTGCAATGTATCCTCCATTTACTCTTTGCTAATTTATTTTTTAATGTTATCTATCTTTTACAGGAATTTTTTTTCTCAAACTTCATTTAATATCTAAAGAATATTAATTATATTATTTTTATTCAAATATGCATTTTTTTCTCATTGTTGGAGATCTAAAGTCTCTTTAAGACATAAGCCAACGTATTTTAATATCAAAATACGATAACCCCAATCCCAACTTATTATTTTTAAGATGAAAATAAATAATAATTTAAAAATTAAGATTTTTAAGGAAGCTAAAATGGTCCTCAATCTTGTAAATATACAAAAATTCAATAAAATATATCAAACTAATTTTAACTTCCGCTGTGCTTCCAGGTAGCATCTCTTTCAAGGTGATAAAAATCAGACTTTATAATTAACCATAAGATAATTGATATGAATTAATCAACGATATTTATTGAAGCTTAATAAAATGGCCTAGTTCGCAAAGAAGAGTCTACTTTTCTAGAATTTATTTTCATATTTTTGTTATTTCTTATAGGATTTTCGTAACATCTAACAGATAACAACTTGCCAAAATTCTGAGTCACGATTCTTTTATTTTTCTCGTGTTTTGCTTATTCACTTGCTTTCAAAGAAGATTTATACCAGATTTTCTTCATAATATGATTAATATAGCATAAATGACAGCCGTATTTCATTGATAATGTTATCAATGAAATACTTAAAGCCATACAGGAAGTTTGTTGTACTTAAAATAAGCTATAAATTTTTGTTGCTAGATATTTTTTGCATTACTAAATTGAGTAATACTTAAATATTACAGTAAAGTATCGAATATTTAGAGGGATTTAAAATATACTGAGAAATAAATTATTTATATATAATTTTTCCTTACCCACAGAACATTGCATTCTTTAACTATGTTTCTTCAAATCATCTCGAAAGTTGGGAGAACGAAACATAAATTAAAACTTAAAATAAAAATTCAAAAGTTTAATACAAACTGTAAAATATGGAAAATATTTTTTAATAATTGTACATATACTAAATTTCTAAAAGCAGAAATACGACTTCGTCTCTCTTTCTCTCTTTAGAAATGTTACTATAAAAAATTCAAGCGATTAAATTCTAACTCAAATAAAAGTAAATACACATTCGCACATCATCTTATACATTATAGTTTTCACAAACACGTTATCCTTCAGAATTTCCCTTTTGCTACATTTCTTTTAAAAACTAATACAAAGAAAATTGTTAGTAATGACTAAGGGCCAATTACATTTCTAGCTCTTAAAACATTTATTTGTTATAAAATAACTTAATTTGAGCGAATAATTTACACTGTTTGTGAATTTGTTTTCCATGTTTGTTTTTATTTCTAATATTTGCATTTGTATCGGGATATGTAGAAAATATTTAAATCAAATGTACAATGAAATAATATTTCTTATGAGAATAATTTAAATTAGATATTTAAACATAGAAATAATTTTTTTAAATTGCGGAATGTAAAATGTATTTTTTTGTATTTAATTGCTAAAAAAGTTTTAAAATTCTATAGTATTTCAAATTTCAAGATTTTTAATTGCTTTTTAACTTTTTTAATAAAAATTAAATGGTTAATATTTTTTTTAATATTTATCGTTCAAAATCAAAGGCTGAATCTTCTACTGATATCTACTAACTAAAATATATCTGGTAATAATTTCATGTAAAAGGTATTAAATTTATAGGAATCAAAAGAATAGTTAGTTGTCTTTGTTAACTTGTTCGTTTTTAGTTGTAAAAAAAGAAAAAGAAAAAAAGTATTGTTGTAAAAAAAGTAAAAAAAAGAATAATTTCTGTTTTTAACTGAAAATAGTTTCATTGAGCTAATAATGTTATTAGAATCATTCATTCAAATATCTATCAATTTTTGCTTAAACGTTCAGAAATAAACTTGTTAAACAAAACTCTAGTTAAATATTCATAGCTAACTATATTTTATTCATCTATCCTATAATTGTCTTAAAATATATTTATCATTAGGAGTTGTAAGATATTGTGGTTAAAAAATAATATTAATATATTTCCTTCCAACAGCAACGCACAAAATTTCTCTCTGAATAAAATCTTACAAACACTCAGGTCATCCATTAATACGTGAAAGCATTATTTTATGAAAATCATTGTCGATTGTCTGCATGGATACTATTATGCTGTGAAATGCCATTTTCGATTTAGAAAAATAAACGTATTTATACAACAGGATGTCACTTTCAGTAAGAACTTTATGTAATTTCTCTTAATCAATTGGTTGAAAATCATACCATAAGATAAAGTAATATGACCTTTTGACGTGAGCATCTTGAAACTATAGTGACGACATACGTGCATTCAACCAATTAATGATGTAAGTTTTCGGAAATTTAACTCCAGAGTTTATATATAGACAAATTTATGATACTAAAATTTAATATTGAAATGTATGTGCCCAAAATTTTAGAAAACTTGACATTTTTGTGTATCAAAATTTTTTTATTACTATAATTTAATTTTATTTAGCTCATTCTATGCAAAATATTTAATTGTACTCTCATCTGGTATTTGGAAATACTATTTGCAATAATTTGAATTATTTACCTAATTTGTTAAGAATATCTTAATTTAAAAAACAATTTCATAATGTGAAGTTCCTAAAATTATTCATCACCGAGACAAATTCGAAGGTGAAATTTGATATATGAGTTTATTTGTGTATGAAAAAATATTCCTTATATTTTATTTATTTAAAATTTGAAAGTTTTTCAAATTATAATGTATTATTTGTAACATAACATTTGCTTAGATCTAAAATTAAAATGTTTGGAACTTTAAACTGTTTCAATTTTTAAAATTAATTATTTCAAAAGAATTTTTCAAATCAAAATAAAACTTTTTGGATGGATGTGATAATTTTTTTTTAAACTTTTATTAAAAATTATCATAACTGGGTAAAAGAAAATTGTTTGTATGAAAGAAAAATAGTTAAAATGTGACTTTGAACTGCAAGAATGTACTATGAATGTAAGACGAAAATAATTATTCACATTATAAACATTTTCTATGCTGAACATTAGTGAATGCAGGAGTTAGATATGAAAATATCATTAGTTATACACTGCAGCACATCACGGCTGTTTTTAAGTCCATCTCAAATGCTGTATGAAGGGAGATGAAATAGACAATTTAAAGTAGAGCAAAATTTTGGACGCTATTTAACTGTGCTTTATAGAATGTGTAGAGCCTCCTTTGATGAAGTTTCTGAGTAGTTTACAGCAATTATGGTTTATCTTTCAGAAAAATATTTTATTGTGTTGTACAAAACCTAGAAACAATGGTGTGAATATGTAATCTCTGGATTCAGGTGGGAATATTAGACAGACGGTTCTGATCTTAACCACTGTACCAACGATTGTTTAACTACTGTACTTGGTGATAGGTAGGTTGTGAGTATGGAGCAAGAATCATAGCAAAACAAGTTTAGTTTGTTAAGCATCATTCATTGTCTACTTGTATCATTCGACTCGTTTGCAGATGGGGGGAAGATTTACAAAGAGTATATTCCATCGTTTACTCTTGACTCAAAAACCTCAAGTGTTTGTGATATCAATGGTGCAATGAACGATGAACATGGACCATGGAATTGAACGACTTTGTTTTTACTCACAAAATCGTCTTCTACCTGTAAGACCACAATGATTGGATATGATTCTGGATGCACCATCCTATTGCATTGATGCATCACCCTACTGATCCTGTACACTATATTATAGTTTGGGATAATACTGGATTTACTGAGATCCTTAGTGCGCATTGCTGATGCATTGAACAGCCACCGCTGAGATGTTGAAAATCGGGGTTCTTATATAATTTCAGCTCTTGCCATCAGCCATATTATTACAGAATAGTGTACTTTCACACGTGGGACGTAACATTATGATTTTTTATTTACACATTAGGTTAATTTGCTTCTTAGCTTGCTAATTCTCCCAATTTTTCGTCCATCGAAAGAATACAATCCACAGTTGTACAATAACTGGCCTGAAATACACCTTTTGCTGTTACATCAGATCAAACTAGCAATATGTGGAAGCCTCGTGGAAATTTATACTTCAAAGATACATTCAAAATTTCTTGGATTCGATGCTGAGACGCTTGGCAGGCGATTTAGCCAACAAGTGTTACTATAGTAACTACTGATATTAACATCATCCTCTTAGTTTTTACCTAATTTTTTAAGGTTTTTACCTAAATTATTATGGCAAAATACTGGATCAATAATATAATGTTAATTTGCTGAGAATGGTTATATATGAATTGCGTCGTATATAAAATTAGTTATCTATTTAATTCAATTTCTAAGCAAGTTTTAACTAAAATAATTTTAAATTTCTCACAAATTTATCAGGGACTCAACACCTCATAGCTTTTAAATACACAAAATATTGAAAAGTTTGATATTTTTTATCACTTATGTGGCACAAAAGCACATTTGATATGCAATATCATGGTTTTACTAGTTAGTAATTTAAAATTTTATAAAAAATAATTAAAAAAATTGTAAAAGTAATTAAAAATACCATGATAGTTATCAGTAATATTCAAGAAATGCTTATTTATGATGATGATCCAGATTGTTTATTTTCATTCCTAAAATTGATAATTTTTAAAACTAATTGGTCACATTTTACTTGATCTTAAAATTAAATTGTGTCAAACTGTCTGAATGAAACTAACATATTAATTGTATTTATTTCATTATGTTCAAATTTCAATTTAAATATATTTCTTATTCGAAAAAAAAACAATATTTTCATTCAAGAAATATTATTGGGTTTGTTGAACAGTCAATTTATTCTTCCAGTTCTCTTTTATTTCAATTAATAATATAATGATGAAATGTGACTCCACCTTTTATAACTGTGAAAACTCTGAAATTAAATATTGACTTATGATAATTTTCTTTCTCACCTTCATCGACAATTACAACGATTAGGTATGACTTTGAAAACGCAATGCATCTGAGACATGGTTTTTCAGTTAAAATATGTATATTCTTTGTCTCAAAAGATTGAAATATGTATATTAGGTATCCCTTAGTACTTATTTTTACAATTTACTACGTCTTTTGTTTCTTAAATGCTGTGCTTGAGACATATAAGACAACATTTACATTTATAGATATACAATAGATTGCTTTGATATTTTTCCCTTTAGCATTTTTTGCGTGAGTCAGTGTTACGTTTCATTTATTACAATACTCTTGGTAGAAATTTTTGCTGTAATGTATTTTTCAAAAACAATTTATTTTGGGGTTTTTTTATAATTTAGAAGCAAATACCAATTACAAGAAACCTAATATTTGGTATGGCACCACCAGTGATATATCATTCGAAAGGCATAGCGATTACAATCTATTTAATTCACCCCTGCCAATACAGTAAATACAATGTATCTTAAGTTAATTCGAAGTTCAAATTCACTTTTCTGTTAATATTGAAAAAGACTTCCTAACTAATCAGGCTACCATAGCCTAGGAGAGAGCGTGATTAAATATTTTAAAGCAGATAAATTTAAATAATATATTGGGATTCCTTCGTTTTGCATAATCTAACCCATTTACGCTAATTTTATTGTATTGGTGACGATTTCTCTGAGAGTAATGATTAGCTAATTATTGAACAGTTTTAATTTTAGCTATCATGCACGAATCCTCGCATTGCCCTCCCTTCCTTCAAAGATTTCTATTGATATTCAAGAAAGTAAACAGCCATAAGATGTGAATAACCATAAGATAAAGTAAAACAATTTAATGATACAAAACTGTGAAATAAATGTAAAACATAAACATGCAAATATGTTGATAATTATTTATATTTGATAAGTATATAATATATGATAAAATTTCATCTGTTTAACATTATGTATTATTATATAACTAAATATTTTATAAATATTTAATAACAAAATTAAAATTTTTGTTTTCAATATTAATCAACTACTAGTGTTAAACTGGAAATAAATTTATAGTAAAAATAAATAATTTAAAACCTAAAATTCTTAGTTTAATATATACTATAATTTCTGTAAATGATTTAGATATTAAATATTGACCTTAATGTAGTAAAATATAGTATCATCATGTTTAGCAAAAGTTTAATCTTTTTTATTTGAATTTTTACCATTATGTTGTTAAATACTTCAAATAAGACATTAATAGCAGGAAACATTATCAATCAATCTATCCAACGATCTGCAAGACAACAATTATTGTTCTGGATTTTAAGGCACAAATGTATAGATATTCAGCTTATTCAGATTCTCATATATGCTTATCTAACTGACGTAATTATAAGTTTAATGTTATGTTTCCAGCTTGATGCTATGTTCCCATTAATATATTCTAACTGTAATTCGTATTATAATGCGTTCAGCATTAATATGTGCTGAAGTGTACTTAAGCATTCTAAGGAGAATATTTTCCTAGTATCATGCAATAGACCTATTTGCAGGTATTATCTTAATATACCATAAGTAGAACCACTAAGTACAGGAAAGAATGCTGATATTCATTCACTAAATATATATATATATATATATATATATATATGTATGCTTATATATATATATATATGTATATATGTATATATATATGTATATATATATATATATATATATATATATATATATATATATATATATATATATATATATATATATATATATATATATATATATATATATATATATATATATATATATATATATATATATATATATATATATATATATATATATATATATATACTTTGATCTTATATCATCATCAAAGAAATAATGAGCTTAGAGTAATGAGAATAAAATAGTTTACAATAACTTCACATAATGATTGTTATTTTTTTCTGTATGATTAGCATCTTATTCAAACAATTTAAATTGCAAATTGATGAAAAAAATAATTGTACATCTTTTTTATCGAAATATATGTACATATAATATTGCTTCTTCAGATATATAGTATGTTCTATTGTGAACAAAGAGAAGGTATCCAAAATGTAATTTGAACCATGATGATCGAAAAAATTCATTGTCTAGTAAAATTTAAAACTATAGTTTTAAGTTGAAATAAAAAAATATTATTTTTACGATAGTTCAAAAAAATAGTTCTTCATTTTGAAAATTACTCACTTTTTAATTAATTTCTATTATAAAATATGTTTTTAGTGCTACTAAAATAATTTTAAAGTAAAATAATGCAAGTGTACCAATTATCTTTCGTTATAACAGTTTGTATAAAATATTTTATTCATTTCGGAAATCTCTCGAAGTTTACTTTTACTATAGATTTTAAATGTTTTTCGCTATTATTTTTGTAATCTCACATTTTTCTATTTGTTTATTCAAAAATTTTAAATTCCTCTATATTTTAATTTTTTTTATATATTTATGCAAGTGACAGAAAATATATCCGAACGTAAAAAAATGTTCCATTCATATATGTTTATGCTTTTATTTTTTTTCATGATTTCATTTCTGTATCATTGAAAGAATCCTGATTATCAATCAATCAATACAGTGAAAACACTTTCTTAGAAAAATGCATGAATTCTTTCCTTGCAAATATCAAGAAACTCGAATTATTTCGTTTAAGAATAACCTATAATTTATATACCCCATGGCTGTTATATGAACACTCGTGGGGATTAACCGCATTACTGAATTAATTATTTAATGACATTGATGTATATAACAAAAGAATCTACTGAACTGAAATTTTAGAAAAACTATATATATATATATATATATATATATATATATGTATATATATATATATATATATATATATATATATATATATATATATATATATATATATATATATATATATATATATATATATATATATATATATATATATATATATATATATATATATATATATATATATATATATATATATATATATATATATGTATATATATATATATATATACAACTTTTTAAGTGATATCATTTAATAAATAAAGTATTTAGAAATATCAAACAACTAAATTATATTTTATAAAATATTTAAAATAAATTTGTAACTCATTTAAGTTTGAGATAATTGAATTTAGCTTTCAGGAACAATATTTAACTAGGTAAATTTACCTAAACCGTACTGTCAATATGAATACAAAATTTCTAGATGAATACACGTACACAAATTACGCAACATTTGAATATAAGTACACAAATCAATTAATTATAATATTTCCAAATTTCTACATAAATTTATACATATATATTTTCGAAATATTATAATAGCTTTTTTTCGATTAATATAATTTTATTTTTATTGATAAATCATTTACACTAAAAGAAAACACTTTATAGAATTTCTTTTTATGATGCATTTTGCATGTGGCAATTGTTTATACTGGTCTTCTAATCCGTTATGATTTGGCATTCTGTAATCTAGCATCTAAGCCCTGATAATCTGTTCCAAATCTTTAAAATTGATTTAATCTGTGAATCCGCGTGAGAAGATGTTATTGCTCGCAAACAGCAGTACCGCCGATGCAGAAAATGCAGCTTCTCATGTAGAACGTTGGTGATAACGCATGAAATATGGCTATTTACTTTGACACTTATCAGTGTCGAGAGGCTTAATTATTGAGACTTGGTAAACACAGCAATCTGTTTTCCAGAAATTCATGCTCTGTAAACGTCATAATCTGTAAATACAATCGAAGTGTTAAACGAATATTTTTTCTAATGAAATATATATATATATATATATATATATATATATATATATATATATATATATATATATATATATATATATATATATATATATATATATATATATATATATATATATATATATATATATATATATATATATATATATATATATATATATATATATATATATATATATATATATATACAGTTGAAATTAAATTTATCAAACTGAAGTGATAGAATTTGCCTTTGACAGACCAAAATTAAAATGCTTTTTGCTTTATTAAAGTGGAATATGAAAGTGAATGTTAGAAAATTATGTAATCAAATAAAAAATAACTTTTTAAATATATATACTGCATTAGCACCTATAATTAATTACACAATGGGAGTTAATAAAATTTTATCTACATTTTTCAATCTTTCTTCAAGATTTTGTATGTTACAAATGCAAAATTTTTATTTTAATTTTTGAAATTCAAACTGTTGATGGAGCTTTAATTTATTATTGAAATTGTAATAGAAAACTGCCGTTTTCCATGTAATCTGTGAATGATTTTTTTAAAACAAGATTTAGTTTAAGATAATCAGTACTATACTTTTCATTGCATAAGAAATGATTTAAAATATATATATACATATATATATATTATTAACTTTTTCAAAAAACATCTGATATTTTAAAATATTGTTCAGATGAGTAAAAAATGAAGTATTAATATTACGGTCTTTTGTTTTAAACTTAAAATTTAAACAACTTAATAGTATGAATTAAATAGAAAATAATTTATGGACTGTAACATTTTTTTCTTTCTTGAACACGGACTTCATTAATTCAGAAAAATTATTGAAAAAAATTTAAACGATGTAGAAATAATTTTTGCTTAAAATGTAAATATATATATATATATATATATATATATATATATATATATATATATATATATATATATATATATATATATATATATATATATATATATATATATATATATATATATATATATATATATATATATATATATATATATAAATGTAGTGTATATATTTAGTGCATATATATAATATATAAGCCTATGTATGTTAAATACTTATAAAAAATGGAAACATTTAACAAAATAAATAGGAAAATATAGTAAAAATCTAGAAATTTCTAGATCTGAAAGGATTTTCAAGTATTTAGAAAATGTTTTGACTAAAAACAAATGATATTCAAAAATATGGTAAAAAAAACTGAAACTTATGTAAATGGATATTAAAAAGGAAAACATTGTAAAAAAATATAAATAAACATAAAAGGAATGAAATAAAATTATCTTTAAGGAATCAGGAAAAGCAATTTTTGATTAATTTAGGTAAACATTCTAAAGAATAAGCAACATACAAGTGAACTATTCCCACATATCACATTCAAATGAGAGAAATGGAATTGAAACAATTGAAAATTAATAATTAAATAAAATGAGAAAGAGAAATTATAAAATTATACACGTTATACAGACCAAATTTAACCAAAATAATATTGTCTTTAAAATAGTAAATATTTAAATCACTATTAGTGATGCCTAAATATAATGAGAAGTTTACTTAAGGTTATCTGATTTAGAGAAGTGTTGAATTACAATTGTTGAAAGTGTGCTCCAAAAATAAGAAAGCGAAATAAATAAGAAAGAAACGAGAAGCTAAATTGTTTCTTCTGATCACTGGAACAAGGATAAGTCAGCTCGAATTTATTTCTGACTAAGATTTTGCATGCATGTAAAATAGAGCATATTACTAATGTATGTATATCTGTCTAAAAATCTGTAAATAAATGAACACATACACATACTTTTGTTTGTGTGCCGACTAAAATATTAATCTGACCATGTTGATTACAGTTATCTTGAACGAGTGTTTAGTAAAGTGTCATTTACAATGTGATTTGTAAAATGACAGTTGACATATCACTTCTTAAATTTTTCACTTTGGAAAAAATCTGCTTAATAGTGAGAGAAAGTACATTTTTAGTTTTTAAAGAGATTAAATTATTAGAATAATTTTTAAGTAATCATTTGAAATGTAATGTCTATTAAACAATGTGTTCCAAGTTTTATGAAAAAACCGTGTTTTTCATATATATTTTTTCTTCTGCTTTTACAGTGACATGTCTGACGAGCAGCGTGTTGACACTGTCTGCAATCTCATGCGACCGTTTCGTGGCCATTATGTTTCCGCTCCACGTGAGAATCACCAAACAGCGGACTTCTATCGTGATGCAGTTGGTGTGGATTGTTTCCATCATCGTATCCATCCCATTTCTGATCGTCAAGAAGCATGGCACCCTCAAGGTATTCAAGACCCATTTATATATAATAATAGAAAAAACTGAGCCATACTTAACGCAACAGTTAGCATCATATTCCAACATGTAACATGCACTTTCCCATTTGAAACTGCATGTTAAATGACGAAATATGATGTAAACATATACATTATGGATGAAGGAAATACATTATGCGTGCTGAATTAATATATTATTGGAAATATTGAATAAAATATACATTACGAATGATGAATTAATAAAAAAACGCGAACATTATTTAAGTGTTCATTTATAATAGTTTCCATTGAATGATATTCTAATGGATATTTTAATGAATTTAAAATTAAAGTTAAAGACATAAATGTCTTTCATATCAGATTTGACATGACGTAATCAGATTTAACATCATAAAAATAATATTGTTTAACAGTTAATAAATCCATTTAAGCAGTATTAAGAAATATATTAAAGAATTTTAATTAATTTTATGCATTCAATGGCACTAACATTCATACACATAAGGGAAATAATATCAGGCCATACTCTCCAATGCTTCAACATGTTTGCAATTCATATTATTATTCGTAAAAGTTAAATCTTTAGTATTCAATGAACAGTGATGGCTTAATTTAGCAGTACAATAAGTTATATATTAAGAATTGTTACAAAGTTCAATATTTATTAAAAAAATTTAAATTATAATTTTAAAACATGAAGCTAGAATCTTAAAAATGTTATTTTTTGACAACATAAGGTATACATTTATGTTTTTTTAATTCATTTATATTTTTACAAATATTTAAAAAAATTATTATAAATATAGCATGAAACTGATGAAGTTTTTGTTTTAAACTTTTCCTCCTATAGTATAAAGTATATTTTATTATTTAATCCCTTGTGTAATTAAATTTTTTCAATCCCCTTGTAGTTTAAATGCT
Source organism: Latrodectus hesperus (assembly GCA_037975125.1). NCBI lineage: Eukaryota > Metazoa > Arthropoda > Arachnida > Araneae > Theridiidae > Latrodectus > Latrodectus hesperus. The sequence goes on along the minus strand of CM075853.1, from coordinate 73,644,828 downwards.
TAGGGCTGGAATCAATTCGTATGCTTGAAAAAGTAAAAATTCTACAAATGGTGTTAAACGTTTTCTTGTTCGAATGATTCTTTCATTTGCAAGAGACCATGAATTGACTAATAATAAGTACATTCAGCCGTTTCTGGACATCTACTACTACGCTTGAATTTAAATTGCGTTTCTGGTTATACCAGTGATACTTGTCAGAACTTCAGCTCCTCTAGATGATTATCTCTACGTTTGATTAACCCGACATTCAAGACAATACTGTTCTGGATTTTATTAATGATTCAAATGTTATTAATGAGCTTAAAACTGCTGTTCATGTCATTGACATTTATATAATGTTTGATTATTTTATTACTGTATTTCACTTTTTGCACACAAAAATTAATTCCTTATCATTTAATTTAAACAAAAATATCTGTTTGCTTACATACATTCAAAACTTTTATATGTAATGGTAAAACATACTGTCAGTATTTTATATGAGCATTGTACACATTTGCAGGGATATTTGCAGGAATATTTGGTACTGTAGGCTTGAAGCAATCGTTAAATATTTAGTCTTAACGGTAAGAAGGTTGTTATGTGTTAAATAAATCGGGTTGTACTCAACAACTGTAGAAGAATGTTTGATGAACGATTATACTCCACTAGGTCTGTCAAGGGTGATTGTCAGAGAACTGTCTTCACTTCATATACATATATATATATATATATATATATATATATATATATATATATATATATATATATATATATATATATATATATATATATATACAAGCTGACCCAGCCACGCGTTGCAGTGGCTGAGTTTTTATAATACATTGAATCAATTTTTTACTAATTCTTGGGTACAATAAAACTAATATTTTCTAAAAAAATATTTAAAATAGGTTCATTCATATGAGATTGAAAATAAAACATTTCGCAAAAATTTAAAGGTAATAGGTAAAGTATCGAAATTTTGAAATTAAGCACAAATCAACATATACTTTCTGAATTTACATTTTATTCATGTTATATTTAATTATAGTTAGTAATCAGTGACTTACTTATAAAATATACTATATAAATTAAAAACATCTAAAAACAAATTGTTATAAATGAGGTAGATAACATTGACATCGAACTATTATTTTTTCAATTTTTAATTATTAAAACTAAAAAATTTTTCCCCAGTATTATACTGAAATAAAAAAATTAAAAGAATTTATCATTTGAATAAATAAATTAGATCAAAATGTTCTACTGAATAAATTAATAATTATCAAATTATAAAATAAAAATAAAAAAATAAAAGGCTGTCAAGAAATACTTACACGTTTTGGAGGTGGTATGAAAATTAGTAGAGAAAAACAGCAATAAATAAAATTTTATTTTACTATTTATAATATTAAAAATATTCAAACTGAACACGCACAATAATAACACAATACAAAGTATAATTATGAAAGTGATTCACAAAAAAATGTTATAGTATGATTACACATCATGAAAATATATGTATCATGAAAATATATGAAAATATATATGAAAATATATGTACATCATGAAAATGTATGTAAATTCTATATTTAACCACGCGATAGCGCGCGCACGTTAATTTTCTCGAAGATGTATAATCTAGAAAAATAAACACGTCGCCATCTGCCGAATACCTGTGCAACTTAGATGCTAAACCGCCATCTATTAGGAACTTACAGAACTAAACAATAAATAAACATTAATGTCGTATAATAAATATTGAGAATAATAATTAAGAGATAAAAACTATTCTATCTTTTAAGTTGGACTATATTATAAATGGTTACAAAGTTTTATCAAAATCCGTTCAGTAGTTTCGGAGTTTATCGGGAACATACATCGTGACACGAAATTTTTATATATATATAGATGATATATATATATATTACTTTCCTTGTACAATATATTTCTTATTTCACATATGCGTACCTTGTTATATCATACACATATGTCAATAAATTATAATAACTTTTTTACAGAGCAAAAATCTATTCTAAAAGTTTCGCAAGTCTAATCTTTTAATTCAAGAATTGTTTCACATTATAATATAATTTAAAAAAAATTAATGTCATTTAATAAAATTAATTTTTGTAGTTCGAATTTTTAATTGCTTCATGTTAATTAATAAAATTACTGTATTAAATAACTATAATTTCCTTGTTATTTACATAAATACCATTATAAGAATAAATTCAAATTTCAATTCATGTATACATTTAAGGCTAGAAATGAAATATTTCCATAAACTTTGTTGTTAGCTCATTTAAGAAAATGAAATATTTGAAAATGTTATGCAATGAACAATTATCAATGAAAATATAAAAATAAGCACATAATACATGTATATATAATATTTTTTAATTTAATATATAAATAATCTTTTTCATTTTTAAAATACTTTTCTTCCCTCAAATATCAAAATACTTATTATTTATATTTTAATTAAAATTTTACTTATGTACAATACTTTTTTTCTAAATTACAAACAAATTCAGAAAAATGTATAACTATATTGTATGACAAAATATTCAATTATGCACTATGAAGGAAAAATAATTTATATTAAATAGAATTTTTGGTGTGATTTTTTAAGAGGCTTAAAATGCAATTTTTTGAAGAACAGATTAATTGAGGGAATTAATTACCCTAAGCGATCAAAAGATTAGTTATGAATGACATAAGCTTAAATCTGAGTAAATGAATCGCTTTAAGATTAATCTTTTGGAAACAGTTCTTTTCTTTAGTCGTCTATTAAAGGAAGAATAAAATTTAAAGCCCTTTTATAAATAACAATTCCCATGAGCGTGTTTTATTAATACTAAGCATTAAATGATATCATAAAGTCAAGAATTAAAATGGAATCCAAAACTTATAGATAAAATTTATAATAATTAATTATTTGTTATGTTAAATCAATCAAAAAATCTAAAACTGTCTCTATGCTTATGGAAAATGGAGAATTGTAATAATAATACATCAAAATATTTATCTTATATATATATATATATATATATATATATATATATATATATATATATATATATATATATATATATATATATATATATATATATATATATATGTGTGTGTGTGTGTGTGTGTGTGTGTGTGTGTGTGTGTGTGTGTGTGTGTGTGTGTGTGTGTGTGTGTGTGTGTGCGTGTGTGTCTGTGTGTGTGTATATATACATAGATAATAACGCGTCATTTTTAAGTAATTAATAATAACTTATTGTGCACATAATTTGTTATTAAATGTAAAGTTTCCAATCATTTCATTATTGTGACAGATTATATAAGGAATGCTATTCATAAATTAACAATTTCACATTTCAAATTCAATGGATGAAGTACAATTCCAATATGAGTTCTTTTAAAATGATTTAAAATAAAAAGATTGCAATTTCTTCTTGTAAGAGTTTGTTGAAACTACTTTCAGATGCATTTTGAGGTAACTACATTCATGCCAATTATTTTCACAGCGTTTTTAAAAAGATTTCTTTAAGACTGAAGTAAGGAATATGATTCACCATGAATTAAGCTATTAAATACAGTTTATAGCACTATTCAAGCAAAATATTGCTGTTAAATTAAATCGCATTTTCACATGAAAACATATTGTTTCTTAAAGAAAGATCAAATGATAATTATTTTTCAAATAATTAATATATTTATTTTCCTTACATCAATGAAATTTAAAAGATGACATTTATGTTGGGATGTTCAAAAACTTTATTTAAATGGTAGTGTAAGTGCTCTGTATTAAAAATATTCATTTAAATATAATTTAATAAACAATGAAAAATATGCAAAAATAATCATTGAGACAAAAATACGTAAATGGAAGATTTTGTCAAAAAAGTGTACAGTATAGATGAATTATTATACTTCATAAGAAAGGAATAGTTTATTGCTAAAAAGTCAAAAACTATTCTATTCTAAAATTAAAATTTTGATGCTAATGTATGATATAGTTCTTGATTAAAGAAAAACCTTATAAGTATAAAGATACTTCTAGACAAACTTTGCAAACTTTTAAATTTTCACGTATATATATTTAACATACAAAACATATGAAGGCTTTAATTTATTTCGGTTTTATCATAAAATAAAATTTTTGAACTTTCTCTTAAAAATTATAGATATTACTTTTATAATAATAATGTGATTTCATTATATTTTTTCATATGTTACCACAAATCTAAAGTACCACTTATAGAAATTCATTTTTATAAATGATATATTGTAAAAAAAATTAGCTCATCTAAATTTAGATTTTATTTTATGATTTTACACATAATTTTATATCAAAAATGAATCTAAAATATAGACTTTCTTTATGGAGACATGTTCTTAGTGAAATTTAAATAATTACGCTTTGTATCATTATATAACTGCTCCCTTTGAAAAGTAATTCTATCACACCTATTACTACAGAATGCAAAATATAAAAAGCTTCATTTATTTGTCAAAAGTTGAACATGCAATGACAATCCTAAGTTTTAACAGAGATAGGGAGTTATTAAAATGAATTGCTATTTACTAGACTGATTTCTAACTTCTCTGGAAGTAATCCCAACAGAGAAAATGATTAAATATATTTGCTTTAGATACTGTTGTTTTCATGCGCTAAACAATAGAAATGTAGTATATTTCGAACATTCTATTTTTTGTCCACTAAATAAATATTAATGTAAAAGTTTTATTATATTCCCCTCTAAAAAGCATTTACTCTACATCTTTCACAACTTATTGATAATAGTTTATAATTCCAATAATGAAGTATGAAACAAAGGAATATATTTCAAAAGCTTTTTTTATAAAAGCGAAAATGGTTGGAAGTTTCTAAAAACCTTAAATTTGAATCAAGAATCAAATCAAGTATCACCACTTTAATTAATATTTCAACTTCAAAATAGGCGACAAATTCTGAATATATACAAGCTTATTTTTTGTACGTTCTTGTTTTTCACGAGTATTTATTTGTGCGGTTATTTTTTGAAAATTCAATCCAATTATAACTTAATTGGTGAAGTTATCATTAAGAAAAACAAATGTTTCTATCAACCATTTTTTTTTCAATTTTACATGCATAATTCAAGACATAACATTTATGTTACGTCTGCTTGTTGCATGGTATATCTATTGTTACTTTAGTACAAATTATATTTATATATCCGGTGCTTTAAAACTTCTAGATTAATACTGATCTCTATATAATTTTTCTCCTATCAATATGTTTATTTTTTATTTAAAATACTTGCGTTATGTTCATCAAGCTCGGTTTCCTGATTTGTCTAACCGAGGTATCACTATCCTAAATGTACTAGTATCATTTCTTGATTTTGTTTAAAAAAAAGCAAGTCCTATTTATTTCGCAAGATTTTCAATAATTATCTATGTGAGATTTTTATACAGTCCCTATTTTTAAATAAAATTATTTTTAATTGTGTTGTAGAAAAATTTTTTAGAGCTGTACTCGTGCAATTTTATATGCGCTTTCTTTTATACGATTCCTATACACCGCATAAATATAGATTTGAGAGTATATTCTAATAAGAAAAATTTTATCAAACGTTTCACTATTATTTAAATAAATAAATAGTATATACTTGAATTTCTGATGCAATTTTATATTACTAGAAGTTTTGAATTGAATATTAAACACATAAATTTATTTAAATCAACAGCAGAAAATATTGATGTAATTTATAAGCCTACATTAACCATTGAATAAACTTATATCTTTTAAGTCTTAGATTAATTCCTATGAAAAATTTTAATATGTGTATTGTAGTAGTAAAATTTATTTCTGAATTAGAATTTTAAAAATGTTAATGAAATATTCTAAAAAAAAGATCTTATATTTTTCAGTTTAAAAATTTCATCGAGCCACGCTGTCATGAAGTGTGGCCACAAGAGTATTATTATGATGAAACAACTGGAAAATGTGATGTCTATCTCTTGTACCAAAAATTTTATTATTTAACAGTCAGTGTTACTCTTTATTTCCTACCTGTGTTCATCATGATAACAGCCTATTCGTTAATATTGTGGAAGCTGTGGATATCTGAAGTACCGGGGGAGAGGCACGCTCAGAATATCAATGTCCAGTACCGAGCTCGGAAGAAGGTCTGTTCATTGCCTTATACATGCATTCTTATGAAATATTAATTTTACATTCAATTATTAATGAGATATTAAATGTTTGGTGCAGATACAATTTGTTATGTATAATTCAAAATTAATAACCATTTATATGAATTTATTTTAACACATATAATATGCTTGACTAGAAACAGAAATAGTGATAAATGTGTGTACGATTAAAAAAGTAATGATGACAAAGTTTAGGTGAAATGTCTTTAAGAGTTGTATTACAATAAATATGTTTTTCATTTCATCCAATTTATGCAGGTTTAAAATATGAATTACAGCTTCTTTCATTCGAAATAATTCATTGATTGTCAACAACAATTAATAAAATATGTATTGTTCCCATCATTTTAAACGTCATAGTTGATTTTCTATGTTTCACCTTTTCTAGTTATTATGCAATTTTTATCTTAAATAACTCATATCTAGATTTCCCAATAACTTTTCTGGCGCTCTATTTCTGTTCAGGAGGCCCATTAGGGCCTCGTGAATCAAGGCAGAATCAATGCTATTTATTGACATTTGTTTTGTAAGTTCACATGATTTAAATTATTCAAACTAATAATACATAGTCTTAAATGTTTAAAATATTATTAATAAAAATTGATACAGAGAGTTTAAAAAAGAAAATATTGACACCGAATAGAAGAAATATATTTACTGAGTGAAATTTAATTATTGTTTTTTTAACTGAGCAATTTTTAACAAAATCAATCATTTATTAAAAACAAAGTACCTCCATTGATGACTTTGTCTTCGAAGAAAAATACAAATGCTTACTGATATTTTTCTTTCGAAATTAAGAAAATATTATATTGAATAAAGAATTTGGAAATAAGAAAATATAATTTATAATTTTACATAATACTTAATATAAATATATTTATTTTATATTTAAAATCTTTCTTGTTTTAATAATTTGCTATCGATAAGAAAATTTTAATGCTACAAATATGCATTGTTTATATAGCGAAGTTCAATAGTGACATTTTGTGCTATTATCATTTCAATGTTTCAACAAATTTTCTAAGAACATTTTAAAACATTCTTCAGCAGAAAAGGCATGCTCGCTTAAAGTTTTGAACAACTCTTTATTATTCTGAGTGTAAATTTGATCCCTCTAATAATATGTCTTTAATAATGTTTGGTAATTAAAGAAAAATTATGAGAATATAATATTTGCAAGTTAATTCCACACAGTTATTAGAATTCCCTCTAATAAATCATCACAATATCGACGCTTATAGACGTTTTTGATGATAAGAAAATATTTGTTTTAAATCCTCATATGAAGACCAGATTTGGTTAATTATACCAATTTTCAGTATGAGCTTAAAAAATTCTGGTTTATCGAGCAGACAGATCAGGTAATAGATTTATCTATATTTATTTGTCTCTCAATCTTGATATTCAAAGGGAGAGAATCTTGCAGTGAACAACACAGCTACTTCAATATAATGCAATGATTTAGGAACATTACTAAACATCTAAGAGCATTCAACAGTTCATATGAATCACACGATACAATATTAAGAAGTGATATCCTGTGAAACGTCTTTCTAACAATATCCACATGTTCCTTTCCTTAACGTATCTCTTCAGACTATTCTCTATGAAATTAGATTCGAGAAATATATCCTATTTAGCAATAAATCTTATCCATTTATCACAAATGGCAATCGCAAACACATATGTTAAGTCATTAATATAAGTAATCGAATTCAATTTTATTTAGTTAAGGGCAGACAGCTAAAATATCTGTGACCAAGTTCTATAATATGATAATATTTATAAATAGTCTAATTACCGTTACATTACTTATGCTTAATCAAAATATTTATAGCTTGGTTATTAACTTTAACCCATGTTTTCCTGACGCATGTTAAAAAAAGAGGGAACAATATCATCAAAGCACAAATTCTGTACTTTCATCCAGCCGGTTATGTTATTGCTATGTAAATCAAACAACGCATTGAATTATGCTCAGAAATTCATTGACGTATATTTTAATATTAAATTGTTTTCTAATTGTATGAAAAAAGGGGTTTGTTTTGCTAATAATTAAGGTAGAACAATTACTTTTTCAGAACGTTTTTGAGATATGCTTCTAACTCTTTATCTCTGGAATAAAAAGTTACTAAACACAGGTGACTGATATATAATTTTGAACCTCGGTCAGATAAAAAGTTTGATACTCTTGTGATTAAACCGTTATTTTCATTACACTACACTAGGGGAAATTACATTAGATTATATTATTTTTGACTTGCATACTCTTAATTTACACTATGGTCTCCAACTTGATTGGTCATTGAAATAAAGATATGAGAACTTGATATGAATATAGATATAAGAGAAATTTTTTCCACTAAGATATCACTACTTACTTTCTCATTAGTATAAAGTAATGAAATAAACTCAATAAAGTAAAATTTAATAAGATAATAAAATAGTCGTTTTTATGACTACTGTGTTTTGATGTTGACAAACTTACACATTATTTTATAAAATTCCTATTTTTCACCCACTTATTAAATATGCACATTTAATAAGGTATAAATTTTATTTAAGATGTATTCAATAACATTTGGAATTCATTAATAAGCATGAATTAATATGAACTATTTTGACTCTTCTTTTGCTTCCCGCTTTTTAATTTCCATCCCTCCATTGAAATATTTTTGAAATTATTGATATGAAATTAAGATGTTAAAGTTAATGAAAAGTAATAGACATTCTTAGCAGTGCATAAAAATAGCCCATTTCTCCAATCAAATTCATATAAAGTACAAAAAAATATAATCCATTACTACAGACTGAACACTTAAAAAACCTAATTATATTTATTATAGCATTTAGATTGATTAATGTGTACTTTAGAAGCAAAGAAATCATGGATCTACCAATATATTCATAAACAACAGTATTTATTGTTGAGAAAAGATTTTAAACCCACTTAGTTTTATGTGTAAATAAAGAAAATCATTCAAGGAACATTGTGTTCGCATCAAATATCATACTTATTTTAATTATTGCAAAAATTAATTTTAAAGTAAATATTATCATTTTCTTTTTTTCATATATTGCAAATAAATAACAATTTGTATGAAATAAATATATCTGAGATCTAAATCATGTACATTTATTTCAAAAAAATACTATAATTTATCATATGAAATATTATTCTGAAATTTTCATATTATTGTTAATATTATTCTACAAATATTCTTCAAAGATATTTCCGTATCATGTATGTATTCATATCTAATTATTTTTAATCCATAAAGTAAGCAGAATGCTATCAAAAGCCAGAAGAAGAAAAGAAATTAATTAAATTTAAGAGATAATTGCGACTACTAAAAATTTATGATGGCTTTGTTTCCTTTGAAATGCATATTTTTTATCAAAATAAAATCTACAAATAATGTTTAAAATAGATAAAATTGGAGTCACTTAGTTAGAAATTGCATTTTTAAAATTTGAAACAAAACATACTATAAAATATTAATTTCTTATTTTTACTGAGCATATTTTACGGAACATATTACATGATATTTTAAAAGTGTCTTCCTTACATAATTTGGCATTCATTTCTTAATAAATATGCTATAACATATAGAAAAAATTAATTAGTATTTTAAAAGAAACAATTATCGATTTGAACTTAGCAAAATTTGTAAATATAATAAAATTTAATACTTGAAATTTCTTTGTTGAAAAAAACGTATCTTCGTATTAAATAGTTGTAGCTCTCATAACATATTATTTCAGTGTTATTTATAACAAAAAATATTATTGTTTTTTATTTCCTTTTGTGTGTTTAATTAATATGTTAGAATAATAAAAATTATTGATTTTTTCTAGGTTATAAAAATGGTTTTTGTTGTTTTGATGGCTTTTATTTTATGCTGGACACCATTACAAGTATTAGTTTTAATTTATGCATTCCCTACTCCTTTTCAGGTAATTATATCTTACGAAGTTTTGTGATCGTATTCTTAAATTTTTCAAAAATATTCTCTCATAATAAACTAAAGAATAAAACGTGGTTCAAACTTTCAAAATTTTATGAATAATTATTTTATAAAACAATATGTTAGTAATTAAAGAATTAATTCCATATAAAATATTCATATGCGAATTACATAAATGTTTATAACATTTGAAATTTTTGCAGTTTTTAAAAGCATAAATTATACCAATAATATCTCCTAAAACGTGATAAATGCAGCAAAATGTTAATTTCAGGAAAACAAAATCATTTATTCAAATTGTGAAATCATCATTATAAATCCATAGTATGTAGCAAATTTATATGAAGTTTCAAGAAATTTTATTTATATTTAATGCACAATAATCATTTAATTTTAATATAATGGTAATGACTAAGTCAAATTTATTTTCCCTTCCTGCTCACTTTCATCAGCTACTTTTTTCAGCTACTATTTTGCATAGCTCTTCTTTTATTCTAGATTTCTTTATCTCTAATGAAGATCATTCATTACATTAGCCTTATAAATGAAATATTGTATACAACCTATAATAGCTACTTTTTCATGAGTATATGAATATTTGAAAAAAACTCCTATAATTTATTACTGTGTTAAAAACTGAAATAAACTTCACCAAAATTAATAAGTTTAGATTTAGAAATTTTCTTGAATTACCTGTGTATTTTAATAGATTAAATCCAACTATATTTTTATAGCAGAGGAAATAAAATGTTAAGAAATCAATTTCTAAAACCGTGAATAATACTAAAATATGATTCCTGTAAATACTTCAATTAAGAGAAGAATTCAGTGATTTAAAATAAACAGTACGCTGGTTGATAAATTACAAGTGAATTTTTATTTGTATAAACTTTTAATATTAAAGAGTAATATCTTCTGGAAAAGTATTAATTCTTTGATGTTTCTAGATAGTTTTAGGGTTCTAGAAGAGTAATATCTTCTGGAAAAGTATTAATTCTTTGATGTTTCTAGTTAGTTTTAGGGTTACTAGACACGCCAAATTTATAATTTGCAGGTATTTTTTTCTCCAATTTACAATTGTTGATCTCATGAAAAAGACAATCATTTTGATTATTATTAAATTATATGGTTCTAATATATAAACTTACGACACTCTACGTTAATCATATCTTTGGTACGGTTTCATTAATGATAAATATATATATATATATATATATATATATATATATATATATATATATATATATATATATATATATATATATATATATATATATATATATATATATATATATATGTATATGTTGCTTACTTCTTATTTTCTTCAAGCACGTCTAACGTATCTTATAGACCTTAGAATGTTTCCCATATTTCTCCCTGGTATAAGAGGCACATAATTTATGAATTATTCTGTTTCAGAAAATACCAACGGAAATTCCAAATTTTTATAATACGAAGTTTCGTGGCAATGTTCGGTTCATCTGGAATATATATTATCGAATATATTTGATTGCAAATCTACTTAATTGCAATTCATTATCAGTGGAAATTTCTCCTGAAAAAACAATAAATTTTAAATGCTCAAATACATTACCCATAAATTGGTGTTATAAAATTTTGTTCAAATCTTGTATGCTAGAAATTATATATTAAAATAACTATCCTATTTTTCATCTATGTAAGTATTGCAATAGAATAATTCTTTGAACAATTTCTTCCGAATTTTCTTTTACAATTATTATCTACGAAACTTTTCTCTTAAACAAGTACTACGGTATGAAATTTTGTCTGATAAAATTATGCTTACTCCTAAATTCTCATATATTTTAGAAATAAAGATGTGTAATATTTATAAATTGTGTATTTTTAGCTAGCCACCGTGACTTTCGGACAGTTAAGATTGACATCGATAACGAATACTTTTTAACTTTTGCAAACTCGTTAACTGTGCTGAATAAAAAAAAAAGTGTTGCTATTCAAAATTGATCCTTATTGTACATAAGTAGCTAATGTCATAAAATACTGAAAAATTTAAAGATTTTTAATACAATCGCTATATTATTTTATGGATTTTATCATGTTATTTTCAACAATAAATATTTAATGTTTATGTTTGTCAGTTTACTTTCAGCTAAACCACTCTTAGATTGATATTATAAAAATTTATATTGATTTATAGAGAGAGGGACTATTTATTTTATATTATATTAAAAATTCATAATATATAATTTAAAATTTTGAAAATTAAATTAACTTTTATCTATAAAAAATATAGCCACAATCTCTTGAAAATGTGTTTTCTATTGTAACTCATTACTGCATATTACGATTTATTCAGAGCTAACCAGGAAGTTACTATATGATAAATTTATTCATTATGATTCAAATTTTGTAGTAAATGACATTGAAACCAGTTTCCTTTTTTGAAAATTGTCTAAATTTTTGTTTCAGTTGTCAATTACATCCATCTAGTTTTAAATATATATCACCTGCTACGTGTAATGAATTATTTTATTTTAATGCATTCATTAATATTATTCTGAAAGAAATAAGTCACTAATTTCTGCTAAACTTTTTAATCTTCTTAGAAAATTCATGCCATAGTATAAATATAAATACTTTGAGAGTAGTTTAATGTTTGTACATTACTATTGTCATAACGAAGAGAAAGCGTTTTTATTATATTTTGCATAAATAATTTAATGCAGTAAAATAGTCCAATCCATTCAAGTTTTAAAAGGACTTTACATCATTTATCTTATATAAAGCATGCAAATATTAGTTATTGCATGGCTGAATAAATATAATTGGTAAATAATAATTTTTTTATATAAAATAAAAAATAAATAATGTTTTTGTGTCTCTATAAAATTTAAACTTAATAAAGGAAAATACTTTCATAGAGTTATACTGAATTTTAAGTCTAATTTACCTTTAGTTGCTAAATAAAACATTTCCCCAAAGCATATTTTACTTAAAAAACGTGTTATGTAAAATATCTATTTCAGTGTTATTAGAATATTCCTCTTTCTTCAGCTGTGATGTATATTTTATTAAATTTTAGTAACTTTTTTATATTTGAACCTTTATACCTGAGAGTCTGAGATACGAAAGTCTGACATCATTAACTGTTTATATCTTCTAGATTTTAGGAATAGAAAACCTTTTCGCTTCAATTATAATAATCAATGTTTCATAAACAGAGGGTATCTTCCCGTGATGCAAAATAAAAGCAGAAATGCGAAAGATATCTCTCTCCCTCTCATTATTCAATAATAAGTAGTATTAAATTCTGGACATGCACTTAGAAAGGTGATTGTATCGCTGAACTATGTAGAGCATGTACTTTTGACACTGATATTTTATAAATTTAGGAATAAATTATTTGTTGTTGAACATGCGCTCATTTATTTGCAAAGATTGTTATGTTTATTGTTTGCATGCAAACTGTTTTAAGTGATTGACATGTCATACATTTTTTTATTTTACAAATCATTGAAACTGCCGTTAAATTAAAACGCGCCATTTAATCTACTTTTTCTATGTTACAAATACATCTTACTATTTTCATACTTGCTCTCTCTCTCATTCTCTCTCTTTCTCTCACTTTCTCTTACTTATTTTTCTCAATTCATATATATTTCAAGAGAATGATTATCAATCAAAATAACAATCTTAATTTAGAGTGTATTTATAAAAATTAAATATTATTCTTATCAAAAATACACTTATCAAAAAATTTATTAATATGATATAATAAAATAACAGTACTCCAAGAAACAATTACCTTCCTTACAAAAATACCTATTTTAAAATGTACATGGTTTAATTTCAAACGAATGTATGATAATATTACATAATGGAGTAAGTGAGATTGGTGCTATTGGTAGTTAGACATAAAGTTATTGTAGGTATATTTTAGAAAGCTGACTAAAAGCAATGTTAAGCTGACTAATAAGCAAAATTCTTATGATCATCATTAAGATTTAATACCAAAAGGTCTTTTTTGACACAAGAATAGGCTTAGAACTTATTTAGTCAAGAACAGTTTTATAACATAACAAAATTGCACAAACACTTGTTGAAAAGTACTAAAATTACAATAATAGATTATTAAAAAACATATATTGTGTGCTAAATATCTTTTATAAATAACTAACATATCAATAACAATTTATAGAAATAGCTAACTAAATTCTGTGAATCAGCTTAAATAAGAACATTTTCGATAAAAAGTTCGTTGAAATTAATATAGTGCTATTACTTTCAAGAAGCATAAGAATCAACTCATACTGAGGAATTTTGCTTTATGTCTATTTTTACTTTATTTCACAGAATGCAGGAAACGATGTTGGGGATGGTGAAGCTGAAGAAGTGGACATGGAGGTATTATATTATGAAATTTAAACAATACAGCACAATTTTATCATCATCTTATTTTATATAATAGCTTATATAAATATGAACCATGCAATAAATATTAAAATAAAAAATTGAAAGGGAAAAGAGAGAGTTTGAGAAAAGTGAGAGTTGCAGTGAGGAGAATCAACTCCTAATTTAATTAAGGATGCGCACTATTTAAGTTATTTATGGTAATTTTGTTTAAGTAATTTATGTAATAAAAAGTAATAGAGATGATTCTAATATTTAATTTCTTTGTAATATATGAAGAATATTTTGAATATTTATATAAAAAATATGTGTAAGAGGAAAATCTCATCTTACTGATAGGCAAAATGGTATTCACAATCTAATTTTTAATTTTAGTATTACACGTTAAAATACATAATATTACATCATGTTTCGGAAATTATTATATTTATGTAAACCGTTATGCTTTTTAAAATACAAATGAAGTTTTAGAAAAAGTTTTATATATTAAAATTTTAAAGTAAGTTTTTTTTTTTGAATTATCATAACTGTGATGAAAATTTTGACTACGCATCTCCGTTTTCTTATATATATATATATATATATATATATATATATATATATATATATATATATATATATATATATATATATATATATATATATATATATATATATATATATATATATATATATATATATACATATATATATATATATATATATATATATATATATATATATATATATATATATATATATATATATATATATATATATATATATATATATATATATATATATATATATATATATATATATATATATATATATATATATATATATATATATATATATATGAATTAAAATGGAACTATAAATTATCTAAATAATATAAAATATTTGCTTCATTTTAAAAGTATTAAGGAGTGAAATTTAGTTAAAATAACGTACTAGTTTATAGTGAATTTGTATGATTTAAATTGAAAAAATGACATGCTTTAAAATATTGAGCAAATGATTTATTAATCATTATTTCTGATTTTTGTATGTTAATTTTACAAGTACCAGAATTTCTTTCTGAACTCTGTTTTGTGGTTCGTCAAATGTAGATAAATATATCACATGAAATTTAGTTAAAATAATGTACTAGTTTATAGTGAATTTGTATGATTTAAATTGAAAATATTACATGCTTTAAAATATTGAGCAAATGATTTATTAATAATTATTTATGATTTTTGTATGTTAGTTTTACAAGTACCAGAATTTCTTTTTGAACCTGAACTCTGTTTTGTGGTTCGTCAAATGTACATAAATATATCGCATGACATTCATTTAATATTCTATTCCTTTGCTGGCTGGGCGCATAGATTTGTTTGGAGAGATTGAAAACTGCGTATTGTAGTCAACTTATATAAGCTTTAAACAATTGGGATGTTTTATGACATTTAACTAAAATATCATTTAGCTAAAATATCTTAAATTAGCTAAAAAATTTATAATTTCTGCAAGAAAGAACTGTAGCAAGTAAAATATGTAAAAATGAATATGAGAGAAACTACGTATAAATTATGTTAGAAAGATGGGAAATATTTTGAAAGTTTTGCCTCAGTGGGGATCACTTTTTATGACGGTTTATTCGAATTCATGATTTTTGTGATTGAAATGCGATTTGAAATATGAATGTGGCAAATTTCATGGTTGTAAGTGTATCTGTAGTACAAAAATGTATTATAACAAATCTGACGACGTTTTGTAGGCAAAGCTTATTTATACTTTTAGTTGTCTTTATCGACCTTCACTTTTAATATATCATTTGATAATCTCGAATCAAAAATAATTAGTTTTTGTTGAAGGAAACAAATTGGGATATATCGTTTAAAAGTTTCAAGAGTTAATCAGAAGAATTTTTTTATTTCTATATCAATATTCATAAAATTCAAAACAATATTAATATCATAGTTCATTGCATATAAAATGTTGGTTTCTATATTCCATAAAAAAAGTTAATTTTCCTGTTCTTTTAGTGAGTACTGCATATGTTCACTTTTAAGTATGACGTATAAAATATTAATAAAGATTTTAATTTCAGTTAATTGATCACTAGAGAAACTTCAAGTAAAAACTCATTGTTTAAACTATTATTTGACATAATTAAGTGTATCAATTTACTAATTTAACAATATATATGTTGTTATAGTTGTAATTTTATTTATATTTTTAATTTTTTCCAAATTACTATTTAAATATGAGGTTAAACAGTAACGAAAATATGTTATCAAAACCTTTAAGAACAAAAGCTGAATATGATGTAAGATTGCAACAAAATATTTTGAAAACTAAGCCTTAACAGCTGATTTCTTCTGTCATGGTTTAGCTATAAAAATTAGTCTTTCACATTTTAGTGTTTCAGGTAAATGTGTATAAATTATTTTTTATGATGTACACTTCATTATATAAAGTATTATTAAAGAGAACATTTACAAGGATTAAATAATTTTTTACGATTATTTTGCTTTTATATACAAGGGTTATCTAAAATATTAGAAAACAAATATAAAATGAAATCTTTGCTTTTAATATAGTGTAGAAAATCCTTTGGTACTTAAAACTACTTGAATCATCTTTCAAATAGACATGTGCAAATTCTATATGAAGGTAAGTAAGATGTTACCTTCTTCTGGTAAAAATTCCTCTGAATGTCGCGGAGACACTGCATTAGGATAACAGAATCTCACTCTCACTTCCAAAAGGATATCAGGAGATCTGTGATGTTCAAGCCTTGTAATTGGGCAGTTCTTGCAAGCTATGCAACTGGATTCTCAAGTTCCCAAAAACATATCTGAACTACTCGACTTTTGTGAATAGGGTAAATTTAATCTTGTGATGGGTGTAATCTCCAGTGAAAATGATGGCTAATAAGGATCAAGAAATAATGTTCTATTTCTTTATAGAACTATCATATGCTTCTCTCTCGGAAGAAAATAATCTCGGTTGTTCTGCGGGGATACACCACACATAAATTCTTTTCATGATAGGTGGTGGAACAAAGCAAAACCATGATCAATAGTTCAGTTTTATGTTGTTTTTGCCATTGTACTCAAAGCCACATTTGTACACATTGTACTCTTATATTCAGAATTAATGTCTACATGTCTGAATTTCGATTTTCTTCCACTGATCTTTCTGATGCATGATATTTTGAAATGATCAGTGTATATCATCATGACATTTCACAAGGTACATATTGATCCCCCTTACCCACTGTGTCAATGCGGTTACGGATGAATTGATCAGACGTGTTCTTTTTGTCTGACCTCTTTGAAATTTTGACTGATCATTTTAGCTTGTCAAGAAATGAAATTTAGCAAACAATAATTTATAATTCGCTCACGGATAACATTATAACCAGCAAAATAGTATATATAATATTGTCCTAAACTAAAACATGGAAATCGCTTTTTTCAAAGACATTTTTTATTATTTCAGACAAATTATTTTTTACCTTGAATTCATATTTATCATTAAAATACTATCTTTTTTCTCTTCAAAGTAAATGATATATCGTCTACATTTCTTCATTTGCAGAACACCTTTAATAATATATGGTATGCAAATTCATCAGCAAGAAAATACTTGCTTTCTTAGAAATAATTATTTGTGTTATAGATAAAAAATGAAACATGAGTTTTCATAAACATAATAATTTGGGTTCAAGATATAACTTGCACGCTTGTTCATTTTTACACTGTTATTTATTTTGAACACCTAATAATAGTTGGTGCTTAAACTAAACACACAAACATCGATGAAAAAGCAAGATGGAATTTTTATCTAATGTAACTTATTTTGAACCTATATTGCTCGTCTGTGAATTGTAGTTTGAAAATGATTAAAAACATAAACATTAAAATACCCTACTGTTTTCGAATTATATAAAATTCCGTCATATTATTTTATATCTTTAGAAGGGTTATTTACTTTATTACTTACTTATTACTATCTCTTACTTGCCAAAAATGCTTATGTGACTTAACGTGTGCTTAAGTTTCTGTTATTATAACATATTTTTCAGCATTTCATTAAAATTAAACTAACAAGTAAACATATTAAATAAAAGCATTTTCTATGCAATTCCTTCATAAAATAATTATCACATCAAATATTATCATATCAAATATTCATAAAAAGACTTGTAAGAAAATAAGTTTTCTTAATGCCTTGTTTGATTATGTCTTTTTTTGTTGCAAATGATACTAAACTTACATTTTTTGAATGTATGTGCGTTAGCGTATAACTGCCATACAGCAGTTGTTAAAGTAAATTATACAAAAGTAACCTCATGCTTGTTGATTAAATACGTATTACTAAAAATTGCAATTATTATATTTTTTACTTTTATTCAATATTAATATTTGTATACATTTATTTTTAGCAACCAGCGTGGTTCACTCAGTATCAATTTATTTCATATTTTCTGGCTTATGCAAATAGTTTCATCAACCCAATTATCTATGGTGGTTTCAACAAAACATTTCGAGAAGGATTTTGCATTGTATTGAAATGTGGATTCAGAAGAAATGGATTTAATCGTGCTCGTGGGTTTGATTTCTAATAATAATAAATTTAATCAATTTTATTTTAATCGCAATAGTTTTAAGTCCGGTATACTTGTTCCTTTGTTTTTAATTAACTTACATTGCTCGGGCACTTATATACTTAGACTTTTAAGAAAGAAATATCATTGAACTTAAATAAATTTTAATAAAGAAAGAAAATAATTATAACAAATTATTTTTATTTCATATGTTTTTAAACTTGACACGATTACTATGTTTCAATTTAGGAAAATATTAAAATACATTATGAAACTTTAAATTTATAATGAAACAACATTGATATTTATAATCGTATTCTTGTAAGATATAAGAAATAATTTGTAATAGCTTTCTGATCCAAATATTTTTATCAAACTACTGCACATTTAAAATTTTTACGAATTTTTAACAGAAGAATAAATTTAAATTTATTTTTCATATTTATAAATTAATTTTTATGTTAACATATGTGTATCAAATTATGTATATAATTTTGTTATGAAAAATTCGAAAAAATATCTGATTCAATAAACTTTAATGAAGAACAGAACATAATATTCTAATATCAGTAAATAAAAATATTAATTTTTTAAGCATTTTTATGCTAATTATATCCAACACATGACATAGGACGGTTATTATTTGAAGAATGAAAATACTAGGAAGGAGTGCAGGTTTTGTCAATGTCATGTTATTTTTCTTTTTAGGTCCAGAAGGTAAATCTGCGGAAGGTAAAACCCGAAAGTCTTCAATATTCGTTAAAACTATCAGGAGTGTGTTCACAACATTCTCGACACTAAGCAGTCGGACAAAAAATGTTATTACAGAACCTAAATCACAAGTGCCGGTTTATCAAGCAACACTTGTGAAAGGGACGCCTGTATAAGTTTCCTACTAACATTCAGTACAAGGAAATCCGGTAGCTTCATTAACTCATTATTGAGCTTTGGTAGATGGCCTTTATTTTTCTGTTGCTTGGAGTCTTTTGGGAAGGAAAGATGTAACGCTTTGCTTTCATAGGCAGTGCTTCCTTCTCTTGTAAATAATTACTTAACAGCATGTCACGTGTAATATTCTAACATAATGTTTTGCATAGTTAATTGTGTGTTATATAGTTAAATTATTCAGTGTGAATTTTTTTTCTAATGAAACTAACTTTATTAAACTATAAAAGTAATAAATTACTTAAAAGGGGAAGATTGACAACATTTTATTAAACATTCCTTCCAAACTCTAATAAGCATCCAATATTTTACGTGAATTAATACTAAAGAGGATATATTTTAATATATTTCTTCTTGATTTAATCGACTTATTGAATATTTAATAAAAGCAATTAAATAATTCTATTGACCTCAAATACTTTGATTTTTTAAGAATTTAGTTTATTAAAATATTTTGTTAAAATTTAAGGGAAGAAGGGATGTCAGTTTCTCCTGTTATATGTTTAAGACTACGTTTTAATTTATTCTAATCGAGTCCTGGAATAAAAATCTTGTGAAATAGGTCTACTGATCTCCATTAATATAATTTTTAAACTTCTTCTTAAAGGAAATCTGAGTGAGGATGTTAGTCTCATACAATAAAAATGTTTCAAAATTAGTTAATAAAAAGGGTTTTTTGTATCACAAGAGTGTCAAATATTTATAAAAAATTCGTTTTTCCATGAAATGCATGAAATTGTTTAACTTAAAGCGTAAGGTATTGCATGGAAGCGTTAACTAACAATGAATATTTTTTCTTGCTCAGAATATAGCATGAAAATATACTGAGACACTGTGCTATTTCATGTAGTTTCTGGCTCTAGCTGGCTTCTTTTAAAGATACTATACAAGATGTTGCATACTCCTACAACAAAGTGAGGACATGAATTGACTAAGCCAAAGATTCCCATAATACATAGGGAAAATGGCACTTGTCTTGAAATAACAGGAAGATTGAAAATATATTTATTTAAGAGCATCCCTGCAAGATTGTGAATTAGCCAGTGAAATAAATATTTTTTAAATTGATTGTGCTAAATTAAATGGTACATCAAATTCAAATATGTGTTTAAGAGCATTTTCTGAGCAATACATTTTTAATAAAATTGCATGAGATGTTTTTCCAATTTTGAGTTGAGATTGTTAAGCTGTTTCTCTGTTGTGTCATTCGTAGATCAGGGTGGATTACAAGTGTATGATTAGTAAAAGAATAAAACGACTTTCATCTTAATTGATTCAGTCAATCTAAGAAAGTTGAGGCTTAAGAAATATTCTAAAAGCCTAATATTTCTCCAACTATACAATGATATTTAGAGAATGGTATCTGTTAAGGTATCAATATCTTCACTAAATTTTTCGTAAAATATTCAATAAAGAAATTTATTGTTATTAGAAGTCCTTTCACATTGCTAAGTACCCAAACTGCCATTTTAATGTACATTTATGTATTTCTCTATAGTTCATTCTCAACTTCATTGACATTAACACCCTGTAAATTTAATAGATTTTAATATTGAATATTCCAAACATGAGTATAACATTTCATCCCACCAGGAAACTATAGAAATGGGAAGAAGAAATCACGATTTTTGGATGTAAAGGATACTCATAATTTCTCATTGTAAACTATGTTTGTATTTTTAAAAATCTTAAGATTATTTTGATTGTTTATATATAGTTTTCCAAATGCCTTAAATTTCAATTAATGATACAAATGTTGGTGAAATGGAAGACCTCTAATTGAAAAAGTGTATATTTTAAATGACAGACATTGCATTCATATTAATAATTATCAAGTTACCCATTACAGATGTTATATTTATTTTATTATGAATGTGGATAATATCCAAGAGCCTAGTATTCAAGAATCCACCTAAATGTTTTCCAATTTGAAAACAAAACATTTCTTAAATAAAAAATTTATAAAATATAAGAAAATTATAAAATAACATTATATTGTAGCACCACATTTGTTTGTTATGTGAAATATAATTGTATTTCCCTTTTTAGTTATATAACTGAATATTTTTACTGCAGTTAATTTTTTTAGTTTATGAATTAAGAAGTTAAATTATTTTTTTAAGATTAAGAGTGGATATTACATTGACATGCTTAAGTAAGTAAATATTGGTTGTGGTTTCTTTCTACATTTCAATTTTGCTTGGTGGTAGAACGCTTGCTCGTGTGACAGCACAAATAATTACTTTTCACAAATAAAGAGTACGTAGCTATTTTTTTTATAAATAATCTCTATAATTGCTTAAGTTTTGCATAGTTGCATTTTTATAGCGTTGCAAAAAATAATATAAAAATTAAATATATCAGTATATTTATTTATGTAATAAAAATTATAAAAATAAATAATACAATCATTGTTTTAAATTTTATAAAATTAAGACAAATCAGATAAATATGTTATAATTTTATTGATAATTAAAAAAGTATGTATACTAACTATTTCAAGCAATATTATTTTATATTTACACAATCATGTATGCCTATCCCAATGAAAATTTAGAACAGAAATTCCTACAGTGGATATTTAAGGAAATAATTCTGATTATTACAAATTTAAAGTTTTCAATCTTGCAGATTTATTGGGGAATATTATTTAAAAGATATTAATTTCATTAAATATTTTAGAATAATTTTCCCCATTTTTATCCTATTCTTTTTTCGATAAATATAACCTACAATTTAAGCAGAAGTTATCAATGCAATAGTAAATCTCCCATAGAGCATTATATTCTTGTAAATGAAATGAACATATTACCTAGAGAAATTTGCATTTTCAATTATAATGTTAAAATTGGTATTTTTCAAAGTATTTCTTAAAAAAAATATTTCAACTAATGCTATTAAAGGAAAATGTTATGAGTGCATTCATTATTATTTTTTTCTCGAAATTATCTTAAATTTAATAATATCTCAAAAACCAGAAAAGCAAATATTTTCGTGAAGAAATTCTTTTTTATGAAATTTAATAACCAAAAGCTATATCTAGTTTACATGTTAACTTTTAAATCATCCAAGACCTCACAGTTTATAATTAAATCAGTTACAAATTTTGGTTTATAGATTTATGTTTAGATTTAGATTTGTTTTTACTGACCTATGAAATATGTTCACGTTGTAACACAGTGGTGCAAGGAAAAATCTTATGAACCATGAGTAATGAAGGCTATAAATACAAGAAGTGATTGATGCATCACAGATTTCTTTTATAATCATAGAGATATTGCTGAATTATTTTTCCATCAAAGCGATATATCATGAAACCATTATCTTTATTGGTGATTTCATTCGAGATCAAATATTGGAACGACAAAAAAATGGAAAAACTTAATATTTTTGAGAATTTATCAAGCGAGTTTTTAACATTACTGAGCTCAGTAACATTTTAATTTCAAAACAAACAAATTTTAAATTTTCATTTGTGAGTAATAGAAAGTTAAATATTTTTAACTAGCTAAATTTGTAATTAGTCACTTCAGCAAAATTTATAAACCATCACAAGTAAGTTGGAATGTTTACTTACTAAAATTTCTTATATGGTATTTCTAACAATAAAATGCTTCAGGTTTATCATTGTGTCATTTTAACTTAAAAATGGCATTTTTGTTGAAATAATTGAGAAACATTTGATTAATGATTTGTTATGTATTGACCTAGGAAAAAGGATTTAATTTTTCCTTGAGAAATCTATTTGTAGATTCCATTGATTGACTGTCCAATGATGGTGAATCACTATTTTACCTTCCAGACTATTATTATATACTTTACCTTCTCTGCTAATGTTATTTTACCACTAAAAGCACACATTTGCAATAATAAACTCTTATTTAAAAGTTTTGGTATTTGATGAAACTTTTTGATGGAGCAATATGGTAGGGTGCCTTTAAGGTAATTAGTACATATATAAATCCTCTCCTGTTATTGCAGTTTGTACATTTGAATGAATTAGAAAATATACATGAGGGCATATTGTGGTGTACGTTTAGACAAATTTCTTCCGAACATTGATATTGTTAAGCAACGATCTATTGTTATGATAAGTTTTTTAGTACAACCACTTTTAGATAATGAGAGGCAAATACTTCATTTCACAGATTTTTGCATACTTATCTGAAAGAGATATTCTTAGACATTTAAGAGTTTAGCCTCGTTTAACACCTAAATACGGTTTACTATCCATTTCAGGTATCGCAGAAAAAAATAGCAAATTTTAATATGCATACGCGTTATTTCTTGTTATGTATAATATTTGGTTTTATAACAACCGAAGGTCAGGGAAGTTACTAAATCATTAATCAGAAGAAAGTGTTTTAAAATGTATTTTCCTTTCAAAAGAGAATAGAAAATAATGCGTATTTAAAAAAGTTCACTTCATGGTACTTTACGTATTTCTTGCCTTGTCTCTTGGAAAATCTTGATATTTACTTCCCTATTGGTATCCTTTTAAATCTAAAATTGATCTCATTTTATCTAAAGCAAATTGTCTTATTTTATATGATGTTGTTAAATAAAACATTGTCTCTATGTTAGACTATTCTTAAATTTACTTTTCACAATTTAACAGACTATTTTTAACGATAAAAGTTGAATATGGCAATTGAAGAAAATGTTAAGAAATCTGGCAAAAGCTATGATTTTATCATAAAATAAAAAAGGATCTTCATAGCAAACATCGTTACCTAAATTATAAGAAGAATATTATGTATTTCTTCATGCTTTTATTTTTCTGCTATAAGCGAAAATAATATACACATGATATAAAGGGAGTTACGGACATATTTTATATTATACTACAGTAGGTAGTCTTAAAGATTATTAAAATTTCCGTCTTTCTATATCCTAAAAATTTCTATTTCGATAATTTATGTAAAGAAATACTGTTATGCATATTGGTAAAAGAAACTAAAATTATTATATTTTATGAAAATAACATGTTTTGTATTAGCTGTCAATTTCATCACATGGTTGCATTAATGGGGAAGGATAAATTACTGGATGAAGGATCTTGAAATGCCCCAAAGCAACTTTAAAATTTTGATACAATGTTTCTAAAATACGTTATAAATAATAAAAAAACTAAAGACTTTTTAATAAAAATTTATAATGAAAATAATTTTTATGTTGACTTAATTTATTATTATAGCAGCATATATTCTTAGAAGTTTTGTTCCATATTGTATACATAGAAATATTTTTGTAAATTGCTTTGCTCTCACGCGATATGATCGTGAGCTAATTAGTGATTCCATACAAACAGTATAAGCATATACAGAAGTTTAAAATTTTTAGAAATGAACTTACAATTGATGTGTTTTATTTAATATATGTTAATATGTTCTCTTACACCAATATAAAGAAAAGTGATCCTTCTAATGTATACCCATATTAAATTTTAAACCAGTAAAAAAAATGTGACGTGAAATTTAATTAAATCCAAATGAACACAAAATTTCTCTATTAAGCATGTATATAAGATTTATGTTTTGTTCTCCTAAATCTGAAATTAGATATCTAATTAATAAATAATGCGAATGAATGTCATATTTGTTTTATAACAATATATTGACAGAAATATATTTATTTATGTAGTAATGTACTTTTGGAATGTAGTTATCCTTGACATTTTGTTATTTCAAGGTCATCTTTAAATTAATTAAATTCGTTCTTTTAAATTAATTTTTTCAAAAATTTAATTTAAAAGGTTATTCATACATGACAACTTTTTAGTATACTATAACTTTTGCAACATTTCAGAGGCCTTTTATGAGCATGATTGTTTTTGTATGAATTTAAAAATTTTGGAATGTTGTGTGTCATTGCACATTTGAAATTAACATAATGCGTCTCAAAATAAATTATTTTTAAAATAAATGTTTGCCTTCACACTTGACGTATATACTACTCTAATGAAACAGTCCATGCCTATTTGAGTTAAATTTGTTGTTAAACAATTATTATTAATATATCAGAGTAAGTTCCAGGCAGAGTTTTGTCTTATCGTTTTATAATTCATTTAATAAAGTAGATTATAATTTCATAATTTCATGTAAATTAATGTGTTTATTCTCTCTTGCAGCTCGTTCACGGCTAACTTTTACCACTGGAGTCACATCCAGCCCCTCTCGTTTTGCATCACGAATTATAAATGGTGCTAATAAAACAGCCAGCCAAAAGTCCAATCTCCTAGAAATGAAGCCTGTATATCGTTCCGACTCTAAAGAAATGTCACCGAATATGAAAGACTTGTGCGTCACAGTAGCAGAAGAGATTTAATGTGATTCCAAATTCCAGATTTTTTAATTTGGCAGAAAAAAACGACATTCCATTTGTGTATTTTAGCCATATTTTATATTATTTCCCAGTAGTTTTTCTTTAAAAAAGACTTTTTGCAATGTAACTTGTTAATCGTTTTCTTGAACTCTAGTCTGCTGATATTTTAAATGGCAAAAGAGTGCTAAAATGTTTTAGGTTCTTTAAAAGTATGAGTCATTTATATCATTAACACCTGTGAAGATTAATATATTGGATGTAGAAACCCGAAACGTTTTCTATTCAAAACTATTAGCTGGGAATCAGTTATTAAGCATGTAATAAATGCTGCTTTATTTAATGCTTTAGTGAGACTTACGTTGTAGATAGTTTATAAGTGTCGCACTCTATTTCGATTATGCTGGCTTTTATTACTGTTAGGAAGAAATTATTGCTGTAATATGTGTTCATACAATACAATGTGACTGGTGCAAAGAGGAATAGAATTGTATTAAGAATATATGTTAACATTTGATTCACTGTGTAAACATTTTGAAATATTTATTGGACCAAACTGCAATAGTTATGTGTATGAGTCTTTTCCGGAGTATTATAACTATTAGTATTATGATTCTAATCTAGTCCGTGTTTAGGTTTAGAGTAGCTATTCATGTTCAACTAAGCATCATACAACTGCAATTTTTCTTGAAATTAATGAGTTTTTGGCATTTTATTGTCAAATGACCCATAGTATTACACTTTATATGTGAAAAAACTTTTGTTTCTATTTGTTACACGGAATTTGTTGTAAATGTAACAAAATTTTCTTTGAATGGAATATATTTATATTTCTAAATACTGTTCTTATTTTGTGGAAAAGAGTTATCTTTTATTATTCATATTTGACTCTTTTACTACTGACGATGAATAACATATTATTTGATAATTAATATAATTTGAAGAAAAAATTTTAGTTGTGTAAAAAAATGTGTAGCTTGCTGTTTACTTTTTTCGCTGGCACCGTAAGATATCTACTTATGAATTAAGAACTATGCATAGTAGTTTCATTTAGTATTTTAGTTAGAAATAAATTAATGAGACGGGGAAGTGATTATTAAAAATATTGTAAATAATGTAAATTTTCAGTTTCTTTATGTAAATCCTTTCCATTATTCCTAACTTTAATTAAAATATTTTTTCTACACGTGAGATGAAATAAATATTTTTTTCTTATATGTCAGATGTCCGTTATTCTATATCTAAAACATTAACTTAATTTATATTTTATAAATTAATTGCTCCAACTTAAGTTTTAAATCATTTGTAATTACATACTACTTTTAATTTTTCACATGAGAAATTTATTGCTTATGATATTAATACATTCAATAAAATAATAATAATGACTTGAGGAAATTTCTTTGTTTCTTCTTTCCATTGTCTTCTCTAAATCAACATTCGTAAATTATAAAATTTTTGTAAATGACCATTTCCTGTTTAGCATACATGACATAATGCTGTTAGACATATATATATATATATATATATATATATATATATATATATATATATATATATATATATATATATATATATATAAAATTAATTTATAAAAAATAAATTCAAAAGCAAACTGTTTATAAATATGAAATATTTTGAGATTTGTTAATGTTAGCAAAAATTATTGCATTTTTAAAAATAAACATTTATGTATGTAAATTGAAATTTGTGTGTTTGATTTTATTGTACATATGTTCTATAATAAAAGTTCTAAAGTATGTGTAAATTTATTTAATCTTTCTTTTATCCTAATTTTCATGTAACCGGGATATCATTCACTTGTTGCTAAAAATTTGCTCTCTCTCTTATTTAGAAATGATATTTACCTTTATTTTTAATTTATATTTATTTAGAAATGATATTTGACTTTTCTTCCCTTCTATTAGAGTTTAAGATTAATAAGTGAGGGAAAATAAATGATTATACACACTTAAATTTTATGAAATAAATTTTTTATACAAATTTTATTGTTTTGGAAAAAGGGGGTAACATGTGTTACCATAATATTTCATATTGATCGTAAAACATTATTAGATATAAGCAATAATCCTAATTGAAAATTCATTTGTATACAAGGTACGAAATTATTTATTTTTACATAAAAAATCTAAATTACAAAACTCAATGAATTTTCATTAGAACGGTAGCTTTAAAAAAGAAAATTTGCATTTTAAACATTTAGTATTAGATTGAATCTAAGTTTGTGCACATTATAAAGTACAAATACATTGGAACTGAGAAATATTGTCGCTATTTAACTCAATTAATTTTCATATAAAAATTTGAATAAATTTACAGAACAAATTAGATTATTCTAATATCTGTGAAAGTTTGTCTTGCTTCCAGAAACGTAATTTTAATTTTAATCTTAAAAATTGCTCCCGACAACGAAACAAGTATTATTTTCATCTCATTTCAATTTCAAAAAAATAATAAAATAATATGAAATTTGCAAAAGAATATGATTAAAAGTGCATCTGTATAAACTATTGCATATTCAATAAAGAAATTGAAGTTGATAGATTAATAGTAAGAGCACTGGTGTTTCGCTACTTGTTTTTATAAATTACATATTTCACCCGCTGAAATTGATAAGACCCAAAAGGAAAATTTTGTGATATGAAGCACAAGATTTATTATTTACTGCATAAAAAAATGTATTACCTTTAATATTTTATATTTCTATTATCTCTTTTATTTTAAACTTTACTTTTCATTATTCAAACACAATATAATTCAAATACTAATTTAATAGTCTTATTTGATATATATATGTATATATATATATATATATATATATATATATATATATATATATATATATATATATATATATATATATATATATATATATATAATATATATATATATATATATATATATATATATATATATATATATATATATATATATATATATATATATATATATATATATATATATATATATATATATATATATATATATATATATATAATTTTTACTGAAGGATTGTAAACAACATGATATTTTATCCCAAATTAATGCTTGAAAAGAAATCAATCACATCTAACAAAATCAGAATTTTAAAAATACATAAAAGTCATGAAAGTTGTAAAGTTTAGGTTGTAATGATTTTTTTTAATTTTTATTTCATGTCTATTTTTATTTTTTAACACATTTTTAAAAGGGAATGTGATAGAAAATGTGTATGCACAGTATACCTTTTTATTCTTTTACTTCGTAATAAAATCACTATTTCAAAAATTTTAAATTTCTCGATAATATTTAGAAAAGTTTCCCGAAATTCTGAATTGCTAATTTATCTTAAGTAAAGTAAAATTACCTAATATGAAAAAGCCTCAACATTAAAACTAATTTTAACAAAATATATGTCCATATCATTATAATTTTATTTTGTGTCTAATTTCATTGCTATAATTTTTTGTTTGCCGAAATTCAAGAAAATTATTTACAAATTCTACAGTATTCTATATATAAAATGGTCGATTTGAATACCTGGCCTAAATGTTACTTTCTTAAACGCAAAAATATTTTTTAAATAATTTATAAAATATTTTGTTTAACTCATTAAATAATTAATGAAAATTGAAATAACAAACGTAAAACAAAATAACATATTTATTAATAAATTTTACGCGTGTAACGTATTTAATTTTAACGGTAATCTTTTTATTGATTAGTAATCCAAGTTGCTTATAAATTCTAAGGAAAAATTATTATTTTCTGATGTTTGTTAAGAATTTCAATAAGCTTACATGCAGCATAAAACTTAATATAAATTTTATAAATATGGGCAAGCTGTGCATATTTAAAACTTTACATTGAATATATTCTGTATCCATAAGAATTGTTGGATAAAATTTTGAGTCACATAATATCATACTTTTATCTTTTAAAACATAAGTATGCTAGAACAGAGGCCTTTTAATCATGATTTTTACTTTCACAAATTCAATGTTTTATCATTTACATGCATACATATTTTTGATCATAAATTTTTCTCAAGAAGTTTGAGCTATTTATAACTGAAGTTTGAATCTCAAGAAGTTGACAAATGATAAAATTGAGGGAATTGTTACCTCGATTGTCTAAAAGGATTTCCATAGAAAAATAATTATATGTAGTGTTCAGAGGTATTAG
Organism: Latrodectus hesperus; assembly: GCA_037975125.1. NCBI lineage: Eukaryota > Metazoa > Arthropoda > Arachnida > Araneae > Theridiidae > Latrodectus > Latrodectus hesperus. The sequence continues at coordinate 73,614,255 of CM075853.1, read as the reverse complement.
AAGGCCTGAGAACTAATGGCGTCATAGCCAAATTTCAGGGCATTTGTAATAAATAAATAGAAGAATAATTAATGTGAACCACACATATGATATCAACATTGATTTCATGTATATGAGAATCTAAGGTATATAACATAAATTTATGTATTGTAAGTATATGTTATAATATATGGGTATTCTTCATTAGAGAAAAGATTAAGCTTCTTAAAATGTTCCTTTATTAATATTTCAAAGTTTGCAATAGTACTACAAATCATTTTAAGAACAGAAAACTTTTTATTATACTATGTATATTAAAAATAACTAAATATCTTCTTCTAATTTGTAGCCTATATATTATGGTATACATACCAATAAATTTAATATATAAATTATGTCAAGAATGTTTCAAAATTTGATTTTTTTTTAATTTTCTAAGCAGCTCTCTACTTAAAAATATTTTGTTTAATCTCAGAAACATGTAAGACAGAGAGTGTTTAAATTTGCATTTTGTGCTCAAACATCATATGATAAGGAACTTTAAATAAAGATACAAAAATCAGTTGAATTTATTAATTGCAAAACAAAGTAAGTTTTACAGAAACATTTACAAATTACGACATCGTTCTAAATTAAGCACTTAATCATCCTATTTTGAAGAATAAAAGTAACATTTAATTTTCATCACCCCTCTACAATTGAAAACTTTAAGGTATTAGATAGCGTCTTCTTCAAGGAATAAATAAGTTTGCTTTAATGAATAACATGAAGAAATCTTATCTTATTTTCTTAAGATAATTATTTCTATGACTTTTAATAATTTTCTTCCAGGTATAAACTACTTAGGAAAACTCTTTAACGTTTCGTTTTTATAATTCATACAGAAACTACAAGCTCATTTTCCAAGTTTAGCAAAGAGATAGCTGTAGTTGAAGAAGATAAATCATAAACAACTTATATTTATATGTTGTACTATCCTGTTATTATAATGTAATAAATTAGTCCAATAAAATATATAAATTGAAGAAAAGTAATGCAAAAAATATTGAATTAAACACACAAATAATGCGCACACTTTTTTATTAGGAAATTAATGTTCCATTCGAATTCTTATCATCCAAAACATATTCCTGTATTAACAGGTTTATTTTACGCTTATATATTAAATAAAATATATGCTAAGGAATTTGAGGCCGCTGTGGGCTGGTTGCTAGGCATTATCAGAACGTAGTAAGTTCGAATAATAATCCAACTGTTCGCTAGTGGTGGTTGGGGCACGCAAGATTTGTCATGGTAGTAAGGAGCTCTAAATGAAATAATAACTCTGAAAGCAGCAGGCCAAGTTGGTAGGTTAGTCTTCTACCATTTTGGTTTTCTGCCGTATTAGTCTCTGTTTCTAAATTTCGAAGAACTGCCCCCTTGCTCAGCTAAATACTTTTCAGGCTTGAGGCAAAAATCAGTTTGTGTCTATAAGTCTTGAAACTCGTGAAAATAGATCTCACAACTTTCCTCATAAACGGCATAAATTCATGTACTTAATCAAAGTATCTGACGATCCAGACGAATAAGACAAATAATTAAGAAGTTTGACCTGCAGCACAACCTTTGAAGCAATTTTAATTAATTATATTATTATAGTTTTGTATCACATCAGTGCATCAATTCTACTATTCTAGCTGTATTTCTCCTTTTATAGTTTTACATCCAGATATCATGTAGTTGGTTGCATATTACGAAGTTACAGATTAAGTTTTTTTTTGTTAAGAATTTGGTTTAATATTTTCTTTTATAGTTAAAAATACTTCACTAGGCATGAATTTCCCGAAACTAGTCCCTTATTGAGACAAAAATCTCATTCTGTTAGTTAATTAAAACAGAAAAAATATTTTTGCATTAAATATACATAAAAATAAAACATTCACAGAAGAATTATTTTCTACAATTTCAGAAATTAGATTGATATCAGTAATTTTTTACAATAAAGTTTAAACCAAATTGTAAGTATAAACGAATATATTTGTGGCCAAGTTTTTAGTGATTAAGAACAATAAGAATTTTTTTCAGGGGTGCTATGAATTAAGCGGAACACTAGATCAATGAAGGCAAAATATGAACTCCTAATGCTATTGGAATATATATAACAAATGGTCGCTTCTTTTGCTTTGAATATTTCGCCAGTTTATTCCAACATTTCTGGTATTTTTCATTTATTTACTTAAAAATTCTTGATTCTTTGAGAATGTATCATATGTTTCAATGTATTTGTTAAACAATATATTTATAAGGATAATATATTTTCCGTATATGACAGGATATAGAAATAAATACCTCTATCATTTTGCCTATCTTTAAAATTGAATTTTGAAAATATAGTTGTTACTTGCAGAAAGAAAATTATACATACAAATATTGTTTAAATATTAATATCTACTTGTGCTTTTTAAATACTATGAAATAGAAATCGTAGAAATAACAAAAATTTAATATATTATTTCTGTGTTAAAATTGCAGCATCGGAATCAAATTTAAATTTAATGCTCTAATGATTTGTACTGGTACAAATAATCAATTAAACGTCCAAAATAAATAATATTAGTTGTTTAAAATTAGAATTCGGTGTAGAAATAATTTTTGCAATGTGAACTGCTATATGACGAGGCATAGAGTCAAACTGGCTTCGAATGTCCACATTGGAGTAAAAGTATCATGTTCTTTATATACATACTCAAAATCCATCTACAAAAACAAGAGATTACGAGTGAAATAGCCATCATCAAAATCCCAAACATTCCCATTAAATGATATATTCGATCTGAGAAGAAACCTTGAACATAACTTGTAACATGGGGATAGGTATTATCCTATAGAAAGTTAGCTTCAGAAATATTTTGAATTGTAGAAATGACTACAATCTCCAACATATACCAATTGTCATTTATTCATAATTTGTGGTACATACGAGATGACACCGACGACATGAATCACGATATTTTCAGTTATGAAGTTCTTTGTTGTGTTCTCCAAAATGTGAAACTCAGCTCTTAGTATCTAATACAAATGTGGCTATCACAGTAAATTAATATAAAAGGCTATTCATCAACAGAAATCGCATGTTGCTGATCCGAAATTAAATCTTTTTAGTGAACTATTTGAAGCCATATACGTAGATGGCTTTGTGTTAGTGTGGAGTGTTTTCTTGCAGTTCAAGGTTATGAAAACGTCAAAGAATTCATAAAACAAACAGAAGTGTACCATCTGAAGTTATGTGAAACTACATGTGACATCACTGCCATTCAGACTGGAAAATACCATTATGAATTGAAGTTTTTTTTTTTTTTTTTTTTTTTTTTTTACATTTCCGGATTTCGAACTTTTTCTGTTCTGTATTATTTCTTCATGGCTTGCATACTTGATTTTATTTATATTTATATGAAACTATTTTGCAATTTATTTTAAATTGAGTGATTTTTGTGCAATAGGTTATACAGAAATAACTGTTTTAAATTAATATTATATATACACACACACATACTATATTCAAGTAATAAATCAAACATCCGTAATAAAAATACCTCTCCTCAAACAACATTTTTATAAATAAAATTGTTACGTATGGCAATCTTTTTAATACATTTAATTATTTTTTTCTAGAATAATATAAGTTGCAATTTTCAAACATTTAATGTAAATTCTAATGTTTTCTATTGTTATTGCTCCACAAAAACTGAAAATTTTATTTTTTACAGTAAAAATCGTTAATTTATTACGTACTGCAAAAATCAAATATATTTTAAAGAAATTCGGTGAGACTTTGTCTTGTTATCTAATATAAGTGATAAATTTTTAAGTATAGTTAATCTTAATTTGCATGATAATTATAAAGGTGTTTAAGCATATTTATCACAATTCATAAATTAATAATGTATCTCTCTTTTTTTAGTTTTTATGTTAATAACCTGTTATAATTTTGAAACAATCTTTTCAAATAATTATTCTTATAATTAAGATTAACAAAATTTTAGTTTGTTGATTATTATCTTTTTTTTCTTCAGATTAAATCCGAAACTATGCAGAAGGTAAAAGACAGTTATCAATTTTATAATTCTACTAAAATTCAATTTTCTATTAATTAAAATACTGAGTAACTTTGCCTTTAAAGATAATAAAACATAAAATAAAAGTGTTCCTTAAACTATATTTTGCTCTAATGAAATTCACTTTATTGTAGTGCATGAAATGCTTTCAAAAAATTCTTATTAATATAATTACATTTAAATATAGTCTAAGTTTGAAATTATTTTGAACAAAAAACATTATAAGTAATATTTCATGTGTACATACATAAAACATATTATAATTGCCGACCAACTTGTCTAGTGGTCAGCGTGCCTGACTACTGATAAGGAGGTCCTGGGTTCGAATCCCGGTTCGGGGATGGATGTACTTTCTCTCTATCTATCCTGTCTTTGTCCTTACTACGTATGAATGAAGTGTGAATGGTTGCCTACATTATAAACGGGTACCTATGGCATGTGTGTAGAGCAAAGTCGTACTTTCACCTTCATGGTGCTCTGATTAAAACGAAAGACGCTCCCAACCGACTTAATTCGCATAACATAGCAAGCTTAGCTTGTTCAAGTGCCATTAATAAACAACAGCATATTATAAGTACAAATTTATTCCATCCATGTAACTATATGTATCCAGCCATATAATGTAAATATTATATCTATACATATACAATATGGTTAAATAAAATTCATAATATTTTATGCTTAGTATCATTTATATCATTTTTTTTACTTATTTATATCATTTATATCATTTTTTTTACCTATAGAGTGCATTAAAGCACGTGTAGCCTAAGTTTATATAGTTTTTCACAAGTGGTATGAAATTTCGGCTTTGAAACTTAAATGTCATTTAACTACAGATGTAGCAGAATTTATATTTGGTTCAATTTAACATTTTCTTGGCATAATGAAAAGTTTATAAAACTAAAAATAAATAAAAACTATACAAAACCACAGCAGAAATAAAAACAGCAATCACTACATACGTGTTGATAGGCTCAGTACAATTTCAATTTATCCTTTATTTACAAGAATAAAAATGTGCATATGATATTCGCAAGAAAAGCATGGCAGATGAAAATAATATGATTTCATATTTCGATTCAGTTTGTAAAATTACATTACAATAACAATTTAGTTTTTTGTAAAGAAAACTATGTTGATAAGTTTATAGTTATATTAATTGTATTACTATAATAATTATAATAAGCTTAAATAAATAAAATAACATTATTTTATTTTTATCTATTGTAAGAAAGTTTGTTCATTATAAAAAAGTAAATTTGTTCAATATTATTACTAATTGTATTTATCTATCATCTTTACTTCTATTGCAGAAGTAAATACAAAATATTCAATATTATGTGTTATTTATCAATTTAAACAATAAATTTTATTCTATTTTAATTCACAAATATTTTATTGAAAATTGTATAAAATAATCCCAGTTTCAATAACAATATTTTTCTGTTAGGTAAATTTAGATGAGTAAACATTCACAGTTTCTTTTAATATTTAATTTCATGTTTATATGACTAAGTAAAATTTATCATGAAGAGAGATAATTTAATAGAAGCATATATGGAAATTTAATTTCTGTAGTATTAGCTTTTTCATATTAATTAAATTCTTATTTTAAAATTATGATAACAGTTAAATAAATATTTGTCGAACATGCAGTGTGTAGAGCGCTAAAAAGTTACAATAAAATATTCAATAACGTGTGATTAAAATGTAACAATTTTACCAGCAGCCTATAAGAAATTTGCAATTTTTATAATAATAAAAAAATTATTCCAACTTAACTCCTGTTTTATTGGTGTTACAATATTTTTATTTAAATAAAAAAACGATTTATTAAAATGTAATTGTACATTTTAAGAGTTTTGTTATATCAGTACAACTATATAGACTATTAATATTATACTAATTATTAAACTTCACTTCTATTAACTCTTTAACACTTTGAGTTTCCTAAAAAAATATTATAAATGAAATGTGTCATTTTTAAGACATAGTAAAAAATTTATTTAAGAATGAAAATAAAATAAAATGTTTTTTAATATCAAGTCTATAAGTATACTTTAATGCTCTCATTTTAAATGGGGAATCTATATTATAGTTAAAATTAATCAAAATTAAACTAAGTATATTTATTTATACATACATGATCTCACCGTGACTTAGATACTTAGAGCAATAATCTTATTTAATCTTATTATATGTGAAGTTATAGAATTTTAATATTGACGTAATGGAATATCCATTTTATTCATTAATGAAGGCTGGGGAATGAAAAATGTATAGTGATCGCAATGTCCTCCATTTGAACTGATACCTCTGGAGATGGTAGACCAAGTCTGAGGCCTTCCGCTTGATCCTTGCTTCTAAGTTATAACGTTGTGTTGCTTTGTTATACTATAAATTTACCATCACTTCCGGCCCTTGTAGTGCTGTTGAAAGCTGATAATCCTTGTAGCCGGGCATAAGAAACAAGTACATTCTGATACAAACAAAAATTATGAATTGAAAACCAACCATATTACGTTGTAAACAGCAGAAAACGCTGGAATTGTATTCAATATAAAGTATTCATTTATACTATATTGGTTTTGATTCAACCAAAATCATTTATTTTCCAACACTTAACTAAATATTGGATTGTCAAAAATGATAAAAAAAACAGTTTATTCTCCAATTGAGCCTATTTTGGGAGAGAAAAGTATAAAATCTGAAAAGTCGTATTAGATGGTAATCCTTTGAAATAAATAAACAAGGTTGTATGAGTATTAAGAAATCCACTTTTATGGATTTCCTTTACATGTCTTTCGATTCTAAAAGATTATCCTTTCCCATAAATAAAAGAAACATTTTATGGCTTAATGCATTGGAAATTGTATTTCAAATGTATATGTAATAACCAGAGGATAAGAATACTTATTTGAAAGCCTTAGACATTTCTGATTCAGCTCAGCCTTTTCATCTGCTGTATAAAACTATGTTGTCTTAACATCAATTTTCAATCTGTACATTAATTTTAAGTGGAAATGTCTTTAATATTATTTCTGATGTTTAAATTAAAATATTTCTGTTATTGAAATTATATATATATATATATATATATATATATATATATATATACATATGCATATATATTTAGTTTTTAGAAGTTGTAAATAAAATGAATGAATGTGTGTGAAATAATATTTATACCAATTAATTATGATATGTATTATTATTTTGAATATACCGAAAATTACTTTTGTGATGGTAGTTATGTATGCAATATATATAATAATTATGTATATTTGAAAGGAAAACTGAGAGAAAAATATGTATTATATCTGTATTATATCTTTCATGTATTAATATTACATTAATATATTTAGAAACATATATATATATATATATATATATATATATATATATATATATATATATATATATATATATATATATATATATATATATATATATATATATATATATATATATATATATATATATATATATATATATATATATATATATATATATATATCATTTGTAGTTGATTTGTTCATTATATTTATAGTTCATTTTACGAATTCAAAGCCATTTTAATTATTTCCAATAAATCATGTATAAACTGAATTAAAACATGATATATGTAATTGGATAAGTAAAATCTTTAGAAACAGCCGAATTCGTATAATGAATCATAACCACAAAATATATTAAAATTAAAATTTCAATTCATTTTATTTTAAATCTAAAATGTTAGAAATACCGAAACAATCATTGTTTTACAAAATTTAATAATTGCACAACAATTACTAACCATAGAACTGACAAACATGGAAATCTTTGTTTTTGAACCTTTCGTTCCATATTAAATTTATTATGCAATTGAATTTCTATGTTTAACTAGAATACCTATTTTAAAATCAATGACGACGCATGAGGAAAATAGATTGAATGCAAAATGATTTGCTGTTCCTTAAATTAGTTAGAGTTTCATAAAACTAAATACTTCTATACATAAGAAGAATATAAATTTGTTGTCTGTTTGACACATTTACAGTTTTCTCTTTAGTATTCAAATATTATTGAACCATTGGTTTTGGAATATAATACTATAAATGGATGAGATGTCTCGTTACAGCATCTGATATTGTTTGGCATAGACTAGATTTTATGGCTTCAAAACAATGGGAGATCTAAAGCGGGGCGAATAAAGTGTAGAAAATGTAATTCTTTAAACATGTGACTCTCTCTCTCTCTCTCTTCATTCATTACATACTCTCTACATAATTTTTGAATTACCTAACTCTTTCCTAATATTTAAAATACTTTATTTATTTGTATAATATATATTGTTTAAAACTTAAGCTTAAAATTTCATAAACACAAGAACAATTCGCATGACAAATATTCTATAGAATTTATCCTTTGTCATTAAATTGAAGTAATATATTCGTATAAATCCGAATATAATTTTATCTGGTATATTTTAAAACTAAAAATTGAATATAATTGTAGCTAACACATATTTTTATAACAAAATTAGATATATTTAATTGATATGAAATCAAAATTAATGCATTTACTAAGAATAACTTTAAATATTTTATATGACATTTTGAATTAAGTAAAATTGCTTGGTAAAATTATTTCGATTTTATAATTAATTTTCTGTTTTATTTCTTGTTCAATATAAAATTTTCATCAAATTTAATCTACTTATGTCTTGATAAAATAGAAGCACTAATTTATAATATAATTTGAAAAACCTATTAAATCAATTAAAATAGTTATTGTGTTATATTTATTATTCTGTAATCTCTTTCAAGGATCATTAAAATGTATTACGTTCTCAAAAATGATTTTTATACATATCTAAAATAATATCACGCAATTTCATTTGTACTAAATGATGTGGAGTTCATCTTCATTGAATATATTTATTTTTACAATTTTTTGCGTTAGATGTTTACATTTATTTGTTTTTACCTACATTTCTACCATATATATGCTAAAAATTCAGGGAAGAGAAGAAAGAAAAATACAATGTCTTCATAGATGTTAAGTATGAAATTTTAATATAATAATTTCAGAAATGAAGTTTTTTTCTAGAGCCAATATACTCTTACAGAATTAACAGAAACAAAACTGCCTCATGTCCTCATATAACAATATTTCTTTCCAAATACTTATTTCCTTTGGTATTTTTAATAGTATATTTATTTTTTATTTCTTACATTTACATAAAAATATTTCTTTTACTATTCTATTATACTCCCGCAATCGATCATCGAAGAGTTTGCTGAGCAGTCTCCGCCGGAAATAAATTTTATAGTTTAAGTAAGTTTTATCAATATTATTGATAACTATTTAGTTAATGAAATGCAAATAAAATGTTTGCGCTATTTTTTAGTAATTTCGAAAAACGTCAACATTTTTTGAACAATATACAGTTCAAATATTCTTGAGAGTAATGTGATATTTTCTTTCCGATTAAGATGATTATCATTCTGGAATTGTACCCAAATTTCTTAATTTTTTTCTAAAAATCAAATGCTTGATAATTTTATAAGTAACACATAAAATAACACATTACTATAAAATATTTATTTCTGAATATTACTAGCTAATTTTAACGAGTCCTAACATAAATATTTAATAGTTTTTAAGAAACTGAATCAAAAGAAGTGGAAATATATGGAATACTATTGTTAAGGCGGGAAATTGCGCCAAAAATATCTTTTCCAATTTCAACAGTTTGCTTAAAGAACAATAGAAACCATCTTTACAGCAATATAAGATTAGAATTCTCAGCAATATCTGAAAAAAATTCATAATTAACAGAATATTGTATAAGAACTAGAAGAGTTTTTTTGATAAATAGAGAGTTAAAAACAAGTTCCTCTAACCATATTAATGTTTTGAATTCAAAAACACATAATTTTAAAAAGTTCTTCAAAATTTCTGAGCCTTTTGTTGCTTTGTGATAGCAGATATTCTAATTCAAATTAAAGTAGTTTTTGCGATATGATTAAAAACTTTTTATGCAGTGTTGCTTTTAATTTAGCTATTAATACTAGATTTTAAGCATTTAAAATGTCTTATATATATAAACAAAGCTCATTATAGTATTAAAACCCACATAGAAATTTAATTTGATAATTTGTTTCAGACTTGAAGAATGCCGTTAAAAATTTCTATTGAAATTATCTTCTCAAAACACTGTCAATAATATAAGTTTTTTCTCGTAATAATTTTTATTTATTCTGTTGAGCTATTGGATAAAGAAGACCTGCTATTACTCCTAAAACTTTACTTGCCTTGATTTGCTATGATAATAACATTTGATGACACTATTAAAATATCATACTTCTTTGATAGTCTTTGACAAGTTCCTCATTCAATCATTTCTTTTTCTATAATATTTAGAAACGTAAAACCGATATGTAGATATTTTTAGAAGCAGTATTTTTTGTCACACACACACCACACTTTGAGCTAATATAATACCAAACATTTTTAGCAATACATATATATATATATATATATATATATATATATATATATATATATATATATATATATATATATATATATATATATATATATATATATATATATATATATATGTGTGTGTGTGTGTGTGTGTGTGTGTGTGTGTGTGTGTGTGTGTGTGTGTGTGTGTGTGTGTGTGTGTGTGTGTGTGTGTGTGTGTGTGTGTGTGTGTGTACTGCTTGATATTTAAAATGCAACACCAAAAAGTAGTGGCCAGAACATTATGCTAATTTCAAGGTCAACGCTCTCCTTACCAAAATGTGCAGCTCTCCAAAACACGCAGGATGAGATAAAATTAGAGGAACCGACAGAGTGGGCTTTATTCGCGCTGTTATTCCTGCTTGGAAATTAATCGTTGAAAGTTTGTTCTTGTCGCAAAAGTCGCCTGAAATTACTAAGAATTCCAGGCCATCATCGATGGAACCATTTGTACCAGGCAGAGATTTTACGAGGGGCATAGAGATCGAACTGAGAAAGGCAGGTGTGTTCTTGAGGCAAATAGCCGCTGGCAGGCACCTGGACATTTCAACAGTGTTCGACTGAGGGGAAAACGATTGAAACAAAGAACTGTGGAACGTTTGGGAGTGCTGGTACAGCATGAATAACGTCAGTACGCGTGGACCGACGTGGCCTACGACAGGCGGTGGAGGCCCCGTAATTATGGCTACAGAAATTCTGCAACATGTGCTTGCCACGCTGAATACTCGCATATCTAGCGGAATCATTTGCCATCGATTGGTTGCTAGTGGCCAGCGGTCAAGGCATCCGCTAAGAAGACTGCTATTAACCCCACAGTATCGACGCCAACGTCTAGAATAGTACAGAATTAGAGCAATATTGAGGACGGCATGGCACAGGATCGTCGTCTCAGATGAGTCATGCTTCTACTTCTTCAGTGATCCTCACTGAGTACGAGTATGGCGTTAATGTGAAGACGGATCCGAAAATGAAGTAATGAACCCCCACCCCGCGAAAACATCATCATGATTTGGTGATCCATTCCGTACTATTCCAAGCTACCTCTAGTTCGTTTTCACGTCACTATGCAGCCCAACTTCACTTGAATAACTTGCTGCTGCCATTGACACTCCCCTATATTCAGGGCGTGCGCAATGCCCTGTATCAGCAGGATAACATCCAACTGCACATTTCTGCATATAATTGCATATATAACATTCTCCGACTGCATATATACATATATATATATATATATATATATATATATATATATATATATATATATATATATATATATATATATATATATATATATATATATATATATATATATATATATATATATATATATATATATATATATATATATATATATATATATATATATATATATACAGTATGTCCACTAAAGTCCCTTGCCACCCTCTTAACTTCGGAACGGCTGCTGCTATATTCATAAAAGTGATGTCTAGGTATAGTAAAGTAGCCATGCGCTACTGAATGAAACCACCTACCAGGCCACCTAGTGGAAAACTGTGGAGTTAGCATTCGTATCTCGAAAACGGAACAAGATAGGTAAAAAAAGTGATTTACAAAGTTGTAGAGCATCCTTGATTTAGTACGGAAAGATACCTTGTAGGCATTAATGTGAAGAATACAACGGTCAAAACGCGTATCTTTTCGTACTAAATCGAGGATGCTCTACAACTTTGTAAATCACATTTCCTCTTTATCTCGTTCCGTTTTCGAGATAGGAATGCTAACTCCTTAGTCTTCCACCAGGTGGCGCAGTAGTCTGTTTCATTCAGTAGCGCATGGCTACTTTACTATGCCTAGACACCACTTTTATAAATATAGTAGCAGCAGTTCCGAAGTTAAGAGAGTGGCAAGGGACTTTAGTGGACATACTGTATATATATATATATATATATATATATATATATATATATATATATATATATATATATATATATATATATATATATATATATATATATATATATATATGTAAAGCAGCAGAAACAATTTAAAGCAATAAATATACAATATAAAATAAAGAAATCAAAAAATACAATACCAACCCATATATATTACAGAAAATCTAACCAGCTAAAGAGAGATAGGGCATTATAAATTAGTTAGTTTGACATTCTTTTTTACTTTAATAAAAAAATTAAAGTAAAAAAGCATGTCAAACCAAAGTAAAGAAACACATAGTAGAAGAAACTAAAGGTATACATTCAAAATATAAATCCAGAAAATAAGAATCTATTAAAAAATTTGTATATATATATATATATATATATATATATATATATATATATATATATATATATATATATATATATATATATATATATATATATATGATATATATATATATATATATACTGAGTAACTTCGATTCTTTGTTTCTTTCAAAAAAATTAAAGCAAATTATTCATTATTTTATCTCAAATTATTTTTATAATCTCTATCTTTTGTTCAACGTTAACAACTTTACCATGTGTGAAGAAAATTTGTTGTTACATTACCTTTCATGAAAAATAATAGTTATATTATTTTGCAAACAGCATGTAAATAAATTGCCTCTGAGCAATTTTCATATTTTATTAAATAAGATAACTAGGTTTATCATTAGTGAAAAATATTTAAAAATCAAAGTTTGAAACTATCTTCTTTCGTCATGAAATTTAAAAGTTCTGAGAGATTAGTTACATAATAAATCTGATAAAAGAAAGTTTCGCTGATTGTTCAAGATTTACTAATATGACAAATATGGTTTCTAGAAAATTTAATTGTTAGGCTCAGTCTATTCCTTCTTCGTATTTTTCTTTTAAAAAACAATTATATTTATAATTATTCCTGTTTTCTCATTTTACCTATAATGCCCTTAAAAGATGTGAAATTTTATAAGAGAAGTAAAAGACATAAAAAAAGCTCTTGATATTAACTACGTGAAAATTCGGGCTAAATATTTGCTTCAAATAATGAACTGTTTATGACAGTTAAAGTATTTTATACAGGTACTAAAACAGTAAAAATATAAAATTTACAGGAAACAAAAAACTATGAAGATTGAGGAATTAATAAAACTCAATAAAATTAGCTTATAATATGCGAGCATGAGAAAGTTAAGAAACAGGCATTATTTGCTATAAATTTTCATGAAATCATCTGAGAGATATGAAATTCCGAAATGAAAGACAAAACTTTATGATTATGAAAGAATAATTGCACAAATATGTATACAATGCACATAGTATAGAGCCAAACAAATATAAGTACTTTAGGAACTCACATCATCTTTACACCTGGTTGTCTGTTCAAGAATATAAACAAATATACTTCCCTTAGTATGGGACCGAGCTGGCAGCCGAATGGTTAACGCCCTTGCCTTCGGTTCAACAGTTCGTGGTTTCGAATCCCACCTTGGGCATGGATGTTTGTAGTGGTTCGGAATCCATTTAAACCGTAAGTCCCGGTCTAATTAGCCCTCGTGTGCAGACCGTTGAGCGACAAACAAAAAAACCAATCCCTTAGTATGGGATTTGACCTCTCCTGACAGACATGGTTTCTTCATTTCATCTCTCCATAACCAGCACCAGATTTTTCAACAGTTCTTGCGATAAGTTTACTCATTCCTCAATCAGCATTTGTTTCAAATATTATGTGTTCGTTGGAAGATGTAATCATGCTACGAGACATTGCTTCAACAATTCATCTGTATAAAAAATGCAGTGCAGTATACATTGTAAACAGCAATGCAGCACATATTACCAGGTATTTAAATCTAGCTATTCAGTAGATCCGTCCATTTAAACGATATGTTCCCTTTCTAATAGCTGATGAACTGCAGAAATCTCATGTACTTATGATTATAATCCATAAAAGCGAAGTTTACTCTAATGTACGTTTGTAACAGACAAACATGGATTAGGATCATCTTCTTACAATAATGAACTCTGGTAACAGAACTTCTCTCAAATTGTGTAGCTCAACCTGCCTGTTCAGTACAGTGCCTCCAAAGACGACAACTCTAGGACCACCGTAATGGTTTCTATCCAAAATGTTACTGCAATGAAAGTGGATTACAACCTCTCTTCAATAATTCATCGGTTTTAAGAATCGTTTGTGCGACTGAAATGATTCTCATTTGGAAAAGAACATGATTCGAGATGTCCAAATTGTGTGCTCTTTGTACCATACTAAATAGTATCACCGATGCTCAACATTCAAAGGGAATCAGTGTTCGAGACGATGGGGAAATACCACCTTTTTTAATACCCACCTCTGGACGCATTAAACCTCTGCACCAGTCACCTGTTTACAGTCCAGAATTGCTGAGCAATGGAGCTTGCTTATTTCGCCTGCAGGAAGATACATCGGTCATCTACTATATAGTTGCTTCCTAAAGTGCGCACACTTGCAATTTTTCTAGCAGCTGTACTTTAATGACACATTATTTAATGGTCTTCTTCAAGTGTGAAAGTAAACTTTTGTTGATTTCGAATTTTTCGCTTACACTCGTCACACTAATACCTTTTCCAGATTTCCTCTCATTCTTCCATTCTTGATATGGTGATAAAATAAGGAAGAGTAATTCTAACTTATTTTTACAGACATATTTTATGAAATATATCACTTTCACTTACTATCATCTTTAATTGATTACCTGTGCTTCCTTTTATTGTACCTTGATTCTGGCATTTGCACAGATTGATCTATTGAATTGCATGTTTATTGCAAGAGCACCTTTTCAGCAATTTCCTGGCTAACTGCTTTAAATTTATATCATTGCGTATGTTTTACACACCAGTGTATCAGTATTTTGGGAGGCGAATAATTTGAGAACATCATCATTGAGGAGGGTTATTAAATTAAAACTCCAAATCCACTAGACAAAGTTTACGAATCCGCATTATTTTAAATAACAGTAAATAAATCATTCAGATTTAATTTATTTTGCTTTAAATATGAAACATTAAGGTAAAACAGGCAAGTTGTTTAGTTATCATTCAGTATTATATAATCTCAATTAAGAAATCCATGGTGCAATTACTCTGCAATGTATTCTATTAAAGCATAAGCGAATATAATTTTTGTTAAATGGAATATATTAAGTGGCTGATAATTCAGAGTAAAGGAACACATTCTTAAGCGATTTCTGTTTTATAAAATAATTTTAAGATATCATTAGCTAAAAAATGCCTAGAATTAATCTGGATAATTTGTATTGATAAAAAAGCATTATTTTTGAAAAATTTTAGGTAATCATTAAATCAATAAGAAATGAATTAGTTAGGAAACCTTTAAGTTCATATTTATTCAGTGTACAACTGCGGAGTTTATCAAAATATTCATTAGGAGAAATATATTTGTGTTCTTGATCCATAATAAATTAAATTAGTTTATTCCCGTATCACACCTACATTTATGAATTGATTTAGCAGCAGATTATATTTATGTAATGCAAAATATAGCAGGAAAGGGCGTATATAAGTGATTTAATAATAGCTAAATTAATGTTTTTTTTTAAATTTTAGTATCCTTAACAACTTGTTACTACACGCATTCTACAAAATGTGAAATATATTTCAAATCGCTTATTTCTGTTACATTTTTCTAAATTTTTTCTGAAAAAATTGCGGGTAGTTGTAATTGCAGTTAGATAATACTTTCACATCTAAAACAAAATACTCTAAAAAACTCTTGTTAATAGTTTATTTATTATAGATAACTATATTTTTGTTCATGGTAATTTATCCTGTATATAGTTTTGAGTTTAATTTTTATATAAGCTATCTACCTTTTTATGTTGCAATCGTTGTTAATTATGCAAAACTGTAACGTTTATGCTTAAATAATTACATTAACATATTTTTATTTAAAGCATAGTTTTAATTCAAATATTTTATGAATTGTACAAAAATTTTATATTTCATATTCAATGACAGTCCACTTTTCATTTACATTTTCTAATGGAATTAGTACCATAAATTCAGAGAAAAACATCAAAGAAAGTATGAACAAATTCTAAATTTGATTTTTTACACAAATATTTTTTACTTCAAGTCATCATAAAAAGGTTCTTCCACATGGATAGAGCAAAATTCTAGTTTTCGTATGTCATTTTTTCCTTCCTTTCTAAGTAAAAATATATATCTCTCTTTTTGAGCGCTGGAAGGAATTGTTCTTTATATTTCGTGCTTAGAATGAAACCATAAATTCCTTTTCACACATTTTTTCACAGTGTTATTTTTTATTCTTTTCATTTCTCTCTTTGTTAGTGAGCATCGTCTTTTTGAAAACAAGACTCGTCAGGAATTTTTAAGGCATAATGATTTTTAAAAGTTCGAAACAATGTTTGCATTGCAAAATGCTGTTCGAATAAAACAAAGCTATATTTAAATAACAAACAATGTTTAGCATTGACTTATTATACGTGAAAACCTATTTGTATATATTTCATTATACATAGCTTTATTTTTATCATCACTGATTTTCACACTAGATTTTTTGATATTTAGATGTAATATAATTTTTCATGGATTCAATTTTAATTCTTAAATTTAATAACTTAAATTAAACAAACAATTATTTTTTTCATTTCATACAAGAAAAATATATTTTTAACATACTAGTTTCTTTTAAGCTTCTTTTGAATACAATTATTTTTTCTTTTTAAGGTATACTTCAATAATCTCACACATTATGTTACAATCCAGCTTAATACTTTTATTGCAAAATTTTATCTAAACATATTCCTCTTTAGCTAATGCGTAAACTTAAACTTTATATGAATAATAAATTAAAAAGAAATGTGTTCCACTTGAAATTTTTGGAATGCCTGAAATTCTCCGGAAGATATTTATGCATTATTGGAAAATATTTAGAAAATTAAATACCTTAAATTTAATTATTTAATTTTCTATGTATAAAGTTTAGGGTTCATTAATTTTAATATTCTGTTTTCGATAATTACAAACGAATAATTTTCCAGAAAAATTGTTTTTAGTATTTTTTATAATTTCTTTTTTGGTTACAAAATTTATTGCACAAAAATGTTTCATTGAAGCATATATTCCTTTTTAAAATAAATTGATAATTATGTTGCTGAACAAAATTATATTTTGTTAGCTTGCAATAATTCATTACATAAGCATTTTAACAGCAAATGAATGGCATTATTTTTATTTGTTGGTAAAAACAAACCTAGAAAAAATTCAAGTAGATATTTTTTTCTTTAAGAAATCAAATATGTAATGGTCGTCCCTCCACGATAAAGTCTTATGTATATGCAATAACCACTAAACGTGCTCGGAAATATTCTAAAGATACAGAAATTGGTTATTCTTATATCCAAAAGACATATAAATAAATATAGTTTGGGACATTTGAGAAGGAAATTAAAACATTAGTGCATTGAAGGTGATTTTCTTATAGACCAACATATGGGGTCACGAAATTATCAAGAAAAGTAATCCAAGTTAATGTAATACATACAGTATATTGTTACCATATGTGTTACAATATATATGCTGGGTAATATGTACTGCATATGAGCTTTTAATGTTAATGATTACTTTTATGATGATTCTCTCTTAAAGAAATCGTGTGATTTTCTGTACTCGATGAATGTTGATTTTTTTTCAATTCATTTACGAATTTAAATAAATAATTATCATAAAGCAGAAAAATAAAAATACTCAGCAGATGCTGATCTTGGTATTATGTATTTTTCTACTGTATGTATGTTTCATCTATTGTGAGTATTTTTATTTTTCTGCATATATATTTATTATATTTTTTTTAACTAAGTTTTTTTAATACACTCTTCGGGGGAATTGCTCGAAGATATTTAGACATTTGTCCTTCGAGCATGTCAAAAAAGAGTGTTCATTTTGCATAGCTAGCTATCTCCCTCCTAATGAAGACGTGGTCCTTATGCTATCTTCTTGTCATTTGCATCATATATTTTAATATTTTTCCAATTTTATATTTCTGGTTTCAAAATTTTTCATAATTTATCTAATTTATATTGGCAAATCTTTCTTTAGCTGCTTTTGTGCTGGCTAGATTTCCTATATTGTAATGTTGTATCTATTGTATTTTTAGTATTGTATTTATTACTTTATATATATATATATATATATATATATATATATATATATATATATATATATATATATATATATATATATATATATATATATATATATATATATATATATATATATATATATATATATATATATATATATATATATATAATTTTTTAATAAACTTAATAAGAAATTATGCGAACTTTTTTTAATTTAAGTTTTAGGGTCTTCAGAACGAATTCATAAATTTCACAAAAAGAAATGCATTACAAATCAATGATAGGTTAACGAATAAATCGAAGAGTGAATATTGTCTTGTAATAGATGTTCCTTAACAGATCACCCACTATAGTTTCATTTCGTGTCCATTTACTCCTATTCTATTTCAAGGGAGTATATTTGTTGGGAATATTGTTTAAGGGAGCAAACTAAAAATTGTAAACATTTTTTACAATGTTAAATAGAAAAAAATAGTAATATTTCCCAAACCGAAAGTGAAAGTGCGAATTAAGCAATTTTTAAAATATATGTATGGCAAACATAAAAGTAATTATTATTAGATTATTGATAAATTATTAGATTGAGCGTTCAATTTATTTTTAAGAGATATTTTGTATTTATATATATATTTTAGAATTAAATTATTTTTTCCGTTTGCTTAAATTATCTTCGAAAAATCTTTGTTCTATGTTACTGATATCTAGTCAATTAATTGCCTTTTTATTGCGTTATTTTATTTACGTTCCATAATTTTACTTGCGATTACAATGTTTTTACAATATAAATAATATGAGAAATAATTGTAATAATCATTTTGATCAAGATATGTGTGATTAGATTTAAGTACAACTATCTAGTTTTACACAAAACGAGAACATTAGCAAGTCATTAGTTACAATAATCACGATAATTCTTATTAAAATAAATTCAATGAACTGAAATTCCGAATTTGAATCGGATAATTTTTGCCGAAGCAAAAAGATATTTACTTCTTAAGAAAATATGTAATTAAGTTTTTCGCAATGTAATATGGTTTTTTACTTCTTTTAAGAACTCTGTTAAAATTGTTACACTATAAAGTTAGATTGTAATGTACTTTCTCTTATGTAAGCAAAATCGTGAAAATTTTAAACAGTTTCTGGAAATGTTAAAAAACAATTATTAACCATTAATTGCGATAATTTTGTTATACATTGCAAAAAATGTACTATATTATTCCTATCATTTTTTAAAAATCTATTATTCAGTTTTTAAGATTTATATCGTAAATAATCTTTATACGCATTGTGGAAAATAAAATTCCTATTTTTAATTTGCTATCATAATTCATTCTTTTAGCGTGTGATTTTTTAATATTTCAACTTTATGATTTTGATAATATCTCAAATTGGCAGCTTTGGCAAAAAATTTCATGTTTCATTATCAAAGACATTATGTGTATCTACTTATATAAAATATATGATTTCTGTGAAATTCAACTCATGCAATTCGTCAGAAATAATTTCAGTTGTTTGAATAATCACCCCATCAGACTTAATGTATTTCGCAGGTAGAATGTATTTCGGTATGTGAATCAATGTTTTAAAATGAAAGGTATACTTTTTTATTTCAAATACGAATTGGAATGAAATCTGAAACTTGTGCAAAATATATTCAACAAAAATTACAATTTAATCCATTGCTATGTGGACAGTTATTGTAAATGATAATACAAAAAGTTATATAATATTTGATTAAAAATAAAGTTTCAAAGAATCAATATAATATTATTTGTGAACAAATTACATATTTATCTAAAATTAATTAAAAATTTTATAATTCAGATATTTTATGATAAGACATTATGTTCTTAATTGAAGTACCAATGGATAAAATAACTTTTGATAAAAAGTAATAGATTGAAAATGATACTAAAACTGTTCAAATAAATCTTTTATAATGTATTTGAAACTCCAAATCTTTATCTCGTTAAAAGCGTTTGTGCTTTAGTTTGAATCCAAAAGCTTAAAAGGTTTTAATTTTAAATCACAATGTAAATATTTGACTTTGGATTACTTCAAATTCCTTAAAAGGTTTTGATTGAAGTTTGCTATAAAATTAATTTTCGATTGTCAAATTGTTATTTCGTAGGAGAATTATTTACATTAGCTTTGAGGGGGGTGTATTTTTCTATCAAAAATAATGGATATCATAGAATGATATATATATTGACGTTACTTTAGGGTTTTGTATTTACAAGTTTTATGATGTAACTCAAATATTATTTCTCAATGAACTTTGTAATCCATCATGTGGAAAATCCAATTCCTATTGAATTTTGTAAGAGTTAAATAAACTAGAAAATTTCTAATATCTGAAGAGAATATAGTTTTTGTTCTGTCTAAAGTGTTAAAGTTCTTAAGTAATGTAATAAAAGCTTTCTGAAAATGGAATGAATTGTAGATTGTATATTGCTGACAGCTAGTTGTAAAATTTAAATAGAAGAAAAATTCAAATATGCATTGTGTGCCGCTGTTTGCAGAAAGAAAACAAATTTCATTGCTCAAACTTTGATTTGACGATCAAATATTGAAACATGATATTTTAAAAACAGAACTCAGATTTAGGTATAAAATTTTGAGCAACATTATTGAACATTTTATAATTGGAGGAAACTATTTTATACATTAATAATCATTTCAGTGTAAAATAGTGCAAATATTAATTTTTTAGTTTTTTTTTTGCTTTAATCGACTCTTTATATTTTAATTTAAAGGCAAATGGAGACAGAATTTATTTATTCGTTCTAGAATTCAAATTTTCATTGTTTATTGCAATCGTGCGATAAATCCGTTGCTCTATTCCATAGGTTCCCAAACTTTTTTTTCTCGTGGACCACTTTCAAAGCTTTACAATTTTCGGTAGACTCTCTACTGCTGCATGTCTACTGTATTCCCAAAACTCTTAAAAAATACCCTAAGTTGGAGGTATTAAGGAAAAATTTCAGAACATTTTCTTGTATCCTATTTATTAAAATAATATTTGTGGTTAAACAAAATTATAAACATTTATTATTACAAACAATCAACGACAAAAACTCAACAATGAACTCTGAAATGTAAATAGACAATAAAAAATAGTTAGTCGTTTTAATTTTTAGTTAGTCGTTAAAATAGTTAAAATAGTGACGTAGACGTTAAAATAGTGTCGATCTGAAATGTAAATCGACAATAGAAAATAAAAAAATACTTTAAATGAGACGGATTTACTTGATGAATTGACAGCAAATTATCAATATTTGTGTGGCTTCAGTTTTGTAAGAAGTAATCTCAAATTTCCCTGTTCTGTGATGTTCAATCTGCTCCTTTTTTTGTTAATAGGTTGGTTATAACAGAACTAAAACTTCGAAATTTTTTTACGAAAACCAAAAAAATTTTCGTGGATCCCTAATTACAACTTGTGAACCCCTGTTTTCTTTTCACGTCTACGTGGAACCCGTGTGGTCTCCTATAGACCCCTGGGGGTCCACCTGGACCACTTTGGGAACCTATGGTCTATTCCATACCTACTCTTGATTCTTTTGTATAATAATAGCATTTAATTAAAGATACAATTTACTCGTCTTTTATACATTCATAAAAATTTATACGAATGAATTATAAGAAAGGATTTCTCTTAAAAATGTATTTTATTGCTAACATTTTTTTAATTTTTAACTTAAATTGTTTTAAATGTAGGAATAGCATACATTTAATTTTCTTTTGTTACGGGTGAAAAAAGATTTAATTTATAACTTGTATTCATTGAGCATTTTTCCGATCATTACGAGTTGTTGAGAAATGTTTTGAAACATGCTAGTAAGTTAAGATATCTCAATTCAAATGAAAAAATATTTATAATCATGCAGTAGTAATCATGCAAAAACAACCTTTATTTAAATCTTGAAGGAATACGACAAATGTAATCAGTTTAATAAATTTATTATTTTTACTTTATCTATAAATATATATATTTTAAAATTCTTTGATTTATTAAATATAATTAAGCAAGTTTTTACTATAATAAATATTGCAATAAAATATTTTAAACCACTTTCGTATTAAAATGTTCTAATTTTGATTGTAAAATACTGCCTCTTTTTGAAAGCATTCGCAATCAGAAACGGAAAGCAATATGTTTATATCGTTGATCAAACAGAGTTTTTAATATAAGTTTCTTTAAAATAGCAATTAAATTTTAAAATTTTTGCTTATCTAAATTACATTTACTTAACAAAATGTATAAAACACAAATTTAATTTTAAGCAGTAATAGCTAATTTAATGTATTTATTAATGCTAATTGATTTCTCTAATTGAATTTCCTGAAATAAGCGAATATTTTTTATCCTATTTAAGAAAATTTAACTAAATTTTAAAGTAAAAAATATTTAATTCTATTGTAAATATAAATTTTTTAAACAATTCATAATATAATTGTTTTGAATTTCACAGAAATTTTTAAATGCAAATTTTTCTAACTAATGCAAGAAGTATAAAGCTATTAAATGATTATATTATGACCAAAATATATGCAATATAATTAATATTCATATGGAAGGTACCAATAATTTTTAATAGAGACTCAAGAATTGGAAGATTTAAAAATCAGCTAAGCAAGATAAATAACATATAATCACAAGTATTTAAATAATTTTTTATGGAATAACTTTCTGAGAATAATGAATGTTTATTATGATGTTTATTTCAAAAGCTCCATCAGATTCAAATGTGCATTTCTGAAAACCACACAAACTCCCGTAAAATAGTTCCATATTAAACAACATTGGTTTCAAATTGAAGACGAAATTTTATCTTCTATCAGCATAAATTGCGTAATTCATAAAAAATGTATTTAGCATCATAGTAGTTATATATTGAACAATATATGAAAACAATGGTGCTATTCATAATTCATATGTCTCATATTAAAAATCTACTTTACATAATACTTAGTATAATGATAAAAACTTACTTTTGGAAACACTTAGTGCAATATAAATGCAACTTACTTTTGGAAACACACACTTAATGAAATATAGATGAAATTTACTTTTAAAATGATATTACTCTTGGAATTATTTTGATGTTCAATTTGAATAGAATTTGGAATTTTCACAAAACAAAAATAAGGTAATTCCTTTGTAGGTTATAAAAATACCTTAAAAAGATGGTTCACAAATGAAACATTTTATCTTCATAAATACATATTAGAATATGGAAGAGATTATTTATTCTAAAGAATGGGTAGACCATTTTTATAAGTGCTTCTGTAGTTCTTGCATAGAGTTTGTGGATATTTATGTCTATTTTAAAATTGTACCAAGGCACTCATGCTCGAGAGAGCAAACATGACATTGCTTTAGTCTAACAAGTTATTGATTTGTATCCGCATTTTGTATTAGAACACTTATCTTATTAAAAATTAAAGTTGCCTACAAGACAATTAAATGAAAATGGTTAAGATAATTGTTTATATTATTTTTATGCTTGCTTCACGTTACAGCAGTATGTTTACTGTGATACCAGCAGAGTGATTAATAACCACGCGGAAAAATTAATGGCACACCACTGTCTTATCCTAAGAAATATGTCTCTTCATAGAATATCATGAAACACATATTCTTATAAAAATATATAGAGGGTAACAGACATAATAGCTTTCACTCCAGCTCCCCATTATCGGATTCAGCACCAGGCACACAGAAAATTAAAAGTAATTACTTATTGTTCACCTATCAATTCATGATTAAAATCGCATTCTTTTGAAATGTTACTTTCCATGGCTGAATCTATTATTCGAGACTAGTTTTAACCTACCTATTCAAATATGAATGGAAACTCAATATTGTCAATGTTCTCAATATATTTAATACTGAAGTATTATTGATACAAATTGATTTAATATACGTGCATTATTTTACAATAAGCAAACTTTTGCTGCTAATACTTAATTTTGGTACATGAATTCTTAAATTTGATTATGCATTTATTTAAGTAAATTGCCTATGACTTCATTATTAGATAAAAAAATACGCCACACAATTTAAATATATATTACTGTATTTTGGCATAAATTTAGACTCACAGACTTTTTCATTTAATTTAAATTTATAATGCTATTAACTGTAGAAAGAAATGAAAACTACAACTAGTTTTGAGAAAACATTTCTCATTGATAGTTTCAGCATATAATTCTTAAAAGACTAGCTTTAAATTGATTGTTATCTAAAAACATATGATAAATCATGAGCTCCACCATTTTTAAGAATAAATGCATCATTTTTGTGCAAAAATAACATCATTTAAATGAAGTCTAACGAAACATACATTTCATATGCACAAGAAGTACATACAAAGTAAATGAAAACGGATGCAGATAAATTCAATGTCCTATATTGAACAAACAATGACAAATTCAAAACTCCTACACAACAGGCGATGAGCTCACTGTCACCATAATTTCCCTTAACTATGAATCGTTCTTAAATAATCTATTATTCCTTAATTATTAATAATGAATTATGGGTATTCCAATACATTCATTACATGCAGATAAGAGCTATGTGTTATTTAATTTCAATTATAATAATAATGTAGTATATAAAATTAAATATACAATACATTATGAAATATTTATCTGTTAAAATAATAAAATAATTAATAAAGTACAAATTAATTCAGTGGAGTGAAATTATCTCTTATCGGTAGATTTTCTCATAAGTTTAATTCTTCCTCTTTTAGTTCTCAGAAATAAAATCAAAGATAGGTTTAATTTCAAATGTTTTTAATTATTTAATTAAGTTATTTTTGAACAGGTACCTATAGCATGTGTGTACTGAGGAAGTCGGACTCCACACCTAAAATGGTTCAGTTGGAAAAGCTGAGCAGCAAACCCCATATTGCCAGCCTAGCTGGTACACAACAACAACAACAAGTTATTTCTGTGAAACTTGATAAATCTGACTTTAAAATTCAAAATTAATTAAATAATTTTTGCCTTGTTTAATTTTTAAAATATTTCTAATTTATTATGTTTGAAATTTAATTCAATCAATTTCTTTTCTCGAAAAGCCAACTCTAATGCTTGAAATATATTCCGTCTATCTATGTTACTTTCAAAATAATTAAATTTCAAAGAATTTCACAATTATATAAATACTAATGTCATTATGAGTTTCTTGCATTTTTCAATATAGCAATGAAAAGCAGAAATCATTTAAAAAGAATAATATTTTGCTAGACATAAACCTAATTATATGAAGATTTTCACAACAGTGAAATCCATTTAATTACAAACATTGATACGAAGATAAGATTCACAAAGATATACTGCGTATACAAATTAAAATGCTGATATTTTTTAGCAGCTCTTTATAAATTTTAAATTTTATTACTGTGAGTGTATATATATATATATATATATATATATATATATATATATATATATATATATATATATATATATATATATATATATATATATATATATAATATATATATATATATATATATATATATATATATATATATATATATATATATATATATATATATGTATATATATATATATATATATATATATATATATATATATATATATATATATATATATATATATATATATATATATATATATATATATATATATATATATATTATGATTAAATAGAATAATCTTTTTTTTTTAACACATAAATCATAGTTGAAAAGTCTTTACGAATAGTTAAAATAAAAAGATTCCAATAGCAACAAAGTATATTTATAAATACATATTAGTTTATAAATTGAAAACTTAATTTCTTTGAAGGAAGGCGGTACAGATATTTTCGTTTTCTCATCCAACGAATTTTTTTTCATTTTAGTTCGAAAATGGATATAAATTATGCTTTTTAATCTTTCTGATACTTCACAGCCTTCTTTATCTACTTTAGTTATTTATTATATAATAACAAATATGCAGTTTTTATTTATCGTATAAACTCAATTAATATACAGCTGAAATAAAAAAACATTGATATTGATAGATTTGTATAAAATATATTTTTACATGAGACTATTTTGGAAATAATGAGGAAGTTTAATTAAATAAAACAATAGAAGTTTTAATGAGCACATCCCCATCTTTGAATTTCTTTGCGATGAGTAGAAATGTATGAGATACGTGGAACCCAGTTATTGTGATTTTATGGACACAATTTTTGCTAACTCTTTTTTATGCTAACTTTTATATATTAATTAACTTTTATATAAATGCATTAGTCTTTCTGAAACAGCATGTATGTATTGGGTTCCAATCTATAAAGCCAAAATTAACTTTGAAAACTGAATTTTTACTTAAAGTTAATTCTTATTACAAATACATTTCAAAATGCTAAACATGGTTGAATCTACAACATTAGGAAACCCATTTGTTAAACATAAATCAATAGGAAATAGAATATTTTGTGCAAAATTTTAATATACAAAATTTAATTAATTTTAATTTTTCTATCAATTTTTTCAGAATCACGAAGCTTTTCTGTATATAAGTAATTATTCCACTGTATATAACATTGAGTTTTGTAAAGATATTATATATAATCTATATAACAAAATATTATAAATTCACTCCCATTAGATACCTTAAAGAAAGGTCTGTAACAAGCATGTAAGCGTTTAGATGTATTCTATAAAAATATGTTTAATCAAAAATGCTATATAAATATAACAGGTAGTTAAAACAAATAATAAAATCAGATTAAAATTACTATATAAATTAACTTAGATTCTCGAAGTAATCATTCATTTTAATCATGCCATTTGGATGGCACTAATACGCTAGTCTCGTAAAAGTATCCTATTTATTGTTTCTAAACAAAGGTTAAGCTAGGTAATGTTTCTAATGGAGGAATTTAACTGCAACATTGTAGCTAAGGGCTTCCGTTAGTAAATATGTGTTTAGTAAACGAAGACAATATTTGAGAGTTCTGTCGCTAAACGCTTAGTTCCATTTCAGTTTACAAAGAAATAATCCAGTAAAAGATGCCACAGTAGTTTACCTACAAAAAAGTCCCTTTATTATGATATAACATTTTGATTATTGCATAGCATTTTTCCCTGGAACTTTTATAAGAAGAATAGACAGAAAAACAAATTAAATAAAAAAAGTACGAGTTAAATTGTTTAAATAGAAACAAATGTAAAATAAGTGAAAAATAAAATGTAAATATATCGTTAAATTAAAATAATATAAAAAATGAATAAATTTTTAATATGTGATTAAAACAAATTGCTACTTAACAAATCAAAAATATTTTTTTCTTAAAATTAAATTCTATTTTGTTCATTAAATGCGCTTAAAACGAGACCATTTTGTACACGTTTAAACTTAATGCATATTTTTAATGTATGCATTAATTTTATTGTAAAAAAATGTTTGGAGAAAAACACAATTATTTATATTTCGCCTAATGTGACACTATACTTTGACATTTTTTGCTTTAAATGACTTTGAAATTTCGAAATTTGGTGGCATCTTCATAAATTTCTAGCTAAATTAAAATTATTTTATGCATTTAGCATAGAATGAGCCTCTAAAGTTTTTTTTTTTAGAATTTTTAAATTTTTTGTATTTAAGTGATTTAAATAACTGTAGATACAAAAATTAGTTCAGTGCATCACACACTAGTTAATATTGATTTTGGATAAAGCAGAAGTAAGCAAATTCTGCTTAATATAAACTAAAATTTTCAATTTTTTTAAAATTTCTCATAAATTCAATTTATTAATAAAATTTTCTTTCCTTTTATGGAAATCGTGTTTTGTGTCATATCTAGTGGGTTCAAAAGTAAAATATATCATGCGAACCATGGATATGAAACAAATTTAATCTGTTCATTCGAACTCATTAAACTATGACAGAATCAATTAAACAAATTTTTCTAATGTTTGTTGTCTAATTATGTTGAAAAATTTATTTAATAAATATTTATTTAGATTTGAAAATATTTTGAAGGAAAGAAAAAAAACATTAATGTGAAATTAATCATTACAGTAATGCACAGCGCTTCTATCAAAATTCTGCAGCATGTACAAGACAACCTGAATACCCCCATATCGGGCAGATCTATTTGCCGTTGATTGGTAGCTATTTTCCTTTGCTTATGACTTCCGTGAAGAAGACTGCCATTGAACCCATAGCATAGACGCCAACATCTGGCGTGGTGCCGGATTAGAGCGATGTGGAAGACGGAGTGGCACAGAATCGTCTTCTCAGATGAAACACGCATGTTTCTTCAGTGATATTGCCACGTACAAGTGTAGTATCGAAGTGGAGACGGTCATATTTTGCAGCAATTGTGGAACACTCTACCGCTCGACAATAGGGCATCATGATTTCGGAGGCCATTGAAAATGACTCCAGGTCACCTCTCCTTGATATTCAAGGCACTATGACAGTCCATCGTTACGTGGATGATGTGCTGCCGCCGGTAACACTCCCCTACCTTCAGGAAATGCCCAATGCCTTTATCGGATGATTTTATTAGCTATGATAAATTTTAGAATCTTATTTTTTCTGATAATAATATGAATACAGTTTCAATTGCATCTTTCCTTTCAAACTTCAGGTCACCTTAAAGTGAAAGCGTTTTGCTCAGGTTATTGCAAATTTCAACAATAATATTGCGTAAATAGTTATTCTGAAATTTTTGATTTGCAATATTGAAATATGAACCTTCAGTTAATTATAAATATTGATTCAATATTAAGAAAAATTAATTTATTTAAACAAATATATTTATAAGCATTCACAAAGCATTTCTTTTAAGGTCAAATATTTACAGCAACCACAGGACATATGAAGTTCAGCAGGTGAGATATATGGGGGTGGGATATTTTTAGTTCTCAAATTCTCGCCTTCAGAGATAGAGAAGCAGAAAGCGATACAGATTTCATATTCCCAAGTTGAGCATAGAATGAAATCAAAAGTATGATATCATCAATTTTGAATTTCGTGTTCAAAAAACTAGGTTATTGTACGCACATATTTCTTCAGTTTAATTGTATATATTCACTTTAATCACTTAGCAATATATCTATTTTTATGTTATGGAAATATATAATATAACTATATCAATATCTTCATAAATTTAAATAATAAGTCTTTTTGATGGAAACAAAAGTTAGTCTGTCTAAAATAGTTTTGAATGTTATCAGATACAAGCATTTAACTATAAATTAAAAACATTAAAAATATTATTCGACAAATTTTAATATTTTATGTAAAAAATGAACATTTCAGGATAAGATTGAAATTAATTCAAATTTGAAGCCTAAAGTCTTCTTCTATGTAAACTAAAGAAAGAGCATTTCAAGCCTGAAGAAATATAGAAATGGGAAGAATGAAGCGAAATAAGAGATTTTAAAATTTCACAAATGATAATTTTCAAATTAAGATTTATATATACAAGAGATTTACTAAACAACTGAAGATTTTTTTGCAATAAATATCATTAATAACTTTCACTTTCTTCTGGTTGCAATTTTTGCTTACAATTATCATGAATATTGTCTACCATAATTCTGAGCTAAAACTATGCTGTTAAATTACCATTTTATGTGATATTTTTATGCATTATTTAATAACCTTTAGAGGAGCAACTGTGTATGTTTTAAAATTAATATCTTCGCTTTAGTCTGAAAGTAGAACGAGGCTATTTATGTATTCTATGATAGTGTGTATTATTGATTTCAAGAGATAGAACTTTATACCTATATATTAGAACTTATTTTGCATGAAGAACTAAAATATGCCAACTGTTATTACATTAAGGATACTTCTTTTTATTTTAAGGTTCAGCATTTCAGCACAACAAATTCTCTCCAGGAAATTTAAAACTGATTTATTTTACGTAATAATAAACATAATTTTGCATGAAATCATTTAAATAAATTTCTCCTAAATTAACTTTTCATCAAAAACTATACATCTAAATAAGATAATTCTCGAACAAATAATTGCATAATAAATTACTAACTGTACAGAATTTAACGAAATTTTAAATTATTTCCTTTTCAATTATCATGTGCAGTGCAACGTGTGTATTTAATCTTATTGAAAAAACATTTCTTTATTATTTTGAAATCAACAAAGATTTTGTAATTGCATAAGATTATGTTTTTTTATTACTAGAACATTTGTAAATAATTTTTCCTAAGGATATTGACTTCTGTGAAGAATAGAAAATGTGAGTTATGTAATATTACGATGTCTACAAATGAATTTTATGTTGTAAATCATAATTCTGAGCAACGAGTATTACTCAAACTAAGTATGGATGATGTTAAAGTTTCATCTGACATATGAAATAATAAGTTCATGAAAGAAAGATAAAACATTGAAAAGCTTGTAATTTTAGTTAATTATGCATGAAAAATTTTCTGCAAGACTCATAAGTGGTGTTTAAATAAAATTCTTTACAAACTTTGCTGTTTTAATACATTGTTTTGTTAATAGTTTGTATTTTCCTTGTTTCTCTTATCAGTTTCATTCCTATAAAAAATAATTATTTGGTTTGTTTTATACATGAATAATGCTTTCATTATAATAAATTTCAGCAAGTATGATTTAGATAGTGAAGTAAAGTCTAATGAATAATAAAATATCATTATGATTTCAAGAAAAATATTTTTCGTACATTTTAATTCAATTTCATAAAAATCACACATAAATACAATAGTTTGAGGCGGTTTGCTAATACCATACATTCTTACACAATTGATAATATACAGTTGTTTTAATAACCTTTTAATAACAATCTTCGCATCCCTAATGGAGCAATTGACGACAAACTATTTAGATAACGTTGACTAACAGTCGCGATAGATTGTGACTTGAGCCTATCCTATCTGCGCTGCTGAGACAAATGGAACTGTGTATTCGAAATGCCGATATTCCGATACTGTATATTATTATGCTAATTCCAGTGTCCATCGCAGAGCTTTACAGTTCCGTTTGTTCTCATCTGTCTTTTCGAATATCGCTATGTTGCCTGTCTGTATGATCGATAGAAGCATTCAAACATAGTTTTGAATTTTGTAAGATATTCTAAGCGGCAACGAAGAATTTCCTATTTCATAGGAACCAGTTTTTCTACATGATTTTCGATACGGCAGTTTATATGAATTTGAGACACTTTATAGTAATAATTGTAAAGCAAAGTTTGCTGTATATTTATTAATATGAAATACTTTTAAATTCTTAAAATGAACTTTATAATTAGATAAAATGACATTCGAATCAATAGAAAATACCAGATACAGCTTCCTTTTTATCAATGTCCTACGAATTTACAAGCAAAAGAAGTTTTATTTTATAAGAAATACAGTTTCGTTTTTAATATTTCCAAGTAGTAATTTAAAGGGATATCGAGGAAATATATTGTTAATTAAATTTTCTAGAAAAATTATTGCGTATTTACTTTTTCTTGAACTGAATTATATCTGTGTGTATCATCAACCGCGACTTGTAGATATTTGAGATTTGTGTGTATCTCCCCAACAACATTTTTTTAACTTCTACAAATAACTGATTTCTCCTTAATAGTTTTTGCGCAAAGTTTTTAAAACGACGAATTAAATTTATATACAGTTACTTTATTGCTAATAATATTCTTTATGAATAAAATTAATTAAAAATTTGGGGAAATTTTAAAAGTTATTAAGACATGTCTGTTTTTAGTAAAAACAAAATGGAATTACTTGAAGCTGAAAAGAAATATCCTTCGGGCGTAAAACGACGGGATCATTAATTGAATAGTCTACATTCCAAACGTTCGATCAATTTCTTTAAGCTAGAAAATGGGATTTAATTTATAAAATTACCTTTAATAGTTTAAAACTGGAGAGATTTTATTCAATATTACTTTTACATACTACCAGTAATGTTTCGATCTTTATCAAAAACATTATAAGGTATTTAGGAGCTTTTTACTATCGCAAAGTTATAAAGAAATAAAAGTTAAATTATAGACTATATAATTAATTTTTAATTTATAACTAGTAAGAATATGGCCGTTGTTATCGTTTGAAAATGCACTTTGCATACAAGAATAAATAGAATTTAAAATTTTATTTCTTACTGCAATATATTGTTATCATTTGCGCCCAAATTCAAATTTGCATTCCGAAATTTAAATACTTACCAAATTTAATATGCTATATACAAATTTTTTTCTAGTTTTTATGTAACTTATTTCATAAAAAGCAAAATATTCACTAATGACTAATGATATATTCACATTTTCCATTGTTATTTGTTAATATTTTTGAAGTTTATATGGGGTAAAATTAAGTTTGTAAATTTAAGATAAATTACTTATTATGTCATACTATTTTTTTTTTACTAAATGAAAATTTTCATAAATTCTTTAAGTGTAAAATTAATTTCTTTAATAAAAATCTATGAACAGTTAAGTGGTAACTTATTTATTTGTTTATTTTCTAATTTGTAGGATTCTGATTACAACCTGAAATATGTTTTCTTGTCTCTTAGTAAGAATTGAAGTAAAACGTTTTATGACACATTATTGACTGATGAACTGTTTTAATTACTTTACAAAACATCTTAATTTTTATTGAATAAACGTTTATCTTTAATATGTAGGTTACTAATAAATCATTATGAAATAAGGAACAATGTATATTAAGTACAATTGTATGACAATTTTTGACAAACACAGTTTGTTTATTTTGTTGATAGATATAAATTGTTGATAGTATTACTCCTAAAAATTATTGATAATATCATTCTTTCAATGTTTTTTGTACATATTGTTTGAATTTATTTTTTTATAAAACGCTACGAGTTAGATACCGCGAGTATCAACAACCATATTAATTAAAAATTATTAACAATTTTTTTTATAAATTCTAAATTATTTTATAATATGTATTCATATAATCTTGATTTTAAATATTTTTATTTTATTTATCGTATTTTTTAAAAGAATAGTTTAAACATGCTTTTAGAAATATGTAGACAGAAATCCTTCGGAAATAAATGCGATCAAATTTCTTCGACTGTTACAATGGATAAAGACGCATGCCTTGTAGCAAGTTTGGAAAAAGATGTAATTTACATAAATAATCACATAATTCATTATTTCAAAGTAACTATTACACATATTCTAGGAAAATGTTTTGATTCTTAAAAGAATCGAAAATTATCACGTTTAAAATGCATATAAACGCTAACCATTTTGTGAAGTTAAATTTTTTTTTAATGAGTTAACATGACATGCAAAGAAATACACAAGCTGCAATTTAAATTTCGCGATTTGGCCATGGTTCGAAATTACGAGGAGTTTGACAACTTTAGTTACTTCTGTCAGCAAAAATAAACTGCAGAAAATATATCATTCTGATTTAAACAGTCACAAAAAATTTTCCTTTGCTCATAGCTGCTCAAAATTTACTTGGTATTGAACTACTCTCTATAGAATTGAAATTATAATGTCCAATCGTAACTTGGAGTGATTAATATTTTTGGAGTATAATTTTTATATTGTGGTGTAAGGTGTTATCATAAATTATAGAACTTACTTGAAACTAAATGATATTTCCAAAAATATGTTGTTCATAATTTGCGAAATAAAATAAATTACAATCAATTAAGTTATAAAATTAAAATTTAATTTTTAAGTGTTTGTCCTGATTGAATAATGATTTATTATGAACTTTCTAAATATATCTAATTTTGATTAATTTGTTTAATACGTAACTTCACAACATTTTTTTTAAATTTTGATCTTCTAAAAAATTTTATATTTTATTAACTTTTTCATTCAGTAATGTGTAATATTTATTCTGACATTAAATTTTACAACTGTTGAACTTCTAAAGTATTGAAAAGTATGAAATTTAATTTCACATCAGTTGTAAGGCAGTAAGTAATGAATAAATGAAAAGAACAAAAGAATAAATTTGTATGCCCATATCGTAGTGTATTGTCATTCCTCACAATAAAGATAGAAGAACAAAATTTTTCTGATCGAATAACAAAGCGATGCCAGCAAATGTGATGAAACTCATTGTGAATAATTTCCTTCATTTTAGTCTTTTGTGGAACTGTCAACTGCAAAATAAATAATAATCGTTTTTAAATGTTTACGCTGAGTTGAGTTTTGTATATTTGAATTTTCAAAACAATAACTAAGACATCACTGTACAAATAATGGCACATTAAAGGAAAAAATAAAAAAGTAATTTTTTTAAGGAAATAAAAACTCCCTTTGTATATTTCAATTACTGTAACTCCAAAATTCCGACAGTGTCAACTTTATCCTTGAAAACACAAAATGTCAAATTTACTTAAATTAATAATTACACATTTTATTTATACAAAATTGTTTGAAATAGTACAATAATAATGATATCAATTATTTGGTTTGTTTATCTTAAATACTGTTTATATTTCAACCTAATTCATCTTTTAATCTAATCATAACAAATACTTACAAAAGCAGACTTAATTTCTTATATATGTGCTTATAATATAAAACTATTTTTAGTTAATAGGCAGTATTAAGAATAGATGAAAACTCATTAATTTGGCCAGTAAAATCGTAACGTATTTATTTTAAATACATATTAAATCACTTATTTTAAACCAATTTAGAATAACTTTCGTAAGCAAATTCATTATAACATGTCCTCAAGACATTTGAACTTGTTATGTTCGAAAACATTTGCAATCAAATGCTTCATCATTATGTAATTAGCATCGAACGTTTTCTTTGCAGAATGTCTAATGCAGAAATTCTAATTCAAACAGAATGCATTTCAGTTTAATCTAAAATGTAATTATAACTGAAGAATAATTAAGCCATATTGATCTGTAATATAAAGTACTTTGAAGTCTGTTTAAATGCTGATTTCAAACAGTATATTTTTAGTAAACAAAACAAAAGTTTCCGCTGCTATGTTTAAAGATCTAATAAATAACAAAAATTAAAGTTTTGGGGGTAAACGTTTTTGTCTTTTTTTAAAAAAATTTAATGTCTTTTGGGGTAAACTATTTATTAACGTAGATAATTTTAATTTTAAATCAAAATCTCATAATATTATATTTACTATATTTTATTTACTTTTATTCAGACTGCTGTATTTAAATTAATTAATATTTTCTTGTTGATATTTTTTTTAAATTTATTTAAGATTACGTACTATTACTTTAAGACTAAATTTTATTTAAAACTCCATGCTTGCTCATTGCATTCATGAGGTTTTAGAAAGCGTTTATAAATGACTGAATCATTATTAATTACAGTTAACTTTATTTTTTCAAAAAGTATGAAATTGTTGTATCGTATTATTTGAAAACATTTTAGCACAATAATGATGTGAGTAAAAGTTATATCAAATATCGAAATATAAGACATATTTATTTTAAAAAAGCTATAGTGTTTCAAGCATTTTATGTGAAAGAAAAATGATCAGTATATTATATGACAAAAATTTTATACTTTACAAATAAGATGGAGTTTATAAATGTTTGGCAAGTTTACACTTAAAAAAACTACTTATAGAACATTTTTCTGAACAAGACGATGATTACACTTTAAAGTGACATTCTTCTCAAATAACCAAAAATGGATAAGGAATTGAAAAGATATGCTTAAAACAAGCAGATACAATATATTAATGCATGAAAACTGCATTTTAGTGGAAAGAGACATTATACTCGTATCTTGTATTTCTAAGATAAAATAAACAGAATTTCTGAAGTTGAATATTAAAAGAAACAACAATTAGTATATCATTACTGTGGTATATATTTTTGTATATGGTCTATTATTTTATAAAATATATTGGTATGCTGTATAAGTATTAACTGTTCCCTTTGAAATTATAAATTAATGCAAATGAAAGGAAATAGAAAAAATAACTTTATTTTTTAACCACTAAAAAGTTAAAATATGATTTTAATGAAAATAACTAATATATTTTGATTTATAACTCAATTTTTTTCATGTTGAATAAAGTTGGATATAACATTGTTTCATTAAAAATATCACAAATATTACCTTATGTACACCTAAATGAATTTACACCTACATACTCATTTTACACAACATAATATGTGGAATTAAAGGAAAATTGTTTTCTGATAAGTTAATTAAATTATTTGAATTATTTCATAAAACAAAAGTATGAAAATATTACATGGATAATGTTTTCTAATAATTTGTTTTCATAAAATATGAGAATACATAAGTAAATAATGGAATAGTATTTACAGAATAGCTGTAAAATATTTATCAAAAAATCTTAAGAATGAACATGTACAAAAAGAGTCAAAAATATTTTTAGCTTTATTTATTATTCTAACAATAATTTTATTAAAAATTTTCAAGTATGATGAAAATTATTTTTAAGACTGAAAAATTTTATTACTAATTTTTTTTAATTAAGAAATCAATAAATTCGCAATGTTACTTACAAATATTTTTCGTTTTTAGAAAAATATGTTTTAAGTAACAGCATTATAGTATTGTATAATTTACTATAATTAAATCTTGGTTTGCATTTTTAGTAGTCCTCATTTTGAAAGAAATTTGCATAAATTAAACTTGGTATTTTTACATAAAAATTAAAAATTTAGAAAGATGTTTAATAATAAAATCTTAAAAATACATCTATATATATTAAATAATTCTTATTCGTCTTTTAACTTAGCTGAAAGGCTATTAGAAATCATTAAAGTTTTACTATTACAAAAACCTTTAAGTTTAATTTACAAACTCACCTAACCTAAACGCATTTTCAATCTATCATTCAAAAACTTAAATGGAGTTAATTGCATCAAAAATTTAAAAATAAAATAGATATAAAAATTATGCTTAAAAGAAACAAATATTTATATATTAAATATATTACTGTGTATTGAAATTTGTGATCCCTTCATAAATCATATTTAAGAAATAATTGTTTACACGCAGTACAATCTAGTAACCAAAATATTTTACTCATTTGTAGCAACATTTTTTCCATTTTGTATTTCTAAAAGAATTATCAAAATTGTTGACTAAAAACTTGGACAAATTATCTTGCAATCTTCTTTTCAATATAATTTATGACTCATATGCATGCTGAACCATTAAATAAATCAGAAAGGCACGCATTACATGAGAGTTATTTTTGTTGAGAAAGAAAGCTTTGGTAAGCAAATGAGACGGTCAAAGCATAAAGTCAGATTTAATGAAGCAATTTTGTTCATTTATTTATGACTTATGTTATTCTTGAGATAGAATAGTAATATAGGCAGACATAAATTTGAATACTTCAAGATGTTGTAATGGTCTTAACTTCTTATTTTATGAAAAATGCTAAATAGTATTTAAAAATTAAGTTCATTTTCTTCAATTAAATATTGTCAATTTAATATGAGCATTTACATAAAAATTATATTTAACATAACTAAATGGCATATATTTTTACAATTATTAATTGGTCATAAAATAGGTTATATAATGATAAACTTCATGTTATAGAAAATATTATATAATTTGAGAAGGAGTGTAACAGTTATAGAACAAATATTCAAGAAAGTTCTACTGAAGTAATAAAAACGGATTTAAATATAAAATATATAAGAATAAGCATTAAATATTAAAATAGCATTTATCAAAAATTTGATTATACCTCAGAAAGATAATGATTTAAAACATACGAACCATTTGTTTTATTTCTTCAGTTAAAAGTATTTTTCAATCAGCTCTCCTTGATAATGAACAATAATAAGATTTCGTTCAATTTAAATAATTTTTAATTAACTAAATTAAATGCAAAATCCAAAAAATCAATACTTTGTAAAATTTAATTTTTTAGTTGTTCAACTATCTCTTAATAATATCCTTTAAGAAATTCTAAGGAAAATATATTGCTCATTTTATTAATTTGTAGGCAGAAAAAAATTCATAATTTAAGATTATTTGTTTTAATTTACATTAAATAAAGATACATAGAAACTACTGTATTTAAAACATAATTTATTTTTAAATGCTATTAATAATGTGTATGTATATTTATTAAATGTAAGTAATTAAAACTACCTTCATAAAAATATACACAGTTGGCCAACCAAATTGCAAAATCAAGAAAGACAAGAAATACCGCTACAAAATTTATTTTGTAGATAAGATACTGACCAAGTATCAAATGATTAAATTTCTAGACTTCTGTGAATTGTAACTCCGGCCAAAATCAGTAGCCAGAGTTATTGCCATTGTTGGAGATCACCGCTGCCACACGCCTCGGCATTGACTCAAAGAGACTTTGTTGTGTTCTTGGGGTACATCAGACTAAGCTGCTTCCACACATTGCCAAAGTTGATCTGGTGTGGCAGCTGGGGATGTAATCTGGGTCAATCGTTGAGCAACCATGGATTACATGTTTTCTATCGGCGAAAGGTCCAGAGAGCGATACGGGCTGCGAAGCAATTCAATCTGGCGATTGACGAAGAAGACTTGACTGTGTGCCACGTGTGGTTGCACATTATCCTGTTGAAATATGGTTGTGGGCATGACCTGAAGGTAAGGAAGGACACTGGCTCCAAGAACTCGAATATGTAGCGCTGGCTGTTTAAAGGACCGGTAGTATGTGCTAGCGAGAGTAATATCCAATAACTCCC
The DNA here is from genome assembly GCA_037975125.1 of Latrodectus hesperus. Taxonomy (NCBI): domain Eukaryota; kingdom Metazoa; phylum Arthropoda; class Arachnida; order Araneae; family Theridiidae; genus Latrodectus; species Latrodectus hesperus. Next base: position 73,574,892 of record CM075853.1, on the reverse strand, counting down.
CATACCGTAATACCCGGTGCAAGAACAGTGTAGTGATGCATAACCCAGCAGTTCAACATCCTCTCTCCACGGTGTCTCCAGACTCGAATGCGACCATCATGGTGTTGCAGACAAAAGCATGACTCGTCAGTAAAGACAATTTCATTCCATTCTGCCGTCCTCATCATTCTTTCATTGCACCATTGATGGCGTAAGCGTCTGTGGTTCTGCGTCAAGGGTAGACGAAACAATGGACGTCTTGCGGATAGACCACTCTGCTGTAAACGGCGTCGAATGGTACGCGCAGACACTGGATGATGCGTTACTGACTCAATGTGCTTTGCTATTTTTGGTGATGTGGCTGAGGGACCCTTCACTGCCATTAGTACAATTTGCTGGTCATCACGTGAAGTAGTGTATTGAGGTAGATGCGATCGATTACGTCACTCCGTTGTACATCTCATGCATCCAACGATCACTTATCCGCATTACAGTTGTTTGGTTTCGTCTAACACGACTACCAATTTACTTGAAAGATGATTCACAATTTTAGTAAGTTACTATCCTTCCTCCGTGGAACAGAATATTTGATCAAAAAATGGTTGCTGTTTTCCACAAGGCATAATTAATTGTTTTCTTCTTGAAATAATCGCAAGAAAAACGCAATTGTCGAAATTGAAATCGTCGAAAACGCTTTGAAGTGATGCCACAGGAGCGTATGATATGCGTCTGCTCTGAAATTCTAATCATTAGCATATCTCACCTCCGCTATGGCAAGTTGTAAATTTCATGTTATTTGCATGCTTCATTCAGGGTGTTGCATTTACGGTGACCATCAGTGTAGTAAATGTGCTTTTTGTAGACTTGATAATTTAATTATCACATAATGCCAGATTATGCGAGTAAAAATTTTTAATTCTTCCGAAACGTTTTAATAAAAGTATAATCTTTTACAAATAATATTCCAAACCTTTTGGAAACTATTTCTGAATTTTAACAAGTGTTAACAGTGATGGCATGACACGCCGAGAAAACGAAAGGCTTAGGCTTACATTTGTAATTTTATTATTTAGCAGCATTGATAAAAATAAAAACAGATGTCATTAAATTTTAACTCCAATTAAATGCGTTCCATTCAATGCAAAAATGAATATCTGAATTCAATTTTAATGTATAATTTTAATATTTACTTGACATTACAATATTTGAATATTTGGTATAGATCCTGATTTCACAATAATTATTACCGATAAACTTTTTCAGGTAAATAGCTGAAACAGTTTATTGATAATTGCTGGCAGTTGTGTGGATATTCATGCTTTGCATTATAGGTCAGCTATATGTAGATAGCTATATCCTACTGTTTTTGCTTTTATATATATATGTAATTCAGAATTCATGTTTATTGCAAATTCTTTGAAAATTAGCTTTGAGGGAAGAAAATAAAACTGAAAAGGAATTAATTATATATTTAATGTCACCAATAATAATAATGGAAAAATGTAATAAGCAGTTTTTAAAAACTTATCTATTTTTATTGCAATTCTCTAAGCAATGCAACAAAAAATGCGTTTGAGTTATGTATCTACCGAAGATGTATATTATTTTGAAAAAAATCATATTATACATTTAAAATTGCCAATTCATGGTATGTATTGACACAAATATTAAAAATTAAAACGGAAATGAATAGTTTTCATTTATAACAAAAAATATGATTATAATATTACTTTGTCCTGCATCAATATTTAAGACTGAAACATAATTTATGTTTTGCATACATAGAATTTAATTGTACAGGACAAAGAGTGTACGTAGGCAAAGTGTGCTTTTCTAAATACTTTAAAAATTTGCTCTTAATTTATATTAGGAAGTGTAACCAAAACTATGAGGTAAACTATGTCCTATAGATGACATACTAATTTATACGTATCTCTAATTTTTGAAAATTAAACATCACTCTTTTAAAATTTAAAAGTAGATTGAATTACGAGAAAAATAATTCTAACATTTTAACACAAAGAATAATGTACATACATGCGTATACATTTAACACACATTTAATAAATTTTTTAATGAATTACTGATTTGATGATAATGTAAAATATTTTATTCATTGATATTTACTTGAAATACATTTAAGAATTATAAAAATCAGAATGATTGTTGGACACTTAAGTACAATTATTTAGAGCTTTGTGTAAAATAGTACTTATTTTAACATCAGAAGAAAATGTTCTCTATTTTACTCATTAAACGTGCACTATAGCTGACAATCTAATTAATTAATGTTTTGTTTGACCGTATTTTAAACAATCGTTTCCTTTAAAATTAATGAACTTATTATAGAATGAAAAATGTTAAGCCACACTGTGGATGTTAAACACAATGACTGGACGTTTTTTATTTGTTTTTTAAAGGAAAAAGTAGTGAATTTTTCTTAATGGTGGTTTAGTCGTTCTATAGTTTTCCTTTAATTCAAATAATAAATATTATTTGAATAAGCCTAGAAAAGAAATTATTTTGATCAGGAAAGCGATATTTAATATGGTTATCAAATATTTTACTAACAGTGTAAGACATATTTCATTATTCTTAAAAAGGTTAATTTTAAAAACTCAAAAATAAATTGCTTTCATTTTCTTTCAATGAAGAAAATTGACTTCATTTCTTTTGTATTGATTGAAATACATGTATATATTTAGGTATTTTTATATCCATTTTTAAATTTATATGTTGAACAGTATTTACTAGAAAGAAGATATTTTAAAAAGTATTATAAATGTTTTTAAAATATGCAATGGAATTTGATAAAAATTGATTACTAAGTAGTTTTCAAATATGAATTTCTGCATCAATTAAACAGTGAAGTAAGTTCTTTTACAATTTATATAAAAACATTATTCAATATTTACATTATTGTTAAATAATTTTAATAAAATATTATAAGTAGGCAAAATCCATTCCTGGATCCAACAATTAAGATTACACAAATATTCTATGTTAATTTTTTTTTTGTAAAACAAATATTTTTGTTAATTAAAAAAAGTGGCTTAAGCATTAGTTTCAAAATATGAAAATCATTTTGAATTTTTTATTGATTATTATTTCAATAAAAGAACTAACATTAATTATTTAACAAAAATTTAAAAGATAAAAATTAAATTTAATTGATTTCCATTTGAAACAAAATGTCTGATCAAAAAGACAACTGTTTATAAGTAATAATTATAATTTCATGAATATAAATTACGGAAATTAAAGGAAAAGCGTTGAAATGAATGTTACAAAGTTTAGAAGATAAATATTAAGGTAATCAGCATGTCAAAAGACGCACCCTTTATTAATGACCTTTTGTGTGAAAGAAGATAATGATTTAAAATCTGTGAGAGTACCCAACGTTCAAAATTAATGAGTCTATTATTTAAAGTTAATGCTTAGTCTAAGAATTAGAAGCAAAAATACTCTTTATCAACAAGTTGAAAACAGAAGAAAACTATAAAATAAATTCAACCAATCTTAGAAGTTTTTTTTACTAAAACAATTGTATTTGAATCCAATCTAATCAATATCAAATTTTCTTCCCACAATTAAAAACAAAAATTGACTGTTTAGATAATAAATAAGTAATGTGAATCTGATATTCACCAAATTCTGGAAAGCATGTTTTAAGAAATCATATTAAGAAAAACGTTTCCTTTTTGTTATGAAATTATATCATTTATCAATTAAAACTTGGTAGTCATTAAAAATAAATAATTTTTCGATGTTTGAAAAGACATTATCTTCATATAATGTCCTTTCAAATATCGAAAATTGACACTTACTGACGTACTGCTTAGACATACAATTTTTTATTTTTCTGAAATTTTAATTTGTACTTGAAAGAATGCTGAACTTTCCAATTAAAAATGTCCCCAAATAATGTCTGTGTTCATTATATAAACAGAACTTATAATTTAGAATCGATATAAAGTTGAACAGATCTTTGATTACAGAAAAAACAACACATTCCATGCAGCTTAAGGTCTGTGACATTATTTGTCAACCACATTTGCTACACTGGCCTCCAAAAGTTAAGGAGCAATCGGTTTTTTCTGACTAATTTGCAAATGAATGAATGTAGAAACATCAAATTTGGATGACATGTGCACAAAACAGGTATTTATGGACTGCAACATAGAAGTTTACATAAGAAAAAAGCAAAAAGGATTTACAACAAAAAAATGCAATCTTGCTGGAAAAGTCTATTCTTGGAAGAAAGAATAATCACAGTTTTATGTGGTAAAAACTAATAGAAGCATAATAAAAGTGAGTTTTAATAAGGGTGTGGCTGATTCAACTAGAAAATATGCTGGATAGGGTAAAAAATCATTTGCCATCGAAACTGGAAGTGGTCAGACTGGACATGCAGTCTATGCCTTCGAATAATCTCATCCAAAATTGACTGTCAAATATAAGAAAAAATCACTGAATTTAGGATTTTAAAATGTATCAATCACAGTTCATATTGGTAAAAATAGAAATGTGTGCATTGCGTACCCAGTATTTTACTATCATAGCATTAGCAGAGCTCCTACAATGACATCAAATGCAATTATGTAAAGAATATCCTTCTTACAACATCCAGTCATTAATGCAGTCATTAGTAATTTACAAACGAAACTTGGATGCGTCTGTAAACATGAGAATAATCCACTCCAATATTCAGGTTTATCGTTTAAGTGCATTAAAGTTATTGTATTTATCTGTGTTTTTCTGCATTGCAAGAGAAACTGATTATAAGATAATCATAGTGTTTATCACTGCTGCTTGAATTATGCAATTTGAAGTAAGATATGCTGGAAAAAAGCTCTAATAAAGATAATGATCTATGATGTAATTGTACAGTTATGCAAGGAAGCACTTATCATATGTTTGTCATCTTAGGCATTAGTCTGATAAGATAAATGAGATCGTACATTCTGTTCAGTATGATTCTTAGCAACCTATTGATTCTATATTCACATGATATTGGTTGGATTTCCACTAACGTGAATGGCAATGTCAAAAAAATGATAATCTGCACTCTTGATCAGCAACTATACGAATATAAATATTATTTGGTAATCATTCCTTCTTCTTATTTGAGACATAATGCAACTGCAAGTACTACGGCAAGGAAAACTCTGGCCTTACAAAAAGTTGTTTCCAGATTGAATAATCCACTGCATAAAGTTTCTGTAATTCAGTACTTAAGATGTCATTTGTCACTTCTACCTCGTCCAAATGAGCTGAAATGCTAATCATTTGCATATTCAAATCAATTTTATTTTTCATTTTATTTCGACATTCCTCAAATCATTTCTTATTGGCGTTGGAATTTATTGAGCTGCATTACATGCATAATTTTAGTCATTGAGAACATGTATAGGACAAAAGAATATAAATATTATTTATGCAAGTAATGTTTCATATTATGCCACGTGTTAAAAGCTTCCATTATCTATGCCACGTGCTAAAAGAGCGTACCTTTTATTGGCTTAGACAATAAAGGAACTAGTCATTTATCGCCCTGAAAATTACGTGAAAAAAATGCTTTCCAAACTTAAATTTATTAATTCCTATTGTCAAAGGTAGGATTTTTTTAATATTCGTCTGCTTTAACGCCTGCGTAGGGAATACCTAATTTTGTAGGATTCTTAAAAGCTAAAGGACAGATTATGTTAACGCTAAAAAGCTACAAAAATTTTAAAGCTATACAAACATTATATATTTGTCTTCTGTGAAGCAGAGATGTGAGTGATGCCTTAAAACAAACGTCTCGTATAGACAAGTATTGAATAGAAAGTAAACTGAAGAAAATATACTTCAAATTATAATTTCTTTCATTTTTGTTTTGCATATATAATTAAATGCACTTAAGCATTTTTCTTAATATTTAAGCATCTGATAGAATTGCTACAAAAGGGATTTAATCTCAGATTGCTTGTGAATAATAATTATTCAAATGTTTATGGAAAATTAAATATCTAGATGATAATTATTATTTCTCAAAAATTCTTTTCAAAATGTATTTTTTATTAGAATGAGCATTCAGCTACATCATATATGTTTCTTTTTTATTAAAATATCCCATATTTAACGAAACATTTTCGCTTTTTAATTATGTATTTGCTTATATTCACAATTTTTGTTCAATCATAATTTTTGCTCTTTATGACGATTAATATTAAAAACTACAACTAGTAATTATATGATGATAAAAAAACTAGTTAGTTTGCTACGAGGTAATTTCCCCATTCAAAGAGGGGGAATATTTAAAAATTAACACTCAATAAACTTTCAAAAGATGATTTTTTCTATTTATTAATAACATGTTGTAAAATTAAACTAAAGTTCTATGGACACTCTCGCTTTCTTTTTTCATCAGAACAAAGTATTTAATTTTTTTTCCTTGAATAAAGTATGAAGGAAATGATTTCTTCACAACTGAATGATTACATATGCATATTTATTTTTTAAGGAAAATTTTAAATGAATGTATCAAGTTATTTTATCTTGAAATGAACTTTTCGAATACCTTGAAATTTATAATAAATGCACACTATTCTGAAATTTTACAAACACGGTTATACACTCGAATATTACAAATTTCTATTTTCTTTGTACATTTTGTTTCATTTGCCTTTCAATAAGGATTATGTATTCAACATATCTTGCACTCTATAAGAAAGTGAATTTACCATTCTTTAATAATTTCTATAATAATAGTCTTATTCATGAAATATAAAAATTCAAAGGCCAATTTATTCCTTTATCTTCATCTAATCAATTTGTTATTCCAGATATTGAATTTTCAGAATTTCAAATAGAAGTATTCATTTATTAAAAACTCCAAAGAAAATTCTCAGCTGTTTCACTCTAGTCTATTACAAGATTATCTAGAGCTAATATGAAAACTTTGAGCACAACATTATTGAATAAGAAACAGTTAACCCGTTGTCAATAAGTATGGCAGTCATACAGCATCTAGTTTTCCCCCATTGACTCCTTTAACTTAAAACACTGATAACACTTTTCACTCCATATTTTATTTGTACAATTTTAAATAGTTGATATGCGTAATAACTGTTATAATCTAAGTACCCAATCACATTTAAAATTTTATGCACATGGAGCATCTTTTCATTTATGAAAACATCAGTTACAGGTACCAACTTTCCTGTGTTTTTTCAATATTATTTCACAATTAGTTCAAGGGTTTTAGAGTTGGCAACTAACTTTCTTTATGCTTATTTAGTTTAAGTTTCAAAAATTCAAAATCTTCATCTAGATTTCAGGAAACTCACGTAGTTATAAAAAGACTTTAAATTGGTTCAATAAAAAATGTAAAAAACACAGTATTTATTTTTTATATAAGGCAGACAAAACAATTTTTTCGCAAAATAAAAACGTAGTTTTTATCTGAAATTTTAACTTTATTGTGAAAACATGAAGATTTACATTTTAACAAAACAACTGCATTTAACAAATCATTTTAAGTTCTACTGTAGAGATGACTTGAAAAGACAATCATTAAATTAATGCAATAAAAGAGGGAGCAAAAAATTTAAAGCTGATATTTTTTATATACAAGGCATATCAATATTAACATAAACCAATATTATTTTAAAAGTCATACCTAACTGAGGACATAAATAAACGTAAAAATATAAAGTTCTATTGATTACTACATAAACAATATTGATTACTACATTCAGTTGATTACTACATACATGAAACTATTAAATGATCATGAAACATTATTTAATTACTATGTTTACAATGATGTTTTGTAGATATCTCATCTGAAGACTAGCTAAAATATCTAATGAATTTTAGACAGCTAAAAATCCCTTTTGAATGAATATTGCTATGAACATTGAATTCGTGGTACTTTTCACCCATAAATCCAATACATCTCCAAAAGTGTTATATTGGAAATGCAAACATATGTACATTTGCTGAACAGTGCGAAAATCATATGTTTTCGAGCATCGAAAAATTAGCAAATATAGAAATTTTTTAAGACATTCAACTTAATAAATGTAGAAAAGGAGGGTTTTATTTTAATAATTAATTTTCACTACTTTCGGAGTTAGTGCATTGGTATAAATTTCAAAAAGAGGAAAAGAATGATACACTCCATTTTAAATTCGAGAGAAATTCTGAAGTAAAATTTTATAGCGCTTAGATTAAAACATTGCATCATAAGCAATTTAAGAGGAAGTTCAGGTATGAACTATTTATGTTTTAAATTAATAACAAAGCTGTGATCAAAATACCAAAAAAATTTAATCTCTATTTTAAGCTTGCCAGACAGAAAAAAGTATCTTATATAAGCTTTATTCCTTTCTGTGCAGGCTTTCTTAATACAAATCCAGACAGAATTTCAGTGGACAAACAATATAAGGATTTTATTTATATCCATTTATGACCATCCAAAATGCAACATTGATAAAAACTAAGGATGTTAGGGAAACTTTTTTTTGTTAGATAACGCGTTATACAAAAGTCAAATGATTGAAATTACAACATCTTGGGAAGAGTAGGTGAAAAAAAATCAGAAGTCAGTATAACCATTAATCCAGGTTATAACCGTTGTTACACACCTCAAGCATAGGATCAAAATATTTCTGGGTGTATCCTTAAAGTATAGTAATTCATGCGACTTCCACTTAGTGCTAAAATTGACTTGATGTTTATCGTGGTGCTATATCCAAGTAGCTCTTGTGCAAATATGGACATGTTTTTGATTGGATTATAAATTGAGAGAAGAATCAGACTAAGGAAGGAATTCAATTTTATTGATAAAAAAGAATTCTCGAGCCTATAGCGTGCTACATATAGTCACGCATTAACTTGTTTGAATATGATACACTGTAAGTGACGTTACTTGAGTTTCACTACCTCAAATACTTCAGATATGTAGCTCTGGCTATTTAGTGTAGCGATGATGGATACTAGAGACATGCAGAATTAAATTCAATACTTGCTTAAGCCACGATACCAGGTGCAAGAATATTATACAAATTCCAATTCAGTAATTCAGAATCTCTCACCACAATGTCTTCAGAATCGAATTCGACCTTCGTGGTTTTGTAATCAGAAGCGTGATTTCGATTCCATTGAAATTTCCAATGGGTCTCTGGTAAATTGCAACTGTGTATATTCCAAAGATGTAATGAACTGCAGACATCTCTCCAATATACGAGGTCTGTAGTTCATAATACCTTTGGCAGTTACGTCAATGATAAATGAAGCAAAGGACACATTGAGGTTATTCCATACAGCTGTAAGAGATGTTAAATTTAACAATGGGCACCGAAGGATGCGTAGCAGATTGAATATCTCGTGCTATAGTTATTTATGTAGTTGAGATATTCATAACTGCCATACACACAAAGTGCCTGTCAAAGTGCAGTGGTACAAATAGTGAATAGGATCACTCCCATGGGACCACTGTTCTGTTTTGTCATATATCTGTTCTTATCATATATCTTCATCACATTTGTTTTGTTTCATCCAACAATATCACTGAATTCTCTCAATGATATTTCGCAATCTGTACACGCTACTATTTTTTCTCGTTCGAGCTCAGAAACTTGCTCGCAAGACATTAAGTATTTTTTAAGAAGAAGCATACTCGAAAATGAAAAAGAATGCACGAGAATCGGGAATTCCCCCTCTCTATATATAGCACCTGTAGATGGCATTACAGTGTTCCATATTGTGCAAAATATCTGTTATGCTTGTGTCTTGCATACCTCATATTTGCAAACACATGATGTAAATTTCAGATGATTTGCAGACTTACCTGATTATGATTTCATGATGTTGCATTTTAGACAGCCAACAGTGTAAATTGCTTTTATATCAATAACTAATTTTTTTATAATGTACAAATAATTTTTACTAGCATTAGTTATATAGGATCGTCAGAAATCAATACGATTTATCTACGCCAAATTTAAAAGTAATTTATCTCGATGAGTGAAAACAAAAATATTGGGTAACAGTCCTGTTATAACTTGAACTAATTTACAATTAATCATGCAGATGGATCGCTTTAAAAGAGTTAAATATGAATAAGCAGTTTTTTAAATATTGTGGTTCAAAATATTTTTACTGAGATAAAATTGATTTGTCAATTTAAGTAATTTAAAATTCAAAACTATGTGTAACTATGCGTTAACAAATTTATTACCATTTTTTTAATCTTTAAGATTATCAACCTATAAAATTTTCTTTGGAAATGACATTTAATATCATATGTTTACTTGTCTTTGATCATTAATCTCAAATACGTTTTAAAAATTTGTTTACTTAAAATAGTTTAATGTAGGAAAACAAAACTGATTTAAGTACGAATAGTCGATGAACACACACACACACAAGTTTCTTTAATGATAAAATCGATGTATCTAATCTGAATAAGAGAACCCATTTTCTTATGCATTAGATCCAATCAGGTTATTCAAATATGATTTTCAAGCACAGTAATTTTAGTAATATTTCTGCTTATTATAGGTTATTAATATATTAAGTAAAAGTATAACTTAATAAAAATGAAAAACTTTATAATTATTAATTACTATTTTGAAAATGTCTTCACACAATATTTATGTTTATTATTTTTTAAAACATATTTTTCAGACAAACCCTTTTATAATAATGACATACCATCTTATCGCTCCAAAATATAGATTAAAGATTTAATTAATTAAAGAATGTATAATAGAAGGGATAGTTAATTATAAAAAATATATTATTTTTATTATTTGTCAAGATATTATTAGAATATCTATTGAAGATTGCTAACTATACAAAAAATATAGTTTTAATTTCTTCTTTTCATAAATAAGTTTTTATGCCTTTTGTGCGACAATGCAGTCTTCGTGAAAGTATTTTACACACACACAAACACGTTTTCCACTAGCATTTATATGTATATTTATTTCATTATATTTCATTTATTTCATTCTATTTCATTAGCATTTATTCAAGAAATGATTATACATAAAAGAAATAATAAAATTTAATTTCGCTCTTGAAGGAATTTTTTTTAATATTTATATTACATGCATTAAAAAAATTATATATATATATATATATATATATATATATATCAAACATATACTACTTTAATGTTAAATATATATAAACATTATACTACTTACATGTGTATGTGTGAAAGTTTTGGAATGAGAATGTTAACGGCGTATATATTTATATTTGATAAGGAAAGAAACATTAAAAAGGTATTTATATTGATAAATCTTTTCTAATTAATGATTTCAATTAATAAATTAAAAATATAAGTGTCTTTGAAATGAGATTATAGTAGATTATAGTAGCCATTGCTTCCTCTGCAATCGTAACCATACTTTTGATGAATAAATTGGGTTTTCATCACAGTAAACAATAATATTTAATATGAATCAATTAAAATGCGTTTTAAAAATACTAACGCCAAATAATACAAGAGGTATTTAAAAATTGGGAAAATTTTAAATTTTATTTTTAACAATTTGTGATAAAGATATGAAAATAAAGAAAACAATAGTTGCAATAAAAATAAAAAATGCGAAGAATTATTTTATATATTAACAATATATTTTTAAATTTTCAATATTTTGAAGTAAGGTGTTGATAAACCCATACAAAGGACGCTCTATGACAACGGTATTAAACAGCAAAGTTACGTCCAATTTAAAAATTACTGCATAAAAGCTAAAAAAAAAAAAATATTTTATTTTAATATGGAAAAATATATGATATTTTAAAATATATTTTTTCTTTTAACTTATGCAAAAGAATTGTATTCTTTTAATCATTCTAAAATTTTGTGAAGAAGAAAGATGAGCTTTTATTTGAGATTTTTCATTTAAACATTTTTATCTGAGAAAGAATAAATCATCTAATAAATAGTATTTCCAATATAAAAAAATTAATTTAATGTGTGTAAAATACACATATTGATATTTTGGAACTGTACATTTAATATAAATAATAGTATACGTAAACTGAAGCTTTGGTAAAACATTTCTCTCTCTCTCTCTCTCTCTCTCTCTCTATATATATATATATATATATATATATATATATATATATATATATATATATATATATATATATATATAGATATAGATAGATAGATAGATAGATAGATAGATAGATAGATAGATAGATAGATAGATATAGATAGATAGATATAGATATAATTATAAGGATATAGATATAAGGATTGTATAAATAACACGCTTTTTTATATAATATTTTCATTTTCCAGAAATTATTGTTATATTTATTAATTAATAGTATTATTCACAAGACCATCTATTGCAAAATGATAATCATAGTCTTTACTAAACTTGTGTGAATAAAATATTAATATAATCGAATAAAATAAAGTGAAGTTTACTTTGTGAACATAAAATAATGCATTTAGCATGATTGATCGTAACATTTAAGACTAAAAAATAATAATAAATTTATAGGGTTATTCATATTTTCTTTAATCTTAAAATTTAAATATTAAAATTATGAAGATTGTGACTATTCATTTAAGTAGAAAAATAATATGGTGTAGAAAAAATAACAGAATTAAAAATTATTACACATTTAAATTTAATTTATTAATTTCAATTTGAGTTAATAATAACAATATAGCAGATAAGTTAATTTTATTTTTTATTGTAAAATAAAAATGCAGTTTGAAATAATATTATGGCTGATAAGAACAATTAATTAATTGTTCAAAACACGAAAGTTATTATTTATATTTCGACTATAAATTATTATACAAAATACTAACTATATAACGGAGTAAAATAACAGATTAATAATTACTAACTTATTTAGGCTTTGAGTTCAGCAAAGAAGCCAGAACTGGAAATTATTTATTTGAAGGATCAAGCATAATATTTCTGGTAGTCGGACTTCTTAATGAAATATGTAACAGAAGTTGTAGAATTAATGTCAAAAAATCAATGATGAATATTCACTTCAAAATACAGAGTTGAGGAAGAAAAATATGGTACTAACAAAAATAAAAAAAAATTAAAGTTTTTTATACGAAACCCACATTACGTTTTCACAAAAAATATTGTAATAATCAGAAAAACTAGAATATTTATCTAAACTAAATAATTTCTTTTTATTTTTAAGAATTTGATTGGTAGAACAGAAAAACTAATGCTTACATGATTTTTTTAAAATAGTACTTAGACCTTTGAAAGCAACCTATAAAATTTAAAAATGTGTTAGTTTTTTAAATTTTATAATTTTTGAAAAATTTTAAATATAATAAAAATGTAATTGATTGATATCGACTTTTTTATACATTTCAAATTTATTGATTTCAAATATCATTCTTAATATTTATTTCATTCTAAAAAATAATGCAATTTTAATTCTTAAGTAAAACGTTTATTATTATAAAAGAATAATTTTAATAATATATATAGCTTTAAGTAATATATATATATATATATATATATATATATATATATATATATATATATATATATATATATATATATATATATATATATATATATATATATATATATATATATATATATATATATATATATATATATATATATATATATATATATATATATATATATATATATATATATATATATATTATAAAAGGAAAATGATTAACCATATCATATATTTTTTTATAAAGTTATGATACTTGTATCAAATTTTAACAAACTTTCTTGGAAAATATTCAATACAAAGTGCAGATTATATTGAGGAAGAAATAAAACTGCTTTCCTTGGATGTGGTAATAATTCAAAATATATTCAGTTGAACGGAGTGGAGATTGTCTCTCAGCAAGAAATGATCATTTCACCAGAAAAGTAAACATTTATAAAGTGATCCATCAAAAAGAAGATGGTTATTTCTCTCTGTTTCCATTTTCTCAATTCCATAAAATTCACTTTATGTAAAAAAATTTAATAAAGTGAATACAGTATAATTTATTCGTATATTTCCTAAAACTGAATGACAGTTTTAAGTATTTTATTGGTTTCAAATCAATTTTATGGCTCCAAATGTGCAATTAACTTTCTTAGATTACTGCTTGAATTCAATTATTGCTTTACTTGTCGCAAAATGGGATTTATTTTGCTGCATATTTTTCGGAATGCTATTTAAATAATTTCAAAATTTTTACAAACAATTTTCTATGAAATTGATTTCCTAGAAATTGAATATATATTGCATAATGAATATTTATGTAAATTATGAAATATTTTAATAATTTGAATTCAGATTAATCAACAAAAAATAAATTTTATGAACTATTTTTTGAAATACGAGATAAATTATTCTAAATAAAGTTTTAAGTATAATTAACGTAGAGTATATAGGCAAAATTATATTATTAAAAATAAAGTATGTATATATCGCTAAAAATGGAAATGCTAAATTCTTAAATATAAATTAAAATTTTTGAAATAAATTAGGATTTTTATGTCAATTTTTTTAGAATTTTGATGTAAAATGTGTAAATGATACAACTCTGTTTTGGAATACGTGCTAAAAATTCTAATGTGAATGAATCTCGAAAATAAGTTGTTTTTGGATTGAGTTAATATAATTATTAATCAATTTTATCATTTGTTAGAATGGCAAATATATGGAAGTAACAGAATTGGAATATTTATATATACTTACAATTCAATTACGTTTATTATTCATTTCCATTGCGCATATCTTAAAATCTAATAACGAACACATTAATTTTTCGAAAATGCTTTTAATATTATTGTTTTGCTTTAAATATGAGGTTTTGCGAATACGAGCATATTTTTTACAAACACTATATGGTCAATAAACTGCTGAAACACAAAGTAATAGTTGTTAAGGACATTAATATAATGAAATATGGCAATAATTTTATAATTATATAGAATATTTAATAAATATCAAAATGGATTGTCAAAGTAATTAGAAGAGAAAATAATATTAGTTTTTTGGATGCTATTCAATTTCAATTAGTATTTCAGCCAATACTTTGTCAATATAAGTTATGTTTTTTATGTTTAAATGTTTAATATTTAATAAAAGTTTAAATGTTTAATAAAAATTTAATATGTTTAAAAATATTGGATTTCTTATTGTTAAATAATATTCTCTCTTTTTTTAATATTTAATGAAGATTTTTCTTCAGGTAAGTATTAATAAAGTTTTAAAACATTATTTCTGGACAAAGTTAAAATATTTGTAAATTGTTTTGGAAAAATAGTAATAGTCAAATAAGTTATCTCCGTTATGACATAAATAATTTAAATCATATTAATCTAAATACATTAAAATACTTTAATTAAGTCTTAAATTTTACAATAATTAAAAATACTTCGAAATTTAACTGAATTTTGGAGGAAAAGTCTAATTGCATACATTTAAAATATTTAAAATATCTGTATATATTGAATGTAAATAAATTTTGTGATAAAATATAATGTGAAACAAATACGAAACTTTTAAAGATACATTTATCTTGTAAAATGTAAAAAATAGTTGTGTCATCAAAAATATTTCTATTGCATTGAAAACCTAATTAAGGAAAATAACGGAATGGTTCAAAATTTAGAGAACATTTAGCAAACAATCTCTTTTCATCAAGTTTGCATAATAACAAAAAATATAAGGTCTAAATAAAATTGTGATTATCTAAAAAATGAAAGTGTGATTTTTTACTTTTTATAGCGTATTGAAATCTGAAAACACTGATAAAATTCTTTATCAATTTTAAATGACACTTAAAATATAGTTCTTTTACCATTAAAAAATTCTTTGTTAAGCATTTCCTTTAAAAAAATCATTTAGCATTCTAAATTAGGATTTGGGATGAATATGCTATTTTAGTTTAAACAATTTTTACATTGAAGTAATGTTTACTGAGGATATTTAACCAAAAATAGTTTAATTCAAAGAGGACTGACAACAAATTTAGCAATGTGTGTATAAGACAACGAATCAAAATGAAATTATTCATTTTTATTACGAATTTATAAATTTGCTTGTATTAAGGGAAACAAAAAGTCAATAAGTATCCATTATTGTGATATCAAAATAAAAGATGCTTTTATTCAAAATGACAATATATAACTTGAAAAATACAAATTGCACTATGTATATATATATATATATACAATATGTATATATAACATATAAATTGCACTATGTATATATATATATATATATATACATAGTGCAATTTATCCCCTAAATACTATAGCAATTGATGGTAGTTAATTATCTGAAAACAACATTCAAAGTAAATAATCTTGCCTTACTCTATAGAAAAAGAAAGTTTGTTCGGATATTATATATATATATATATATATATATATATATATATATATATATATATATATATATATATATATATATATATATATATATATATATATATATATATATATATATATATATATATATATATATATATATATATATATATATATATATATATATATATATATATATATATATATATATATATATATATATATATATATATATATATATATATATATGTGTGTGTGTGTGTAACTTACAATTAATTTTTTCAACATTTATGGAACTATATTATCAAATACATTCTAAATTTAAATGTAAAAAAATGGTGAAATATATGAACCACATATCTAAAGTAGACGCCTTTTCCAAGCATTTTCAAATGTATATACATAAGACATATAAATATACTCTGATAGGTTGACAAGGGTTTAATTTTTTGTCAAATCTCATCCTCATCATATACATTCGAAATTAAGCTAAAACATGGTTCCCATTTACTTCCTAAAAGCCTATTATTTTGAATAAAAATGCAATAATCACTAAAATCAAACTCCTTTTTTATTTTAAAAATGAAAGAGCTTCTTATCTTCTTTTATAAATTACATGTGTTTTGACAGTAAGTGTATTTTTATTGTTATTGCTGTACTCTCTCTTAGGATCGCTTATTTCATAAGTCATTTTGTTCGAAAAATTGTGTAGATAAAAATTGGTTCAGTCATTTAAGTATAGTATCTACTCATTTTATGATAACAGAATAAAATGTGAAGCATAGTATTTGACCACTAGTGTATGTTTCTCAAAATTTCTGGTTTCATTAAAATGTTGAGACTTATTACAGACATATTTCTATTTTCCTTCTCATAAAATATATTTTGACTGTACAGCTTTCAGTTCATTATAGTATTTCTTGCAAGATATTTATTTGAAGAATTTAATTTTAT
Source organism: Latrodectus hesperus (assembly GCA_037975125.1). Lineage (NCBI taxonomy): Eukaryota > Metazoa > Arthropoda > Arachnida > Araneae > Theridiidae > Latrodectus > Latrodectus hesperus. Next base: position 73,557,622 of record CM075853.1, on the reverse strand, counting down.
TTATTATTTCATCCTATATAATAAAAATTATAAAAAAATAATCATAATTAATAAATTATAAAGGAATTGCACATTTACAAGGTGTATGCATATCAAATGAGATGATTGCTAACAGATGTCTCCACGCATATATGCAAACATTATGAAACCATGACACGTGATTTTTTATAGTTTGACCTTTGATACTCACGTTTAGTTTACATTTGGACGAGTTACAGTGTGAATTTTTTTTACTGTTTTGAAAATGTTGAATTTTATGCCTTCTGACCACGATTTGCAGACAGCATTAATTTTTTGTTACCATCTGAAGACAAATGCTGCCAAACTACATCAAATGCTTGTAGCAGCATACGGTGACAATGCTCTGAGCCGTGCGCAGTGCTACAGATGGTTTGAAAAGTTTCAAAATGGTGATTTCGATGTGAGAATCGAGGAGCGTGGCAGAGCAGCAAAAAAAGTTGAAGATGCTGAATTGCAAGCATTACTTGATGAAGATGATGGCCAAACGCAAAAACATTTTGCAGAACAATTGAATGTTGACCAGAGCAATGTTTCCCGTCGTCTCAAAGCAATGGGTAAGATAATAAATGTCGGTAGACGGGTACCACATGAGCTAACGGACCGTCAGCAGGAAAACCGAAAAATCGTAGGCAAAATTTTGCTTGCCCGTTACAAACGCAAGTCATATCTTCATCGTATTACGACTGGCGATGAAAAATGGATTTATTTTGAGAATCCCAAGCGGTATCGTTCATATTTCAACACCGGACAGCCATCCAAATCGACGGCAAGGCCGAATCACTTCAGTCACCAGACAATTCTGTGTATTTTCTGCGATCAGGAGGGACCAATCTATTATGGGCTTCTCAAACCCGGCGATAATACTGATATTGTTACACGCAACAATTACTTGATTTGAATGATGCTATACTCGAAAAACGCGAGCAATACAAGAAAGCGCAGCACAAAGTGATTTTCCTTGATGACAACGCACCTACCAACCATGCTAAACCGACCAAGGACATCGTTAAGGCGCTCGGCTGAGATCCCTTAGAGCATGCCGTTTATTCGCCAGACCACCTATTTACATCCTTCCAAATACCACCTATTTACATCATTGGGACACACATTGGATAATCAGTGCTTCACTTCTTACAAAAACGTCAAATCTTGGCTTGATGACTGGTTGGTCTCAAAAGACAGATAATTTTTTAACCGTAGTATTCACAAATTACACGAAAGATGGGAAACATGTGTAGATGGATATTATTTCGAATACATAAATATTAACAGTTTTCGCAAATTTGTTGTGTTTTTTTTAAGCAATTGTCTCATTTCATTTGCATACACTTGGTAAATTATAATATATTTAACACTGTTACGAATTATATGCCACTTCTGTCAAACATTTTTAATTCATTTCATGTAATTTCACTGATAAAATCATAAATTATATTTTTTAAAGGAAACTATTAAAATTTTTATATATTATTTTTTTAACGAATGGCCCAGTGAAAAATAAAAATAAGATAACCATCTTCCTTGTTTAACAGTTCTTGGGATTAAACGGGACATTTACTTTCCAACTTAAAAAAACATGATTTTATAATTAGATTACACTAATTTAAAGAACACACATACAATTTAATATAAAAAGAATGATTACTTTACTTTTAAAGATGTTTATTTTTCTGATAAAAATAAAGTAGTTAGAAAATATAAACTTTTCCTAATTATAAGGTATTTTTCATGATAAAATCAAGAATTATGAATAATAATTAAAAAATTCATGTGTAATTCAAATGTAGAATTCTCAACAAATTAGATAATTTAAAATCTTAAAAAGAAATAAAAAAATTAAAAATACATAAAAAATTGGAAAATATAAAATTTTGAAGGTAAATTAAAAATATACGGCAATATAGATACGTGCAATCCTTATCATCCTTACAACCAAAATTATATATTTCCATGTCTCAAAAATATTCGTGATAGCTATTTCATTAAACTTTCTTTTTCAAGACTTCGTACAAGATTCGTCTGAAAGCTTTCTCCGGTTACAATTAACTTCCTGGATTCACAGACTATTCTCGCCTGTATAACATGATATGACACTTCAGCCCTAAATTCAGGCATTCTTTGGCACTATAATGTTAATAATTTGAAGAAACATCTGTGAGTATCTAATGTCCTTAATGAAAGCTTAAATATTTTTTCAAATAATTACGTTGCTTTCTTAAATATATATTGTGAGCTCTATTTTCATACAGATGAAAACTTATTAATACATTTTTGCTTTTATACATCATATTTTGTTTATATAATTATATGCAGAAATTAAAAGTTTATTTATATACAGAAATAAATATTATTTAAAACATTACCTGTTACAAGAAGTAAGAAAAACTATTTTTATCACAAAAGATTTTATCTATATAACATTAGTAAAAGGAGATCTTGAGGCTAAAAATATAATAAAAGTTTTTCATTTATTAACTTTTAAGTGGTATCACAAGATACAAAAATTATTAATTTTTTTATCTTAAAATACTGTTAAGCCTGTAGAAATTTAAATTTTTGACTTGTAAAATTTAAAAATTAGACTTTAGGAAGCGTCATTATGAGCTACGTGATATCTATTCTCCTAGGTTTTAAAATGAATATATGTTATCAAACACTGCTTAAAAAATTTTAATAAGTATATAATAGAGTTTATTATATGTATGTATAAGCTTAATAACCTCAAAGTTTGTATGTATTTTGTGTATATATGAGTGCCTTTATGTATTTTGTGTTTATATGTATTTTGTGTATAATGAGACATAGACTACAAGAATCAATTCTCCCCTGATTATATTTATATTGTTGGATTTGTTTCTTCAATAAATAGAAAAAATGTAAAATACATGCGTCACTATACCCATTCATACCTATGAATGTGTTTATATTGTGTCTGAATTAGAGTGAATATTTTGAATAAAAGTTCAGAAATTTTTCATAAATTAAAAAATAGTATTATTGTACACGGTAAAGTAAATTTCTCAGATTTTTAATAATAAATAAAGACTATCTCTGACTGAAATCTTCGCCTGCCAAGTGCAACAGAGATTATGATACTGCAAAACGTATCTTGTGAACAATGATTGCATTTGGATAATAATACTCTTTTTTAAATTCATCTCTCCTGATCAATCTTTCCAATATTTCTTTGATGCAAAGATATATATTGTCAGTCATTTATTTGAGTATTGCGAATAAATACTTTAATTTAAATTACCATTATAATAGATTTCTCTCTCAGCAGTATAGTGATATAAATAGAACATTTCTTCTGCTACTTGATTTGACGCTGTATCACCAACATCATAACACCTAACACCTACATCATTCAAAATTATGATTTTCAGCTCATTCATATGCATATAACATAAACCTCTACGGCATTTTGAAGCCCCTCACTGACTTGCACGATTATCAGAATTAACAGTATTTAAAATTGCAAGCAAAAAAAGGGATTTTCATAAGGAGGTAAATAAGGAAATGAAGGAGACTGCTATGCAGAAGACCATTATGACAATGGGTTGGAAAATATATTGTTAACTAAATTAACAGTACTCAATAACGCAAAAAGAAAAAAAAGATTTTTAAAAAATCTTTAATTCATTCAAACAATAGAAATTGGAAATTAACATCACTTTTTAGTCAAACTAAGAATATTAAATTTTTTAAATCAATAACAGTATAAAAAAATATTGTCCTCAAAACAACGCTTCACTCTAATATCGCATATTATCTTTAGTTTAAAGGTGTATGTTGACAATTCTGCATATCACATTAATCCAACTTCAGCCATTTGGTAAGATGTATGAGTCCTTGTGCATCATCATATATTAAATATCAATGAAATAATATAGAAGAGCGAAACATCACAAGATATGAGCTAACCATATATCTTATCATATGTTAGAATCCTTAAAATGTCAGCCCAAATTATATACACAAGTGCTTTTGTGTGTGTGTGTGTGTGTGTGTGTGTGTGTGTGTGTGTGTGTGTGTGTGTGTGTGTGTGTGTGTGTGTGTGTGTGTGTGTGTGTGTGTGTGTGTGTGTGTGTGTGTGTGTGTGTGTGTGTGTGTGTGTGTGTGTGTGTGTGTGTGTGTGTGTGTGTGTGTGTGTGTGTTCGTGTGTGTTCAATAATAATAATTATAGTTTATCCCTCAAATTATCTCGTCTGAAATGCAATCTGACCCAGTATAAAGTTATAAAAATTTTGAATGATTCTTTCTCTTCATAATAAATTATTTTTAAAGCAATGCTGCTAATTTAAATCGGAATCATCAGGAACATAAAAAATAAATAAATTGTATTCAATCCTGATTATCAGCAGCGCACTGTTTTTGATGTAACCCTATATAATTATAGCTACAGAATACTTACCATTGGTTATTGGAAATTCTGATTCCATTCTTACTAAAACAAATTCACGTCAAACGTTCTTTCACAGAACTAACCTGTTTTTATTGCTGAGTAACGTTAACGTTATTTCTTTCATCTCCTTAAAATCTTATAGTCATATCAATCATGATCTCGTGTGAATGCACATGGATAACCTTATATCCGCTCAAAGCTTAACATAACTTAACATCTGTTTTAAAACATATTCCTCTAACTTCAAATAGCAAATTTTGGCATTCTAACTTTTCTTGCATTGACTCGTAATCAAACTTTTTGACTGAATGTGATGTCAAAGATTCTGGTAAACCATGATACTGTGTTTTCAAAATATCCTTTCTAAAAGGTGTGCAGATGAATTTAAGATTGAAGCAGAGAAAATAAAAATCGTCACCAAATTTGTGAGTTTCTCTTTATTAATTTTTACCTATAAAACACTGATTAGCATATGACGTTTTTTTGCCTTTTCTTTTTGATTCACTAAAAATATAGATGGATAATTGATGTTAGAAATTAGCGTAATTATCTTCATAATTCTTTTAAAATTATATGACTATCTAATTTTGAATCAGTGTAAGTAAAATATGCATATATTAAATGCATTATATTCATATGTGTTTAGTTATGTAAATATTTTTGGTATTTTTCTAATTAGGAACATAGGAACATTCTAGTAATTTTTTTAGACTTTAAGTTACACCTTTGCATCTAGTATCCTATTACGACATCTATATGTATATATATATATATATATATATATATATATATATATATATATATATATATATATATATATATATATATATATATATATATATATATATATATATATATAGTACTAACACTTAGCTCCTGAAATTTAAGAAAAACTCAAAATAAACAAATAACTCGGAAAAATACTATATTTTTAGATTAAAAGAAAATTTTATTCATAACGATATACCAAGACTGTCGAGTAAAGTTAGAAAAGCTCACTCTAACAGGTTTTAGCAACTGCAATACTTAAGGTCGTTTGTCTACGTGACGTTTTGACATATAGAATTCAAAGATATTATTTTTCCAGCCACAGGTGGAATCCATTCAGATATTTTAAAATATATATAACAGGTGTTGTAAATCTGAAATTTTTTCAATATCATATGGTTAAGATTACAATGAAATTGTCACTGAAATAATTTTAAGAATTGTTGTGAATCTTTATTGTCCTCCAAATCTATGTATTTTATACCAGTTTTTCTTGCTTTTTATTTAATTTTTACTTCAGATGGATTATTTTTTAATTTAATCATGATTGCTGTGTTTATAAGCTTTTAATTGTGAAATGACATCTGATTTTATTCGAATTCTTTTCATGGAAATACATATGTTTTTTATGATGTTTATGTTCTTATTCTATAAAACATTTATTGTGTTATCACAAATTTATTCTTAGATATATCATTTTCCTTAATTTATGAATACATGCTTGTATGCCAAGGTGCATAACAATTTTTTTAAATTTCACTGTGTAAAAATGAAATTTTCATAGAAGTAAATCGTAAGTATCATGCAATATAATGAATATTTTATGGGAAAATTATTAATATTATAAAAAATATTTCCAAAATTTGTTTTACTGTAATAAAATTTGATAAGTTAAATTAAAATATTTACTATATATATTGCTTCATATATATATATATATATATATATATATATATATATATATATATATATATATATATATATATATATATATATATATATATATATATATATATATATATATATATATATATATATATATATATATATATATATATATATATATATATATATATATATATATATATATATATATATATATATATATATATATATATATATATATATATATATATATATATATATATATATATATATATAAATTTTTTAATTGGATAAAATCTCATATTTTCGCAAAGAAATATTTCTTTTCAAAGTTTATATTTTTGTGCCATAATTAAAACTATAAATATGTTACTATAAAACTATAACTAATAAATATGTTTTTCCAATAATAATTATGAATGATTTTAAGACTGTTTATTTCACCATAAACATAAAAAAGAAGAATATATAAGTAAGTAAAAAGAATACTTTATTTATAAACTTAATTCATAAATCAATGTAATTTTTTATACTTATTTTCATAATTTGATTATACATTTAGCAATAACTATGTACAAAAATTTGAATAATGCCTAAATTTATAAAACAATTATGTTTAATAATTTGAATATAAAACATTTTTCCTTTCGTCTATATGTATATATATATATATATATATATATATATATATATATATATATATATATATATATATATATATATATATATATATATATATATATATATATATATATAAACACTTCATAAAAAATATATGTTGTCAGTTTTTATACTGAACATGCTGAATTAGAAAGACTAGTTTGAATATTTTAATTACACTTTGTTAGAAAAATTAATGTATAGTTTTGATATTAACTGAAATTGGGAATAGGGATTTCTTAACTGCTTGCCTCAGCAGATAATATAAAAAATTTAAACATCTTATATTTTCCCTCGGTGAGAGGAAAATGTACTTCAGTTTTATTGAGTGGATGTTTTCCAATTTGAATTTGAAACTAATTAAACAAAAAATGACATTACTATTGCAGTTTAAATGGTATTTAAAATGCAATAATTTATCCTATTACAAAAACTATGAATAATGGGTATAAAATATGTGATACAATAGTTGTTAATAACTTCACAATCTTAAAACATTTGAAAAGGCAAACTAATTTAGTTTTTATATAAAATAAACTCTTTATATCACTCAAAATTGGATAATTTTAAATGTACTTTTTTTGATTTGATTGAACAATTATAAAATTATAGTTAATTTCTCAATTTAAAATTCATCAAAAATCAAACACACACATCTGTAATATCATAGCAAATTTTTGGAATTTAAACATGTTCATTAAATTAATTTTATGCAAGCAATTACGTAATAATTTGGAAATTCTTCCTAAATTTTTTGTTTATATTTCTTATAAAACTTAAATTAAATTTAATTACTGTATTTTAATATTTATATATAATATAAAACATAATACATATTATAGTTTTACATATGATATATTTTTCACAAATTGTGTAACTAAAGAAAATATTTTATAGTATGCCATATAAAACACAATTTTAGTTTTTAATATGCCTAGGTGTAATTTTTAAAGAAAAACATTAACTGTTAGTTTATTTATAAATAATTACTTACTATTTTTCAAAATTTCATTTTTCATGTTATATTGTATCTAGATGTTCCTTAAAATATCATTTTTAAATTAATAAGTTAAATTTTTTAGGATTGCATTAATAAAGTTATCTGAAAAATAATACGTCTTTACTTTTACACTGAAAACTATTTTAATGCGACATCTCTTTTTGAGAATAATTCGAATTTGATTTTGTGTCTTATAAACTAGTATTTTTGCACATTATTTTCTTTCACACAATGAGAAATTCCATTTAATGTTTATAGGAAATCACTTTTTTTTCTAAAATGTAAAGCTAAGCCGGAAATTGTATTCAAAGAAATAAGCTTTCCTTAGTTGCATGGGATTATACTTTATCCAAAAAAGGAGGTCACTTTCTATGAAAGAAAAATTCTGATATATTTGAGTATTACGTGCAGATGAACAAATGTATATGTATGCAAATTTTGATTAAAATAAATTAAAATATGATCAATAATGTGATTTATCAATATAAATTTGATTTAGCAATTTTTCTTAACAAAAGGCAAAATAAATCTGAAAATGCGTTTCCTTTAAAATTTACTAACTCTTTCATGGACAATTTTAAGGAAATTTTCTCATGATTGTGTTTTACATGTAAAATACTTAATTTACTAGATTTTAATACACTTGGCAATATATATTCTTTTTATATCGTTCCTAGTTTACTTACGATATAATTTAATTACGATTTCTCTTGACCGTTAGTGTAAAAAGTTTGCTTTCAAAATTGTTGGTGTTTTCTGTGTTGCAATATTTTTTCCTGATTCGTTTCGTATAATTAATTTCTACTCATTTACAAAAATATTTCTTTTGAATATTTATATTAGAAGGTAAGAGGGAATAAATGATTGGATGGAACTAAAAGACCTAACTTCCTTTGAACCCCGTTCATGCATCATTTTAAATTAGAAGTGTGTATATGTATCCAGATTTGATAAGACTGACAATAAGTATTTTCATATTTTCAATGATTTCCTACTTCTTATTATTTTTCTATAGTATTTAAAATCATTACACTGCAGGCTAAGATTATAATATGATATTTAAATATATGGCTTTTATGTCAGTTCATATAAGGAAAAGTATTAAGTACACTAAAGACCATAGTCAAATTACAGAATTAGTTATAGTAAAATAGCTCTTAAAAACTTAAATTTTTCAAACTTCCATTAGTGGAAGTTAGGCTGTTATTTTATTTTAGCTAATACTCATTTATATTTTCAGGCTTCAACAAGTTGTCATTTGAAATTATTTATGTTTACGATTATTTTCTCACTATTGATTTTCTCTCATTTTTTTCTGTAGTTTGGTCACCTAAAATCCCATAAATAATTTTATCATTGATTTTTTTATAAAGAATTTTGTGAATTTGATTGTGTGATAGAATTTTAAATTTCTATACCTTAAAAACCATTTGATAAAGTTTGCAATTTCTTTTAATTTAATAGATTGCTTTTTTGTTTACACAAAGCAATACTCTTAATACATAATAATAAAAATAAAATGTGACAATTATTTCTTTAACAAATGCTTTTATCTGCAGTTATTGATACGAATAGACTTAAAATTCTTCAGATTTTTAAGTAAAATTCTATCAAAATTAATTTGGAGCATTGCCAATCTTTCATCCACTCTGATGTAGACTTTATTTAGAATCAAAGAACTTATTTCATAGATAACTATGTTTATAATCGAAAAATTCCAAAAATTTAAAAAAAAGACTTAATAAAAGGAATTTCTTTTAGCTAAAAATTGGTTTTTAATGTCTCCAAGAAACAGCATATTACATAAAACCAATAAAGAAAATGTAAATGATTTTGCCATTAGAACTGCAGAAAATATAAATTTTAACTTATTCTTGGATAAATTAATATCAGTGTGAGTATTGTTTGTAGCAACATAAACTTTATGCATTCACAATTGTTTGACAGGTTCCTTACAGTACAATTTATTCAATTCCATCAAAAATCATCAAAATTTGATGAATATTTAAAAAACCAGTTTTTGCAATCCGCATTAAAGTTACTTATATTTAAATGAAAATGAGAATGATTTCAATTGGTAAAATTTTAGGAAAATAATCATCGATATATGACAACGTACCATTTATTTACTCAATGGCCGCTTGTACGAGATTTCGAATCTTGAATCCAGCTCTCAAATAAATTTTGTTTATTTTCTAGAATCAACTCAGTGTTACGTTAGAAATATTTTCTGATTAGACACAAACTGCATTTTTTTTCAAATGGTGTCTAAAATGATTTTTCTCAGCAGAATTTAGTTAATTTTCTTATTTCAAAATCGGAGAATTATCAATAAGTCTTGAAGATACTTTCTTCCATGCCCTAAAAATAAAAATATGATGTGGAATTTTTAAATACTTATTATAGTTCCATATTTCATAGGAAATTAATTATGGGTACGATCACTGAGTGGTGATGAGCTCTAGATAGCCAATTCCGAATATCCGCAAACAAATCAGACCTTGACTGTAAGTTGCTCTCGTACCATATTTCAAAAATGTTTTTATAGGACATTTTAAAAATATGCTCATTAGATGAAATATTGATATAAAACGAAAGAAATCCATTTTTAAATGATATATTCAGTCTAAATAAACGCAATCCAACCAATATACCATACATTAATTTTAGACTTTGCATACTTGAAATATTTTTTAAATCATGAAAATTCGAAAAATGTATGCAAACACAGATTTGCAAAGAAAAAGTCTAAAATTTGATGTAAAACATTTTTAACATCATCAACCTTTCATATTTCTGAATGACTTTCACATTATGGTTTCAACGTGGAATACTCTAAAGCACCTATAACATTATACGTTCAAGAATGTAATAGAAACAGAAAATCTATCTTCAATCATTTAGGTGAATATTTCAAGGCATTTACCTTGAAGAATGTTGTGCATTATCTCGGATATGCAGTGAGTTAAGATTTCAGAATATTATTTCCATAACAAAACGCGCATATAAAAATATAAAATAAAGTGAACAAACTCAATAGAGAGTTTGGATATTCTTCCAGACTAATTTCCCAATAAGTTAAATTCATCATTGCTTTGAATCGTTTTTATATCAATGTTCATAATTTTCCATGGAAAAGATTTTGCATTGAGGCAATACTAGGAACCTGGATTGCGTAAGTTAATGGCATCGTGAGACCTTTTACATTTTGACACAATTTAGAAATATTTTCAATTAATAATTATAATTATAACAATTTAGAAATATTTTCAATTAATAATTATAATTATAACAATTTAGAAATGTTTCCTTACTTGACAAAAATTATCTAACAGTTGTTAAACTAATTTACGTTTTTTTTTTCGAAAATGGAATTCCGCAATAAATAAAAACAAAATCCAGTTCTTTAATATATTTAAAAGCATATTTATATTGAACAAACATCACTGCAAAAGACTGTTAAGATAACACTTTACGTAGTAGAAAATAGTCAAATTTTAAGATTTTTGATGACATTTTCAAATGCCTCATACAGTATACTCTTTTTTATAAAATTTGTGTATGTAATACAAAGGTTTTTAACTTACGTTTGTGTGAAGTTTCATTAGTTTGTCAACTGAAATGTATTATTTAGTTTTTAAGCATGATAATAACTTTTTCTTATAAGTTCTTATATTTTGTCTTATAATTTTTATCTTAGATTGGCAAAGCTTCATCGTTTCATACCTTAACTTCGTCAAAATGAAATTAGGGTAAAATTCAAGCGTAAATAAAATTTATTTGAATCGCAATAGTCTTCATAAATTCAATCTTTCATTGAATGAAACACAATATATCTTTATCAAATATACCAGACCAAAATTTAAAAATATTGAGGAAACGAAAAATTTTATATTATATTTTTTATAAATATTTTCCTGGATTTTTAAATTGAGGAGACTGGTTCATTACCACATTTTTCATATCTCTCTCCCTCTCCCTCTAATTTAATTTATTGTAACAAGTGACTTTATAATTTTGAAAATTTTGAAGAAGCTATAAAACATTGAAAGTAAAAATTCCCAATAAACATAGTGTTTGTTATTTTTATCATATTTGAATTATTCAACTTGTTTAAGTTTTGTTATACATTTAGAATCTTGAAGAATTGCAATAATATGTGTTTTACACTTATTTTCTCATTTTATCACATACATTACAGAATTAGTTAACACAATCTATGTGTATCATCTAATTCTTTAATTGATAGAAAATGTTCATTAGAGTGATTCCCTGACGACGTCATATTTAATGTTTTTGTAACTAACCCAAAATATACTTGAAGGCTATTATTTTAATATATAGTTCAACTTGAATTCATGAGCACTAGTTTATATGTTAAATTTTCAAACTAAATGTATTTAACAACGCGTGTTAAAATTATGTAGAAATTTTTACATTCAAAAAATCATATTTCCATTGTGTTATTTTCTACATAAGTAAGACTTCTCTTGATTTATAATATTTATAATGAAAATTCAAAACGTATTACAAACAAACATATTATACGACCAATGTAAAGATCTGTGAAGAAAATATGCAATTTTGTGTATATTTGTGATAAATGCAATTTTGTGTACAATAATTTTTAAGTTTTCGTTCATTAAACATACTGAATTATTACATACATTTAATTTCGGGGTAAACACTTAATCTGAATTTACTGTAATTAAATTTATTTTCAATAATTAAATTAAATGCACTTAAATGCACAGCATACTTAAATTTCTTGATGTTTCATAATAGTACTATGAATGGATTAGGAATGGACATTATTAATTTCTTACACTAAATAACTTGGAAAGGTGCTGTAGAAGATGGTTTTATTATCAATGTGAGGAAAATGTAATTTTTAGAACTATTAAAATATTCCAAATTTATCGGCACTTACTGTATTTGTTTCCTAATTTCATATGGTATTCAAATTTTCTTAGCTTGTATGTGTTTCAGTTATTAATGGTTTTAATAATATACCTCTGAAGAAATTACCAGGGTTCAAATAATAAATGTTATTATTCATGACATAATACTAATTTAAGAAAACTCCTTACTAATAAAATTAAAATGAATATTTACAAATCTTCTAGAGACTTATTGTAATTTAGGATTGTAAAACTTAGACTTTAACACATAAGGATGTATGAAACAAATTAATCTTTGAAAAAAATTAAGGAGAATTTTCAAACAATAAACTAATTAATCGCAGTGGAAAATTGGAAACAATAATAAACTAATTCAACTACAGTATAGTAAAACAATATTCTTTGGTTTATTAAATCTTGACATTAAGCATAGTGGATTCATTTTGAAAGAATAGATAAAAGTAAAAGCGTAAGAAGAATTGAAAATTGAAGAAGTTTGAATAAGAGATTCAGAGGAAAACCTAAAAAAAGTGGTTTGTTGATTCAACCAAATATTTAATAATTATTAAAATATATATCAAGAAATCTAATGTCAAGATCAGTAGGGTTTGGAGTGATACTGTACAACATGCAAGACCCACCACAGGCTGTTACGCTCGCTATAAAAGAACGAAGATTAGAATCATAAAAAAGAATATAAGTTAAATCCGAGGTCACCCAATACCGTTTTTAAATACTTATTCGTTTTCTGTATACTCCAAGATGCTTTCTGAATATGCTTCTAATAAATATCTTCTTAATAAAATATTTTTCAGTAATAATAACAAATCATTAATATTTTTTTTGTTTTATGGAACACAGTAATGAAATACTAGTTGCTTGTTTTTCTTTCAAATATAAATTTTTTGTGATAAATCCAAAATATTGTACCTTGCCTTAGGGGCTCGTAATGATTTCCAGTCAGTAAAACAATCTCATAAGAATCTCAAGACTTTTATTCATAACAATTTCAATAAAATACCTGAATTTGCAGGTGTAGAAGTCACAATTACACACTCTAAAAAAAGTACTGTAATTTTACAGCAAAATGTGCTGGCGTTTTGGGCGCCAGTACAATATGCTGTAAATTTTACTGCATATTCGTAAAACTTTTACAGTTCTTTTTACTGTAATTTTTACAGCAGTTTTCACTGTAATTTTACAGCCCTTTTCACTGTAATTTTTACAGCACTTTTAACTGTAATTTTTACAGCACTTTTTATTGTAATTTTTACAGCACTTTTTATTGTTATAGCACATTTTACTATGCATTTTGCTGCATATTCTACAAAACCTACTGCAATAAGCTATTTACAGCTATCATCATGTTTTGTAAAGATAACAGTAGAGTATAAATCAATTTTGAAAACACATTAGCTAATTTCCTAATTATGGGCCAACAATTATTAAGTAATTTTTTATATAATATACAAAGTACAAAAACATAACTAATGTTATATTGCAGAAGATGTCATTTTTAGAACATTTTTGAGATCAATAGTTTAACTTTCAATACCTGACGAGATTGTTTAACTTTCTTACCTCAAAATCTTGGATCAAATCGTAACTTAATTGAATAGTTAAGAAGGCTGAAATTTTTATTACATATTTTTTTTAAAAAATTAAGAAATAGCACTTATATTGAATAAGATACAAAGCTTAGCATAAAATTGATTTTTGATATATCTGTGATTCTACAGATTTAGGATAAAAAAACCTTACAAAACATTCCATTTTACTAAAAATACCAAAGGGGAATTAGTTAATGATGTAGTATTTTAATTATACTGTAAAGACAATAAAAGCTTTCTTTTTGATATTGCTTAATGTAATTGATTTTTTTATATTATAATGTAAGCAAATTAAGATTCTGAGAAAAAAAGCAATATAGTTGACAATACACAAATAATTGTAAAGAATTTTTTATTTACATTTTAACAATTATAGCCATTTAAAGTTGTATAAAGTATTTAAAAGTGACAAAAACACGTGCTTGGATTCCTTCCTTGACATATTTTTTAGATTTAGTTCCCCGCGAGTGATTAAAGTTGAACAAGCAAGTACCTGCAAAACAAAAAAATAGACACATGAATAACTAATTTTAAATTTCAAGAGCTGAATATTTCAGAGGAAAAGTTGTTTAATAGTTCAATAAAATATTTAGAAATTTTTATTGTTTTATATTAAAATATACTTCTCTTAATAGTTAACAAGTGGTTGTCACATTTATGCAATCACAAACATTTTGATGATAAAAATTATTTCAAGGGATTTTAGCAATTTCATGATAAGAATTTTTGGTAATTAAGGTCTCACTTTTTCTGAAAATGATAAAATCTTTACTTCAATTAAATCATTCTAACTGATGTTTTCTATCTCGAGAAACTAATTTGTAATTGATTTAATTAAAAGAGAATATAGAATTGGTTTTATAAGAATTCATTCATGTTATCGAAAATTATATCCTCTGAAAAGCAAATCATAACACTTCCAATTGTGAATTACAAATTTTTAGAAATAAAGTGCGAAATATGAACTTTATACCCACATTTTAAAGATAACATACAAAAACCGATTTTAAGTTAAAAAAAAATTTATTTTGTAGAGAATATGGAAACATTTCTTTTACATGCATATATGTACAATTTAAAAACATTTCCATCAAAAATAAACAGAAAAATTAAAATGCTATAATGTGTCAAAGTAACAAAAATTTATGAAATAACATTTTATAAAACATTTGCTTAAGACTGAATTTATGTAATTCGTAAATAGTTACCTCAAAAGTGAAATCTAAGTTGTCTTAGAGTGAGATCAAAGTTGTATTTCCCGCTAAGAAAACTTTAATTTCAATAAAAAATTACATGAAATAGTGCAAAATTAGGAAATATAAAAAAAAATTGCTGTTCATTAAGTCTGCATATTTACGTCATTATATACGTACTTAAGATAAATAAAGAATACAATTGAAGTTGTATCAAAAAAGATGTATTTAACTAAAACAATTTATTTAGATTTTTTAGAACTTTATATATTCATATGGTTTATTTTAAATAGAATGTAAGCAGAGTAAACAATTTTTGATGAGGTCAATAAATGTAACAACAAAATTTTGCTTTTGAGTTAAAACACTTCAAACCTTATGAAATATATAAATAATACATACCACAAATTAATAGACATGGTGCGCAAGGTAAGTCTGTAATATCTATTGCATCCTGAGAAGATGTGGAAATCTAAAACCAATAAAGAAATTCCTGATTAATTTATTTATGATTAACTTTATATTCATTTCTAAATTTCTTATTTATAATTTACTAAGCAGTAATTTTTTAAAATAAAATTTTGAGTACTTTACTGCAGTACTTCTAAATATTTTTCAAGTCTTCTCTGATAAAAGAATAATAAACTCTCCAATATCCTCTTTTCCATCCGATTCCTCAATGGTTGAAAATTGTATTTTACAACCTCCAGGAGGAGAAGTTTTTAAGAAATTAACAATTCTTTTAATTTTGTTAGCTGATGCAAACTTAAGTCTTTCATTTAAATCTACATCAGTTAAACACTTAAAATTTAAATCTACAGCAGTTAAACACTATCACAATGAAGGATAAATAGAAAACTTTTAAAAATACACGTGCTTACAAAAACACACACTCTCTCTCTCTCCAAATACCTATTCTATCTTTCAAATATGGCTGAAGTCGGTAAGAAGAGGCTTTACTCTAAATAGTCTTACTACTAAAAGTTATTTGTGATTATTCTATTTTTAAAACTTCCCTTACAAATCAAACATTTTCTTCATAAATTCTTATTTTCTCTAAACACAGGTATATTTAAAATTTTTTTTAAAAAGTGTGACTATATTGGAAGGTAGTATTTAATGTGCACAGTAGTATTAGAAAAATCTTGAGCACAATATGTTTTAAATATGTTAAGCAAGAACAAATTACAAAGTTTCCACTCATGTATTTGTTTCTTAATTATAATTTTAAATTAGCTTTTATTTTTATGAATTTCAGATTTCCTTACTAACATGTAAATAAATTATAAACAGCACTACAAATTTTGCAATTTTTTAATAAAATAAAGTTAAATTTGCAGTAATAATGTAATTTTTTCGAAAAAAATGTGTTGCCAGATAATTTGTTTTATAAATATCAAACTGCCAACAAGATTTCCCAAACAGATTTTTAATTAATGCTCTAATTAGTAGTATAAATTTAAAAAATTAATTATGGTTATAAAATAATAAAGTTTACATTTTCTAAATAAATCACCTTAATTCGAATAGTACTTCTTAATATGTGTTTAAAAATGTTTCTTATACATTTGTTATAAAATAATGATTTTAAAAAATAAATATTAAAAAAACATTACATTTTCCATTGAAATGCATTTTTACATTTCATGCAAATTCAAAACACAAGATTATTTATTCTAATAAATATCATTAATTGTAATATTATTTTATTGAAAGAATTTACAAACATTTATGCCTAAAAAAATTATTATTTTAATGCATGTTACAAAATGGAATTGAATTAATGATAAAAATTAGAATGCAATTTAACAATCTGTATTAAAAAATAAACATTTTTTAATAAAATTCTAATCAAAAAATTATTAAAAATATAAAAATTATATTTAATTAATATACAATAAATTATATCATTTTACAATGACAGAAAAATCAGGAATTTTCCACAACGAAATAAAATAGAAATTCCGTTAATATATTTAATAATATATAACTAAAAGAATATAACAATAGATGATTATTCAATTTTAATTTCGAAAGAAATATAGCTAAGCAATTTTATAACAATGGAAGCACTTAAATACAATTCTAATTTCATCAAAAAATTGATAATTAAAATACTAATCAATTATGTTACCAAACTACTATAAAATATTTTAAATATTAATAAAAAGTAAGTAAAAAAATATTGACACTAAATTAATACTAGTAAATATGATCGTTTGTAAATTCAGCTTAGAATTTTTTGAAATGTTCAGTCAAATTTATAAGAATTTATGTATATCAAAGTTAGCTAACAACTTGCATAATAAACAATATGAAAAATATACGTTACCTTATATTTGGTGGTTAAATTTCAATAGAACTTCAACTAAAGGAATAATTATTCTCAAAATATCACCTACTTCACTAAGCGAAAACACGGGCAAATAAATGGCGAAATTAATTTGATTCAATTGTCACAGGAACAGAAGAAACTTTTATTCTGCCAATTCAATGCGCATGCGCAATAGCAAACGATTTTCTGCGGCTGAATTTAACAGTAAAATTTACTGTTATCATTAGTGTTCCTATGATAGCCATTTAAATAACAGTGATTTTTATTGTATTTCTTCCGTTTTTTTTACAGTGCACAGCTCTAATTCAGCTAATGCAACAGGAAACAGCTTCCAAACGCAGAAGTCTCTAATATCTCAGACAGACAACACTTCGATATATTAGCCTAGCAGTCTAGACTGATCGCCTTTATTAACTTTAGTATGTGGGGCGATGGTATTTATATAAGGTTTGGCGGGAAAATATAAAAGTTTCGGCAAGGTTTCTAGAAAGATCTTATCAACATTACTTAATATTTATCTTGGTGATGGAATTTTCCAGAAATATCTAGTTTTCACCAAATTGTCACTCAAAATCTCACCAAAAGGATGCTAAGTCACCAAGAATCTCGACAAAAGCTTTCTAAATTGTAAACTGATAAGAAAAACCACTTTTAACATAGAACATGCATAAATTGCGCAATTTTTGCATGAAATCTGAATATTTCTGATCTGACGGAGACATTTTAAGATAAATACAAGTAATGTTTAGAAATTTATAACAATATAACTTTAAAGCGCTTATTACTTCCCATCGTCTTTAAAGATTAAATTCTATGACTGTTTATTTTTGAAAAATATCATTTTATAAGGAAATATTTATTCATTCGTTAATTTTAAATATAATAAAATTTTGATGTTATCTTCAATTACTATTCTCAGATAAATATCTGTACTTCCTTTTGAAATATAACACCTGAATAAAACAATTTATTTCAAACTCCCAAAACGCTTACTTGTTTTTACAGCCACTAAAATAATAGTCCCGTAACACCAATGACGAGATCAAAGTCAATCTTTAATGGTTTCAGTTAGTAATTGCGATGGTCACCTATTCAAGCTTTCACTTCTTTAGTACATATTGTGAGTCTTGAATCCACAGCAACCAAATAAGCAAAGAAATCAATTTCATTTGTTATTCTTAGATCCAATAAAGGACAACTTTATGAATTATTAATTAATAATGATTGAAATCAACCTCATTATAAATTAAATAAAAAGTTGAGAGATGTAATTATTTCATAAAAAGTTTAAAATCTTCACTCAATAATAATTTTAAAGAGCAAGAATTTTTGCAGCACTAGAATTAATTAGCTGATAAGATAGTGTCGAGCCAAATAATACTGTCGAGTACTACAGAAAACTTACTTGTTACGTATTTTTAAAGACAGACGATGGATACTTCTCATGTAAATATATTTCTTCATTATGCCATACTAATTACTTATTTTAATTAATCTTTTAAGATATTATCACCAGAAGAGTTTATGTCATAAAATGAATTAGAGGAATAATATATTCTCTGTTATAAATTTTCAAAAGCAATCAACATATTAAAGAAAATTTTAAATGTATAAATATCAGTAAATTAATAAAACTTTTCTGATTTTGGATGAATTGAATGTATATAATAGAGAAGTAATGTTATGAAACATTAACGCTCATTTTACTCCAGTAAAATTTTATCGAGTTCAAATAAAACAACTTAGAGAATGATTTTTCTATGAAAAATTTGTAATGCCAAATTTACAAAACTTAAATATTTTAAAGCAATTGGTGTAAAATATCGATTATATATAATATATTTCAAAAAATAATTAACATTATTTCATTTAAACATGTTAAACAAAATTAACTTTCATGTGAATGCATAAATGTTTATTGATTTTTTACATAAACTATTCTTCACATATACAAGTGCTTGGTCTAAATTATAATTTACAATATAATTAAATTTTAGTAAGACATTTTATTACTTAATATTACGTGCACATTGCACATAAAGCTTACTTGCTCAAAATGATACAAAATTTTCTTTAATACTGAAATGATTATTCTGCCTAGGAAGTTTCTCCACTTTGAAACACAAAATATTTTGGTTGAATTTATTATTTCGTTTTTAATAAATGTGTGTTTTGTTCTTTAAATAAAAGAAACAAGCATTTATTTTCTTAAAATTCAAAAAGCAGTGATTTAGCATTTTAAAAAGTAAATTAAACAATTGCATCTAATTGTTTAAAACACTTGCTTGTCAAATATACTTGAGAAGAATACCACCATATTAGCCTTCACTGAACATTGAAACTATCAACTATAGGAACTAGTATTTCTTACCTTTTTAAAATACTAAACAAATATCTGTTAGGAAAATAAAACGAGATTTTCAAAAAAAGATAAAAAAAATAATGAAAGATTTTTCTTTTTTATCTCAAACGTATTTCTGAAGCTTGGATAAAAAAATGAAATAATTGTTTGTACAATATTGATATTATTGCGAGATTATCTGGAAAGGAATGATATCAAATATAAAGCCATATTCCATCACAGAGAGCTGTTGAAAGTGAAAATGTTCATTCATCAAAACAATTATTTGATGAGATTGTTTCGATATCTTTATGGAACTTCCTTTAACTAACGTAAAAGAAGTATTCGACAAATATTTAGAAAACTCAAGTATTGAAAAACTAAATTTGTTCTATAAGAGATTTTAAATTCCTTATTATATTACACTTTCATTCATTTTCCAATCTTCTCTAAATGAAATATAATGGTACTATTCAAAGATTTAAATGTTAAGTATCGGTCACGTACATCACACATATTTAACTCATTTTAAATACTGCAAATTTAAGAAAAAACTACAGTTTATTATGAAATGAATTTAATCCGCGCAAGTTATACACTAGTAGAAATATTAGATAGGAGGTAACAGAGGTAAAATTTTAAGTTATGTTTGAATATTAAACATTACATCAATTTAAATTCTATACATTTAAAGATAATGATTGCAGTAAAATTAATTTAAAGCTATATGGATAAATTATTCTCTCATGGACTTAGAAAAAAATAGTTTTCTTTAAAAAATATGAAAAAGATGCTTAAATGATAATACGATATTTGGATTGGTATAAATTTTAAAATGTAACTAGATGACGTTGTAATAATTTGTATGTGGAAAATACATTTATTGACTTAATATATATTGCTATCAAAAATTTTCTTTTTGTTGTTAAATTAAATGATATTTTCAATCTGGGCATACGACAAGCAATTATTATTCAAGGTAAAATTAAATAAAATAATTCGAGTATTTGTCGTAGTATCGTCGAATGTATCATATCGACAATATTTATAGTGTCAATTTATAAAAAATATATAATTGCCTTAGTTCTAATTACTTAGGAAACTGAGAACCAATTATTTTAAAGACTATCTTGTGTTCAAATGAAGGTTGCAAAATTGCCGATTAGTCATGAATCCTGAAGATAATCCATTCATAGTACGTCAAGCAAATCAACATTTTTTTCTCTTTTTTTATTTTTGTTGCGTGAATATAATTTTGTGCAAAAAAGTAAATACATAATCTGCATGTTAAAAAATGAATTTTGTTTTTCTGCATGCACATATTTTTCATCGTTTGTATTTTTATTACATAAGTTGTACGTTTCATCTCATACTACTAATCTTAAACTTTATCATTTCATTTTATGTTTCAGCTAATTATTAATTTATTGAGTAAAAATTTTTAGCTAGTAATTAGAATTTTAGTCAAATATGCTGTTTTCATCATATTTATTCAATGTATATTTCTAAAAACGAAGAACTTTAAACAGCAATTGATGAATCTCGCTCTTATTTTATAAATCAAGTAATTTAAAACTTCCATATCAAGAATGATCATTGGTGATTTCACCATTTAGTACATTCATTAATTATATGGAAATATTTTGGCGCAATGTTATATGAATAGTTTAATGCCACAAAGATCCCTAAAGATTATTCTGAAATATTCAGGTAATTCTTATCAAAGAAGATCGGCCGCATTTTCACAAGTCACTAGAGAGAAGAATCGAAAGATTTCTTCCATGACTACAAATATGCTTGTAGAAAGCTGAAATGCAGTATTAATTTATCTCTGTAGAATAATAGGTGGCTCAATGGTAGTTGTGTAGAATTCAATGATAGAATCATACCCAGAAACTTCTACTTTTACAATCGTGATCCTTCATACCAATAAGTCAAATTTATCAAATTTTATCAGTAGCGCTTTGTATTCCATGAGATTACTATCTCAAAGTAAAAATCCCTATTTTCTATTAGGCTTATAGTAAGTAGAAAAACCTGCACTTTGGCATGAAGAAAATTTTTGAATATTTTTATTGCTTGTATAAATATGATTGAAATTTTTTTTAATTATTTGCGTTAATTAAATTTGATTTCATTGCATAATACTCGTTTTCTGCATTTTTAAATCTACTAAATGGACAACCATTCTTTTCCACTCAGAAGGTTCATTATTGAGCAAAGTATTTTGAATTTGGTAATTTGTAAATATTTTCTTGATGAGCTTCAAAAATGAAACTTCAAAATGAATTTGATGTGAATAAAAATAAAAATGAGGGACTAGGTATTTGTTGTTCTGTGAAAATGCATTGCTTCCAAAAGAATCACATTTAAGAACACATTTCAGCAGCATATTTAAGAATATCATTAAAAACTACTTAATTAATTGTTAACACAAATTAAAATAAATTTTGCTAAAAATTACATATTTGTTGAAATTTATAATGCTAATCGAAAAATTTATTATGATAATTTTTATCAAAATAGGATTTGCTTATTTTCTTGGTTCACTTTTAAATAAATATTACAAGTTTGTCTACTGGCATTAAGACTATTAGTTGCCGTACTAAATCTGGATTCTAGGCAAAACATTAATGTTCGACAGTTTAGTTGATTTCTTATCACCATTTACTATTAAGTAAAAATTAATTTGAAATTCAAAATGAAATGTTATATAAATATTCACTACAAAAAATTAAATTATTTAAAATAAAAAATTGAACTAAATCGTCTATAAAAATCTCCATAAATATTTAATTTTTTAATGAATTTTCTACACATTTCTTATTTTATAAACGACAAAAATGCACTACTTTTTTTCTTCTTAGAGGTTTCTAAATTATTGACATCATTGTTTTCAATGGTGAAGCATG
This sequence comes from Latrodectus hesperus, assembly GCA_037975125.1. Classification (NCBI taxonomy): domain Eukaryota; kingdom Metazoa; phylum Arthropoda; class Arachnida; order Araneae; family Theridiidae; genus Latrodectus; species Latrodectus hesperus. Next base: position 73,534,591 of record CM075853.1, on the reverse strand, counting down.
CACAATTTTTATAGAGTGTTTAGCGTCATTAGACTGCTAGAATAAATAAAGTGCAGGACTATATTTCACAATGAATGAAGTAAAATAGGAAAACGGAAGTTTGTTTACTATTTGAAAAATGACCAATTGATAGTGCCTATTTAGCAAGTGCCTCGGTTTAAGAAACATCAAACCACACTGCTTTCTTAAAATCTTTATAAGTAGTTTTACAATTTTCCAATCAAAATCGCAGTCCTTGCCTAGAAGACGCAATTACATTTCGTTTGCAGCTTTCCTGAGTGTGATCAGCGTCTTCTCCTATAAATTATAGAAGAAACAGGAAATTTAATGTTCTTTAAGTGACAAAAATTGCTATACAAGCTCTTCCCAACAAATATCAGCACAAACTCTGAGCTGAAAACTGCAGATGCATTCCTATTCAAGAACTATGCATTCTTTTACAGAAAACGTAGTTTGTTTGTGAGAAAACTACTCATTTCTGACAGACATGGAAAAATTTGATCATAGTGGAGTCAGCTAGGATAGCACTGGTCAGTTGAAAATAGAAAATGAGTAATGTCATGGAACAAATCACTCTACAACTTATTTTGCACTGATAGAAAACTTTGAGTTTGGAGATAACTACACGAAGCAATGAATGTAACTTTTCTCATTCACAATATGAAAGGATTTGTGATGTGGGAAATATTCATCTGTCGCAGAAGTGGTGCCATAATATTCCTCAAAGGTTTGTAAGTAAACAGCTATGAAATACCTAGAAAAGAGGACTGAACAAGTGTACTCTTGTTCGTTGCATTTTCACCCAGATGGCGGAGTATGCATTATGAACCAGAATACAACTATGCATCGAACCAAAAATATTCGAAATTCGTTCACTAAATATCTCTCAGTTTTACTTTCAATGTCTTACCTATCCATCGTAGAGCCATATAATATCAGTGGGACTTACTGGAAAATATAATCTAACAGCATTCTCCGCTTCTGTTTATTTTACAAAATTTGATAAGCTGCGTAGACAAAATCTGCTATTATTTAGATGTAAATACATGCATAAGTATATAGAGAAAATTCCCAAAAGATAAAAGTGATGTTATAAAACATAAGCAAAACATTGGCCCAATAAAATATTAATTTTATTAGTGACTATTAGGCTTTTAATACATATATTAATTAATGGAAGTAGAGTAATCAAAGTTAGTACACAGAAAAACCCAGAATCATGTAAAACTAATAATTAATAAGGGCAGATACATCCTTGGGAACAGTATAACAATAATTTTCACAAATGAAATGTTACTAATTTTATAGAAAAGTAACGCACTGATTTCATTCTTAATTTATTTCCATCTCTTACTTTCATAAAGTTGATTTGATTTCTAGAGATTCCTTTTTTAAATTGCATGGAGTATGTAAGCAAACGAAAAATAAAAATAAAAGAAATTGAAAATTCTATGCATGACAAGAGTATTTAACTAGTGAAAAAATATCTGAGTCAATATCTTAACTAAGGCGTTGACAAAAAATTGTCTTTTAAATAACAGATTTGGATAAAAACATTCAGCAAATTCACTTAGAAGTCACATTAATTCTTCTGACCGAATAGCATTTGGCTGTAAATAAAAGGTATAGTGAAACTTTCATTTAAGAAATCAGTAACATTGTTAAGTAAACCTATATAGCCAAATACAAGTCAAGGCAGATAACTAATAATAATTTAGTTGACACTCTCCCGCTAATGAGGTTTGTTTTATAAATAAGCTATTACGAGTGTTATTTTTCTAAAATTATATCAACTGATATTTAAATGGAAATTTTACTATAAAAAAATAAATAAAGCTCAATGACTCTTGGCAAATAAAAATTAAGAAACATATCCTTTATACATTCTTGTAAGATAAAATGTAGTTGAAAAGTATTATTTGTGTGAGATGGACGTAATGTATATGATTCTTAGGCACAGCTGCCTTATAATATAATATGCCAAATTCCGAGTTTTTTAGGGACGAAGAAATGCTAATAAGATGACAAATTATGATGACTCAAATTTACGTGAGTACTAGGGTTGCCAAAATAAAATTTTTAGCATAATTCTTATAGGTCTCCATCTCTATGTCTTAATAAAAACAAAGTAGTCATATAAGTAAGAAAATCCTCTAAAAAATCACCAAACTCAAAATTTGACATGGTGGATTATACAACATCTATACTGATTTCTGAAATAAATTATTTGAATGATCTGAATCAGATTCAATACTTTTTATCAAAGATTAAATAAAACCGCATCTACAGTCAGTAGGAAGGAAGTCACTTAAATAGAAACTATACGATAAAAATATTATTATATATTTTCTATTTAAGTGACTGAGACATTTATGGTGTATTGTCTATTCAATACTTGGACATTTATAGTGTATAATTGATATTTTTTAATGGGATTCCTATCACTCTCTTTCTCTCAAGTCGTTTGATAGTTTAGATTTTATTAGCATTTTAAAGTCAGAGGGAGAAGTACATATGTTTCAATATCAATATCGATGTATATCAATTAACTCTGAAACATTCATCATGCAATGCGTAACAACCAATATCAAATAGTGGCATAAATTTCTAATGCAATGTCTTCAATAAACAGACAGTGTAGTTAAAACATCATTTTATGCTTGATTCAAAGAAATATGTTTGCATGGATTATAGTTGTAGATTTAATAATGGAAAAATATTGTTGAAATAAAAAAACTAGCAACAGATACCAATATTTTAAAATTAAATATTAATATTGAAAATTAAATTATTTTATCAAAACAAAAAAACAAAAAGAACCAATTTTATTCATTGTGATATACTTAGTTGCAATAGAATAAAAAGAACTTACAACATGTTTACAAACACTCAAATCATTTATCAATATATAAGTAATATTAGTTGTGTGAAATAAACTTAATTTAAAAACCAATATAATCACTAAGAACTTTTCTAAAGATTAATTTACTCATAATTCCAATCATGCTATTGCTTTAAATGCACAATTTTTGAAACAAAGAAATAATTTCAAACTTTAAACAATGAATAAAATTTCACATTATTTATGTTTTTTTAAGGAAACTCTTTAATTCAAGATTTTAGAAAGCCAAATATTTTACATACCACTTAAATTATAATTTAAATTTACTTGAATTCTCTTTTTAAAAGTGAAAGATTTTATTTAAATATTTTCTTAACAAATAGTTCTGAACATAATGGAGAAGCTTTTATATGCATATTTATAGAAAACGTTAGAATCAATAAAAAACAAAAGAATTCAATTAATATAATAAAATTTCTAAATATATCTCAGATTTTTAGTGAGCAATTTTAGAAATAAATAATAATTAAAATTCTTTTAATGCATCCATATAATTTCATGTTAAAAAATTATATAATCGTTTTTACGAGGAATATTTACACTTCATTTTTCAAAAATAGTAAATTATTGTAATTATTAGAAGGAATTTATGCGAATATAATAATATCCTCAGAAAATGTAGTAATATCAGTAAATAACAGTATATACATAGAATGAAAATAATATATATATATATACATACATTATTATTATTATTATTATTTTATGTTTGTGATTTTTAATTGAAAAAATCATAATATATTTAATGACCAAGAAAACAAAATCTTAGAAACAATTGATATGATTACTAAATTAAATTGCTTAAATAATATTTTGACTATTTCCTAAAGATTTCCTTATTATAATTGACATTTAGAAGATTAATTTTTAAAATGTATCTGAAAATATTGGAAAAGGTAAAATTAATATCAGTAGTCTTTATGGGGAAAAAATTAGTTACATTAATTTAAAATTAAAAAAGTTAATTTTATGCATTATTTCAAAATGAAAAATTTCTTCTTTAATTGGTTAAATAAAAGGTGAAATCTTCCTAAATTATATTGAAACAATTAACATTATATAGATATATTAGTTCATGCTACATGCTATATATATATATATATATATATATATATATATATATATATATATATATATATATATATATATATATATATATATATATATATATATGTGTGTATGTATGTATGTATATGTATATATACATACACTCTTATATGTAAAATACCACAAATGAAGCCATCAAGACGTAAATGACATTCACGAAGAAAAATTAACCATTAAATTTCCATAGTAAAAAAAATAACAAAATCTATATTTTTTGTTGTCATCATATGCTATAGTATGTGGGCTGTACCACTTGGTATAAAGTGAAATGGATCTTAAGGTTAGTCTGAGGAAACTTATTCCATACTGCTTACATGCATACCAAAAAATCTATAAGGATAGATATAGAATAAGAGGCTTCCGACGAAATCCACCATACGTTATACGTACGATATATATGGTTGATAAGTATGTCAAGAAAGAAGCTGCATTAATTTTGCTTAAAAGAAACCTTAAAGATTCCATACTACATGTGAACAAACATTATATTATTGAAAGATACCATCAGAAATGCATTGCAGGAATGGAATACACTAAAGAATGGTCTTTGGTCTCCAACACTTCCTCTGAAGACGAGGTGATTGAGGTGCATATTTGGTTAAGTATGGTAAGGGATTGTGTCAGTATAAAACTCAATTTCTGAACAAAAAATTATTGATTCAAGCCTTTTTAACGACCACACTATCGCATAAGCTTCATGTTCAATTGTAGACCAGGATTGTTGAGTTTTAATCAATTTTTAACTAGCATATGAAACAGGATAAATTTTATCATTGGCATGCTGAGATAGGCAAGCACCAACTCCTACCTGAGAAGCATCAGAATAAATTATGAAAGGCTTACCTAGTGATGGAGTGTGAAGTGAATGTGCCTTAACTATGTTTGTTTTAGAGATATAAACACTGTGTCGTGCACTTCAGTCCAGGGAATATTGTCAGGCATGCGTTTCTTAGTAAGCTCAGTTAATGGATATACTAATTCAGAATATTTAGGAATGTACTCACGATAGAAATTACACAACCCTAACACACTTCTAAGATCCTTTTTGGTTGTTGGTCTTTTAAGTTGCTGTATAACTTGCACTTTTTCCGGATCAGGTTGATGTTCTCCAGAACCAATAATATGTCCTAAGAACCTGATACGAGGCTTGGCAAAATCACACTTGTTTATATTGACAGTAAAGTTGAGCTCCTTTAATTTTCCTTAAATAATATTTAGATGCAATAAATATTCTTCTAAATTATTCGGAAATATAGCTATATCATCAATGTAAGCACGTGAAAATTCCTTAAAGGAAGATAGCGCTTTTTTCATCACATTTTGAAATGTAGTGGTGGCATTTTTCAATCCAAACGGCATGACTTTGAAACGATATTGAGATCTATGGGTTTTGAATGAGGTAAAATAACGACTAGCTTCTTCTAATGGAATAGCCCAGTAACCCTTCAGTAGATCCAATGTGGAAATAATATTAGCCTTTCCAATACAATTAATTAATTGCATTGAATCTTCCATAGGAAAATCATCCGTTTTTGTCACAGCATTAAGAGATCTGTAGTCGATACACATCATAAATCCTCCATTCTTTTTATTTACACATACCACTGGATGTGCTATTTCAGCCAAACTCTCCTCTATGAGATGTAATTCCAATAGTTTATCAATCTGGTCATCTATTTGGGATTTAAGAGCCTCTGAAATTTGTAAACATAAGGTTTCTAACGTTCTTTTCCTCTAATATGATCTTAGGTTCATCATTTTTGGGTATTTTTACATTTCCAATTAACAAAGTCTTATAATTACGTAATAAACTCAAAATATTTTCCCTGTTATCTCTAGATATATGTTGCATGTTTACATTTTGCAAAGGATCCCCGGCATGTAATTCACCAGTAAGTCTTGGAGAAGCATGAGTTTCACCAAATTCTTCGTCATCTTCAAAGACAATTCCCACAGCATTGACCCTTGGACAATATTTTCTGATTTTGTTTACATGTTTTTGTCTAATATTTCCATCTGGGAGTTTAACTTTATAAGAGTTAGGTAGGCAGAGTTCAATTACTTCACCAGGACCTGTCCATCTGGCATACAATTTGTTAGAAGAGTCTGGAATCAATAAATAAACCTGATCATCCACCTTAAATTCCTTAGGAACAGTCCGGCGATTGAAGTAGTCAATGCAGGCTTGTTATTTTCCAGCAGCTATCAATGAGGCTTGTTCGACGGCTCTTTCAAATTTTACCTTCTGATCTTGTAAATAGTCAACAACAGATTTACATATATTTAATAGAATAGGGATTTCACCAGTCCAGCTTGATTTCAAAACACTTAAAGGTCCTCTTGCTTCTCTACCGTACAAAAGCTTGAAGGGAGAAACACCAGTAATGCAATTTGGCCCTTCTCTGTAAGCAAAGAGTAAATAAGGGATAAATTCATCCCATTTGCTGGGGTCTAATCGTATGACGTGATGAAGAGAGTTCTTCAGAACTTATATATCTTTATATATCTTAGAACTTATATATCTTTCATATATAACTTATTATATCTTTCAATTAATCCATTGCTGGCAGCATATGCTGGCACTAAAAATCTGGGAGAACATCCTAAGCGATTAATAAATTCTTGTGTTAATTTAGAAGTAAAATTAGTCCCTTGATCACTGGCAATAACACTTGGAATACCAGTTCTCATAAAAATCTCCAATAGCGTATCACAAGTTGCCTTTGCTGTTAGAGAACGTAAAGTAATAGCTTCCGGCCATCTCGAATGTTGATCCATCAGCACTAAAACATATTTGTGTTTACGTGCCGACGAAGGCTCAATCAGCCCGATAATATTCACGTTCACAACTACAAACGGTAGGTCTGGTCTAAGCACTGGAGAAATAGGAATTTTATCAGAAGACTTCTCAGGGGACCGTAATTGGCATTCTTTACATGATTTGCAGAAATTTCAAATATCATTTGACATATTCAGTCAGTAAAAACTATATCGAATTCTTTCTTTTGTTTTCTTTAATCCCATATGACTTCCAAAAACAGATGTATGAGCCAAATCCATAACTTTCTGACGGCGACATTTCGGTAAAATTAACTGATTTACAGTTTCACCGCAAACTTTCTTTTTGTGGAATAAAATGCCCTCTAAATCAAAATATTTACCCTGGTCACGTGATAAAGAAGATCTCACTTCATCCAAAGAGGCGTATTCTTGTTGTTCTTTTTTAAATTGTAATGATTGGCTCAATTTACAATTATTTCGGCTTCCAGCACTTCCACATCATCAGAAATACCTGGATTCGTGGCATCCTTTGAACAGAGAGCCTCACCCATATTTTCGGCGTGTGATGATTCAGCAGTCTCATTATGATATTCAACTTCTTGCGACGCCAAAACAAAGCAGGCGGCAAACTTCTTGTTTTCTTCTAGCACTACATTTTTCAATAAATAAAAAACTTTCGTTGGTTTTATACATCGCCCTTGGATTTTATTAGTAACAGCTGCAATTATTGCTGATTAACTGCTGATGGGTTTCGAGAACATTTTATTATTTTCCGTTTTCAACGCTACTTGTGTGAAAGCTCATTTTAATTCAGCTTCTATCTTCTCTCCAAAAGCACTGATTAAAATAACTCTTCCCTTTTCTGTTTTTGATTTTGGAATAAAGTCATTATTTATGACTGGAAGTTGGCATCCCGAGTCTACGAGAGCTTTCACTGGAGTATTATCCACGTAAATGTCCACATATTGAAGAGGATTTATTTCAATTTCCGTTCTTTTTTCTTTTAAAAATTGGGAGCGAATTTCTGCTGTTAGAACATCGCTTTTCTTATTATTTGCTTTAAATCTTTTGGGCATTCTCTCACAAAATGTGAATCTCCACAAATATAACATTCTTTCACAGTTCTTTTTTTCAAGTTTTCTTCCTTCCGAAAATTTTTAAATTTTTGTTGTCTAACATACGGAGTATGTTTTGACTCAGCCGAATATTTTTGTTCTTGTTCTTTAGAATTATATATCTTTATTCTTTACGAGGAAATTCTTTCGGTTTGACGTAAGTATTAATTCTGACATTTCATAATCATCCAATTTACTTGTTATTTCTTCTGGAGTTTTAAAATTTGACCAAACATCAATAAAATGTTCTTTAACTTCTAAGGGAACTTTGCGTTTTATTTGATCGGTTATTATAAGATCACATAGCTCTTCAAATATTCGTATTCCAAGTCCACTGATCTATTCTAAGAAATAATTTTTCACAGTTCATAAGCAAAATCTCGCCAGTTTATTTCTGGTTTCTTATAGTGCTTCATGAAGTATTGTCTAAATTTTTCTGGGGTCATTTTATACCTTTTGAGAAGTAACCTTTTTACTTTGTCGTAATTCTCGATGACTTCTTCCTCTTCTCTTGCTATAATTTGTACAACATCATACGGCAATAACCCGATTAAATGCGTAACCCAAAGTTCTTTTTTAATTTCAATTCTCTTAGCTTGTCTTTCGAAGAGGACAAGATATAAACTTATATCATTTGTTTTGGGATCATATTTCTGTAAAATATTATTTAAATCTTATTTCGCCTTAAAATGAAAATCATTACCAGTATTTCGTAAGTTATCTTCTCCTGTTCGTTCCTTTCCCATTAAACTTAGTTTTTGAAGCTCGAATTCCATTTCTAGTTTTCGTTTTTCCATTTCCATATTCCATTTTCGTTCTTCAATTTCTTGCAATCTTTTCCGCTCTTCAATTTCATTTCTTTTCCGTTCTTCAATTTCTTCATTTCTTTTTCGTTCTTCAATATCTTGCAATCTTTTCCGCTCTTCAATTTCTTCGTTTCTTTTTCGTTCTTTAATCAACGAATTTAAGAATTCTTTAATGAAATCTTCGTCGTAGTTTTCGCCTTCTGTTATCAATTTTTTTAGTTCGTGTTTTAGATTCTGAGCATTCTCAATGCCTAATTCCACCGCAATAGTTCGTAAATCTTCTTTCTTTCCTTTTGCGAGAAAAGCCATTTCAATTACTTGTAAAACACAGTTAAATAAGCAAATTCACAGTTCCCTTCCAGATTATGTCAGAAACGTCAGCTCGCAATCCTGTCGACTGCGCCAGTGTAGTGTCTGTTCTGTAGAAGAAAGCATAACTCGAAAAAATACAAACATTTATTTGAAATTTAAAATTAATAATTAATAGTATTGTATATTAAAATTATAATTAATAGAAATTTGATTATGACCCTACATGGCCAACAGAACAAACTCCAAAGGAGAGCCAGCTAAACCTCCTCGTTCGCTGGAAGACAATCTCTCCCCACCGGAGCGAACTCCCTCCTCTCCTCTCTCCTAATGACTACAGCACCATCATGTGAAGGGAATGAAGAGTATCGTAACACTACATTTCTGAAATTTCGCATTAAAACAACTTTTATTAACCTAGCATTAAATAATTCCAGAATTATTAAAGCTTACAGTGTATATGACTTTCATCATTTATGGATGGACATAAACCAAAAATCTTATGCAGATATTTGATAAAACAAAATGTTATGCATTATTATATACACACTTGAATTTAAATTTAAATCTTTTAAAATTATTTGGTTTATTTTAGAAGTCAGATAACTCAGACAATGAAAGCACACAGCTAAAAAGCTTAAATTTTTATGATCCAATAAAACTAAATATTTCTATTCAAGTATTTTTATTTTGATTTATCTTTTATTTACTCAGTAAATAATTAAACTTTTATTTCATCATATATACAAAATAAAAACATAAGAAAATTTGAGCTTTTCATGTTTTAGAATGAAAAACAAAAAGATAATAAGAAGAGTTCAGATAAGAACACCCGTTATTAAATTATAAATAATAATAAATAAGAATTGTCTTATCAATAATATTTTAAGTAACTTCCAAAATTTTAACTACACAAAATTTAATTCCATTGGACTTGAATAAAAAATAAATAAATCTTTAGAAAATTAACAATTTTAATATTATACATATGGTTAGAGGTTTATACAAATCAAGCATGACTCTAATATGCAGGAAAGAAACTTCATATAAAATATTATTGCCATTTCTTTATTAAGTCTATTAACGGAGTTGCCTTTTAATTTATTATGAAAGATTTAATTATTCAAAAGAATGATAATGTTTATTTTGTAAGCTGACAAATTTTATTAAATATTTATATTTATTCTCATATATAAACTGTATATAGAATTTAATTAAATGTGTTTTTATTTAATTGGAGTGTTAAATTAAATGGCTTAAAATAATTTATAATAGCTAACTTTGTAAGTTGTTCAGATTTTGATTTATTTATTGCATAAATTTTAAAATAATCGTCAAGTACATTGTATATATGTTTACATCCGCATTAATAATGTTGACTTTATCTTCGTTAATTACTTTTTATTTAATGAATGGTAGAATCATCTTAGATATTTATAATTAAGAATATCTAGACTTATCATATGAGTGATTATTTATGTAATTTATATTTGTTGGAAATAATAATCACATGCAGTTCTTCTTATTAAATATTTATGAATTAAAGACAAATATACATTATGTTTATTCGCATTACATCAATGATATAAAATATTAAGATAATAACACATAATTCATTTCATCTAAGACTCATCACAAGTCTTAATGTTTCAAATGCAACTAATTGAGAAAGTGGATTGCGTGTTTTGATGTCAGGAATACACATTTCGACTTCCTTGATAAATTAAGGAACAGAAAGTTAACCAATCTATGTAAATTGGGAAGAGCTCTTTGATCCCTTAAAGGGAAATTCAATCAATTCATCTTCCTTTCAAAACCCATTTTCTACTGCGTTTCTAATGCATTCACCTTACTTGAAGTTTAAAAAGAAATTTGGAGCAATTTATAGAAAATTCAAGACAATTAAAACGCAATTTAGAAGTTTTTTATATTTAAGATATTCTAAAGATTGTGTCATAGACTTTACTCATTGAAAACTTCATTTTTTATGATTGAAATGATTTCGTAGTGGTTCTTATTTTTGATAATATTACTAAATAACGTCATAGAAAATCGCATGCATAAGAAATACTACATCCATTATTAATGTAATGAGATGCATTTATCTTTATAAGAAAATATTTTAGAAATTAAGAATTCAAAAATGAAGTTTGGTTTCCATTTACTTTTATTATTCATTTAACACACAGATACCTATTATTTTTGAAAGTATATTTTCCTACATTGAGAAATAGTTTATTCTATTGCTCTTGATTTTAACTATCAGAATGTTCAAAACATATAAAAAAATATATTACTCATCAAGAACAGCACCTCTATAAATACCAACCATCCTAGATACTCAAGCAGCAAAAACTCACCTACGAAAAATACCCAAAATGCTTGAGCTTCCTCCTAGACCCCGAATTTTCATGTAACAAGCATTTTGAATATATTACCTTAAAAACCAGGAAATGTTTCAATGTTATTAAATACAACACATGTAGGGACTGAGTAGCGGATAGACGTACTCTTAAAACTTCCTTTCAGGTACTCGTTAGACACATTCTAGAATATAGCTCTCCTATCTATTGCTGTACTTCTGAAATTAATTACCTAATTATTACTAGCTACCTAAATAACTCGACTTTGAACCAAGAATTAAAGGAAAACAATAAATTCAATCTATTTAAACCACAGCAATTAATTACAGAAAATGTAAAACCTCCTTATCTCCATTGTACTTTAAATACTTGCTAAAACTTTCCAATGATAGTTTTCATGATGGCCTCTTTCTCTTATTGAAAACGACAGTATTCAGGATATTTAAGCAATTAACCTTGGAAATTTGGTGACCTTAGGTGACCTAGTTAATGTGTGGAACTTTGCTGAAAACCACAAATTACGTTTTAATCCTTTAAAATCCACTACCAGTTTCTTTACAACAAATAGAAAGCTGTACAATTACCAGCCTAGGATTTTTCTGAACAACCAACCTCTCTTAGTAGATAGATATCCAAAATACCTGGATTTTGTTATGGACCCTGAGATTACAAGCAATAAACACATCGACCATCTTGTAGAAAAATGCAGAAAATGTCTGACTATCCTGAAATATATATCTGGACGCGACTGGGGAGCAGAAGCATTTATGCTTAGAAATACTTACATCGCGCTCTTAAGACCCATCCTGGAGTATGGCTTCCCAGTTTACTGCTGTGCCTCTAAGACTAGCCTTCAAGAGCTTGAGCGAGTTCAACTGAGCGCAGCTCGGATTATTACTGGTCTTCGAAACAGCTGTCCTAACGACATTGTTCTATACGAGGCGAATTTGCTACCACTCAGTCACAGAAGAGACTCAAATCTTGTGAAGTATTTTAATAAACTGTTTAGTTATGGCTCCCAAAATCGAACCTCTGACTTTCTCAGGGGCTGGAATAATAACCAGAGGCTAAAAAAATCCCCTTAGTCAGATAGCCAGTGATAATGTTATCTCCAATACTGTAGAGTCGCATTCCTTGAACCCATGCATTGATCCATCTGAGGGTCTTAACGGGGTATATTTTCACCCTAATCTTCCTATCGAAGTTAACAAGTCTTCAGATTTTCCTGAGTACCTAAGGCAACTTGCTCTTGAGTTGATCAACAATATCCATGATGAAGCTGTGCTTATTTACACGGATAGTAGCAGAAATGGTTCCGGTAGTGGGGTATTTATTAAGTATCAAAACGAATCCCACCAAATCTCAATCAGAAAACCCGACGGCTGTTCCGTCTTTCGCAGTGAACTTATTGCAATTAATGTGGGTCTTGATACGGTTCTTTCTCTCCCTGGGAATGAGGAAATCTGGATTTTGTCGGACAACCGGAGCAACATCCAGCATCTTACTAACTGGCACAGAGTCCGTGATAATACAGGAATAGCTATCTTGGACAAGCTTAGACGGCTCTCCTCATCTCGTGAGATTCACTTACAGTGGATCCCTTCCCACGTAGACCTTGCGGGTAACGAATTGGCTGATGCCCTAGCAAAAAGAGGTATTGACGAGCCTTTGCTTACTCCGGCGTCTCTTACCTATACTGAATTATACTCTAGACATAAAGGCCTTGATCGGTCTGCATTTGCCATTCCCCCTGTGCACCATTGGTACCAGGGTAATCGTCCCGGCCGATCTCTATCCCTCCGGTGCAGCAGACTGGAACAAACTACAATAACACGTTTTCGAACTGGCCACCTAAGATCATTGATATTTAACAACAAAGAAAAGGAATTTCCAATTTGCGCTAAGTGTTCCAAAAGCCAAGCCACTCCGGATCATATCCTTGAGTGCTTGGGACTCGATAAAGAAGATCTTCTGGAGCGACCATTATTGGTCATTGATTTCCTGAGAGTGTGCAATATCATAGACTTGGTCTAGCGCTGCTATACAACAGGGATCAGCAACAACAACAACACATAGAAAAAAACAGTTTATCTAGCCTACAAAAAGTAAAATTCATTTCTCACCAGCGCAAAATATATTTTAATAGATCCCATCCCATGTTAATACCTACAGAAATGAATTAGCCGACACTCTTGAGAAGGAAGAGCTAGAACATCATGTCCCTTTCATTCAAAACTCACATATTTAGAATTATTCTCAATTCAATAGACCCAAAACAAAGAAAATAATTAATAGCACCTCTTCACAATTTGTATAAAGGTAAAAAACCAGGACCTTCTCTATCTTTCTCTTGTGATAGGCAGACAAACACATATCTGTTTCGACTAGCCAGTTGACATTTTAAAGGTCTTATATTTCGGGTGTAGCACTCATTGTCCCAAATTTAGGCAGGAACAGGTATCACCACATTACATCTTGGATTGTCTGATTGGGAGGATATCCACAATTGTCCACTTCTTGTATAAAGTCTTCATTAATGTCAACAGCTCATTGATCTGGTCTCACTCTATCAGAGGAGATGGGAGATCAGAAACAACGCAATAACGTGAATTCAAAACAATCAAGTTCTAAATCTATTTGAATATTTTTATCTCACGATTAAACCGAAATGGAGCTTGACTTGAATATTTGTCTTAGAAGTTGTACTATTCCATTGACATCAAATTCTTAAACATCTCTATAATTCAAGTTTTTCAAGTAATCAAAATCAAGTAATTCAATGTTTTGGATTTTATTGCAGATAATATTGTGTTATATAAGTGATTTCACCATAAGAGTTGATTCAGCCATAAGAAATACTAATATCTGAGGGAAACAATAATACTAACATACCTATATCTTAGGAATTTCCTTAATATTGATTGTGAAAAAATAGATATAAAAAGCTTAATGGATTTCGAGGAAAAAATATAAATTAAAAAAGAATGCAATTGCTAAAAAGGATATACATTTTGTTTGAATACATTAAAGTTAAGTTGCATGCCTAAATATTACTAAAAACTCGTAAAATTCCCATATGGATGTGGTTACATGATTCCATTTGAAATTTTAAAAATTAACTGTGATTTAAAATGGCAAAATGTCACACTTTACTTAAATTCATATGTGTGTGTGTGTGTGCAGTTATATACATTCTCTTAAATATCATTTGTTTATATAGATACATTTATAAAGCAATATTTTTCCTTTTTAGTGCAATTGTTTTAATTATTGGGATATAGTAACAAAAATGTAGAATATTTTGTAACTGTATTGACACCGCATAATTAATTTCCTAAGCCAATAAATTTTACGCCCAGATAATGATAAAATGTATGCATTTAAAGAATAGATAAAAATGTAAATGTTTGCTTCACCCAAAACAGGAAATTAAAAGTGTCATTTTGATAGATGACAACACTTGTTAAAAAAATATCAATTTCCACTTTAAAAGATAGCAACATTTCTTCTGTGGTTAAATAATCAATATTTACAGTTGATACATTTTATATACATATATTTCATATTTTTCATAATTATATCCTAAGATTTGTATGGAATTGTCTATTATAATGATATTGTATGAATAATTGTGTTGGTTTCATTTCATATTTTGCATGTTACGGAATTTGCAATTATTGATTTTTTGCGAATTTAGTATTATCATTCTGTTGTATATAAACATTCCTTTAAACTATACTGAATTTCAGTATAAAATGGTATATTATAATAGGACTCTCATCATGAGAACTCTCTTTAGCAAATCAATGATATGCTTATAAAGATGAGGTTCACGCGGTTTCGTAAAAAATAGAGAAATATTTTCAGTTAACTAAAAAGATATTATCTAAAACACAATTACTGATTTTTCTTGATAAATCACTTCCACGAATACTGCATTTATGCAAAGTGTACCGAAATACCTAATATTAAGCAATTCCTTGTGAATTTTGTAAATTTCATTTTGGAAATTCATAATGGACAGCTTCTTAAATAACAATGTAATAAATATGCTGACCTGTTCATCTAACATGATCTTTTTAACAAGATCATCCTATGATATAAAGAAAATGGTATCTTTAGTTATGAATCCTTTGTTGATCCTCTTGGCAGTAATTTTTCTCAAACTGTAAGGATTACAAAATTTTTTTCCATGGGTTATTAAAATTGTAAATTATGGATGTGAGATAGCAGTTGACCAATGATCTTTATAAGTAACTAATTTTTAAGCATGATAGATGATGACACAATCCTCAAGTTTTCCTTTTCCACATAAGTGAAGTAATCTGATTTCAGTTAGAGTTTCAGTTTTATTATTATTCGTTAGCATAATTTAGGCACCTTGTACGTGACAATATCTTAGGTGAAAGCCACATACGGTATTTTGCAGTTACAGCTATATATTTCTTTTTAAAAGAAATTTTAATATAAGCTTATTAAAATATTGCAATGGAATAAAACTGGAAAGTTTCAAAACGTGCACTCTGATAAAAGAGCATGCGAAAAATAAAAGTCTAACAACCATCTAAAATTGCGCCGAACTCTTCGCTGTACGATTTGAGAATTGTTGGTTATATTGTGCGCGAGATTTATTCCATATATATATATATATATATATATATATATATATATATATATATATATATATATATATATATATATATATATATATATATATATATATATATATATATATATATATATATATATATATAAATATATATATGATATATATATATATATATATATATATATATATATACTATATATATATATATATATATATATATATATATATATATATATATATATTATATATATAGTATATATATATATTATGTGGTTAGAACAACTTATTAAGAAACTGTTGCCTGTAAATATGTTGATTACAGCTGAGTGTAGCATATTGGTTTGGATATTATCTAGGGTCCGAAAATAGTATCGTTCAGGTGAACCAAAGAACACCTTTTTTCCCCAAAAAATTTTCTGATCATATTTCTTCAAGCCGCGAGGTTTTCAAGTATTGCTTATACTATTTTTATAAAATTTTCATAAATTTATTCCACTTCGTATGTAAATGATTTTTCAAATAGTGAAGTTTAGACACTTAACAAAAGAACTTCTAATGAAGAGATCTTGGTTAGAGCCATCGAGTGGTAGTTAACAATAGTTTAAATTTAATCAAATTATTGAACAGAATTAGTTTTTACATTTATATTATTTAGAAGTTTTAAATAAGCTAAAGTAACGGTGCCATATCGATGGACTACTTCACCGA
Source organism: Latrodectus hesperus (assembly GCA_037975125.1). Taxonomy (NCBI): domain Eukaryota; kingdom Metazoa; phylum Arthropoda; class Arachnida; order Araneae; family Theridiidae; genus Latrodectus; species Latrodectus hesperus. The sequence goes on along the minus strand of CM075853.1, from coordinate 73,517,891 downwards.
CACACTGTCTGCGCTGTCTCTCTATGAATAAAGAGTAAATAACAAAACCCTAATGGAAAGAGAAGAGAAGAGCGGCCATTATTTGTGTCAAATCTTAGCTCCTTACATCTGAAATAACCCCAAACAAATGGGAGATCTTAAGCGTGGTTAAACATTTCAAATATCGCTGATTTAAGGCGCTGCATGTACAGTAAATGTAGTACAATGCCGCATAAATTAAAGGTTTTCTGGGGTGAATATTTAGAAACATTTGTTGTTGTTGTTACTTACGACACTTGGACAGCCAAGCTCGCTATGCCTTGGCAATGCGAATTTAAGTCAATAGAGAGCGTCTTTCGTTTTAATCAGAGCACCATGAAGGTGAAAGTACGTCTTTGCTCTTTTTTAAATCCTCCGATAGATGGCACCACCAGAGAATCCACTCCCTCAATTTTGACATTGATCTGAAGGTGGAGGAAATTTCTCCAGACCATTGCACCCATGGTAACTGCTCAACGACCGACGACAGGACTTTCGATTCCACAGATTTAACGAGCACGAACATTTGTAATACTAGCCACTATTTTTCAATTGCCGGGAGTACCTGTTTTCCGGATCTCAATCACTTCATTTTCAGGTTTTTAAGTTAACACTAAAGAATAATGTATATATTTATGGTGTTACGAATTTAGTTCCCTTAATGGAATTCCTTGTGTACTATATACACATCATCCAGCCGGATACTTTTTACTCTGTTGACGAATATGTGATTTCAGATTTAAAATTTGTAACTGTGAATGGCGTGAGTAGCACATCTAAAATTTTCATGTTTTAATTTTGCAAATCTGTGCATATTTTTATTTATTTATGTTTCTACTATGGTGTTAGTAATATTGTCCCAACTACAATTTGCATGCTTTGAATCTGATAAAGGTTTCTTTTTCGCAAAACACCGTTTCATAATACAGTAAGCAAGAACTTGTGATGATCAATGGCACTTAGTGGCATTTTCTAACAAGCATTTTTAAGAAATTTGGTGTTTGCTGATCCTCGCACCAGCGATTGAGATTTATGCCTCAGTTCCATAAATTTATAGGTGTTTTCTAGACAATAATACTTCTGGAGAATTGTCTAGAGGGCTGAAACATGTTATCTAGGTAGTAAGAAGACGGCAATATCATGCCCAGTCAAATTGTTCTCAAGTGTACTTTACATATGATCTGATACATGTCTTGTGTAATTAAAAGAAGCTCATAATATTGAAATCAAACTCATCAGATACAAAAAAAGGTGTAAATTTTCAAAAATTTCTGCAAGAGTCACTTGTTGAAAGATGAGAAGTTTGAGAGCAATTAGTCGTACTGGGTAGATATACAGTCTGACTAATACGGATGCCTATCTACAACCCTCTGATACCATCTACAAATCAGCATTTAAGTGTTGGTTTGCTATTTGTGATTGGATTCCGTCTAATTTCATTAAGTTTAGATTGTTGTCAAGATTAATTGGATTACCTAAACTTGGCATTAGTGCTTTTGCGTATATAACACATTTTCGTATGAAAAAAGTTGTATTATCATTGAATATTATGGAACTGAAGAATTGAATAACACTATATTAAACAGCAACGAGTCAATTTCCAGCGGCTAAGAAGTAAATGTTGAGGATGTAAGGCAAATGTCATTATTGAGAATTCACATACATCTGTATAACTCCAGTCGATGTTCGCTGATGATATCTTATGTAATGACAGATTCTAACGATGCTCCTTACCTTCTCTCAAATTTTCTAAATCATATTCTTAAGTACTGACAATATTGAAAATTAATTATCAATAACTTTTTAACACTGAATTAATAATATTTTTCGAATTTTTGTGCAGAAATAAATGTATAATTCTAAAATTAATCCATTTTCTTTTGTTTCGCATTGGTATTCTGCTTATGTTATTAAGATTTTAGTTAAATATCTTCAGTATTTGCATTAATTATTAAAAGGAAAATAATCAATAGAATATATATATATATATATATATATATATATATATCAACATCTCTTTTATTTTTGTACGGAATTTACAATATAACTCTAGATTTACAATCTGAAAATTTCGTTTTAAGTATTAAGAAGCCGTTTTTATCCCGAAGGTTACATAAACTTTCTTTTCACCTGGAAAGCTTAAAAATTGGAGGTTTAATATAAGCCTTCCTGAACTTCGGAAGGGCTAATAAGAACTCTTTTGAAAGATTCTTTTTTTCAGATCATATTATAGCGGAATATCGATCAATTTAACAGAAAATATCTTGTTTTGTAAAAATAAATCTATTCTGATCTAAGATTTGTTTTATGATAGTAAATATATTCCTGTTTATTGTAAAAACGGTTATGCATACTTTTTAAATAAGGAATAGTTATCTATTTTTATTGAAAGCAAGAAGTATTTTTTCATAACACCAACAAAATATGGAAATAATGTGAGAAGTTTTTTTTGTAATAATATTAGATTGCAAACCATTTAATAAATGTCAATTTTTTCTAACAGCAATTAATATGATACATAAATATTTATTAAACATCCTTATACAGCAAACATACATTTTATACACAACTATTAATGATATATAAATTAAAAAAATTACCAAGCATAGCTGTTCGCGCATGCGCGCACGTCACGTGATATTGTTTTGAACAAAGCAGTTGTAGTTTGGAAATTGAGGAGAACGGTTATGTTTCTCGAGCGGGAATTAATCCCCATATCCTTTATTATGTTTGTCTGTGTCTGTAATAAATAATTTAAAAAGACACTGGTCCGTCGTATGAGTGATTAATTATTACATCTCTTATTATACACATCTCTTAACCATAACAAACCCAACATAGTGGACCGTCGAGTCCGCAGTCGTACCAACGAATTATGGATAAACTAAATCGATTAAAAGGAGCTATCAAAACCTCCATAACAAAACTCGAAAGTTTTGTGAAAGAATTTTCTGAAACGGATTTATCTGGTACATCAGTGAGTGAATTGGAAGTTAAATCTAAAAAAGTTGGAACACTCCAAAATCGCATTGATCATATTCGTGAGCAATACTACGATTTACCAAACATCAGTGAAATTCCAGATGTCGAAAATGACTTGGAAGACATTGAAACAAGACTGGAAAATTTGGAGGTAAAGTTTAAACTATTTATTGATTCATTTAAGAACGTAAATTATTCTAATTGTTCGAATACTTCTTCATCAGAATGTTCTGAATCGAAAGTGAAAGTTAAACTACCTGAAATACCACTCCCTATTTTTACTGGAAAGTATGAAGAGTGGTCTAATTTTAAAAATCAATTCGAACATCTTATTTCAAATAATGAATGTTTAAATGAAACTCAAAAATTATTTTATTTACGTGCATCATTAAAAGGTGATGCAAAACAAATAGAAACGTCAGATGATTCGTTTGAATCTTTATTCGCAGCTCTGACTGAGCGTTTTGAGAATCGCCGACTTTTGGTCGACACTCATATTCTTGCCATTATTAATTATGACAAAATGCAATTTGAATCATCTAAAGAATTAAGAAACTTAGTTGACTGTTTGAATAAAAATGTAAGAGCTTTAAAAGTTTTGAATTATGAACAAAATTCTTTATCGGATGTTTTACTAGTAAACATCGTGCTTCAAAAGCTCGATAAAGAAACAAGAAAGCAATTTGAGTATACGTTAAAATCAACTCAAGTTCCTGAATTCGAAACATTAATTTCATTCTTAGAAAAAAGAAGCTCAATTCTTGAGAGCGTAAATCACAATCCTCTCCCGAAAAACATAAACAAGTTCTCACCCCCATCTAATAAAACAAAATCTTTGATGATTAACGCTAACGATAAATCCAAATCGAAATGTTGTGCATTGTGTAATCATGATCATTCTTTGAATAAATGCCCTAATTTTCAAAAATTAGATGTCAACAAAAGATTCAAAATAGTAAAAGAGAAAAAACTTTGCACTGTCTTAATAAAAATCATAAACTTAGTTCTTGCTATTCTAAAATGTCTTGTTTAGTGTGTTCTAAACGCCATCATTCAATGCTTCATCGCGAAAAAAGTGTGGCCAAAGATGGCTGCGCTGATGGTCTGACATTCGAAGAAAAGGCAGGTGGTACTTCTTTTGCTCAAGTGGAAGCGAATTCATCGGCGCCTAAGAATAATATAATAAATAAAAATGAGACTGTTTCTTCCTTTCAGTCTTTGAGTAATACATCTGAGAAAAACAATTCTGTTTTGCTGAGTACGGTTTATATTTTACTTGAAGATAAATTTAAAAAGAAAATTAAAATACGATGCATATTGGACTCAGCCTCGAATATTAATTGTTTAACAAATGAATGCGCTGATATGCTGGGAATTAAAAGAAAAATAATTAATGCTCCTGTTTCTGGATTAAATGGGTTATCTTACAATATAAAATCAAAGATAAATACAGTTATTTCAAATTCCGAAGAAAGTTTTGTAGAAAATGCAGATTTTTTTATTGTTCCGAAAATTACAGATTTAACACCAGCTTCTCGTTTGGATATTTCTTCAATCACTTTGCCTAACTTTATTAAGCTTGCTGACCCAACCTTTTACAAACCAGGAAAAATACATGGACTGATTGGTGCTGAATTATTTTTTAAAATTCTAAAGCACAATACATTTAATGTTAATGATAAGCTTCTGATGTGTGATTCTGTGTTTGGTTGGATAGCCACTGGTACTCTAAACAATACCCAATCTTCTAATAAGGTATTGTGTTGTCTTGTCAAAGACTTCGAAACGATAGATGATACTTTGAAACAATTTTGGGAGCTCGAATCTATTGGAATAAAACACGAAGACCCCAAACTTTCAGAAGGTGATAAAGCTATGGAGATATTTGAAGAAACAACTACCTTTCAAAATGGCCGTTACCAAGTTGAATTACCTTGGAAAAAGGACTGGAAAGATTTAAAATTGAACAATAATTTTATCGTAGCAAAAAAACGTTTGCAGAGTTTGCAAAATACGCCTTCAATATAATGATACTTTGAAAGACTATCTGAAGCAAGGAATAATCGAACGGGTTGACGAAAATGAAGCTCAAATCGTAGACAAACCCATATATTATTTACCACATCAAGCAGTCTACAAAGAAGATAGACTTACCACTAAAATCAGAATAGTGTTTGACGCCAGCTCACACGATAACGATGAACTTTCTCTGAATGATTGTCTATGGACTGGCCCTAATTTGAACCCAAATCTCTTTGATTTACTTATTCAATTTCGATTGAATAAAATTGCCATCTCCTCTGATGTAGAGAAAGCCTTTCTGCAGGTTTCATTGTCGGAAAAGGACAGAGATGCAGTGCGCTTCTTGTGGTTTGAAGAAGCAAATGGAAAACGCAATCTCCAAATTTACAGATTCAAACGCGTTCTTTTCGGAGTAAATGCCAGCCCATTTCTGTTGTCAGCTACCATCAAGAAACATTTAAAAGGATTTAAAAATAAATATCCAGTCACTGTGGGATTGTTAGATACAAGTATCTACGTTGACGACTTTTTAACTGGTGGAGACAATCTAAATGATGTTCTTGTAATTTCTCGTGAAGCCAAAGCCATAATGTCTGAAGCCAATATGAACTTGAGGAAATGGATCACTAATGATTGTGAATTGATGGAACAATGGAAGAAAGAAGAGTTTGATGTACAATCTCCTCAGAAATCTATTAGTCTGGCATCAAATTCCACAAAGATACTTGGCTTAGCTTGGGACACAACAGAAGATTGTTTAATCTTTGACATCCAAGGTTTGATGGAAATTTTATCAAACCGAAAGGACACCAAACGTTTCATTTTACAAGCCATTGGAAAAATCTTTGACCCATTGGGATTATTGACTCCATTTACAGTAAGAATTAAGTGCCTGTTACAAGAATTGTGGCTTCGGAAAATCCAGTGGGATGAACCATTACCTCCTGATGTTCAAAAGGAATGGCTTCAATGGTGCAATGAGCTGCCAAACTTGGCACAATTAAAGATTCCAAGATTAACTATTCCCTGTATTACAGATTCAACTGTGATTGAAATACACACTTTCTGTGATGCCAGCAAAAAGGCATATGGTGCTGCCGTCTATTTGCGAGTAATAAATGGAAATGAAATTCAAGTGAATCTAATAGCATCAAAGAGTCGAGTTACTCCTCTAAAGAAAATTTCTCTGCCTCGGCTCGAACTTCTCGGAGCTTTGTTGGCGTCTCGATTAACGAATGCGGTCAAAAAATAATAGACCGTAAAGTTTCATCCAAAATTTATTACTGGACTGATTCAAAAATAACATTGTATTGGATCAAGGGTTCCACTAATCGCTGGAAACAGTTTGTTGCAAATCGAGTAAAGGAGATAAAATCTTTGACTGAAATCAATTCCTGGTTCTACTGCCCAGGAAAGGAAAATATTTCCGCTGATGCTATATCAAGAGGAGCCAATGCTGATGTTCTCGTTGACTGTTCGTTCTGGTGGAATGGACCAACATTCCTGTCAGTTGCCAATCTACCCTTTATAGAAGAGAATCCAGTAGTTCCAGAGGAAGAATATATTTGTGAAATGAAGAAAGACTGTGTGCAACAGACAGAACTAACTAATGACTCAAAAATAACTCTATCTATTTCTAACTCTTTCAGCTTATTGGAAACACTATTACAAATTAGTAATAAGTATTTAAAAATTGTTCGTGTTTTAAGTTATCTTTTCAGGTTCTTCAACAACTGCAAGTATCCTGAGAATAAAGTAGTAGGACCTCTAACCTCTGACGAATTAAGGCATGCAGAGATGTTCTTAATCAAAGAAACTCAAAGAGCTGAACTTAAAGATGACTTTAAGTGTCTTCTTAAAAATGCAACTGTTTCTACATCAAGTAAGATTAAAAGTTTATCCCCCTTTTTAGATCGAGAAGGTATAATTCGAGTTGGAGGTAGGTTAACTAATTCCTCATTAAGTTATTGTAATAAACATCCAATCTTATTGCCCTCTAACTGTAAATTAACAAAATTGATCATTCAATACTATCATGAAAAATATTTGCATTCCGGACCTCAAACTTTGTTGTTTCAACTGAGGCAAAAATATTGGCCTTTAAATGGTCGAAATTTGTGTAGAAAATTAACACATGGTTGTCTCACATGTTTTAAAGCAAATCCTCAAATATGTAATCAAAAAATGGGTGACCTTCCAAAGGAAAGAATTAATCCAGATTTTACATTTAACTCTGTGGGTATAGATCTATGTGGTCCCTTTTTTATTAAAAACAAAAATCAAAGAAAGGGTTCCTTAACTAAAATTTATGTAACTGTCATTTACTTGTGTGAAAATATTGAATGTTTCACATTGCAATGGCGGGCGGCATGTTCGCGCATGCGCGCACGTCACGTGATATTGTTTTGAACAAAGCAGTTGTAGTTTGGAAATTGAGGAGAACGGTTATGTTTCTCGAGCGGGAATTAATCCCCATATCCTTTATTATGTTTGTCTGTGTCTATAATAAATAATTTAAAAAGACACTGGTCCGTCGTATGAGTGATTAATTATTACATCTCTTATTATACACATCTCTCAACCATAACAAACCCAACAATAGCATTCAAAATTAATAAAGCATTATAGATTTTTTAACGAAAAAATAAAGCATTGTAGGAAAAGGTTTACTTCATTTGATATGACTTGCATGCATAAGCGATGAACAAGATAAAAATTGTCATAAAACAATTTTGAAATAGTCTATTCAATTATATAAAAATTAACTACATTTGATACCACATATAAATAAATTAAGACGCACTTGTGTGCAAGACGTTAATTTTAATGACAAGGAGGAAAACTTGTGTGCAAAATACAATAAATTTAATTAATTTAGTATATTAAATGTAATAGAATTGAAGAGAATGAAATATTTAACTTGTTTTATAAATGTCACTAACTATCACATTAGCGATTAGGGAAACTGGATCTTTCTTTGATTCGTGGCTTTATTGAATACCTACAAAAATGATAAGAACATTAAGCAATGCGAAAAACCCAAGTATTGTGAATAACAAATTCTGTGTCACATTGAGGAAAAATATTGATTATCAGAGCAAAAAGAAACTTTATAAATACCTTGTTGTTTGAATTGTGAACCTACCTAGTATTTGTTATAATGATAATTTTCGTTCTCAGATTTCTTCCTTTCCTTAAAAAACTCTGCAACAATTTTATTGGAGGTTAAAATTTTGTTTAAGATTCTTATAGTTTACAATTTCTACAATTTTATTTACAATTAATGTTTTACAATTTTATTACATACTCTTTAAAAATCTTTTCTTTAAGGAAAATTCTACAAGAATTTTACTGATGAATTTCTTTCTATACCTAGGGTGTATTCAACATCTAGTTTTAATTTACCACAAGTGATTATGTCATTCACAACCTAACATAGTTTAGAAGTATTTTCATTAATTTATGAAAAGGGAACATTTCGAAAAATTCTAGCAATATCAATGCAAATTTTCTTGTTAAGATTCTAGGAAGAAAATTCTAGACTTGGATAACCATTCGTTATTATCTAGAAATTTAAATAATTCCAATAAATGTTATAATCTTTCTATACAAGAACGAATACTAGAAATAACATTCAGATAGGTTGTTTTGTAATTTCACTACAACAGAAATCTAATTCCGAATATCAATCAGAATTTCAGAAAAATAAATTATATTGAAGGAAAATGAGGAAAATGAGAATGAGAAAAAATTCGAGAAAAGGTAATGTGAGAAAATAAGAAAAGATGACAATGATAAATCAGATGATTAATTCCATAACATTTTTTTAAAATTCCTGCCTATTCAGAAGTTGGTGCTGAAGATATAAGAGAATGAAACATGAACCATACCCTATATTTTAGAATGCAAATGTTTTTAAACTTATTGAAAGTGTTGAGGAACATGCCCTTAATGTACAAGTTGAACCAAACACGGGACTATGAATAAGTGAAGCATTGATCTGATTGAAGTGGATAAATCGTCAGTCCGAATATGATCTCATGTATCTCAGCACATTCAGCAGATGCATAACTTATCTTTCCAAAAACATAAGAATGCATTGAAACAGCTTATTCTGATCAAAATGCTCAGCAAGCAATGATTTTCATTTACAGCATTGATCATACATATTGAATTAATGAACACTTTGAAATACTTTAACATGTAAAAGTGTTACCTTTTCATTTAATTGATAAAAATTCTTTGCCTCTAAAAATATGAAACTTTTTCACCTATTTTTCAATGTGCAATAAATTAAAATAGACCTTTTTTCGAAGAAATCCATTTATCCAAATGAGGTCCAGTCCCAGTTGATTCGGATAATTGGAGTTCTAATACTAAGGTTTCACAATATATTGAGTTTTCATTTCATTTATAAAAGTCCAAAAGCCTTGAGTTTTTATTATCTCTCTTGATCTTTGTAATAACCACAAAAAATTTAATTATATTTTAAAATGAGTGCGCCACATATGTTGGATGTATTTTTGAATGTATGGTTTTCTTATTCACGCGTATAATTTGAATTTGAATTTCGGCAATAATTTTAAATCTACAAACTTAAACTCATTCGTAAATACTGTAATATCTTAATATTTCAGCCGTAAGATAAATTATAAACAAAAAATATTTATTTAGTTTTAATATAACATATTATTTCAACATAATATCATACAGAAATATGATGAGAAATAAAACGTCTGAACTTTTCATTTATCTTCCCACAAATGAACCTTGGCATAACAAATATTTCTACGCCAATTAAATGAACGAAGAAAAATAAGTTCTGGATATTGGTGAGAAAAGGACATTTTCATAAATAGATTATGTTGACAGGATAAATGTATATACATATATCTTAAATCTGAATCTACTACCAATTAGAGTTACCTAGCAACAACAGGACTTTAAATAATATTTTCGATAAGAGATGTGTTTCAATCATCTTCAGCAATTAAAATACCATTAATACTTAAAAGAAATAAAACAGCTTAAGCTATGAAGGTGAAGGAATTTTATGTAATATAACATGTGATACAAGGAATCGTATCTCCACAGTACTCAACTGTTAGTGTTCATTGTAACACATTAAAAATGTGCTAACAGGAATACATTGTATGAACGGTATTGAGACTCTGTCAAACTAGATATTTCCATTATGCCAGTTTTCTTCAATATAACATTTTATGATATTTCTCGCTTATCAAATCAATTATGAGAATCATTGAAAAATTATTTGTAATATCAATCAATATGAAGAGAAACTGAAATCTAAATTTCTTTCCACGTTTCATATAATTCGCAAAAACAGATTTAACAGCATAATGGTACACGGTATCGTCCGTTTGTCTTTAACACAATATCCTTCAATCATTTTGCTTTTTTTAGATCAAGAAAGCACAAATTATATTAATTGGCTTAAGAATTTTTGATAGCTCGAGCAAACTATCATGTTATCAGAAATCATTGTCATCGTTAATCAAGTAATACTGTCTCTAGCAACTTCAGTAAATTACAAGAATTATTTTAAATGTCTAACTATCAATGTTTATTGACAATTGACAATTTGAATTACATTGAAAGTCTTTTTTGTTAATATGATTGCTTCTCATTTAATTTTACAAATGATTATTTTTCATTAGTAATGTGAATCGCTTTTCCATATTATTAGTAAATGTACTTAACTTTGATAACAGACTAAAATTAAAACTAATTGTATAATAATGATTAACTATTTGTGTAATAAACCATTTTTAACCGTATTGAAATGTTATAAATCACTTAAATTATGAAAGAACATTCTAAAATTAAATTACTTTTGTAATGTTTAAATTATTTTTTTTGATTTATAAGATTTTTATCAGACTTAGTTTTAATAAACATTACATTAACATGAAAAGTTTGATGAAAAATTCATCAGTTGTTTTATAGCATATTTTCACATAAGTATGATTATCATTGATGTAATAAAACAAGATTGAAAATATATGCAATTTTTCACAAAAAAAATTAATTTTTCACATATTTTGTGAATTTGTTATTTAAACAAGTATTCCCATGGAAGAATTCAAACACCATAAGATCTTCAAATAATTTTTAAATGTTATAAAATAATAGGATTAACAGTGTGGAATCCATTGTGGAATTCTTGAGCATGTAGAACTTTTATAAAATTCTAAAGATGATACCTTTTATTTCGAGGGTTTATCCCATGAATAAAATACCAATTTAATTGGATTTCTCTTTTTAAACTTCTGCTAACTTCAGCTGATGGATCCTAAATTTTTCCTATTCCCCTGTTTTTAAATCGATTATGTTTCATCTTACAGATTTTGTCAAATTTCTCGAAAGAAGAAAGTTTTTCACATAAATTTCAATGTATCAAACCTAATCGTAAATTTGAATATAAATAATTTCTTATAAATACTAAATATTCTTGTTACATTTAAAAGCCAAACTATTTGACATAATACTACTGTCATTCACAGTACTGTCAAATTCAAAACAACTTTAAAAATAACTAATCTTATTCATATACAAATAAATAAATATATATATATATATATATATATATATATATATATATATATATATATATATATATATATATATATATATATATACAATATAAAATGACTTTCATATCACTAAATTACGAGGGAAGAATATTATTCAAATGTGGATGATTTACATTCTAAGTGTTCAACTATTTTAGTGCAATATTTTACAATTAAGTTATCATATTCTTTATAGATTTTTTAAATTATTTTTTGCTTTTCTAAAATATATATATTACTTAAACTTTTCACTGTTATATTGTTTATTATTGTTATACTCATTAATAGCATTATTATATAATAATAAATGATATTAGTAATATAATATATTATTACACTTGTGCATTTATATATGTTATTATGTATGTATAATTACACATGCATATAATTACGGACATAAGGTATATATTTATAAGTTTAAATTATTTTTCAAGTGTTATTTTCAATAGGAGAGATCGGAATAAACTAAGCCTTCTATAAAATGAAATTTGAATATTTTTTCAATAATATTAAAATAAATGCAAATTGTTGTTTTCTGTTATGGAAATGTTTGTCTATGTGCACGTCAATATGTAAAAAGAAACATTTATTAATGTTTTATGATTATAAATACAAAATGAATTTCCTTTAAAAAATATTCATAAATAAAATTTATGACTAAAATGTTTAAAAAAATTTAATTTCTAAGCTGATTTTTTGTAGTGTATATTTTATTGTAAATTTACATAATTGCAAATTTACATAAAATTTGTTTTGAAATTTAAATTGTACCAAACTTTTTAAGTTACTTTCAGATTAATATTTGTATACCTATTTTTCCTTTTCTTGGTCACTGAAAATAAGCTTGTATACGATATACTTAATGCATTCTGATACAATTTACGTTTGTTATATTTAAATCCATAATATAATGAATGATGTGCTACGTTCAACTTTGCTAGAAATGCTTTTAAAAAAGTTCTAAAAATAACACAAATATTATTAAAATTTAATTAGAATTGATTTTATAATTTATGATCTTATTTATGACCTATAATGCAAAAAATATTTGTTAATAACATTGATTTGAAATATAGCACAGTATGAGAATAAAAAATATGCAAAACAATTCTCATACATTTTATAAATATAGAATTTAAACATATTTTTTGTTAAAAATTTTTAATTTAACTTTTTTTTCAAAAATTCTAAAATGACATAATTGTACTGAAATTTATCAAAATATTACATATGTGTCATAAATGCTCCTTAAAATATCCAAAGTATTATTTAAGCTACAGATTTCAATACAACAAATATAAAAATCCTTTCTCAAAATTAAAGACTTTTCTTTTTAGATTTTAATTCATCAAATGAAGCATTAGACTTTAAATATAAGGTTACGGATGTGTTAAATTAGCAGTTTAGTGATGCATATAATCATTTTTCATATCCATTATTCATATTTCATTAATATTTTCCTTCATATTTTTAAAACAGAATAATTTTCAATTCAAAAATGATCTTTTATGTTTGTATTAAATAACTTATACGAGTATCCCATTCTGAAAACAGGGATGCCGATTGACTAGCAGTTCTAGGTCTATCCATTCATCATGTGATTCAAATAGCCCTGCAGAACGCATGGATTAATAATGGCCACGATTTTCTACTGCTCAACGTTGATTTCCCCAGTGGTTATTCATCTCATTCTTCGTTTAGACAGAATCACACCGTAACAAATGACTTCACTGCGAAATATCATCAATAAAAGAAAATGTTAATTCAAAAAATTAAGAAAGCCAAATATTACTTTATTATTCTATAAATTTCTTTAAATTTAGCAGGATAATTTTTCACGCAAATCATTATGGGTAGTTAAAAATACTGAAAGTTATATATAAAAAAATCTCAATATGGTGACACGTTTTAAAGGACAAAAAGACACATATATTCATAGTGTGTACAGAAAGAAATTCTTTTTAATGCATGTAAATGGTATGTTACATCATTGTTTCCTAAAAATTATTTTCTAGAGAATCATACGCAAATTTTTTATTTTGTTATTTACAATATTTTTCTTTTTGTTCAAAATATTTTTTTTACGATGTTCAACCCAATTACAAAAAATATTTTTAAAAGTAGATTATTAATGAGAATATTTCGATAAACGTTTTGAAATACTCTGTACATTGTGTTTTATTCAAATAAATGTTGATATATTTGGAAATTTATAGTTTTGTACAATTTCCAATGGTATTCAAAAATAACTAATTTGGAAGTGGCTCTCTGCGGTTTAATTGCTGCTAAAAATTGTCGAACAAATGCTATTGAATTTACAGAAACTTCACCTTATTTCCATATGATGTCATTAAACATGTTTCCATACAGTAGTTCTGAAATAATAATAGTATACATAAATGTTACTGTAAAGCAGCAATGAATTCGGATGTAAACAAAGAAAGTCATAATCTGGTATTTATATTTTTCGTACATCTATACAATACCTGAAACAATTTTAATTATTGCAATTTTAATGTATTTTATAACAAAACAATAATATAATTTTAAATTGAGAATAAGAATATAATTAATTAAAAATTAAATATAATGAAATTACTTAATAATAATAAAAATATTTAAATAAAAATATACTTATTGATAAGAACCCAAGTCTAACAGATCTATGATCTTTGATTAATATTTCAAAATTTAGTGATACATTAATTAAGGTTACCTAAAAAATTCTTTAATGTGTTGATTTATCAATTTAAAACTATATTTTGAATTTAAGAATTTTTATTTTCAAATAAAGGACTTTGCAGAAATATATTTTACCAAAAATCAGCAACAGATAATATGCAGCTTTCTTTCAGTTTTGATAGTTTGATTCTAGCAAGAGTCTCCAAATTTCAACTACAAGAAAATTTAAGGAAAAAACAAGCATTTCCAATTGTTAATCAACTTTTATCTCTTATAAATACAATTATTTCTTCATTTTTCAAATGCTTATCATAGAAGGAATTAGTAATCCGTCTTACCACAAATAAAGAGATTCACAAATTATGTAAATATAGGATTTAAAACTTATTTTCCTCTTTGTTATTAAGTATGTTTGATTGTAATTTAAAAAATGATTACATATTTTGCTCTTTATCCCGTCAAGAAATAATCAAAATTTTATATCGCGAATTTACATTTAGTTTATTTCAGATTAATAATATTTTCTTAAATATTTAAAATATATTTTTAAAAATTTTTAAGTTCTAATATATTTATGAGGACATGTCAAGTCTGAAAACTCAGCTTCACTTTCTAATTCAGTGTAATTTTTGCTTTTTTACATAAACGTATACACCTGAAAAAATAAAGTTGCAATAATCGTACATAAAATTAATTAAATGCAATGTTAAAAATTGGGCATAACAATTTTTACTTAATGTTAATAAATAATTTAATCATCAATTAATTCTTTTTTAAGTATTTTTTAAGTACTAAATCGGATAAAATATTAAATATGTATATTCTTATTAAATATAAAATAAGAATATATATATTTAATATTTTATCCGATTTAGAATTTAAAATTTCTTCTCCATATTTTCGTTATGCGGCAATTTTTATTTATTTCAAAAAATATAAATTAATTTCAATCTAAAATCCGAGCCAAAAACAAGATAATTAATTTATGACTTAGAAAATGCGTAATTAATTAAATGAACGTGATAAAATGTAATTAGTTTCTTAAATAAGAAAGCTTACAAATTCAAACATTTTGGGCCAAACGGGGTTTGACAAATTGATTGAAATTCAAAATGGTACTGACCAAGTATGATATTGAATGTTATTTGCATAATCGCGATGATTTCCAACTACTGCTATTACCTCCTTCAGTACTGAAAATTTGTAACTATTGCTTGCAGGTTAATTTACTAAAAGCGATTCAGACAAAAATTTTAATGAAAATTACATTTGTTGCAATGAAAGACCACATGAGTGATTTAATATATAGCTGCCAACTATTCGTTGATGACTTGTGGTAGAGTAGGACTTAAATATTAAAATTATATTATTATTAAATTATGTAATAAATTATGAAGCAAAAATACAAACATGCAAATGTTCTAGCGATGATGTACAATCATTTTTTAATTTGAATCACATTGCTGGATCACAGCTTTAACGTCTAATCAGTCCTATTTAATATATCATGATGCAGTGACAAGAAAACTTGTACTTCTGTGATAAGGATAAATTTTAAATGGATTTAATTTATGGATAGAAATTAAGGATAAAAAAAAATAAATAAATTCTAAAACTTCGTAAAAGTCTATTGAGGGAAAGAAATGAAACATTTAAGTTTATTAGGAATGAGTTGATAAATGAAGTGTTGAGGACAAGTAATGGAACAAGTATTGATGTAATTAACCATCGAAGAATGTATTTAAGCAGTATGTTAGAGGGGTTTTCCATAAATTACATGTCATCTAGGATGACTTATGATGCATATTAAATCTATGCTTATACTATTAAGTAAAATCAAATTTAGCATACAATATCTCTCTTCAAGGATTTGAAAGCCAAAATTACACTGGAATCTTAATGTTTCATTTATTCCTTTAATTTTCTCTTTCTGTTCTTCCGCATTGCTTTTCTGAAAACTTTATCTCATACGTGTTATCAGCACATCAATAATAAATTGTCTAAGAACTGCAGCAATACTTATTTTCTAATTCATTGAGAATATTATATTACTTTAATGCATTTATTTTAAACTTATTTAAATAAAATAAGTTCTAAACTTTTTTTTCTGATCTATAAGGAAAATGCATTGGTAGATTTAAAAAAACAATATTTAGATATTTCTTAATCTTCGAAGTCATTCATCAAAATCCTTAGGGGTAATACAAAATTCTTTTAAATGTTATCCCTTGTTATACGATCTTTTCTCACAGAATATTTACATTATT
This sequence comes from Latrodectus hesperus, assembly GCA_037975125.1. Lineage (NCBI taxonomy): Eukaryota > Metazoa > Arthropoda > Arachnida > Araneae > Theridiidae > Latrodectus > Latrodectus hesperus. Next base: position 73,501,327 of record CM075853.1, on the reverse strand, counting down.
TCAATCAAAAAATGTATTGATCATTGTTTATGAAGGAGTCGTTATCAACTTTGAATCAATTTTTTATTGTAAAAATGTTCTACATAAAGGAAAACAAAAATTATAAAATTTTCATTTGGTACAAAAAAGATTAAAATAAGAATATATATATATATATATATATATATATATATATATATATATATATATATATATATATATATATATATATATATATATATATATATATATATATATTATTTATTTATTTATATGAATATATATATATATAACTTATATACAAAAACGTAAACTGTACAAATGTTTAAGTCAATGAACTTAGAAAAATGCTGTAATTATTTTTATCTAAAATTATAACACGAGCTTTGGAAACATTCATATTCATACAGAAGGCACATCATTCGATGGTCTAAATAGAAAATTAATAAAATATATATAATTTTACATGTTACACTCATAAACGTAAGAATGTTTGATAACAAAACACAATGGTAGTTAATGGTTTTACACAAATAAAAATAAATGAATTTAATATTTTTATGATGAAGTTATATGATAAAAGGTATATTTTTAACATGAAAACTGCAACAGTTAAGGTATTCGTTAATTTTTTAGACAATAAAATTGCAGAAAAAATTCTACAATTATTATTTTATTATACGAAATACACTCTTACATTATGGGAAATAAAATTTTTTAAGAAAATTAATTAAATATAAATTAAGTAATAATAAGTTAAAGAGATAGTAATAAAAAAAGATTATCAAACTACAGGTAATTGCTTTATTTTCAAATCTGATATATTTATCAAAGAAGCTTTCAAAATTAATATTTTTACACCTACAATAGGGAAATAGTCTTAGTTATTAAAATACTTTGCATTTTAATCACCATTGGAAATTACAAAAATTCTGAAGTAAAACATAAAATAAAAAATACCAGTTTGAGAAAATTGATCAGTAATGATGCAAGAGTTTATTATCATTGTCATCTTTTCCACTTTATATATATATATATATATATATATATATATATATATATATATATATATATATATATATATATATATATATATATATATATATATATATATATATATATATATATATATATATATATATATATATATATATATATATATATATATATATATATATATATGTATATATATATCTGTGTGTTTGTATATATATATTATAAAATCACAAGCTTATAATGCGAAGCGAAATTCAAATTCCAAAACCTCTCTCTTTATTCCCTTAAAATAAAACAAACATTTAATAATGAACAATGCAAAAGTAATTAGTGGTTCGATTTATTATATCAATAAATAATTAAAAAAGGAAATAAATTTAAATCATTAGGATGGATTAAATGTTTGTCAAGCAGAAATTACTTCAATTACATCAATTCATATAATGTTTAATTAATATAAAACTTCTTAATTATACTAGACTCATTATAGTACATAATTAAATTAATAAACAAATTTCTTTGTTCAAATCTTTTGTTTTTCCTCCATGAGTTAATCATATTATGGCATTAAAAGCAAGAAATTATGAATGAGTGCAGACCAAAAATATCTCTTATAGATGCCTGAAAAAATTTTGAGGAAATTGATTAATTAGATAGTGATTAATATATTGAAGTTATTGAAATGAGAAGTGGTATTATTTAGTGAAGTAATTTTAGATTTTTAATTTCAACATACATTTTAATATTTCTGAATGCAAAAATAATGTCCACGAAAAATATTTTTTAAAAAAAAGCTAATTAATTTTAAAAGGTATTTATTGATATAAACATTTAATTAGTATTAATAATAATGGAGTGTTCACTTTATTGACAAAAATTTGTTTTAATCTGAGATGACGTGACAATTTTCATAACTTTCTATCTAAATTCTTTCCGTAAGTGCCTCATAATTTTTTAAATAATTTGCAATTAACACAATTTAATATGAATCTTCAAATAATTTTTCATGTTATTTATCAACTTTTAATATTAACTTACTCTGTCGTTATTTGTAATTATGGTCAATATTTAATTCTGGTCCCGCAACACATTTTCTGCATAATATCTCATAACTTGGGCTTACAACGCTGATGGTTTGGGCAATTCGGCCTCTGCTAGAAATTAATATATATATATATATATATATATATATATATATATATATATATACATATATATATATATATATATATATACATATATCTATATATATATATATATATATATATATATATATATATATATATATATATATATATATATATATATATATATATATATATATATATATATATATATATATATATATATATATATATATATATATATATATATATATATATTATTTACACTTATATATATAAGTATCAAGGTAAGGTTCTTGTTTTATGTTTTTCCAACATTCCTCCCTTTCTTGATTTTCAACAAGAACAGAAGTTAGTCCTTCTGAAAATCAATAAACAGTCGATATCAAATTTCATTTTAATAGATTTTATATATTTTCAACTAATAAATAATAGAATAATATTGATTAAAACAAGAATTACAAACCGCTATATAAATCACATATTTATTTTTAATAAAACAATAACTATTAAATTTTTAGGAAATATTTATAATTTATAAGTTTTTAATGATTAGAGGCAAATATGGTTATATCAAATTTACTTAAAAACAACGTATTTAGAAATAGAATATTTTAAGAATGTATGTACGATTTTTGAAGCAATTATATTTTTTGATGCAGACATAATAAAATATTAATGTTACAATAATCTATGAAAATGTAATTATATTTTATTTGATGAAAGCAATTTTTAGTCATGAATATTTTCAAAACATATAAATTGATTATAATAATTTTGTTTATACACATTTCATTCCCCCCACATTTATAATAAAAGAAGAAAATTAAGAACTTTAGGGAAACGAGCAAAAGTAAAATAAAGTGAAGAATACCTATGAAGTTTATACCAAAGTGCAATATGACCTCTTTTAAGCATTATAATCACAAGATAATTTACAATCATAATTTCTATCATTATTTCTCTTGAATAATAATTTTCATAACAATCTCTTTGGTTATTCAGAGTTGAATAAAATTTATATATTTTAAAATATTTTTATGGAAACAAATGCTATTAAAAATCATTTTTGCTATTAAGTGATAAGCAATTACGATATAATTTCTTATTGCCAGTACTAGAAATAATTTTTAAAATGATTATAAGAACTGGAAATATCTCTACTGCCACCAATATCAATCAATGATTGAATCTCAGCTAATTTTCCGTTTACATATATTTTAATAATTTTGATTTTTTACGCAAATTTGCTTTAATTTTTACAATATATTCTTGACTAATAACAGTTAATTTTTATGGATTCAAAAATACATTTAAAAAAGTCAAAACTTGATTTCTCAACCAATTATAATTTCTGTAATAAAAATATCATTAAATATTTTAATTTGACAAAAATTTAAACGTAAATAATACAGTAATATCATGAAATAACATTTCCAAATTTCATTTTTTCGCATATTATTTTTGATAAAGTTTTTAATTTTCCTCAAGGATAAAAAGGAATTTTATTAATTATTTAAGATTATCTTCTGAAATCAGTGCTCAAATTAGTTAATTTTATGTTAATTTATTTTCAGCTCATTCAGAAAATATCAATATAATTATTATTATTAGTTTAATTAATAATGATGGACAATAAATAAATTTAGTATATAACTAGTATTGTTTAATTTAATAAAAAACAATAATTTAGGTGAAAAAAATTTAAATATTCAACAATTCATTTAAGTCATGAATAAGTAAAAAGAAAATTAAGACTTGGATCAAGAACTTTGAATCAATTTTGTATACAACATTTACAACATTTGATAGAACTAAATTATCTTCAATATTTTAGTCTAAATTTTATGCACATACATACTGCATAAATAAAGAGAAACAGATGCTCAAATGACAAGTTTTAAGTGCAGCATCTTAACAATACCTTAAGTGCAGCATCTTTCTTACTGTTACTGAGTTTTCGATATTTTTTATTTCTAAATTCTATTTTTAATTTTAATATTTTTATTTTGAAAATCTTTAAACAAAATTAGTAATTAAAGTGTTAAAATAATAAATATATAATTCGAAGTAAAGTAATATTATTTTGTACACAATTTAAGAATAATATTTACTTTCTCATGTTATGTTTAAAATCTTAAAATTCTTTCATAAATAGCATAATTATTAAAATAGAATTACTTTCAAAATGTTTATTAGCTTATATTTAATAGGGTTTATATATCTTTATTTTATGTAAATCACATAAATCACAAACATGCATTCAAATATATATAAGTATTTTAAAAATATGAATGCTTGTTACATATTTGTTTTGAGAGTTCTAAATATTAATTTATACATATTATTTATTTATAATTAATAAATAGTTTGTTTAATTATGAATATACCGTTTTAAGTACTATTTTAATTGAAATATCTGTATGACTTTACTTTAAATTTAGTTAAATAAAATAGATTCAGAAAATTTATATTTATAATTTTTATAACTGTTGATGTAAAAAATAAAGTTAAAAATGTAGCATATAATTCTAAATTACCTTTATTTTTCATACTCATAAAAAGTTAACTTCTTAAAATATAGAAAACAAGACATTTTAGGGCATAGCTGTTTTAATTATATTTATTTAATTTTACAATTCAATACATGTTGCTTATTTATCATTAAGAAATACAAACATTTTAAAACAGAGCCTAAATTTTAAGATCCCCTCAGGTATTTTTACCACAAATAACTGTTATTGAAAAAGTATCAGTATTTTATAGTTTACTTTAGTTATTCCTAACGCATTATTTTTACTTTTCGTTACCTTCCTTAACTTCTGCAAGTTTGTATCGATTTCTCTTTTTCAAATATACGACCTATTTATCAGAGAATAAAAGTATTTATTTTTTTACACGTTTCTCTTAAATTACGTTTCAGTTTCACCGAACACAACTTTTAACGATCATTTCACGATTATTTTCAAGAGATTTTTTTCCAATTCAGTGGGTTTTAAGGAAAAGCAGCAACAACGTCCAAGTTACATCTGATATCCATGATAATGTTACAAGCGTTATCATTTTATTACCTAAAGATTGTGTTTTTTTGTAGAACAAATGTTTATTAAATTATATGAATATTTTTTAGAAATCCTTAAAATTGAACGACTTGTTATCTTGTTTTTTAGCATCTAATATTTTTCTTTTTTAATTCAAATAAGCTCATCTTCTCCTTTAAATCGTATCAAAACTAAATTTTGAATATTTATGCTGAACCATTTTATTTATCAGTGAGCATCTTGTTAGTAAAATGAAAATCATTTAAAATCAGCAGACTTATATTAAATATAAGTTTATATTCAAAATCAATAAATTTTTTTATTCCCCAAATTAAATACAAAGCTTAATTTTCATTATTTGAATTATATTATCTAAAAAATAGGAATCACGATATTTACGCTTTCATGATTTATAAAATGCGAATTTCAATTGAATCTTATTTTTGAGAAAAAATCTTCTGACACAGCAAAAAATTTTAAAAAAAGTGAATTAAAAATGCATTTATGAAATATGAAATAATTTTAAGACATTTTTTCGTAAATGTTTAGTGTAATTCACTGTAATAACAAAATTGTAATTGAAAATGAATTCATAATTGAAAATTACACAAACAGCTTTGATGTTTGAATTCCTAGAAAAACGAAGAAATTTTATTAATGTATACTTCAATAACACGTTTTCAAATTTATTATTTAAGGCTTGTGAATTATTAGTAAAAAAGTCTAAGAAGATTTTTTGAAAGATACTAAATCACCAAAATCCCAACAAATTAGCAGTCAAAGATGCCCAATAGCACAAAAATGTTTTTTGAAAGTTATAGGGAGAAAATTTTGGTGGAACGTCATCATCTCACAAAATTTATTTTTTAAAAATAAAAATTAAAAGATTTAAGGTTGAGTTCAAAAGCTGTACAAAACATATTTTCTATTGCACGAACCCATGAAAAAAATACTTAAATGCGAATTTTATAGTGCAGGTGAGTCTTTTATCTTCTAATTGGTACAGAAATTAATTATAAACAAATAATTAGTTATTTGATACGTTAAATTCAAACAAGAAAAATTTACATATATAATAATATAATAATGAATAATTGTTTTGATATTTTATCAGAATATTACTAGTTAAATTTATTTAAAAATTATTCTTTAAATTTTGTGTGAAAATTAAAGAAGTATTACAGTGTCACAAAGTCAAACTTATATAAAACTTCAAATATTCAAATAATGTATTTAGCGTTTAAAATAAAAGATTCATTTCTTTATTTGGTTTTAAGAATGAAATCAAAAACTGAATTTCAAATGCCTAAATTTAAAATGTGTATATATAGTATATATATATATATATATATATATATATATATATATATATATATATATATATATATATATATATATATATATATATATATATATATATATATATATATATATATATATATATATATATATATATATATATATATATATATATATATATATATATATATATATATATATATATATATATATATATATATATATATATATATATATATATATATATATATATATATATATATATATATATATATATATATATATATATATATATATATATATATATATATATATATATATATATATATATATTATATTTCATGTGTCGGTAATAGTAAAAAAAGAAGTGTTAAATATATTTGTTATAAATTTTGTGTATTTTCTATTAGAAAAAGCATAATTCAAAGAAATTCTCAAGTCAAATTTTGAATAAATGATACAAAATAGTTTTCCAAAGTTTGGGCTACCCTTGCAATTTAAATTACAGTTGGACATTAACTATAATATTACCGAAATTAGGAATAAAATATGGAAAACTAATGTATGTTAATCGCCATGCAAAAGTAATATTTTATCTCTTTGTTTAGTCTGAATTTTTGAAGATGCAGAACATTTATTTCATTTTAAATATAATTCATAATTAAGTACAGCAAATAATTAAGCCAAATCTGAGAAAATACTACATGAGATGATTTCAGAACTGAAATCCGTATAATTATAAGAGTAACCTTGCATATATTTCATTTTTCGCTATTTTTATATGGGAAATTATACGTAAATGTTATGTGTAATAGTACTCCTTTTTTGCTTAATTTTCTCAATCTAAAAATTCTACCTTCAAAACTTTATACTAATTAAAAACGATTTTGTAAAGTGTAAAATGAAGCTGATTTGTATCAATCAAGTTTAGTTGCCCAATAATTAAGGTATTGAATTTATATAATATCTATCTATCTATCTATCTATCTATCTATCTATCTATATATATATATATATATATATATATATATATATATATATATATATATATATATATATATATATATATATATATATATATATATATATATATATATATATATATATATATATATATATATATATAATGGAAAGGATATATTATATTTTAATATCATTATATTTTTGACAGGATTAAATATAAAATTTACTACAGATTTACCAGAATTTCCAGAATATAATGAATTGAAAAAAATTATTGCGTATGAAGAAATTATAAAATTATTTTATACTGATTTACATGAAGTTCGTTATTGACCAATGCGCGAGTAAATGAATTTACTTATGAATTTAGCTGAAGAACTGTGACTTTTCATAACACTTTACATTAATATTGAAAGGCAATTGTAAACTCTATTACGACAACTGTTGCATATGAAGTTGTCGAATATTTTAAAGCATTATGAGAAGAAAATAATAAATATCAACTAAGGAATTATTACAATTCCTGCATTCTTCCAATCTGGTATTAAACAAAATATACCTTTACTCTCTGAAACGTGAAATTCATTTTTATTCATATATATTTTTCATTTATTATGTATCAAATATTATTTTCAAATCTTTTATAGACATGAAACAAATATTTTACTCACATAACAATAAAATTTGATTAATATTTCACTTTTTCAAAAAAGTAGAGTTTGTTAAATTCCAATAAATGCACTATAATATTAAAAAAATAATTTAACAAAATGTATTTAGTTATTTGCTAGTGCTTGGGTATCTTAAACAGCGACATTTTGGGGACATATACTAGAATACTAAAAATATTTTAAAAAATGAGCATTTTGTAAGTTTTGATTCATTTTATGTTTAAATTCAGAAGTGTTTTTCTCAGCACAAATATTCGGATTTTATGCTTTTCGTACACTTCAGCTAACTTTTCTCGAGTGCTTACTAATGGAAATTCCAGTAAACATTTTCTAAAATTGTCAATAAAATTAATTTTCGTAGCAATTTTGTTCCCTTTAAAAGTGTTTATTTAAACTAGCAGAATAAAATTGCCAAAATATCAAACATTATTCAATTTGAAAATAAAAATGTCTGTTAATAATGTAAATTAAATTTTTTATAAAACATAAAAATAACTGCATTGCAAAACATTAGATTATTATCATTAATAAAGCTTTAAAATTGAGTGAAAATGCAATTTTAGAGTAATCTTCTATTACATTCGGCATTCTTGAAATTATTTTACAATGTGATACATTTTATAATTTATGCAACATATTAAAATATTGTTTAGTAATTAAATTTTGGAAGAATGTTAATAACAAGATTTACTGAAAAAGGTTTTCAAGTATGAAATGTAACTTGACACATTTAATGTGAAAAAATTTAGAAAAAAATTTTAGCATTACTCATTTATTTATTTAGCTCAATACTTACTTTGGGAACATTTTGTGGCATTAAATTTTGTTTTTTAGTATATTTTTCTAAAGTTAAATAACAAAGTAATTACCATTACATTTTTTTCAACTATTATTATATGCTTTTCATCAAAAATAAAACAACAATTTAGTTTCAATTTTCTATAATAATTATACTTACTTATACCTTTTAAATACTATATTCTAATATTATTCAAACTGGTGTGCAAAACTTAAGCAATAAGGTATATTTTAGATAACAATGATATTGCAGAAAAAGTATTTTTAAGATCTGTCCAATGAATAAGCAATTCATTTGAAATGCCATGCACTTGCAAACATCAAGAACAAAACGTCACAGCGTGACATGAGAGTGTGCAAAAATCTATCGGCGCATGCAACTGAAGAGTTTAAAAAACTAAAGGCGGAAATACAGTTAATGTTATTAACTGCAAGTGCAAATTATAAATCTTTCTGTAAATAATAATTAAAAGAAACTACTTGGACGATTGAATACACTAAAAATAATCCGAAAGCTTGAAGCGAAGACTGACCATTGTAGCTGAAGTGTTTGGAATCAACAAAAATATCGTTTAACTTGAAGTTCTCGAAACCATAGGTACAGCTTTTAGAAAAGCTGATTATGACTTACATAAGAAGCATATAATGCAGAGGATGACAGATGCAGCATCACATACCTCGAAAAGACCCCGTAAGAAGTCAACAAGTGCCATTGCTCAACAACTGTGTACAGCAATATGGCGATGACTGTCGCCGTTTACTGTGTCCCTACGCCTTTCAAAGGGAACTTTTCCTTCTCTGTCCTGAAAGCTGGACACCTTTAAATTTTTGCCATAGATGCCATCGTTCAGATTGGTACAAAGAGCAGTGAAACTGGGAATCTTGTGGAAGAAGTTGTGTTCTTTTTATGGAATAGAGTCATTTGATTTCCTCTGGCAAGCAATACTCAACGGCAGTTAATTTGGAAAGAGATATACAACGTTTTCGTCCCGTTAATACCAGAAAGAACGGAAAGTAGCGGAAATCATGGTGTATATGATTTTGTCGCCTAGGGAGGCATTACGTGAACGGGTGAAAAGAAGTCCTCGTTTTCGAAAGTGGTTCTTTTACAAAAGATTGCCATTGTAAGTAGTTAATCATTTTCCATATGCGTCTATATTGTGGTGCCACATTAAAAGATTTCATTTTTATGGATGATAATGCTGGACTACCCGAGAAGACTGAGGTTCAGCAGTTACTGAAAAAGGAATGTACGGGAAGAACTGGTCAGCGTATTCCCTTGATTTAAATCCCATAGAACATGTATAGGATACTTGAGGGTGGCAGAATTACATCCTTCTGGCAATACCAAAAAACTGTTAGACAATCTGATGAAATCTGATGAATATAAAGCGACAGTGAGAATTAATAATTGGCGTAAGAATTGGCCATATTCCATACTAAGGAACATCTGCTTCTTGATCTTCCTCTTGGACAGACAATCATATAAGAATAATATATTTCGTATGAATATGATTAAAAAAAGAAATCTATTTAATGAAGAAAAAGGAATAACTTCTAAGTAATGCATCAATCACAAGTAATTTTTGTTTTCATGAAAAGAAATAACTCAAGTTACTATACTGAGGAAAGAGGAAATTATAAATAAGATTTATTTTCCTTTAAGAATTTTAATAATTCATGCAGCAGGTAATTGATAAAATAGAGCTGCTCACATTTTAGGCAATGTGTTGTTGTCAATGAGAAAAGTATATGACTGATCTGTTTGTTTAAAATAAAATATAATTCAGTTAAGGCTAACGTTAAAATGCAAATTGACGTAACACCTTGAGGGTGACAGAAAATAGATTACATTTCCGATAACTCTGATAACATATTCAAAATAAAATAAGATTCAAAGTTATAGTATACATACTTATATTTTTGCGTGTAATATCATGTATTTTTTTTGTAAGTTATCAGTCGAATTACGAATTATGAATTAACTGAACTAGTATATTTTTCTTTATAGCAGGATAATCAAGCACAAGAAAGATATTTAAATAGAACTAGCATATTTTTAACTTACATTTAATGAAGGAAAATTTTAAGTACTAATGATCATCTTTCGAAAAACATAATCATACTTTTGTCGATTCAGTCATTTTTTATTTACTTAAATGTTGTAAGAAGAGGTAAATAAAATATGTGCAAATTTTTTAAATTTAATTTACTGGAAACAATATTATTTTCATTAAAAACAAATTTTTGTTTTGAATAATTCCCTTTAGATGAAAACTTTATTGATTTATTTTAATTATATAATTAACTTTCGAAATAAACTTAAATCTTACGAACTAAAAGTATAGTGTAATTACTGCACATTTTGTCAGATGAGTGACCGTTATTTTATAATAAAATTATAATGGTGTGAAACATGTAATTATATACATTAATAAATATTGATCTTTTTAATATATTCTTGCTTTTTATGGAAAAATAACAATTTATTCAAAGTAAAAGGGCAGCATAATTTACATATCCTATGTTTACAATGTATTGATCAATGTAAAACTATTATTTGAGGAAATAACCTTATTTTTAGAACATTAGTCAAATATTCATTATTATAGCATTTTTATATTGAGCTTATTCATTTTTTTAATTTGTTTTTTAACTATAATATTTTAAGTTTTAGTTTAACTAAGTTAATCAATTTTGATTTCTCAAAATTGATTAAATTAATTAGATATTTTTCTAATGAAAACTCAACGTGGAATAACGAAATTCCTTTCAGGAAAAATCATTAAAATATTTAATATTAAATCGAAATATTTTTCTCTTAACTTATACATATTTCTAAAAATAATTTCCTATTTCTATAGTCCAAAGTTTATATACTAAATATACATGAAATTTCTACTATATATATTTATTTTAATTTGCTAATATATATATGTACAAAGTTCTTCCATTTAATAAGAAGCTATTTGTGTGTATAAGAGGTTTTTAAATAAATGTTTTATAAAACTTACAAAATTCTTTGCAAATTTTCTATTTTTTTTAAATAATAAATCACAATTAAATATTTTGTTCACAAAAAAGTAAGCAAAAAACTAAAAGTCTTTTTAATCATTTAGAATTTTATTGCATTGAAAACTGCATAACGTATTATAAGGAAACAATTTATTCTTCATTTTATAAACAATGAAAAGTTATTTTCAAATTTTCTTATACACGAGAAAATGTTAACGTCAAATTTGATGTTAACAAAACGTTTTTTTTTTTTCTATAACCTAAAATTTAGTTTCAAATTCATTCATTAAGAGCATTATATATTCCTTCCATTCCATATAATTCAATGCTACACAATATATTTTCCAAAGAATTACATCTTAAACTTTGTGTTTATTGGTATTTAGGGATTTTTTGGTATATTTTTTATTTATAAAACATTGTAAGAAAATGCATACCAAAGATCTTTTAAAATCCTTAATAAACACAAAATTCAAATGTAATTCCTGATGAATGAATGAACAAACGTATCCCAATTGTCATTTAATAAACATCAAATTTATATGATTAATTAGAAAGATGGAATATTAATTGGATATATATATATATTATTAAAAATTAATGAATTAACAAAAACTTAATTACTAATAAATATTTATTTATTTTACTAATAAATGTTTAGGTTATCCTAAATGAGGAATATATGGAAATTAAAATGTCTATTTTTTCCTTCAGTATTATAATACTTCGATTTTATTTCTTAAAATTGCATGAAGTGTGATTGAATGACATGAATTTCATATGATGTCTTTGTTTACAACATCTGAAATCTAATTTTGTTTTCATTTTCACGTCATGTATTTTCTGCATACAATTCAGCTGGCTATTGTTAAGGTTATAAATATCCATTATATAAAAGAGATGAATAAATTTTGTTATGAAAAAATGATGTTAAAATAAAAACTGTTTATTATTCAAACGCAGAATATTCAGAATAAAAATAAAAATGGGTCTGAAAACATCATTAGAATTATTATTGTTCAAGCATATTAAATTCAACTGGCAAGCGAAATGCAATCAAATCAATTAAATCTTTTCAAATAAAGATTATTTGAATTAATGAAATGATAATATTATTTTCATTGTAAAAAAATGTTGTCTATAGAATAATGAATATGATTAATTTTTTATGGATATAAAGAAAAAATCATCTAGTTTAGTCATTTGTTAAGTGTTTATTTTAAAAATAATTAATATATTCTTTACTATAAAAAATGTATTTTCAACTGTTAATTGTGTCAAATACTAGATTTATGACATTAGATATTATTTAATGTATATATATATATATATATATATATATATATATATATATATATATATATATATATATATATATATATATATATATATATATATATATATATATATATATATATATATATATATATATATATATGTATGTATGTATATGTATCCTTTTAAGCCCAGCGTCACCGTTTCCAAAAATTGCTCCTACGATGACGCGAGAAGATGACATTTCCTATCCCCTTGACCGAAAGGAGAGGGTCATTTTCATCCCATTTCAGCACTAAAGTTTTTACCGTGACGAATCTTTATCTTTTGAGGGTGATACACCACGTTAGATCCGCCGTAATTTTTAAGAAAATATAAATGTGTTTACCATAAATACTATACTTATCGACAAGCAATCGATTATTTTGCATTCGTTGTTTTACATACCAAATGAAGAAATGTTATAAGAATTTTAAGATTATATGCATGCATTTGTGAAACAAATTTGGCCTGTTTCAAAAACTATGATATAGAGTATATTAAGTTATTACAGAGAATTTTCTGAAATAATTGCTTAAAATAATTAAACTTCTTTTAAGTAATGTATTTGCACTTAGTTATAATAAAAACGATAAGCAATAAACTAACTGAATAATTCAAAAAAATTCCTAAAAACAACATGCCTGGTATTAAAAATGTCAATAAAGATATTTTGAATAAATATTTCTTTTTATAAGTAAGTACATGGAAATAGCCGACGTTGCATTTAAAAAAGATTAAAAGTAATCTGCGTGTTAAATACAGTAATGATTTCTGTTTTCTTTTGATTTAAGTATTTTTACTTATGACAAATTTCTGTATTGAATGGATTAAAATATATGCTTTTTATCGTTCTCTTTTAAAGAAAAAGCTTAAAAATGGACTTTTCCTTTCTACGTGTTTCTGTAACTAAATATGAAACGTTTTGCACAATGAATGTCGCCAGACGTATCTTGAGTTTCTAACTTATATGTAGCATTCAGGTTGATTGGTTAATAAAATTGTATTTGTCATACAATAAATAGTAATATTCTGTTCATTTCTCAATGATTGAGAACTTGAAAATGTTCATTCAAATAGTACATTTCAAAATATGCTCGTATTAGTCTCAGAAAATATTTTTATAAAATTCTTATCTGATCATTAGCGAAAAAAACATTATATTGGGGATAAATTCTTATCTGCAGTGTTTTAAGCGTTTATAAAACTATGTTTTAAATTATTTTTAAGAACCAAAACCGTGATTATTTTTATTTTATACAGAATTTAAAACTACCTAGAAGAAAGACTGACACAACTATAAGGCAACTTTCTTAAATATCTACCGCATCTCAATTTATGATTGGAAATTTTTTCATTTTAATTATTTTCATTTTAATTTTTTCTAGCGACAAAAAAGTAGCTGATTATAAAGAAAATATTATCTAAAGTGGGGATGAATATGCTTCCCTTTTAAAAAGAGAAGCCAATAAAACCGTTTTTCGCCAAAATTATCCGCTCAGACAAGTCCCCAATTTTTACGACTTTCACACACAAAAGGGCAGCAATTAAATCTCCCTCAACTGCCCGAAGAAATTTGAGCGCGAAGAGGTCCAGCGCTTGAAAGGGAGAAAAATCTATGGTACAACTGTTGTACCACAGCCGTCATCTGAGGCACTGACTTTCGTGGTACCACAGTTGTACCGCCGGGACGAAAAGGATATATATATATATAGCATTACTTGAATGTCATACATAAGATATTTTTGTCTTTAATATATTTTAATATTACAAAAAATCAAATCCAATTTATTTAAATATTTTAACATTAAATGAATATAAATTCTAAGATGAAATCCAATTATCTCATGCCAAAATATTTAGTTAAAAATAGTTTACCACACAGGACTATATAAACACCCATATGTTTTTTTTTCTATATAAAAGGAAGACAAATTTAAACATTTAATCCTACTCTAAACTCCATGGCACGACAGCCCATGTCGGCCAAAGCCTACAGTACCCATAACTGTTTTAATCCTACTGTAGATATTGTTAAAATAAATATTTCGTATTTTCAAAACGAAGGTTTTTTGTGGAGCAATAAAATATTTCTCAAAAAAAAAATACTATGAAAGTAGCGTTCATATCAGATACATTTAAATTTAGATTTAGCATTTTTATGATTTCTCTTTTGTTACAACATTTAATTTTTTATTTTAAATCTTATATAATTTTTTACGATTTTAAAACTATATTTTTAGAAAAAATTATCGTCTGCTTAAAAATTTTAAAATATATTGAATATGGATTTTTAAGAAACTTATTTGGACAACCTTTTGGATTTTAATAGGTAAATGAATGAAGCTATATTTTGTAAAAGTCATATGTGTTTCCAAATGTATATTTTTGTTAGAATTTTAAGACAAACTAAACCTACGAAATAAAATTACCTTGATATGCATGAATGTACCAATCGACACAAAATGATCATTAAAAATTTTATATGGGCACTTTGTGACATGATAGCAAGAACACAATTTATGGAATAAAATGTTCATGGACTCAGTTATTGCTGTTACATTTCTGCTGTCTACATTGAAGAATGTTAGTTTCTTCTCTTGGGGTACTGCCTTATATTTGTGGAAAGTTCTGTTAGAAGAGCAAATATGTTGTAAGTTACAAAATTCCTTATTCAGCTGTATGTATTAAAATCATAACTATAATGAACCCATACAACTGTCAGTTGTTATTTGGCACATCGTAACGAATAATAAACAGCTGCGAGCTATTAAGCTACTTATTATGGCGAGGCAAAATCATTTTGTTTTATGTAAGGGAAATAATTTGATAAGAATGTTACAAATTTTTACACTACTTTTTTATAATTATGTCTGACTTAACATAAAAATATTTTATTGTTGGCCTATTTGAACACCATTCGCAAATTTTTAACTTGAATGATACCGTATGTACAAAAAATATTATAATAACATATGCATGCAAAAAAATTAATAACTCAAAGGCAGTTTTAAATAAATTTTAAATGCTATAACGGGTTCATTTTCTTTAAATATCTTTTAAGTGATTCATTATACTAGGCCAAAATTTATTCTAAGGAATTAATTTCTGCACAATGATATTTTAACAATTTTAATGTTTTCAGAAATTAATTTAATCTTGATCATTTAATTTCTGCCGCAATATATGTATATATATATATATATATATATATATATATATATATATAGATAGATAGATAGATAGATAGATAGATAGATATATAGATAATAGATAGATATACATATACACTACTGGCCATTAAAATTGCTACACCAGGAAAACAGCACACCACACACATGAAATTTGCATGACAGGTAGAACTTGCTATGATATGCAAATGATTAGATTTTCAGCGCATTCATACAAAGCAGGAGACAGTAGCGACATCTACAATGTTTATAAAACAAAAGATTTGACAGCAGTTTTCTCATACTCAATTTCCATTTCAACGTTGTTTTTGGCAAAGAAAGTTGTTGTAATGCTTCGTGTAAAAAGAAAAAATGCCTATCAGCACGTGTCTGACTTTGATCGAGGACGGATTATAACCTACCAGGATTGCGGTTTATCGTACCGCAATAATGCTGCTCGCGTCGGTCGAGACCCCATGACTGTTAGCAGAATATGGAATCGATGGGTTCAGGACAATCATACGGAATGTCATGCAAGATCTCAGCAACCCTCCCCCATCACTAACAGCAGAGAAGACAGACATCTTATCTGCATGGTCACAAGAGATCGTACAGCCACGTCACGAACCCTGATGGTGTGATCAGCGACGAACCTGGACGCGGGAATGGCATCACGTCATCTTTACAGATGAATCTCGGTTCTGTATACAGGACCATTATGGCCGCGTCTGTGTTTGGAGGCATCGTGGAGAACGCGCATTGCCAGCTTGCATTGGATATCGCCATACTGGCCCATCTGCTGGAGTGATGGTATGGGGTGCCATTGGATTCACGTTTCGATCACCTCTTGTTCGCATTACCGGCACTTTGAACAGCAACCGTTACTTTTCCGATGTGTTAAGGCCCGTGGATCTGCCCTATCTTCAAGGCCTCCCTAATGCTTTGTTTCAACAGGATAATGCACGACCGCATGTTGCCTGTACTTTTCTGCACTTCCTTGATACAGAACAGGTTCGACTGTTACCCTGGCCAGCACGTCCTCCTGATCTGTCACCAATTGAGAACGTGTGGTCAGTGGTTACCGAGCGATTGGCAAGCCATCACTCACCATCCACTACTGGCGATGAACTGTGGCATAGTGTTGAAGCTGCATGGACTGTGATCCCCGTTCTGCCATACAATCTCTGTTTGACTCCATGCCTAGGCGGATAAATGCAGTTATTGCAGCCAGAGGTGGCTGCTCTTGGTACTGATTTCTCAAGATCTATGCATCCTAATTTCCTGTAAATCTAATCACTTCTTCTTTCCACTATAATGTATGTGTCCAATAAATATCGTTCAGTTATTTGCATTCCTCCTTGGTGTAGCAATTTTAATGGCCAGTAGTGTATATATACGAAGCTTGGTAGGTTACTGGTAGCGTTTCACGCTCTTAAGGCACAGGTCTGAGGTTCTTGGTTTGGGCAAAGTCGACTCAGCTTTTCATCCCTTCAGGGTAACTGAGTACCAAGCGTGCTTGTGTGGGAACAAAACACTGGGGGTTTCGCATTAGGCTGACCACCTAATCGGGACATATATCTGGCACCCCAGGCCCAGTTCAGGAAACAAAGATAAGCATGTGTGTGTGTGTGTGTGTGTGTGTGTGTGTGTGTGTGTGTGTGTGTGTGTGTGTGTGTGTGTGTGTGTGTGTGTGTGTGTGTGTGTGTGTGTGTGTGTGTGTGTGTGTGTGTGTGTGTGTGTGTGTGTGTGTGTGTGTGTGTGTGTGTGTGTGTGTGTGTGTGTGTGTGTGTGTGTGTGTGTGTGTGTGTGTGTGTGTGTGTGTGTGTGTGTGTGTGTGTGTGTGTGTGTGTGTGTGTGTGTGTGTGTGTGTGTGTGTGTGTGTGTGTGTGTGTGTGTGTGTGTGTGTGTGTGTGTGTGTGTGTGTGTGTGTGTGTGTGTGTGTGTGTGTGTGTGTGTGTGTGTGTGTGTGTGTGGTTAAATAAATAGTAAAACTTAAACTCACATATTCTTAAAATAAATAAAAAATCAAACGTGCTTTTAAAATTTTTTCCATTTATTTTGCATCCTATTTTTGATATAATAATATTTTATGTTACGTTCTTTTTAACTAATTGATGATTATCCATTTAAACATATAACATTAATTTAAACTTCTCTATACCGTAATTTTTATATTTTATTTGATTAATACAATTAAAAAGAAAATCAATGACCTCATTCAACATCGAAATGAAATTTATCATTCTTATAAGCTGAAACTATTTTTAGAAGTCATTATTTAAACACAGTCATCTTTTTATTGTATAACCCAATGATTTTGCTTTGTGAAATTCACGTTAAAGGCTTTCTTTTATTTTTCATCCGTAGAAAAATTGTCTATTAATAAATATTAAAATATACTTTTATAAATTACATTTAAAATGAAGAATGAAAAAAATATTAAATTAAAGTTCATTGTGATATGGAATTAGTTCATGCTTGATTTAACAATATTAATGCAGAAATCATCCTCACAATCAAAGTCATGCTTTGAATTCTAATTTATAAGAAAAAAGCAAAGATATTTTTATGGAAAAATTTTTACTTAACGGGAAATTGAATCTCTCTCTTTTTTATAAATCTGTATACCATTCATTCATTAAAACTAAATGTTTGGATTTCATTCTAATATTTTGAAGAGAAAAATCGAAACACAATGCTGCTGTAATATTCTCTCATTTAAAAAAAGCATGATGATTTATTCTAAAAATCTTCAAATTTAAAACAATTTGAAGTTTTTATCTACGTGTTTTGCTTAAACTTATGAGACGTAAAACTTTCCATAGTTAGAGTATTAAACTCCTATATTTTATTTTTTGATTAAAATTATATAAGACAAGTCATATAATTTTAAAAAAAAACCTTTGAGAATTTTTTATTATGTATTAATTGTTACAACTCCTAAATATTATATAATTCACAAACTTTATTCTAACTCACAGTTAATGTATATTCAGAAATATACTGAAGAGATTAAAAACATTCGTTGTGTAAGATTACTTATATTATATAGTTAATTCATTTTATTGTCTATACAGATATGGTTCACTCATTGTTCTAGACATTTGGTAAACTCCAAATACTTAAGAATAGATTCTAATATGGAGGTTATAGAATATGAAAATAAAGTATTTCACATTCACTTTTCCGTTAGTTGTAAGCTGTCTAATTAAAACTTTCATTATATCTTCTTAATGATGTCATTAAGTAATGTGTATGTGTCTCCAATTCTCAGATTTGGAGTTATATTATAAATGAATTAAGATTATTATAACTCAGTAATTTAGCATTACTTTCTCTATTCCTATTTTTGCATAATTGTTACTCTGAAGCTAAAAATAAAAATTCAATTAGTAATTTTATGTATGGTTTTGAAGTTCTTACTTATTTCAGTTAATGAGTATATGTGTGTTCAATATGTGGATAAAATTTAACAAATATATTATTACAGTGATTTTCTTTCAATTTTATTTACGCAAAAGAAATCAAAAATATTTCTTTTGTTGATGACCATTTACATAAATAAAAAAATGGTCACTTTTTGCACACAAGAACTAATTACACTGGAATTAACAGTTTATGGTGGATTCCGAATCACGGAGATAAGCACCTACGCCTAATATAGGAATAGAACCCACGAAAGTCTTAGATTCTGCCTCATATTCTGATATTCATAAGAAAATTTCATAACAAATTTGACATTTTTTTAAAGTTTTATAAAAATTGATATTTTAAATAAATTTCTTACACAAGATAATTGGTAAAAACTCAAATATTAAAGAAAGAAAGATAAAACGGTCACATAGATTAAAAAAGATGTTCATGATTTTAACGAAATCCTACAAATACTTGGTTATGAATGAAGTCAAATAAAGCGTTTAGTGTTTTATAGGAAGAAACATAAAGAAAGCGTGGAAATCAATTTTTATGATGTTAGGAACAAGAAAAGATGTTTATTTGCAGAAATCGCGAGATTTCACAAAGGATTGTTTTTCTTTCTCTCTATCTTAATGTTAAAATTCAATTGTTCAAGTTTTATTATAAAGAGTGATTTAGAAATATCATTGCATTGCTATGTCTCCAATCCATGTCATTAAAAATACATTGCCAATGTTATTGACAATCTTAATGTATATAATTACACTTTCAGACCAAGTAATCGATGCCAAAATGTAAGATATGTTCATATGAGCAAAATCCTTCATAATCTGTCATAGTAAATAATTTTTATATAATATATTTATTATAGAAAATTATATATGTATAATTCCAATTATATATTATTACATTATATATTTATATCAACTTTTGAGTTGAGACAGCAAAATCAAAGCTGATCTGTTACAAAAAGTATTAATAATGTATCTCAAAATATTTGAAACAAACTTCATCAAGTTGATTTCTATGGATGTGGGAGTATTTGGTGGCCATAAGACATTTCATGATTAAAAAAAGTGGGTAATTAAACACCAAGGTTACATTTAAAGGGAATATTTAGTAATATCAGTAAAGTGAATATCAGGAAATATATTTTACATAACAATCACTATTCAGTTTCAAGTTAAATAAGACAGAAGATGATAAGATCAAGTAAGACTTGTCAAATAAAATTGATATTTAGAAAATTTTTATTCTTAAAGAACCATACATTTAATTAGAAACGTTCTATTAAGGCAAGATGGACGCATGATAAAGTTTAGATTCCATGCAGATAGGTGCATGGCCATTTGAAATATTCATTTAGAGGTTATTGTAAAGAAAATAAGATACTGAGATACCATGTTGCACTTCAACATACAGCTGTTTATGTTTCATTTATAAACATGATAGACAAATATCATAAAGTTTTTCAGGTGGACCACATGATGAAAACTAACACAAACAAAATGGGAAGTTACCAACATGTACTTCTGGTTTAATTTTGATAAACATAATTGTCACCCTCTCTTACAACGCGTTGCTTTAAGACCGAAGTTTCAATCTACAATTCAAGATTCGGAGATAACATTTCTTCAAGAATGGAATAGTATTCCCTCATTTCTAATTAATAGCGCCTCACCTCAATTATGCAAAAAAACAGTTTGTAGTAAATTCAAATGTTTGAAAGCAACTCAGAAATTAATAAATATCTTGCATCATTTTTAAACTGTACGATTTCTGTCAGTAACGTGCATCCAAATAAGGTTTTTCCTTCCTCCCCAGGTTTATTTGAGCACAGTGTATATTTTTATATGCTGCAATATATTCCTTCATATCTATTCAATTTATTAAAATTTTCAAATGCCCGGTTGATCTTAAGAGTTAATCGATTTAGTGGGACAAGTGACGAAGGTTACTTATAAGCTACATACAGTAGGAGACCCTGTGGGTATGCCATCTATGCAATGAAATTGAAAGGATACAGAAAAATACACACGAATAGTTTAAGAATATCCATGCCCGAACCAGGATTCAAACCCGGGGCCTAAGCTTCGAAGTTAAGCATGTTAACCTTTTCACCATCGATTAGCAATTTATTAAATTTATAATCCTGATAATCTCTAAAGAAATGTCGAAATACTCTACAAGTATATCATATATTAATTGTTTTCCTGTTAAAATTTTAATTAATTAAGCACAGCTGATATAAATTTTCTATGACTATAATCATATATATATACACTTGCTGCATATTCTTATCATTTTTAAGACACAAAACTCGAAACATATTATAAGTTAAGAAAAAATTTTTGTAATTATTCTTGATTTTTATTAATTTCTAAGGGACTTTTCTAATTAATTTCTAAGGGAATAAGATGAAGAAGTAAACTCTCTCTAATGTATGTAAGCAAACAAAATTAAGGTTAAATTAAGTTTTGTTTCGAAATTGCTTTTATTATTTTGATTGAGCGATTTATTACTAGGAAACATTTTGAAGAATTTTGTAAGAAGTGAAAATCTTATTCTAATATCGACACCGAAGAGAAATGTCAAGTCAATATGAAATTAATACTTTCATAATTCATATTTATTTTTTAAAAGCTGAACGCCTTGCCAGATGAGTAATTAAAAACTGCAATTTTATATATATATATTGCATGAATATAAAATAAATCTGTTATCTGTTCCCATTTTTCGATTTTTTCCAATAATTGCCCTAAAAATAGTAAACCATGCCTTAGAATGAAACACAAGTTTGATTAAAAAACAGAATTTCATAAGAAAAGTAAAATATAAAAATATTAATGAAAAAACCAGAATATGTGACTGAGCCAGACTGACCGGCAACATCCATTGTTGACGGGTGAAATTATAGTAGAATACTTAATTGATTGCCTTCAAGCACTAGTGAAATAAGCATAGAAATAAAAGGCACAATAATCAGCTTAACAAATTCAGAGTGAAGCACAAAAATTATTTGTTCAAATAAAAACTTTTCAATAAGCTTAGCTGTTGTAGGTTAAAAAAAGGCGAAATTCTCAATAAGAGTTCAATGAAAAGAAATTGGAAATTCGTAGAGAGAGTGAAAGAGAAATTCTGTAAGAATAATTGAAGTTTTCGATTAGAGGGAGAAATTGATTAACAACAACTTATCCATAACTATATTAGATATGAGATTAGATTCCATAACTTGAAAAAATTGGATACAAAATAATTTCATCCCTCCAAAGCTATTGAATGTTTACTCATAACATTAAAAACCAGTTAAGAGTGAAGAATTTTTTGCTATTTTCATAATCAAAATAACTTGAAAATATTGATAAGACTTGAAAGATTAACTGAAAATGAAGGGATTAAATAAAAATAGTTTTATATTTAGTCCTTTTATACGACAATTAAAAATGTTTAAATTAAATATATGTAACGTAAAAATATGATTCATAGCAAAATTAAAAACATTAAATATTAAATGGAATATAATAAAAATTGCAATGTGAAATTCGCTTTTAAAACACGTTTTACAAAATGCAGGGTTTCAAATTATATTTCCTTATCTCAATTGTTGAAAAATAGGCCTTTTATCTTTCAATCAAAACATTTTATTAGTATATATTTATTATTACAGTTTTTTTTCTCTTTAAATAAATTTCATTTTCCTACTGTAGTGAATATATTACAAAAATAAAGAAGCTATCATTAATAAAACATAAATTCATGTGTGAAATTCTACATTAGTGTTTCTGTTAGGCAACATAAAACTTTTGGTAAAAACTTTACCATTTTTGAATTTTATTAATTTACAATTGAGATCCAGTCACATGTATAAAATTAGTTAAATACTATCAACTTTTATTAAAACTACTTATGTTAGAAATCAAAATTGAAATAAATAACCGATTTTTCTTAAGATACATTTACTACAATAAGACATATTAAACAGAAAATCAAACGAAATACATATATTTAGTGATATATATATATATACATATATATATATATATATATATATATATATATATATATATATATATATATATATATATATATATATATATATATATATATATATATATATATATATATATATATATTATGTGATATTGACTGAGCAACTGAGATATTCCATGCAAAATTGAAAATTAAGATGTTTATTAAGAAGAGAAAGTCATTAAAATATAGTGTGAATTTCAAATGTAGCTCAAATTATGTTCTATTTAATAAGAAAGTTGAGATTAGACATGTTTATAACAAATCAAAGACTATAAATGATAAACATTCGCATTTCATCTATAAGCGGAAAAGTAGTTAAATAACTAAATATTTCTGGAATTTAATCTGAAATATAATTTGAAATTAAAAATTAGTAGTTTTCTTAAGGTCGTAAAATATTTACTTCAGAGAAATTCTTGATTATATATGAATAGATCTCAATAAAAAATGAAAATTTTTGATGGGTAATAAATCCAAAGAGAGTTCCACAAAATATATACTATTAATAAATTTCATCTTTTATTTTCAGAAACAGAAATTTGTTCCAAAGATGCAATCTAAAATGTTAAATTATTTTCTCTCCTAAATCGGTATGTGTTGGTTTTGTGTTTATCTTGCGGCTTCATAAAGTCTTAGAAGCTCAATTTTTTAGTGAAAAATATTTGAAGAAAATTGATATTCATAAAATTTTTAACACTATATATTTAAAGATATAATTAAAAAATAACAAACTCATTGAATATTATTAAGTTTAAATCTTTATTTGTTATTATCATGTCAATACTTCCTGTATAGTAAGCTGCATCTTAGCTTTCATTAGAATATTATAAGTGTAGAGTATAGCAGAGTTCAGCAGTTCAAATCTGCCATTTCAAGCAAGAAAATTAAAGCACTCTAGCCCGTAAATTAAACCTAAAAATAAGTGTAAGCTTTCTAAATTTTTAATAAAATAAATTGTAAATTAATTTATTAGTTGAAGAAATTTAAGTTTAAATTTTTTAATAAATTCAAACATGGTGAAATGCATTTAAACTTATTCATAAACTTATTATTGCATAAATTTAAACTTATTAGAGAGAAGAATGATTAATACAATTTTTAAATTCATTTTTTGAATATCACAAAAACCCAAGAATAATTTTATATTTTATGGAAAATAGTTTATTTTTCAAAAAATAAAAGACAATTTTATTAACTTTTGATCATTTCTGGTAAAATTGATTAAAGTCAAGTATAAAGTAAGAAACCTCATTTTAAAGTAAAGGTTTTGCTATCTAAAGAAATTTTATGCAAAATGTACCAAGCAATATTCCGAGGTATCAGATGCAGATAATATTGAAGGGTGCAGACAATTCCAACTCACAAAATTATTGTACATGATTAAAAATGGTTTCACATAACCTTGGAGAAATTGATTAACGCATCTTATGTTGCTCTATTTTAGCTTTCACTGTTTAACAAATTATTTAATTTTTTCGGTTAAAGATACTACATACTTCAAACTGATCGTGATAGTGACTGATAGAAAACTAAAAAAAGAAATTATTAAAGTTTCCCTTGAAATCATATCAAATAGATGTTTTGGTGAATAAATTTTATAAGTGCTTAGATCTGCTTTTACCTTTACAATTTTTGTTCTTAACTTTGTTGTAACTTAATTATATATATATATATATATATATATATATATATATATATATATATATATATATATATATATATATATATCAAGAGAGAGAAAAGAACTTTCAGAAATAATTTTATCTAATTTTTTCAAAATGTGAAATATATTAAATGTTATTTGCAATATATATATTTCGATAAAAAAATTTCTGAATTCAAAAGTGGCGAAAATTACTTCAAAATTCAATTCTTCCTTTAACCAAATTTTTCTGACATCAAATTGCAAGTAATATAAAATTCATCTGCTTTTTACGTAATTATTTGAAATATTTATGTAGTTCTATTTTTGAACTTAAACTATTATAAATTAGTAAGCCTGGTTAAATTTTATTGTTTTTTTTCTTAACAAATATAAATCTCTCTAATCACCTAACATCTATTGAAACAATCTCAAATTTAATAAATTTATTCAACTTTACTAATTGATATGTAATACATTTCATGATTACTTTTCATAAAATTTTCAATTAATCTATCATTTTCGATAGCTAACCAGGCATTTTAATAAGAACAAATTTTTAAAAAATGATTTTTAATTTCATTTTGACAAAAGTTGACATTCATTTCTTTCAACATGTAGAATTTTACATTTATGCAGATGCAGAGTTCTGTATTTGAATGGAGATAATCACAAGATGATCTGTGATTCTGTATCTAAACTGTGGTAATAATAATATGGCTCTGTTGTAATAATTGTCTTTTAATTAAATGTAACTTGATTATAAGTCACTAAGTAATTTTCTCACTAATTAAATGTTTTCATATAATACTGATCTTTAATTTTTAATTTCTGGGAAAAAAGAGTCAATTGTTTCTATTATTTGTGTATTCAATATAAAATCGTAAATTTCATAAATTGGATTTAATTATTATTTTTTTTACTGAGCAGAAGTACCAATTGTAGTCGTTATTTTAAATGCTTTCATACATTTTAAATTTAAAATTTTAAAATTACATTTAGAAATTTTAAGCAAATAACTTAAAATTACATAAAATATGGTTCTTTAATTAGAATTCTTTATTTTTTAATTTAAATAATTTTACAATTAGGATAATCAATTCCTCATTTTTCTTACTTTAAACAATTATGAGATTTTATTCTTTTGTTAAGTCTTTTAATACATTCATTTTAAAATTTGTTAATTTATTAAAGATCTTAGATTTCATCAAAATTTTACACATAAAAATATTTCTTATTACAAATAAAGTAAAAGACGTTTTTGTATAAACTGATGATGAAAGAAACATTTTGGAATTTTAATTGGTTTTACAGGAAAAGTTTGTGTTTAACTAAATATCAAAGTAAAAATACGTACTGTAAAAATAAAGTTTTAAAAAGAACTATCTTTTTACTTAAGCATTTAATTTTGTTTAAATTTTTTAACTTAAAAAGATTTTCATGGAAAAAATAAACATCCAATTATTTTAAAATATCTTTATTTTCAATTGTATGATAATTGATTTAAATAGGTAGTCAAGAAACAGTATTTTGCAGTATATCAAAAAACTCTTGCAGCATAATTAAAAGACTCGAGTTTTAGAAAAAGAATAATAGATATATATAATTTTGTTTTAATATTATTGTTTGCACATGACAAGCTCTATTGGGACTTAGGGTATTTTATAGAATAGAAATAGTAAATGGTATATGTTATGTTTGGTAAATACTTATTATGAGGTGTCTCTTTTCCATAAGTATTCTTATGCTAACATCTCAAAATCATATTTTAACACAATAAATAAAAATCCCTATATAAAATAACTCTCTCGCATAGCAAAGATCACATTTCTTTTTTTTATGTATCATGTGGTGTAAAATTTGGAAATAAGAAGACAGCTTAAGCAGATAAAATAACAATTATTTCATCCAACCTTTAATGAACTTTACCACACGTTATTTTTTATGTATGAATTGTTCCCTGAAGAAACTGGAATCAAATTTTTCCCACTTTTTGAGCTCATTTTTTACTAGTAAGTATATATTGTCAGCATATATAATGCATGATTTTTTCAGCTAAAATACCTAGTTCTTCAAAATATCCATTGCAATTCGGAAACATAAATATATTTATTAAATTTCAACAATATTTAACAGTTAATTAACATCGGTTTTATTTAAAATGCTATTTTGACGCACAAAATAGATCGACAAAAAATTTAAAAATAAACAATAATATAATAATAAAAAATAAAGGTTCTGTGTAAGCTTAAAAATTTAATTTTTGGCCAGGAAGTTATTAAATACAGAATTCGGTACTTCTATTCACCAAGCATTACATTTCGCATCTCTAATTACTGAAAAAATGAAATCCTATGCAATGAAATTTTCAAGATACTTTTCAAAAAATAAGAAATAAATGGCCAAATTTTTATATTTTTAAGCAATTGCACAGTGTAAATATGAGCAGAAAGTGGGATTCAATGTTATTCATATTTGTTCCATATTCCTAGTCGTTATATATAAATGACATTTTTAAAAGAATGACTTATCTTTAAACCTGAAGTGAACGATGCATTATGGTTCAGAAAGCATCCCAAATGAATTTCATCCCGGTGTAAACAATTTCCTGACAATTTTAAATGTTTTAAATTAATTATAAATTGTGTATCGAAATGAAAACGATATTTTAAGTTAACTGAAGATTGATATTTAGATATAATTTCTGTTTCATTCATCGTAACTCAATTACCGCATGGACAAAAATTAGACAAATATTATATGAGTATAAAAAGTAGAATAATTATATTATAAACAAGTAAAAATATTGGATATATATATATATATATATATATATATATATATATATATATATATATATATATATATATATATATTGATATTTATATTGTTATTAAAATTAAATGTATTGACCAATACAATTAAATTTAAAACATTTTTAAAACAATTTTCCTTATAAACTATAAGTAAAGTTCTAACATTTGTAAATCCCAAACTTTTTCTGTTGTTTCGCATTGGTATTCTACTTAAGACATTAAGGGTTTTAATAAAACAGAGACTCGGGAGCATTTGTTTAGAATTAAATTAAACTTCTCCAAATTATATTATAGACTCAGATGTGAATTCAGAGAACAAGACTAATGTATAAAATAAAGATAATCATAAAAAAGATATAGTTATCTTATTTTTATATGGCTTTTACAATATAACTCAAGTGTTCTGTTGTTTCCAAATTTCATTTAAGTATGAATAAGTAATTTTATTTCTTCAAAATTTAATAAGCTTCTATTGTACTTGGTAAGCTCTACATTTGCATGTTTAATACAAGTCTTTTTTTTAACAACTTGGGATTGCTATCAAAATGTGTTTATCTTTTCTTCTAATTGTAACTAAGGAAATACCTATCAATTTAAAAGACATTTTTGCTTTATGGTACTAAATAAATACTAATCAAATGTTTTTGTATGCTAATAAATTTATATTTACAGTCCATCAACTGCTATGCATATTTTTTAAAATTAAATCATTTCTTTTTTCATGAAAACCTCAAGTTATATCACACAATCAGCATTACTAGTAAACAGCATATAGATTGTTTTTTTCTTGGTCTTATTTGATTGAAACATATTAAATGAATGCAAAATAATTTTGATTACCATCAATGATATTTAATTACTTATTAAGTGCTGTTCACAAAAGTTGATGAAGCTTCTTATGTAGAAAACATTAAAAAAAGTATTCTTTTTCGTGTAATATTAAAAGTTCAAGAAAAAATATACTTTTGGCTGCCCCTTGGCAAAAATTGAGGATTTTCTCCACCATATATTTGTTTTTGTAAATATTTGAAGTAAGAAGATAGTTCAGAAAATACCCTAGACCAACCAGAAATAAACCAACAACATGGATCCAAATTTGGCGAGGAACTGAGAGGCAATCTAATGTATAGGTGATTCCAGTTTCAAATTTATAAACATTGCTTCGTTAGCTGATTCAACGTAATATCCTTTACACAGACATTAAGTAAATGAGACAATGGCTATTGTAAAATGTTGTCACCTATTAATGAGCTGACCTAAATTTTCAATCTTTGGAAATTTCCATGCAAATTAGAATTAGTTTTTGTTTAACATCTGTTTTGATTTTTTTTATTTGAATTCTTTCTTCGTGTTTCTTCCATTGTACTTTTCTTCTGGTCAGCTCGAAATTTTATTGTAATTGTATAATTACTTTAATTATGTTGCTTACTTGTATACATCAATATACTTATATGTGCCTAATTTTAAATGAAAGAATTTTCTCATGTATTCCCGAAAAAGAATTTCTATTTAAAATCTCACATCTCAAATAGGCTAAGCAAATAAATTTATTGGTAAAAATGCCAACAATTTATAAATAGAATGTAAAAATAAATTGTTATAAATTGATGATCCATTTAGATAATTTCATGTATCATACAATTCAATCACCAGCAAACCGAAATAATTTTTTATATTTTATGTCAGTTAAATTTGATATTAGGTCAATAGTTTCACTCTTTCTTGGATTTTTTAACATATTTTTATTTTAATAAAGAACATTCATACTGGGATGGACTGATTTTCATTATTGTTTGCAAACATAATTCAACATTCAAAACTTTTATGTGCACAAATCAATATAAATGACTTATTTTTATTGTTTATTTTTATTTATGACTTAAATTTTATTGTTAATGTGTTTATTTCATATTTCATTCAAATAATATTTTTCTGATTAATGTGTATTGTCGCTTTACTGCGTTATTATTATGTACACTTATCACTGATAACTGAACTAAATTAAATCCATCATGATTAACTATTTCTATCGAAAAAAATTTTTAGGCCAAGTAAAATGTAGTACGCATATTTTCTGAAATTAATTTATGTGATACTTAAATTTCTTTTTTCATATATAAGCTTTAGATCAGTCTCAATTTTAATAAACAACCATTAATAGAAACATTTTCTGATCAATTCATCAATTCTTTTATCAAATGCATTTTTACAGTATAACTAATATTAAGTTAACAAAATTACATGAAAAAGCAAATTCCAGCACATTTCTTTGAGGGGGAATAATTAAAATTTCTGGTTACATTTTTACTAAAAATATCATTTATTCAAAAGAAGAGTGCAAATATCATAAAATAGGTCTGAGAATGATTTTTCAAATGCTATCAAATAATAAGATCAATTGTACGGAACTTTTAGGGAATTCTTGAGTAAAAGATAATACCCTTTATTTCAAGAATTAATCCCTTGAATAAAATAACAATTTAATTGAATTTCTGTTTTTAAACTTCAGCTGATTCGAACTATATAAGACCATAAATTTTCCATTCTTTCCTAGCTTTTAAATCGATTTTACCGTTAACGAAGAGATTTTGTTAAAATTTCCATGTTAGTGAACTATTTTCAGGAAGACATATATTTTTATACACACATACAAATTATTTCTTACATTTTGAAATTTTTTTTTATTCATTTTTTCATAAATTTTTGATTGAATACATGAAAAAGCATAAAAATGTATTTTATTTATTAAAAACTTTTTTTTATTTTCAAGGAATGTTTTTTCTACTCTAAAATTTGGCTCAATATCTTTGTCATTAAATATATTGTTAGAGAGAAAATAGGACAATTTTTAATAATTTCAAAGGAAATAAATGATTAATTTTTTTCATTCCCTATTTTCTCTTATCAATTATTATGAAGAATGACAAATGACATAGCGTCCAGATTGAAAACGAATGATTAACTTTTGAACTTGCACATGTACTAACATAAAAAACTTGATTCACCAAAGTCTTGCATTTCCTATTTGCATAAAATCTGTTATAATGAGAGAGCAATTTACTGACGCAGAAATACGAACTGATTAAAAAATGTAAAGTTTAAGATCATAGAAATTATTAGAAAATATAATGTTATGAAATTTATTAAGACTTTCATAGAAATCAAATATTCAACATAGCACTCACTGTGGAATGGATTATGAGAAAAGCCCAGTAAAACTAAATTGTAAGCTTGATAAATTTTTCCTGAAAAATTTAGTTTTATGTGGGAATATATCGGACAGACCATGAATTAATTATAAAATTTGGATGTTCTACGGGGAATTTTTCTTGTTTGGGTAATAATATAGCATACTTTATTAAATGTGGAAAACTCAAATGAGAAATAGAGCCTGGTTAAGGTATAAATATCATTTAACAATTGTATGTTTGCATGCTTCTTGTGTGTGTGTGCAGTATATTTTATTTTATATCAAATCCTTGACGAATACAGATTCATCAAAACACAAAACGTATTTTTTAGGGAATTAATCAACATTATTTTTGTACCATACTTTTTCTACAAAGTGATAACTTTAAAGAATATTTAATAAATTATTTTTAATTCAATGGTGATAATATGATTGTTAATTAATTATTATCATACCGTTTAAAAGATTATCACTTCCCACGTCATTGTATCGGAATAATTTAAGGAATTTTGTTTTACCTGATTATTGAATAGTTTTTCAGATACATATATTCTCTATGATAAATTTCTTTGCACTATTATACAGTCAATTCATGTATAACATACAAAGAAAAAATATAGCTGAGTAATTAAGTAAAATTATTGTAAGTATCTAAAGAAAAATATTTATAAATATTTGATTTTAAGTTAAAAGTCTTACTCTATTAAACCAGCATTGCAATATGTTCTATAAGTGTTTGAATGCTCTTGATTAATGGGAAAATTGCTTAAATATTTTTACCATGTTTTGCTAATTTCTAGGTTTTTATAGCAAGTGAAAGAATAAATCATGACAACTGTTTAAAAGCATAAGAAAATAATTATAATGTTACTCATATTTATAATGTAATAAAAAGAAAAATCATATATTTGAGTAATTTTATTCATATGCAAATCCTTGCTAATATTTTATTAGCCATAAAAATCATCTTTTAACGATATAATTTTATCGAATTTTAAATTGTATTAATAATTGCAGCTTTGTAACAAACATTAATAGCTCGCTTTATTACTCAAAATTTATTAAACATTTTAAATGATACAGTAAAACCCGCTGAAACAAAGCAATCTGCTTAAAAAGAACTTAAAATAACTACGCATGTGTAAATTTAATATTCAGGATGTTGTTATGAGCTTACAGTATATTTTCACTGTGATATCGATTGCATTCAATAAGTTAATATCAAGCGATAGATAGAAAAACTGAGCAGTTATCTCTTTTAATGTAGAGAATTGTAGCTACATTTCAAAATAGATGATTTAAGTTTAATTTACATGTGAGCAATAACCTAAATGCAATTTTTTACCATGTTTCAATTGTTTTCATTGTTACGTTGTATATCAACTTAATATATATATAATTGCAGTAATATCATTTATGAAAGAGTGTTGTATTTACTCGTATATATTTAAATGTTATTATGTTTCTTCCGGTAAGTGTGTGAGTATATTTACAAATATGCTTACCAAATTAAATTATTTTTAGGTAGATGTTTGAATAAATGTGTTCAAAAACAAATATTCAATCATTTTTTTAATAACGTAATAGTTTTAAGTGGGATATTCAGTTTCATATTATGGAAATGTTTTCCATTGTAGCTATTAATATTTACCAAAAACATTTCATAGTATATATAACTTATTTAAAAGGAAAGTCGATTGAAAATGAAGTGAATTTTTTTATAGATTTTGATAAAGTAAATCTCATGAAAAGAAATATTGAAAAATGTATCTTCAGCTTGTACGTTATGTATTATTTTCCGCAAAGAAATTCCCCGTGGAAAATATTATGTAATTTAGAAACAAAAAAGAACTATATATTTTAAAACAATTTCCGTTTGCAAATATTAATAAAAATGAAATGCAATTACATTGCTAAAATTCCTTAAATTATTTATAAATGTTTATGTTTTTTGCATTTACTTGTTTATTGAAAATGAGTTTACATGATAAAACATATCTGATAATTAAAGTACTATTTTAATTTTGTTGTAAACAGAAATCAACATTTGTTGGATATTATCCATTTATCCAGCTTCGCAAAGAAATTTTATCAGTATTACTATATATAAAGTGACACAACATCATAAAAAATAATTATAATTAGATTATATATAACTTATGACTTAAAATGCTAAAAATGTAGGGAAAAGATAATTCCTTAAATATTATTACTAGAAGAATAAAATAGGAAAATTTTACTAAACTTAATAACTTTTCAACAAGTTGGCCATCCAGTTTTACAAGGAAAATGCTACAGAGATTTTAAAAGGTCTCAAATATCATTATAATTTATCAAAAATAGGACTTATAATTTACTCATTATTTAAAACTATACTTTTACTCGTACTGTTAGATCATATTTAAAACCTTACTGTTAGATCATATTTTAAACAAACCCAATGGAGTGTATTTTTTTATACATTGGATTTATAAAAAACAAATACAAAGTTTTATCTTTCAAATTTAAATACTACATTTAATGCTTTTATTTTTCTTTCACACTTATTTCATGCAATAATAGGTTTAAATATATTTTTCGTACTTATCAGCCTTTATTAAAGTCAGTTTTATATCCAAGCTGATGTATCTTAGTCCTGTTTCCTCTCTTATCTTTCAAAACTGTAGATCAGTTATAAGCTTTTCCATGCGTACAAAACAATTCATGAGATTTTAGCATTCCGAACTGATGAATGATAATTGATGTACGCTTGTGGGAGTGTGCACACAACGGTTGATACGATCTGCTCTAAAGTATGCATGGATTGAAGCTGGCTAATGTCTAATTCTCGAAGTTGCTTCCCTCAGAGGTAGTTCATCTCTCAGCTGATTTAGGTAGAATGGCAACTTGATAAATAACTTTGCTGTAAACTATCCTTTAAAAAATCGCAACTTCAAAAGAAAATGTAAAAATAAGAATAATTTTTTTATCAGTCAATAAATTACATTAAAATATCAAATGTAAATTCCCTCTCACACAGAGAAATACTCATTTATAAAAGTATATTAAGTTATGAGTACTTATTTCTATAATCATGTTTTCTGACGTCAAATAGCATCACGTATGCATTGCGTGTATAGTAAGAATTTAACATTAAGTACCTAAATCAAATAGTGTGTCATCTCTTTGACTTTATTCCATTAAACATTTTTACAAAAACGCTTTGTAAAATATTTTTTTCTTCTTTGTTATCTTATTTGTAAAGTTTTTCTTCTTCGTTAATAATATTTTATACTTTAACTTTCCATCAAATTAGATAAATGCTATTTTAAGCAATTTTTTATTGAAAACACAAAATTTAATAAATGTCAATTTTTCAATAATGAGCCAGTAAAAAGTTTTCAAAATTTTACGATAAATAAATATTAGACAAATAAATGTAGACGTTTTTTGAAGTTTAGTCTCAAATTTTTATTTTTAATATTAATAAGAAAACTCACATCTGATGAGAAGAGAAAATACCATTCTTAAATCTTTGAGGCAATTAATAGTGTAATTGTAAAAATTTGATGCTACTACCTATCTGTCCAATTAAAGAAGCACCTTTTCAGTGAAATTATCATTTTATGTTGTAAAACTATCATGTTGAGATGCAATAAATACTTTTGAAAAGAGTATTCGTAAAAAGAAAACTATGAAATACAACACTAATAACAGCTTAATATATAAACAATTAAGGAAGTAATTTTCTAAATATGCTGAACAAAAATATTGCCCTTTTTGACACACTTGTTTGTTTCAACATTTTTTACTCATATCGTGATCAAACTAAATTTTTAGAGATTATCGTTTATAGTAATCCATTAGAGCGAAGCAGCATTATTCTAGTATCAGTAAAAGAAAACTTAATTCAAAATAGCTCAGATACTAAACTGCTACTGCATTAAACTTTTATTGATCGAAGACGTAACATTTAGGCTTATGTCAACTTCTTTCCATATGATGGTATTAAAATTTTAGCAGTTGCTCTCTGTAATAATGTTGTTTCAGAACTTTTGTAAGATGCTTGTTAATTAATTGTAAGCAATGTGATATTAGAATACAATGATTCTCAGTAATATATTTCACAGAAAACTAATGATTGCTAATTTTTTTAATTTTGGATATTTTGTGGCAGACCTAGCATGAGTTTCTTAGATTCTAACTAGACTTTTCAACACTTGACCATCTAACTTGTCTGATAAATTTAATTTTTCAATCAATTGTGTAAGTTTTATGCAGAAATATTGAAACTCCATTTTTAATAATTACTCAAATCTCAACAGATTTGCCAACTACATGAATGATAATTTTGAAACTTAATTTTGCTTTTTATATCAAATACAAATTTCGTTTACTGTTGAAAAGTGATTAATGATTGTTCTTTTACTTGAAAAATTGTATTAAATGCTTTTAGTTCTTCAGCATAGTTTTAATAATTATTAATTCTATCGATTAAATTTTATTTTCTGTTGTTAGGTGATGCTTTTTATCTGGAAGGGTGCAAATTGAATTAAATTTGCAATACAGTATTAAATATAATATTAAAAGTTAGACTTTCTATTTTTAATATTATATTTTGTAATTTTACTATTTCTATTTTCATTTATATGGAATTATTATTTTCCTATTTGTACAAATTTTTCTGATATTAACCTTGACTTATTATAAATTTCAATATGTTTTATTTCTAAATAAGTAATGGTAAAAAAATAACGAACTTACGTTTCATAAAAATAATACTAGTGATCAAACTAAATAGAAATCTTAAAAATATTGAAATAAAAAACTGTATTTAATAACATTCTCAAAAAAATTCTGTGCATGTTGGTTGAAGCATAAAGTAGTTCAAAGCTATAAAAATGTAATGTAAACATGTTATACGTGGCAGACCGAGCTCCTGGCATCTTAATTACCTGCTTCAGTTTGCAGACTGATTAACATGATTTGCTGGCAACAGCAGTTAAATGTTTCAAAGAAAAAAATTTAATAAAAGTCACATTAATCCTTTGGATATTTGCATGCAACTCCCACATTTAGATTTGCAACCTTTGCTCCAATGTGCTCACTTGATGCGAAGTAAAGATTGAACACTGAAACTACATTTCAAACAAAAACAGGCAAAGAAAAAATGTATGGATATTTTAGTGATTTTTCGTCATTCATCGATAATGTTTCGTTCTCTGTATGTGATTCGCTTGAAATTCAATTGCTACATCAATCATGTTTATTTAATAATGGATATGTAAACTTTTTAATTCCTGGGATTCTTTCAGAGCAATTCACGAATACACTTAAATTTATTAGAAGATAAGTAGAGCTTTGAGTGCAAAGGAGTATGCATCGTAGTATGAAGTAAATCCTTGTAATATCTTTTACGTTTTGTATATGCATTCCTAATAAGATATAATTATACAGCATATTTGATTTTTCATACCTGATGACGGCCAAAATAACATTTATAAAACTAGTTCCTATAATTTTTTACAAAATTTTCAGCAAACATAATTCTTAATTTTATATGACGATTCGAAAGACAAAACTGTATTGTGTTCTTGGCATGGGATTCATTCCTATATTTTATTCTTATCAACATACCCCATTTTTTTTTATCTAAGATTCCTCTTATAAGTATCAGGAGCTCTTGTTTAAAGAAACTGCTTTCTATCACATTAATATTAATAATTTATTATGCTAAATTTATTTAAGGGTATTATTTTTAATTTATAAAACTAAATCAATTTTTAGACGTGAAGAATAAATTCTCTTGAAGTTTGTTTGCAATATATACGTATATAAAAAGAATCGTTTCTAAATTTTTTATTTCTAAATGGCACAGTTATTTTCCTTTTTTTAATTCTCAAGCAATGCCATGTTAGTTCTAAATTAATTACTTACTAACATATAGATCTACATAAAAAAACAATAAAAATGTTTACATTTTTTTCATTTGGTATCAGTATTTGCATGCAAAATTTTAAACATGCTTATATATCAAAATTAAAAATAAAATAAATTCAATGAATTAATGAATTGAATAAAAAAATGCTTTTCTCTAAAATTATTATATATCAGTTGCAAGTTGTTGATATTTACATAAACATTTCCGCATTTAATTGTTAAAAAAGGAAACATTATACAGTATTATATGTTAAATGTAGAAATAAAAGAAAAACCAATGATAATAACAAAAGGGAAAACTAATTTATTGCTTTACATTAACGAAGTAATATAAAATGGTAATTATTAATGGCGTAATTAGATAAAATTGGAATCTTATTAAAAATACAAACTTTAAATTAAAATGCATGCTAATTTTTGTTTTCAAGTGAAAAAATGGATATATATTTTTATTTAAAATTATAAATACATATAATAAATTATTATAGTTTATTTGATGTTTATACTAAAATTTAAATAATAGAAATTATCATAACGCCTTGCAAATTAGGACTGTAATTTTTAATTGCATAATTATTTGACAAAATGTTGTTTTAATGAAAATAGCTGAATATGAAATATAGTATATCAAAGCAAATAAAATATAATAGTTAAATTAAAACATAATTAAATTACATATTTATATAGTAAATCTTAAAATTTTTCAAAATTAACAATGAATCTTTCAACATTATCATTTATCATATTTAATACAATTAAGTAAAATTACAACTAGTAAAATGTTTTAAAATACAAAAACGACTGTGCAAATTTCAATATGTGTAATAACTAGAAGCGAAATTAATGCTGTCTAAAAAAATGTTAATTTTTAACCAAATTACAAGATTTAATTATCGATTGATTTTATTATCTTTACATTTCTTCCTCTGTCTGAAGTAGAAATCTACTTCAGATGGTTAATGAGGAAGAACTTGTGTTTATTTTCATTCTTATGAAGATATATCAAAATTATATCATGGAATTAAAATTAATTACAATTTATTTTATCATTCATTTTAAATGAATTTGTTTTCAAATAGAATCAATTATTATTCAAAGGGCAAAGAATTAACCCAATACGTTTAACTAAGTCAAACATCTTATGTTTTATAAAATATTTTTTTCAGCTCATCTTTACTTAGTTCAGAGTTATACATTAAAACTCCTAAAATCTTTTATATAAAAGGAAAATTTTTATAATTCGTATTTTTTTCTCAATTGTTTATCATTTCGTTGTCATGGTTATATATTCCAAGTAAATTCTATTTTATAATTTTTAATAAAATTGACCATTTATAAATCTTCATTTTGTTACCTCTTAATAACTATATATATATATATATATATATATATATATATATATATATTTATATACAGGGTGATATTTTTTAAAGTGACAGTGTTTGGAGCCCCCTGCAGCTCAATCTAATAGCCGAAATGGCACCTAACTTGGTATTTATACTAATCAAGACATGGGGAAAAAAATTCCGTAAAAAAATAGTTCCAGGAATTGCCACTAGGGCATTTTGTGACGCTGCTGTTGTTTAATATAACAAGAATTAGCATAAAACACGAGTATCAAAGAAAAATGCAAATGTTGTGCGATGACAGCGCCAATAATAAGGGCTATAAAAGCAAATAGTGGACAGCTCTGACAAATAATCTCAGCTACAGTAAACGAACTCCAGGTGCCATGTCTCTCACGTTAGCGGAACGTGCGTTACCCGTGAAGCTTTTTTATATGAATCAATGTAATGCATCCGCAGCTCTTCGGGAATTTCGATCCAGAAAAAAATTACGAAAGGGGCCTTTATCAGTGAATGGTCTTAAGAAAATTATTAAGAAGTTCGAGGAAACGGGGTCACTGACAATTCGCGCTGGGAGAGGACGTAAACCAGTATCAGAAGATGTAATAACTGATGTCGCAACTGCAATTGTCAAAGGATCGCAGGGAACCATTGCTGGTTCTAGCAGCACCCGGGGTGTTGCTCGACAATTGGACATGAATTATTCCACGGTATGGAGAGCTTTGCGGCGCGTTATTGGATTTTACCCCTACAAAATCAGCCGCTTGCACGAGCTGAAACCAAGTGATTATGATAAGCGAGTGATTTTTGCACTATCGTTTCTTGCCAGGGTAGAAATTGATGATGCTTTCTCATGGCACATTCTGTGGGGAGATGAGTGCCATTTTTATCTCAATAAGTCTGTAAACTCACAAAATAGCCGAATTTGGGCTTCTGAACAACCCCACACCGTGCACGAAATCCCATTGAATTCCCCAAAAATCACTGCTTGGTGTGATCTCACAGCCGAATTCGTAATTGGGCCATTCTTTTTTGAGACCATCACTCCGACAGGACCCGAAACGTGCACCATAAATGCAGAAAGGTACCACGAAATGCTGCAAACGTTTGTTATTCCACAACTTCAGCAAAGAAACCGTCTCCAACACACAATCTTTATGCAGGATGGTGCTTCGCCACACATTAGTAATAAGATAAAGCAGCTGTTGCGCCAAAACTTCACTGATGATAGAGTCGTAAGTTGCAGTTTTCCAGTTGCATGGCCACCTCGTTCCCCTGACATCACGCCATGTGATTTTTGGCTCTGGGGTTATTTAAAATCTCAATTTGATGTTGGTGGAGTATCAAATTTGTCTATTCTGAAGGACAACATAACAAAGATAGTGTGGAATATTTCTCGCGATATGTTACACACGACTGTGGAGAATGTCGTGCACAGAATGCATTATGTAATTTCTGAGAACGGTTCTCACATTGAATGCTGTCTAATTCCTCCCATGGGAAGTTAGTGTAGTAAATAAACATTAATAATTTAAATGTATAATTATATGTGTTAGTCTTTTTTTCTTATATTTTATACTTTGTGAAACGCCACAAAATAATTGTGTTTAAAAAAATGTTTTTTTTTTTTTTTTTTTTTTTTTTTTTACGGAATGTTTTTCTCCCATGCTTTGATTAGTCTAAATACCAAGTTTGGTGCCATTTTGGCAATTAGATTGCGCTACAAGGGGCTCCAAACACAGTTACTTTAAAAAAGATCACCCTTTATATATATATATATATATATATATATATATATATATATATATATATATATATATATATATATATATATATATATATATATATATATATATATATATATATATATATATATATATATATATATATATATATCATAGCTCATATAACTTTTTCAGTTCTCAAATATTCTTTTAATGACAAAACACCATTATAAATAATGCCAAAAAATCGTTGTATTATGTAATTGAATTTAATTAAACCAAAAAATTCAAAATGAAACATGAAAATAAGTCATTAGAACTTAATTGATATTTTCCAAGCAAAAATATTTACAAACCATAAAATTTAATTAATATAAAATTTCTTAAATAATTGTTTAATCAAAATAAAACGTAATTTAATTAATGACTAAATTTCACTGGGGGTCATCCATGAGTTACTTAATTCTATTTAATAATGTTTAATACAAAAGATAATGAATGAGTGAAGATGAAAAAAATATTTTATTCCCAGTTACTTAAAGAAAATTGGAGAAAATTTGTTAGTTAAAAAGTTATTAAATATATTCATTTTATAACCTAATTTGTACTTAATTAATAATAAAGATTTAAGTTTTCGAATTTATATTTACGCTTTAATATAATTTGATCCACATCAAGTACAGTCTCCCAATTATACTTGATTTTGATCTGTTTCCCTGAATATCCCATGTTGACTCCAATGGCTATTCCACTAAACTTGTTAATACACACTAATTAATAGAAGGAAGGATTATGGAACCACCAATCACTTAAATATTAATCTCTGTTTATTTGCCACTTCACTGACATCATGCAAATAGATGATTTCAGCTAGATTATATTAATTTATATCCCTTGTGCTTAGATTCATATTTATTCATGTGATGTGCATAAGCTGGCAGCATTTAATAAATTTTATTTACAAAGAAAGACCTCGGCATAAATTATGTGAATAATGCTTAAAAATATCATTCAATAACTAATCTGAAGTTTAAAAAATGTGTTCTTAATTTAGAAATCCTGCTAAGATTTTATTTAATATAGTTATGTTTATTTTTTTAAGTTATGAAATAAAAAAATATTGGGTTTATCGGAAAGTTATTTCGTTTTTCCCACCTGGTTCAGCTTTTTGCAAGTAAAAACCAACCACTTAATGAGTGTGAAATCGTGCAGTTACCAGAAAGATGGTAAAAGCTATTGGACTAGAATGGACAATATGCAATGCAATAAGATATTTATTCATTATACGTTTTTCATTTTTATGAAAAACGAAATTACTTTCCGAACAACCTAATATATATAATTTTATTTCATTATACCTTTAATTTAATTAATCATATTTTTAGTGAATTCATCCAAATTAGTTTTAATTATACAACAGAGTTTTTAATGTTTAAGAGTTTATATCTTTCTTATTAAAATCCAATATATTTTTGTAATATTTCTGTGGAAAGAAAAACTTTAAGATATAATTTTGTTATAGCATAAAGATAACAAATTCATTAGATTTATTTAAAGTTTTATGCACATTTATGCAGCATAAAAATACTGAATCGAATATACGATGAAATTTTTAAGACATCATCTACATAATTCAACTGTTAAATTTCTGCCGTGATTTTAAACTTTTAACTGTTGATTTAAATTTTAATTTTAGTCTTTTTGTATTTAATATACTTAAAGAGAAAATATTAATTATGAAACAAGATATTATACATATTTTGGATTATTTAATACACAATTAAAAACAATATTAGTTTTCAGAAATTTTGTATAAAAGAAGGAAACCGTATTTTTACAATATAAGCGTATAAAGATAATGACATATATTCTCATACTTTTGAAGAATACATTTTGAAAACAATATTTTAGGATTTTAAAATTATATGTATTAATTATGTAGCAAACAACTCCATTTAAAATTTTATGTAAAGAAATAATGTTTTAAATTTTATATCTATATTCTCTCTCTCTCTCTCTCTATCTTTTATTTATTCTCTTTATTTAAAACACCTTTAAAACTATGAGAGTTTATCTCACCTTTTCTAAGAATCATAAATACACATTTACATTTTAAATTTCGGATTCATTATTTTAAGTAGCAAATCCGTAATTTATTTTTATGCTGATTTCATTTGAAAAAAAAAAGAAATTTTGAATTGAAATTTTAAAAAAAGAGAAAAAATATTATTTTAAGCATGTATATATATTTGAAATCTAATACCTTTTTATGTACATTTTCCAAGTTTTGATTTGTTTTTTTCTTTATTAATAAGAAAGCAATACGAAGTATTTATGACTATCTTGTGTTTTAAACATTATTTAATTGAAACTTGTTTAGTTTTTATCTGAAATTTAATTTTAATAGGCTTAAAGTTAATTAGACTTTGTAAACTTTTTGATGAAAGTTTACAACAAAAAATATATTTCCTAATAAAATATTCTCCTTTTTCTGTAATTAACACAAAAAATTATCCTTCTGAAATATCAGACATATTTTTGTATTATATGTTGTTTGCATTTTACTGTTAGTTTTAAAATTCAATATTTTATTTTTATTTGGTATTATGAGAAATACAAATAATTTATATGTGCTTAAATTTTAAAATCCACTAAGAAACATTAAGCAATAACTTTTGATAAAGAAATTTATGTTAACAATTACAGAATTTGAATTATTATTTCTCAGTAACTAATGTTAGATTTAGTCATGTATACACAAATTAAGTATTTTTTAATAATTGTAAAATTCTTTAATATGTAAATGCTGAGAATTTTCTTTTTTTTTCCCTCTTTTTTTCAAATATACTACATTATTATCAGGGAATGAAAGCATTTTTCACCACATTCCTCATAAAATACTTTTCAGTTTCCCCAAAAATATCTTTTGACGATCATTTTACGATTATTTTCAAGCTATTTTTCCAATAGAGTATGGTTTTGGGGAAGAATAGGAGCAACTTCCAAATAATATCTGATACTTATGATGGTTTTACAAACGATAACTTAATACCTAAGTCATAGTTTGTAAAACCTTGCGCTTTTGTTGAAATAATGCTCAAGATATTGTGTGAATAGAAACTATCTTTCCTTTAAACATTTTTTTAAAATGACATTGAATAGCTTGTTGCCATATAAAATAAACCAATATAGTCTTTTTATCTTTTTTAAATTCGAATTTACCAAATAAACTCATTTTCTGTGTTGAATCCTCATCAACAATAAAATTAATTCGCAAAACGTTAACCTTTTATTAGTTAAGAAATATTTTATTATGTAACAAAAATTACTTTAAAAATGATTATTTTCAAGTCAATGATTTTATTTTTATTTTGGACATCGAATTATGACTAGATCTTCATTATTCGCATAATAATACGTATAATATTAGTATCAGAACACTTATTCGTAAAATATTTTATAAAGAGTGAACTTCAATTATGTCTTTTACTCGATAGGTTAAATATATTAATCATTGATACATTTTCACAAAGATGAATTAAAATAAGATTTATAAGTTACAGAATAATTTTATCCCCTTTTATAATAATATTTAAAGTAATAAGCTAGATTATATTAATGAAGGCAA
The DNA here is from genome assembly GCA_037975125.1 of Latrodectus hesperus. Taxonomy (NCBI): domain Eukaryota; kingdom Metazoa; phylum Arthropoda; class Arachnida; order Araneae; family Theridiidae; genus Latrodectus; species Latrodectus hesperus. The sequence goes on along the minus strand of CM075853.1, from coordinate 73,457,243 downwards.
ATGACGCGATAAACGTGAGACACATACAAACAATTGTTTTATTCTTAATCATTGACTTAAATAAGTAAGAGCTTATTTAAAAAGACTTTAAGGCGTATTTTTTAATTTAATAGTTAAGGCTTGTCAATTACTAGTAAAAAGATGTAAGTATATTTTTAGAAAATACTGAAACATCAGGAAACTAGAAACTAACTGTCAAATATGTCCAATAGCGTAAAAATACTTTTTGATATTTAGAACTAAAAGCTTTACTTTAAAACCTCTTTATTTCAAAAGATTATTTTTAAAAAATAAAAATGAAAAGTTTAGAAGTTAACTTAAAAAACTGTACAAAAATATTTTCAATGAATAATTTTTTAAAAAAAATATGCTTCAATGTAAAACTTGTAAAATGCAAAATTGAATACTTGTATTATTGTTTTTCTTTTACTTGGAACAGACTATAATTATAACAAAACCATCATTTATTTAAAATAAGTAAATTATATTTATTCAAGTGTACTTATTTAAAAATGTATTTCTTATAGTTTTTTCAAAAATTTATTTGATACTTCAAGTCAAAAGTCAGGAATTCACAAAAATTCTTTTAATAAGTAAATTTAAACTTCTAAAATAAAAAACTGAAATTTTCTTAGTTTTTGTTTCCAAAGTCGAATCAAAAATTTATTTTGAAATCCAAATTTAATTTTTACATTTAACATGTTGCCAGTGGTAACTCAAAAGATATTTATAAAAATTTGTCCTTTCAGAAAAAACCAAAATTGAAAAAATAAATAAAGTAGTTCTTATTTACACTTCAATTAAGAGTTCCAAATTAATTTTTTTCAAAATCAAAAATTAGTTATTCTTAATTTTAGTTAACTGATTTTTGTTTGATAGCTTCTGTAGTAAAATGTTTTACTAAAATGAGGTTCATATTTTTAACGCTTAAATAATATTAATGACCAGATTTACTTATTAACAGATCAAGTCAACGCACTAATTCTTAATGGCTCTAGAAAATTTATAAATAATTTTTGAACTTTTTTATAAATTTTTTCTGGAGTTTCCAGAACAAAGAAATATAGCTTTTCCCTTATGTTGTATTTTACTGATCACAAATATTCAAAAAAATATAAAAGTTATGAATTCAACTGAGGAAGACGCGAAGTATTTCCGGAACCACATTTACTTCTCTATTAAAAAATGTTAAACCTGTTTAACAATTGTTTCCAATTAATTTACTATATATTTCAAACCATTATAAGAAGTAAACAGTAAATAACAAATAATTATTATTATTCTAATTCCTGCAATATTCTATTTTAGTATGAAAAACTATATATTTTCACTCTGTAATTCCTTCAGCTAAATGTTTTTATTGGTGGACTTTCTCTGATTTTCGTATAAGAAATGTTTTTTTTACAATTCTTTTATAAGAAAAAAGAAAACATCATAATTATAGAACATTATACTGACGTAAATAATATTCTTACTTCATAAAAAGCTGCCTACTTAAACCTCAAAAAAAGGCATCATAATATTTCAGAAATTAATTGAGTAAAATGTATAATTAAATACTTTCTTTTTCAATTTTTAGGCAATATTTAAATATTTTCCGCTAAGAACTTTCTGTGACATAAACGTGTATATTAAAAATGCTTTTGAAAATGAAGACCTTATTTCTTTTACTTTTAAATTTAAAATCCATTTCCCTAGTAAACATATTCGTATTTCAAGTTTGTCATACACTTTAGCTAACTTTTTCTCAAGTGTTTACTAAAACACGTTCAAGTAAACATTTTCTCAAATTGTCAATAAAATTGATTTTCGATGCAATTCTGTTTCTTTAAAAGTGTTTATTTAAACCTATGCTATAAAATTTCAAAAATATTAAAAATTTCTCAGTTTTAAAGAGGAAGATGTAAAATAATATAACATTTTAATAATGAATGTAAAATAATTTAAAAAATCAGCTGCATTTACGACTAACAACAATTAAATTTTAGCATTTTACTACAGCGCTTTTATAAATCTTGAAAAAATATTAAGTATGAAAAATTAGATTGAAAATTTATGCTTCAAATAATTGAACAAAAATACTCATATTAATAAGATAATGTAAAAACTTATGATATTTTTCCACTTTTTGTAAATTCTTTTAAAATACAGTTTCAAATTTCGGATGACTCACAGAAAATAAATGCAATTTTCTAATTCTGTTGTAATTTTTCATGCATTCAGTTCTCAACCTTTCTTGTTGATTTTCCCCTATATAGTTTCATAAGAAATTTTCACTTACAAATTATGAACTAACATGAAATCAATCTGAAGTGTTCAAAGAAAAAGAAGTATTTTCATTCAAGGCTTTTATATCATTTGTCAGGCGAGGAAGAATGTGATTTTTAACAAAACCATAATTCCTGAAGTCATGTAACACGTTAAGTCAAAGACTTGTATATTTTGGATTGAATTCTACTTGCATATTTTGGATTGGGTCTTGCTTCTTTTATTCTTGTTCCATGCTTTGGTTTGAATTTTTGGTATGGCTTTGGGGTGTGATGGCTTTTTTAAGACTATGTCTTGGGCCATTGTAGAAAAGCCATAATTGTGCCAATGTGGTCAACACCCCCTGATGAAGCTGGCCATATTGGTACTTTATTCCATTTATATTTATCTTTCTTTAAAGTGTTTTCAATGTAATTCTTTTCATTGTATTCTTCTCAATGTGTTATTTTCCATTTGATATTTCAATATATTGTTTTCCATTTAATATTTCAATGTGTTGTCTTCCATTTGATATTCTACTTTTGGCATTTAATTTTTCAATGTACTATTTTCCATTTGGCATTTTTCATTGTATTTTGTCTCATTATATTCATTGCATATTTTATAAATTATACTGTTAACTATATCTTAGTAATACTATTCCAGCTGCTTTTGCGCTAAATGTATTGCTAAACTTAAAATTTTATATATTCTTGTGCTTTTGGTTATACATCTAAATTTGCAGTTATGTATATATATATATATATATATATATATATATATATATATATATATATATATATATATATATATATATATATATATATATATATATATATATATATATATATAAACCCTTTTTTGTTTTGAATGAAACATTTAAGTCAAAATCAAGCTTTTTTTAAGAAATATATTGTTGTCATTTGAAGATATTATAAGGAGAGTATTTTTTACTCTAGATATGAATACAATAAAAGATCCTTAATGAAAACACGGAATATATAGAACAAGAATTGCAATAAAATCAATTAAATAAATTACAATACGGTTTCAACTGATCGCAATTAAAGGCTAATGAAACTAAAAAAACTGAAGAAATTTGTTAATTTAAAATCCTTATTACAAATTATGGGTTCACTAGATTGATAAAATTATGAATTTCATCTTTAAAACTGAGTAGCATAATATGGAATTTCACCCTATTTTTAACTTCACTATCAAAAATAATTTCAGTGCAAATTCACAATACTAATATTCATTCCATGTTGGAAAAATTCGGTAAACATGGATTAATTCATAGAAAAGTGCTATACTAAAAGGTATAGCACTTTTCTATGAATTAATCCATAGAAGATTCCTATACTAAAAGGTAGTATGAGAGGAGATACTATTGATTGTGTACTAGATTAATATCTTGATATCGTGCAGGAGCACTTATGATATGCAGTCTTATTCTTGGAATTACTTTCAAGTACAAACTTGAACATCCCGTGCACTTTGAGTAAAGTATAGTTGTTCTAAGAAACTCATGTGAAATGGGCGCTCCGTGACTGAGTGGTCAAAATATCACTCCGCTAATCGCTTGAGAGCGTAATAGTGTGGGTTCGATTCCCACCGTGGCCCTGGGTGTTTTCTTCGTTATTCTTCTGTGGTTGTACATCTGTCATTGTGCTATTTGTCCTATTATCGACGAAGACTTACAAGCGGATCTCAAGAATCAAGCATACAAGTCTGAATATATGTAATAAAATAAAATAAAATAAATCATGTGAAATTCACGAAACAGCTTATAGTAACTTCGTTTATGGTTTTAATTACTGATTGGATTAATTTTTGGCTTAATTAATAAGTTAGTATTTTAAACTGTGACGACCAGGCAGAAAGTATTAATTAAAGTTTCATTTAGTTAATACTTTCCAATAGCTCCCAATAGCATTAATTAACATCCAAATTGGGATTGAGTACCCGACAAATTCAGATACTGCTCATATGTACAGAAAAAACTATCTTACACAGAATTTATGATAAAACATTATCTAGTTACTAGGTGGAATTTGCTAGGCTCAGTCATCAAGTGTAACGCCATATATATGATTGCGTTGTTCACTAACATTTAGAACTGAATTTTAGAAATATGTTTTTCTAAACCTTAGAAATCTTGGGTTATTTTATTTGGAAGAGATTATAGAAATATTGAAACAGGAATTTTAATATTTTACAACTAGCAATTTACAAAACTAGTTATTAAGTATTTATATTTTGAATAATCAATATATATTATCAAAAATATTTGATATGTTAATTATATCATTTTACTTACTTGTTTTTAAAATTTATTTTGATTCTGTTTTGGGTTTGCTGCTTTACTTTAAGCATATCCCAATAGGAGTTAAAAAATTTCCTATTAAGAAAGCAAAGTTTGCTTTTTTAATTTAAAATTATTTAATATTGAATGTTCTTGATTTGCATTTAAATGCAATTCAAACAAATGAAAGTATGAAACTTATGAAATTGAAGAATTTAAATTAATGTTATCTAGTTAATGTATGCAACTGGACAATAATTTGATAATTAATATAATAACAAAAATGGTCATAATTTCAAAATGAAATATAAGTAGATAATAAAATTAATATAAAAATATCCACCTTTCCATCCACATATAATTTCAAAAATATGTGAATACTTCTACAATTAATTTTTCAGGAATATTTTTGACCTACCATGATGGAGGCAATCAAAGATATTATTGAAAATATTTAATATAGTAGTCTTTAAAGGTTCATTAATGCTACCAGTGTTAAGAAAATATATATAGTAGGAATAACTTATTATATAATAATCCTGTATAGTAAACAGGCGTGATTTTTAAATTAAGGAAGAATCTTGAATCATATAGACCAAACTAAAATATCACTGCTTTAAATAAAACTTTATGATTTATAACGCAAAGTGAACATTTATTGCACCATTGGCATAAAATAATTTCCTTTAGAAAAGCACAAAATTATATAATGTATAGGATAATAGCTGGTGGCTATTGAGAAGAATATTATTATTTCAAACGTGTGTGCTCTTTTTACAATTGTCATTGTTAGTTGGCCACATATCTGTATCCCAAGATTAGAAACCTTGAAACCTACCAAGTATCTGTCTGACAGATCACCATGCAGAAAGAAGAAATGCTACACTAATAGCTGATTCGATAAGCATTTCCTTTCATAAAGTGAGCTTCTATAGTTATGTCATAATGTATCTATGGCCGACCAATGGCTGAGTGGTTAGCGTTCCTGACTCTTGAGCTGTGGGTCCCGGGTTTGAATCCCGGTTCGGGCATGGATGTTACTATCTCTCTGTGTTTCTCTGTCCTTTCTTATGTGTTGATGTATGAATGTTGCCTACCCTATAAACGGGTTTGTGGTGGTATGACGCGGGTAATGCTAATCGCCTCCGTGACTTGGTTCACAGGTGCGCGCTGGGTAACGACAAATGAGTAGCACTTTCCGGCCTTGTTGTGGCGAAGGGTTAGTCACCCAAGTGCCCGCCGTTATAAAAAAATAAATAATGTATCTATTATGTAACTTTAATTGTATTTTCTAAAACCAGACCTTTTCAGCGCTTACACTGACGGGTCTTCCAACTCAGAATGCGACAGGGGAGGTTCTGGCATTTTTCTTATCCTTCCAGACCAATCATCCCTCAAACATCGGGTTGCAGCTGGAAATATTGCCTTTAACTTCACCACTGAACTGATTGTCATAAAGGCAGCTCTTACCCTTTACCCCACACAGTCAGTCCCCACGAATGGCATCAACATAGTCCATGACTGTAAATCTGCTCTGGAGGTAAAACGAGACTTGCTCAAGACATCAACACACTTCTGTACACCATAGTTGCAAGGGTGAAAACCTCCACCATCCAATACGTCGCTGCACATTTTAACATCGAGGGAAATGAACAGGCGAACTCCCTCACCAAGGAGGATAGAGATATCAATCCCTCTCCCACGACTACCACTTGCTTCGATGCAAACGCGTCACAAGGCATCAGTTCCGCTGAGGACTACGGAAAAAATGGTGCCTACCAGAGCTTAAACCTGACATTGGTATCACCTCTACCATCAGCAGAATGCAGACTGGTCATATGAGGGGTATGAAAATCATGCCCAGCGGATCTAGAACATACGCAAAATGCAGGCACTGCACAGGAGTTCCACTGGATCCGAGGCATCTCTTCAACTGCATCTCTGTTGCCTCGACCCTCTTCAGCATCGACCCCAACTTCTGTTATGACACCCTTTATATGGAAAAAGCTGAAGATGTGGCCAGGGCAGTCTCCATGCCTTTGGTCCCATATATTGCACTTGTCTTTTTTTACCTTCTTTTTTTCTTTTTGCACTTGTCACACGACAACGACAACAACAATCGTTCTCTCTATTTGGATTAAACGTTTATTTATGATTTGAAAATGAAATTTAAAGAGATAATAAAAACTCTTTATATTTTTAATTCATAAAATTAGTACAGAGCCTCACATACACAATAGTCTAATATGTCAATATGTTTTCAAGCATATTTGGTTTTGAAAACAAAAAAGAGTTTTATTCATATCTGAAAGATAAAAAATGTCTCTTTATTATTTTTCTTTAAATTCTATTTAATGTTTCGGAATTTCTAAATAAGAAATTATTTCTTCAACAAATAAGTTTCATAAAATACATAAATTTACTAAGCGATTTAATCTTAAAAACTTAGCTGGTTCATAGAGGAAAATAATATAAAAATTACTAAATGTAATATTCGTATTATATTTCTATATCAGAACAAGTTCCGTGTTTTCATGTTAAAAATTTTATTGCTTGAAGAAAATAATATTTTAAAATTGGAAATATATGTATTCTAACAATATTTAATATATACATGCATATATGTTTTAGCAATATTTAATATTCGCTTAAATGTTTAAATTTACCATCATTTTATATATAAAATATGAATAATATATATGGTCATGTAATAAATATTTTATAGTTATTTCAAAAAATTACTTGGTATAATAGAATTGTATTTTATATTAAAATTAAATTTCATTTATATATATAAATTTAAATATTAATAAATTAAATATAACATTTGTATTACGCATTAATATACATAAATATATTTGTTTTATCCTGCTTGAACAAATAAAACTTAATTCTTATCTAACTGAAAGTAAATTTATTGTAAAATTTCGAGGAATAATTCTAATTCAAATTAAAATATCTGACAAATGTGATAATTAAATATTTTACTTCATTGTGGGCATAAAATTTAATCAAAGTTAAAGTTGTTTGCAAAATGCTTCAGTTATACTTAAAATAGTATTATCATTTCATTAATTGAAACAGCTTCTTTTATTTGTTTTCTTTAAGTTATTTGAATTTAGCTTTTCTGCCATTTGAAGTTAACCTGCTTGAACAATAGTCACTCTAAAGATGTTTTCATATCAATTTTTATTTGTATTCAGAATGCTCCATGTTTGAATAATAAATAATTTTCTTTTTCGGCTATATTTTTACTACACATACAAGATTTATATTTATTCTCTTTTAAATAATGAGCATTGAGATTCTTAACAACAGCTACTTGAGTTGAATGGAAAAAGTACTTGATGTGAATTCAAATTTTTCGTCGAAAACAAAATTTTACTTTAAATATTTTTTGAGAATAAGTCGCAAAAGAAATTCATGCCATTCAATTTCACTTCACGTAATTCTAAGAAAAAAATTGAGGTATTATATTATTTTGAATGAAAGAGAAATATATATATTTTTATTCAAAAATAGTCCTGATATAGGATAATATTACTTATTAGTAAAATGATGAAGTACTTATTAATTGATTAAATTAATAAATTTATTATTGTTAAAGCATAATTAATGCAATCATTTATTTAATTTATTACGTTTTTTATTCATTTAGTAACGATCAGGATGCATTTGTTCCTCATTCATATGAATTTATATATATATGTATATATATATATATATATATATATATATATATATATATATATATATATATATATATATATATATATATATATATATATATATATATATATATATATATATATTCATTAGTTTTCTTTTTTTTTCCTTAACATCTAATATTTATATTTTGATTTATGCTATGTTACGTTTATGTATCCAGAAATATCGAAAACATGTTTAAAAATTATAAAGAAAAATTATTTGAATTATCTCGTTCTTTAAAATTTATTCATAAAGAATACATAAAGTTACATACTATTTATAAAGTGTTGATAAAAATTTATTGAATACTTACATGCTCATGATTGTTATTTTTAACTAAACTGAGTAATTTACATGATACAAATAAAATTATTTAAATATATCATGTAAATGTTTTTAATGAATTTAAATTTAAATTCCAGTGTATAGGAAAATTACTTTTTCTGAATATCAAATTTGAACTTAACACTTTTTCTGTTTATTTAGAAAAAAATAAAAAGTAATTTCAAGGTTTATAAAGTAAAAAATAAATTATTTCGTTGGAGTAAGTTTTGCGTTTCCAAAATAATCAAATTTTTTATTGTTACTTTTCTAAAAAATATTAAAATTTTTAATTTTACTAACAAAATATTTTAATGTGGTTAATTAATTAAGAAAATTAAAAAAAATTGAAAATTGTTAAATCAAACGTGTTACTTTTATTGAAAAATTTAAAAATAATATTTGAAACCTCTCATTTAAATTGTAAGTATTTACTTTTTATGTAAGCTGCTCACATACTGTGATATCTTCTCATATAATAGGAAAAATTTATACATTGAAAAAAATTGATGTACTTCAAGCAGTAAAGTAAAACAGATGCTTTTAACATATAAATTAAAATTAAAGAATCTGAAACTAATATTAATTGAATCCTGGATTTTTACTGTGTGGCAAGGTTTTTTTCTTTTTACGTTAATTTTTGATCTTGTAAAATATCGTATTAAGTTAATCGATGTTTGAAAATCGATAATAGTTTAATCACTATATTAAAAACAATCAACCTTTCTAAATTATAAATATATTCATTATGAAATTTTACATTAACAAAAATTTAACTAAGGAATAACTTTTAATAGCTAATATCATGTCAAAATTTTACATTACGTTGATCAATATCTTTTGTTTTCATAGAAAGAAAAATTAAATGGATCGTATTCATTATCAAATTTATTGGTTTTCCATAAAAATATCAAGAGAATATATTACAATTATCAATATTTTCAAAGATTTAAGACAACCAAATTTCTCTTACATTCGCCTTTTTGATAAGTTAGGTAGACCTAACCAATAACAAAGCTTATAGTCAATAAGAAATAATTTAAACTACAAAAAAACAAAGATTGCTCTTTTAATAATAATTATTTTAAATTATATTGAAAAATGTTTATATTAAAGCTTCAAAATAAATCCAAAACTAAAACGATATCCTCTTAACTATTTAATTATTATCCATTTACATGCAGTAGCAAAATAATATTAATTTAAACTCTTTGATAACTGTGAATTTTATAGCTATTATTTATGTAGCTATTTGCCTTATATCATTGAAAATAAAATTAATCTCTTTATTTACGTACAAAATTACAATAATCCCTCTAATTCACCAGAACTCGTTTTAGAATTTCTTAACTAAATATACACTCATATCCTATTAAATATTCCTAAGCTTTTGTTTTTGTGAACTTCACATAAAACCATTATTTTTATGCTTTATCCTAATAAAAAAAGTCCATAAATATTAAAGAAATACATAACTAAAAATGATCTTAAAACAAATAGTAAAACAAATTAAATTAAAGATTTAGTGTATTATGGAATTACTATAAGCTTGATTTCGCAGTTATTAAAACAGAGGTCATCATCTTAGCTCAATTTATATTACGAAGTTTTATTTGATAAGAAAAATAAATAAAACAAATTTTTCTTTGTAAGAATGGAAAATAGAATCATGAAACTCTACTTATCAACTATAATATATACTATTCATGCATTAAATTAAACTGAGAGTATATTGCAGTAAAATTTTCTCTTTAGAAAATTAAGGTGATCACATTTTTTGAATTCCTTAGATTAAATTGGTTTTATAATTTCATATACACATGTTCTCAGTTTACGCTTTCAACGCATTTAATTTTCAGTATCCATGGTTTCATAATCCTATAAAGCTTGTTTACTAGCTAAAATTGAGAAAATATTTCATATAATCTTTAAGAAATTCTTTTTTGTATTTCGTATTAATAGTTAAAACTTCATAATAAATATTATTTTGTACTCCTTAGCTCACAGTTATTGCATATTCAGGAATATTTTTCTATGTAAAATGCGCATCTCTTATATTACTCGATTATAACGTTTCCTTTGTATTATCCACAGACAATAGTTTGCACTCATTGAGATGGACATTTAATAGTTGTATGCATTATATTCAATAATATTTTCTTACATAAAGGTAATAACACAGACTACGAAAAAAATAAGGTGTTTTTCATTCACTTTCCCATAAATTATTAATAACCTAATTAAAACATTTATTATATTCATGAACATTTATTATACCCTAGTGTTCATTATATTTCCTTAAAGACGTCATTAACTATCGTCAGATTAATAAATATATTATAAATAAATTTATATTAATACAAAACTCAATAATTTAACAACACTTACATTATTCAAATGTATTCAAAAGTGTTATTTTGAAGAAAACCTTTTGTTTAGTGGTAGTGCTTATCACTCCCAAAACACATGTCTTAATTTTCAATCCTCTAGCAGAGCAAGGTTGAGTCAGTCTTTCATTTCTTCAGATGGTAGATATAACCGAGTACCAAGCATGCTTGGGATCTAAAAATTGTTTAATGTTAGGCTGACCACTTCATATGTTTTGCACCCTAAAGAACTGAGTCATGAAAATAAATATGTGCACAGTTGGCCATGGTCTGTCGTGCCATTTAGTTTATTAATTCTTTTGTCATTTTGAAAATAAAAATGAAAATCTTATTAGTAATTCCATATGTATATCTTTTTTCAATTACCAATTATTTAAATTAACACATTCAAACAATATAAAATATAATAAATATTTTCATACCCGTTATATGCAAATAATAAAAGCGTTTTTCTTTCAAACTAATTTATGCAAAGAGGACATCAAGTTTTTCATGAAAAGCCTCAGTTACTGAAAACTGATTTTCATTACAAATTTCGTAGTATATTTGCTAGTCGTAAAAAAACTGATATTCTTAATAAATTTCTGGTAAAAACTGATAAGTTTGAACACAGCTATTAAGAACTAAAGAAATCCTTTCATAATCTTTTATAACAAATTACAGTTTATGTACTCTATTAATAGTTTTTTAAGACAGGAAGAATAAATTTTTATCACCAAAGAAACAAAGAAAATATGATAAGGTGATAAAAAAAATATTTTGAACTAGTTTTCATCAAAATGAACTCATTTGATCAAGTTTCCATTTAAATTAATTGCAGCCAAGAAATATTTTTTGCAGTTTAAAGTCGGATGTCAGATGTATATTACATCTAAAGGAAAATATTTTTAAGAAACACCAGATTCATTGAGAAAGCCGACATTACAGCGAAATGCATTGATGCATAATCTAGTTTCTGTATAGATAGATGAATGGTAATTTGGTGATTTTTGGTGTCAATATATGAAACTGTGACATCACGGTGCACTTAACATTGCAGCTGTTTATGACTAATTTAATATGTAATTGTCAAATACGATGCATGATTGTATAATTTATTTCTAATTTAATAATAAATTAGACAATCAACTATTAAATTAGATATAACAGCTGTAATGTGAAGAGCAACATTATATTTCAGTAACTAATGTTGATATAAATGTAATATCATACTATGATTATTTAAAGTCTAATTTAATAATTGTTAATGACAAACATCATAAAATTCATTATATAAACAGAAAGTTAGAAACTAGTACGAGCAGAATCTGAAGTGTCCATCATGCCCTCCTGATCTAATTCTAATGAACATTCGAATGAAACCTTGTTGTGAAATCAAGAACTCATTCAACAATTCTAGATTCGATTATGCAAAATGAGTGTGTTGTAGATAATGTGTTTGAAATCAACACATGAATTATGTAGTATCTTGTAAATTTAAAAAATTTGTTTTGTGCGTATATAATTCAAATACACTTAACTCATGATTTTGCTTCTTCCCTTGAACTGTTTGAGTAAGTTACTTTTATTTCCTATATTTTTATATATTTCATCAATTTTCATTGTACACTGCTGGCCACCGTAAATGTAACACCTTGAAGGAAGCATGCAATTAACATAAAATTTACAACATGTAGTAGTGGAGGTGAGAAATGCAAATGATTAGAATTTCAGCCCAGGCGCACATCATGTGCGCAATTGGCACCACTTCAAAGCCCTATTTAAGGCTTTGAGATTTCGATGATTTCTAGTTCGGCAATTGTGTTTTTCTTTTGGTTTTTTCAAAAAAAGATCATTTATACCTCATAGAAAACAGCTATAATTTTTTGACCAAGTATCCGAGTTCTAAAGAGGAAGGATAGTGGCCTACTGAGATTGTAGATTATCTTTCAGGGAAATCAGTAGTCGTGTTGGACGAAACCAAACAACTGTAATGCGGATATGTGATCATTGAATACAGGAGGGTAGGATGGATCGACGAGTTCGATCGCATCCACTTCAGTGCACCATTTCACATGATAACAGGCAAATTGTGCACATGGCAATGATGGATCGCTCAGCCACAACACAAACCAAAAGACAGCACATTCAGTCTGTCACATATCCAATGTCTCCACGTACCATTGGACACCATTTACAGCAGAGTGGTCTGTCCGCAAAACGTCCATTGCTTCGTCTACCCTTGTCATAGAACCACTGACATCTCCGCCGCCAATGCTGCGATAAAAGAAGGATGTAGAGAGGCAAAATGGAATAAAAATTGAAGAAGACAGAAGCATGACTTGTCTTTCCTAACGAGTCATGCTTCTGTCTTCAATACCATGATGATCGCATTAGAGTCTGGAGACATCGTGGAGAGAGGATGTTTAACAGCTGCATTATGCACCACCACATTGTTTCTGTACCGGGTATTATGGAATACGGTGGTATTGGATATCACTCTCACACTTCTCTTGAACGCATTTCCTGTACTTTAAACAGGCAGTGCTTCATCTCCAAGGTTTTGGAGCTAGTTGTCCTTCATTACCTTCAGGGTTGCTCACAGCCATATTTCAACAGGATATTGCACAACTACACGTAGTACGCTTTGTCCAAGGGTTTTTCGTCAATCGATAAATTTAATTGTTTTCCTAGCCCTTTCGCTCTCCGGATGTTTCGCTGATAGAAAACATGTGGCCCATGATTGCTCAAATATTAACCCAGATTACATCCCCAGTTGCCACACCAGATCAACTTTGGTAACATGTGGAAGCTACTTGGTATACTGTACTCCAAGAACACATCCAAAGTCTCTTTGAATCAATGCTGAGGCGTGTGGCAGGAGTGATCTCCAACGATGTCAGCTACTCTGGCTACTGATTTTGGCAGGATTAAATTTATAGACACTTCACAGAAGTCTATAAATTTAATCATTTGAAGTTCGTTACTTGGCCAACATGTTATCTACAAAATAATTTTGTTGTGAAATCTCTTGTCTTTCTTTTTGTTGCAATTTGGGTGACTAGCAGTGTATTTAAATTATAATTTTTAAATGTGTATTGAACAACTATTTGAGTATATCTGTTTATTTATTTATACTTGGATGAAGCAAAGTTATTATAAAACTTCTGTGCCTAAATATCCCATATATTTTTATATTTCAGCCTGTAAAATGTTTTCCCAAATATATGTGTGTATATTATTACCATTTTTGAATTTTAACATACATATTAAATACATAACGTATTAGGACTCATGCAATGAAATAATAGTATTTCATTTGTCATCCCTTTATAAAGAAAAGTTGTTTAAACTAATATTCGTTACATACAATTTTTAAAATTTAGAATTTGTTTTTGCTTAAACATGTTCAAAAATTATGCTTATTTTAATTTAATTTTTGAAAAAATGTTTTCTCAACAAAGTTAATTATAGCAAATAGTGAAAATTTTTATAAAAGAACTTAAAATGAAACTTAAAATCTCTCAGTGAAATATTATTTATATACACTTTCTTCACACTTTTCATTACTTTACATTGTTTGAAATCATATTTATTGCTCTTTTTGATTATTTTTTTCACTTACGCAGTTAGAAACATTTTGAAACATTTTTTAAGAGGTAAAAATCTTATTTCTAACACCACTCCCAAAAATGAATGGCAAATCAACATAAAATCAAAATTTATGTCGAAACAGTTTATTCCTAAAAAAATTTATATTTCGAAACTGAATACGTAAGAACAATCTTTTAGCATACGGAAAAAATGCATTTATTCTGTTTCCTCTTTTCTGGATCCCCCAACAGGAAAACATTATTTAAAATGAATCGTAAATTTGAAAAAAAGATAAAAATGTATAAGCAAATATAAAATGAGAAAAAATAGATTATTTGATAATAACACAGATAACACATAAATTAAGGATTAGTGAGACTATAGCAAATTATTTTCTTGATTGGGTTTTAGTATTGGTAAAACCAGCATAAAAATAATAAGTACAGCAAACAGTTCAACAAACACAATAAGAAAAGCCTTAAAAATTCATATTCTGTAATGTATTTTTCAGTCAGTACAACTGAGATAGATTTAAAAGAAAAAGAAGCTAAACCACGATTCAATAAAAAAGCAATTAATAATCCATAGTAAAATACAGATTCTAACGACAAACAAAAAGAGACAGAATAAATAAATATAAACTCAAGAGATAGAACATAGTATAATATTCCATTATAATATTTCTCTTCCAATAACAGAACGACTTTGGAAAAAGACAATTTGCTATTTTCTAATTTTGTAATTTAACTTTTAAACTCCAGTAAGTTGTGTAAAATCAGTTAGAATTGTTACCTTCAATGAAATAATACAAAAAATATAACTTTGAAATCTAAAGATATAATATATTTTTAAAATACATTTATTTCATGTAGTAAGATAAAATAAACAACAGAAATGTGTTGAAATAATGAGAATACATTACAATTACTCTGATCTACACTTAGATGCAGATTGTAGAATTAAGATTGAACGTATTTATCTAGAAGAGCAAAACATTATAAAGGTAGTCTAAATGTGGTGGAAATTATATTCAAATTAGTATGAATAAGCTTTGAAAAACTTAGACATGCATATCAAAATATCATCGAAGGCTATGAAAAATGAATATTTAAATTTCACGTATAACTAAAGAATAATTAAATGATAATAAATATTCCCTGAAATTAGTCATAAAAGTAATTTTACAAGATATATTATTTCTGTTTCATTAAAGTCGTAAAATGCTTACTTCGAAGGAATTCTTAGTCTTATGTCAATACATTTCAATAAAAGTTGGGAATTTGCCTGTGGGATAATAAAACCAATGAGTTCCATAAAATGTTATATTATTACTAAACTTCACTGCTTTTATTTTCAGAGGCAGACATGTATTCCAAAGATACATAATAAAATGCTAAATTGTGTTTCTTTCTACAATTGGTAAATGTTGACTCTGGTGTAATCTTGAGATTCCAGGAAGTTTTAGGAGCTCGTAAATATTTTTAGTTCACAACATTTAAAAAATTGTTATTCATAAAATTTCAAACTCCATACAATTGAACAAAATTAAAAAAGTGATAAATAAATATTAATTCATTATATATTATAAGTATAAATATAATGTTTGTATAAATATAAGTATATATATAAGTATTATAAGTATAAATATAAGTACAAAAATAAATGAAAATTACTATTTTCATGTGAAAATCCCTATTTCAATGTTGCAGATTAGAGCTCAGTTTCCATTAGAAAATAATCTTTCCATAAGGCCTTTCATGAAAGAAATTAAAACAAGAATACCTAATTTAAGAAATAAGAAAATTTTAATTTTATGCTTCTTTATATTCAAATCACGTAAAATATTTATAGTTTATTCACAAAATTATATATTCCAATCTGTGCATATATTTTTATTAGCAAGGTTTTTTTGAGGTATGTATGAAATTTTTATTAGGGTGAAATAAAATTTTAACATATATTTTACAAATATCTTCTAATTTTTAAGAGATGTTAATATATTAATATTATAAATAACAATTCTTTAATTTTATTTATCGATGCAAAATAAAGTTATAATAGAAGCATATTGTGCACATAAATGAAATAGGAAACATTGTTTTTAAGAAAAATTGAAAGAAATTAGTTTTAACGTATTTTAAACATTTTAAATCTAAAAATAAATACGTTTTATATCATTAAATTTAATATACTAAATAGTTATTATTTCATAATCTCAGAGTATTATCTCTGAAGTAGAGTAACAATAATTAATGTAATAAACCAGAATTGTCAAAATTTAAAAAAAGATAAACTGAGATAGAACTGATTTTCAAACCTTGTTAATTTATTTAATATGATAGCATTTATATATAAAAAGAAATAATTACTTCCATTGACATTTATATTTCCGATTTTTTATTATATTATATTAAGACATATACCATAAAAATAACTCTAAAAATCTTTTAAATCTTCTTTAAACACCAGTTTCTTAAATAATGAGCATGACGTTTTGGTGAAATTAATTACACCATATAGAACCAATAACTTGTATTTTGTATTTTAACTGTCTGTAGTTGAATTTAAGGATTTTTAAATATGTTTATCTTGAAGTTCCTAGTATAATTATCTTTCAATAAAATTTGATATTTTCATAAATCTATTTATAGATATTTTTATAATAATGTTTTCATAATTATATAATTTCATATAATAATGATTAAAATTGGAATTTTTTAGCAGAAAGATACAATATCTTTAACCGTGTATTGAATATATTCATGAATTTCATTAGTTTAATCAAATTATTATAGTAAGTAGAAGTTTCATTTACCACAGTAGTTTTAAGTTCATTTGATTATTTTAAGTTTTAAAATTATATTTATATTTTTAATATTAATATAATTTTTCAGCAATAATCTTCAGAAAATAAATAGTAAATAATTATAAATAACAGTAATCATCTTCAATCCACATAAAAAAAAATTTTAGAGAAACAATACTTGAAATCATTCTATTCTTCTTTACTTATTGATATATAGTCTTTACTTATTTCGATATAATTAGCCAGTTTTAACACTTAACTAGTTTTTGAAAAATCATCCCTATATTTATATTTAAATTAACGTTTAAGGCACTGTTTCAAATTTAGGTCATTAAAACATCATACATCATTAGTACAATAAAAATATTAAACGTTTTTAGGTTTGTATACATGCTATTAATAGCATGATTTTTATAATTAACAAAATTTGAAGGACATTCCAATAATTATAGATGATGTACATAAAATTTTAACAAGGAGAAAATAGTCTGAAAATACGTTTCCTTATTAAGTAAAATTTAAACTAAAATATCACGAAAAGAAAATTATTTAAAGTAAAAATATTTGGCTGATTAAGTTTTCAAATGTTAAAATTATGTAAATTTTTAAAAAATGTTATTTTTTTGAGTAATTGAATTATCATAATGGGCAACGAGGCTCAAACATACAGGAAATATTATTACTAAAATTATAAGATTTACAATTGAAATTTCTCAATACCTTTAATCCATATCAAGCTCCAATAAACTCAATTCATACTCCTTGATTATTGTTTATACTAAAAACTAAAAGTGTAAACTTAAAACGTTTTTCTGTATTAAATAGTTTCAAATACTTTATCAAAAGTATATACTTTTATCTTTTAACATTTTAAATATATTCTTTACAAACAATAGCCAACAATAAACCTGAAATCCACAGTTTGATGTATCATTGATAGTGCAAAATTTCTTAAAATCCAAATAAAATATTTTAGTTTTTTATTTTTGTTATATCTTATTTCATTTGCATGAATGTATCAATGAAAGATTTTTTCTACTATAAATCATTAAATATAATAACTAAAATTTAATTAATCAATCTTTAGTGTCTTATTTCTGCTATTTTAAATATTTCAGACTAACCATTAAGCTTTTAAAATTACATGACGTTTCTGGAACAATGTTTGGTAATGTGGCATCTTTTAGAAGAATCATGGCATTGACACGCATAGTAAATTGACAATAAATGACAGTTAAAGCCCGGATTATGTAAAATAAATAAGTATTTGTCTAGACACACTATAGACGATCTATGGATAAAACTACGATAGGTAACATATTTTCTCTGAGATTCTTCAAACGTTTCGTTTTAATCTTTTCATATTCTTAAAAATCTTATTCCTTAAGCCTTCTAAGATTAATTTACTACTTATACCAAAATAAAAAACTCTAAAAAATAATATACTAATTGTTTAAAACATTTTTACCATACTGCATCTACATTTTTAATATAAGAATTCTGTCAGAAATTTAAAAATTATTAACAGTTTTTATCATGAATCAAAATTACTTTGATTTTGAAGATAATTTTCCGTGTAAAATTAAAATAATGAGGTTTTATTCCCAAATTCAGAATTTTTAATATTCGATTACATCAATATAATTTTAAGAATGTTTTTATTAACCAATAATTTACATATGATTACTAAAATATTCCTTCCAACTTTATGTAAGAAATTCTATTGCTGACAAACTAATTACGTTTTATTTTATGAGGAAGACTTAACTATACTATATCCTGCACATTTAATTATTTGATTGTGAGAAATCAAGCTTCTGTGAGAAACTTTAATACATTTCAGTCATTAATTACGTTAGAAATTAAGGATTTAAATTCACAAAAAAAAGCTGAAATCTTAAGATAACATGTTTTTCAGATCAAGACAATAAGACCTTATCTCAAATAAATGCTGAAAATTTAATATTATAATTTAACAACTGATGATAAAATAGTGTGAACAAGTTGCGAGATACTTTTATTACATTAAATTTGTCTTCATCCAAATTAAATTTATTCTATACGTTGTAAAGAATGATGCAAATGAAAGTAATTTGCATTGGATTAGATGTATCAAAAGTGATTGATACAAAACTTACTGATTTGTTTAATGAAAATAAAACTTTTGATGAGATCACATATTTTAATATTTATTAAGTTTTCCAAAGAATTCAAACATATGCGAACATTATTTTTCAACAATATTAGAAAAGAAAAAATATAAACTTTAAAAAAAATAATTTTAGAGGCGTAATAATAAAAAATAATAAATTTATAATTTTATATTGATAAATATTAGGTTGGAGAATAAGCTTATTGTGTTTTTACCACAGACTTTTCTTTAAGCGAAAAACAATAATTATATCAATAAGTTGATCAATTATATATTCGCCATTGCTGTTTACAACCTCTTCCCACCTCTCGACCAATTTGTTGATGCCGTTCCAAATTGGTCGAGAGATGGGAAGAGGTTGGATTCTTGGTGCAGTGGGAAATGCTCGAAAAGAATGCCACAGTCAACAAGGAGCTCTGCATTGCTCAGCTACACCACGTGAATGAGGCTATTCAACTGAAAAGACCTGATCGACATTGTCAAACCATACTCCTTCACGACAACCCCAGATCTCATGTTGCACAAGTCGTCAAAGCCGCACTCCAGGAGCTCAAATGGGAGGTCCTTCAGCATCCGCCGTATTCTCCAAACCTTGCACTGACCGATTACCATCTTTTCCGCTCTTTGTCAAACCATATGAAGTGCGTTATCATCGATAACAAAGAGGTTCTTAAAAACTGGCTAAACAACTTTTTTGACACCAGACCAGGCGATTTTTGGCGGAACGGCATCAATAAATTGGTCGAGAGGTGGGAAGCGGTTGTAAACAGCAAAGGCGAATGTATAATTGATTAACTTATTGATCTATATATTGTTTTTTGATTAAAAAACGTGTTTGGTAAAAACGCTACGAACTTATTTCCCAACTTAATATTTCTGTTACTCAGGAAAAAATATAGTACTATTGTAGATAAACTACTAGAAATTATATCATTAAATGTAGGTATAAAAACACAAGCAAACATTTTTACTTTATAGTATAACTAATTGGTAAAAATAGGAGTATGATTGAAATTTTATATAAATATAACTGTATGAAGTTCGAAAATTTTCTAGAAAATATTTATTGTAGAGTAGAATAGAATCTCTGAAAAATAAATGTTCGAGTTTTCTGCAAAATATTGAATAAAAGTAGGATACAAAGTATACAAATAATTTTTTCATAATTTTAGATTATAAGACTGAAACAAGAAGAAAAAAGTTTAAGTTTATGCATTTAGAATACATATTTGTTGAATAACTTACGTAGCATTTTATCAATGAAGAAATATTGTCCTTAAATTCATATTTTAAATTTTTATCACGCGTTTCTGATATGTACACGCTTGTAATTTTTTTCAATTCGATTCTTTTCTTTTTAGAATTTACATTTTTCTCTTGAACACTTAGATTAGCTTGACAAAAATATTTAGTTAGATCTGAAAAAAAAATTCAAATATTTTAGTTATTTTTGAATATATTTCAATGGTTTCATTTTCTTAAATTTAAATGTGATGTTCAATCTAAATATCAACGAAATAAATATATATGATTATAAATGATGTGTGTATACTTTAATTCGTGGAAAATGACACGTGGAGAAACAAAATTATGTATAAAACAACAAGCAACAAAATTAGGCATTTTAACAATATCGCTTTTGCACTTCTTTAATCTTTTTAATGCGTAGCTAATTTTCTAACTTAAAGAAAATGTGCATTTGGACTGTTAAGAGATTGATATTCTTTATTATGCATCTTACTGTAAGAGGAGTAAAATAGACAAATATCCAATTTTTTGTCCATTGAAGCAGCTTAACATCATATTATAGATATATATCAAGTGTATTCTGTAATAACAGTTCCTGTTTTTTGCATAAAAATTATGTTAACCAAAATTGAAATATCTAATCAAATTCATTTACACTTTTTGGGAATTTTTTTTAAATATTTCTCAGTATAATTTTCAAGAATATTCAATTATCATATAATTAAAATTACGTATATTTATATTAAAGTAAGTAAGAATATGAGAAAATGGAACAATATAAAGAGTCAATAAAAATACAAATCAATCAATTCAACATGAATACCAATTACATTTTAAAAGGAAAACATGATTATTAAACTTTACTTAAACCTTCTTCTCTAAAGCAAAAAACTAATATTTATTACACTACACAATGAAAAGAGTGATATAAAAATATAATTTGAGCGAACTTTTAAAATGTTTGCAATATCTGTAATTAAAAATTAAAAATTTGGATTTTATATATAAATTTAATTTCTGTTAATTACATAACTTCCACTTGTTCTGTAGTTTTATTTTCTGTATAAAGGTTTTAAATAACATGAAAGGCCGTCTATTAATCTGAAAGATTTTTTGATACCTTAATTTAAATAATATTTTGATTATGGGAATTATTCCAATATTTTTGTCAAAAATATCTTAGAATATTTTGAGCTGAAAAGTGGCAAAGTTTTGAGCTAAAAAATCCTGGCTAGAAGTAACTTAGTTTTTTCTGTTATTTTCTTAGTTGGAATATTTTAATCTCTAATATAAAGTTAATAAATTTCTTAATAATTTTGAAACTGAAATTTCATGAATATTTTATTTTTATTAATTACCAATATTGTATTTTATATTCTAATTGCTTTTTAAAAAAATTGTACTTTTAGTGCATAAAATACTTTCATTTTGTGGCCAAAGTTTATCTTAGCTTAATGAATATCTATGAACAAAATATATTTATTTTGTCATATTAATTTTTTACATTGCATGATAAATGTTTTATCTGTTGTTTAAGAAATAACATCTTGTTAGAGATGTCGCACAAAAACACTTTTAGATAATAAATGTTTTTGATGAAATAAATGTTAATGCTTTTCGATATATGGAAAGAAATAAACTTAAATTGACAGTATAAGTACATTAAATTTATGATTATCCTATCTATCTGCTAGAGCATGTTATAATTTACACCCTCTATATTAGATTTGTCCAATCTTTGTTCCTTTAAAAAGGGCAGCAATCACTACATAGTTTTCATTTTTCATTTTGATGCAGTGTATCCTTTATCCGTATTTCTGAAATAAATATTCTTTACATTCTGCTGTTTAACGAAGTGAGAATTCTTAGTTAAAATTGCCGAGATTTCATGAGATTTATTTCTGTAACATCATTTTTAGTGAACACGTAATTTTAGAAGAAAGAAAAAGAAAAATATTTATTTATTACCAAAAAGTTTTATGAAATCTTTTTTTTTAAATTTTGATTTCTTAAACTGTTTATTTAATGAGCTAATTTTTAATTTTAATAAATTTATTTAAAAAGAATAATTACCTTCCCTTCTAGCAAAAACATACGTGGAGTATGTAAGTAATATATGATAACTATGTAAGTAGTATGGTTTTGTTATTTTCGTAGTATATTTTGTGATGTATTTGTAGTATGTTTATTTTATATTTAAAAGGTATTCCGTGTTGTACAATTTTCGTCATTAGCTTCAAAAGAGAAAGAAAGGCTTAAAATAAATTTAGCGAAATTACTTTTTCATAATTAAATTTTTATTTGATATTTATTCAAAATTCTCGTGCCTGAAATTTGAGTTGTCTTCTGACTATTTTAGGTACACCATAAAATTTATTTATTTTTTGCTTTACTCTAACTTCTCTAAACAAAGACTAATTTTACCGAAACCTAGAATACACTATAGAGTTGTGTATATATAATGTAAGTAACCATATTTATTTGTAAAATATTTATTATGGTTTTCTCGGGATAGAAATCAGACTCAGAAAACTCGCATTAGAAAAAATCTCTATATTTTTTCAGTAAAGATGTGGTCCATAGTTTTCAAGCGGAAGAGAAAGTAGATTCATATGGCTCAGTAATCTCTCTTTTTATCCATCATTTATTAACTTTACCCCGTCTTATTATCTATTCTTTTATATAACTTTATTCTCGGAATAAAAATTTCAGTCAACTTTTCATGTTTTGTTTAGCAACAGTTTTGACTGGTGGCTTACGCCTACTTCTTTCGAGGTTCTTGATTTTTTGAGAATAAAAATGTACTTAACTATTAGAAAAATGTGGATTTTTTTAATCACATCAGTTATTTTAATAGTATTTCACGTGTATTTATCTTTATTCTATTCCTTGTTTTCCATCAAAAATCGTGAGTTCCATCAAATCCATCAAAAATGAAGTAGTGGAACTCGGTATGATGGGAAAACACCTAGTCAACTCAGTTTTGCACAGAATATATTGAAGATTAAAGAATGCAATTCAGAATAACCTAATTAAAGTACATATTCAATAATTTTATTTACTTATTAAATACAATAATTTTACTTGTAAGCAATAAAATCTTGATTAATATCTGTTTTAACATAACTTTCTTATAAACGTATTTACAAAACAATGATTGGCCAATAATTGACAAGGGTAATGAAGAAGAGGAATTGTTATTTAACGGATATTAACTAAAACATATTTTTCTAGTCATGCTTTTTTATGTCGTTTACTCTATGCATCACGTGCATAAATCAAAAAAAGAAGATTGAATAAGATGAAGATAGCTACGCTTGAAAATTTTTCTTTCATAAGAAATTTTTAAATAGAGAATTCGGTATTCCTACCATTACCCTTATGAATCGCAAATCAGCAGTATATAGGAAAAAGTGAAAACCATTCGCTGTTGCACATAAGCAAAATTTTTCAAAATTTAAAAAATGCAATGAATATAATTAAAGTATTTAAAACGAATTCAGCAGGAATATATAATAAAATGGGGATCTACTGCTGTACATAGTTTCCCCTAGACCTTAAGCATAAGAAGATAATTGAAACGGAAGGAAAAAACAAGTTTCCGAAAGCCAGTCCTAAAGAAGAAGTGGAGCCCTGAAGAATGTCTACCACAACTTAAGCAATTTACAGTGAGTTTAAATCAGCTGCAAGTTAATTACAAACATTGTAATAAAAAATCGGCTAAAATTTAAGCTAGCCATAGACCAAATATTCTCATATAAACTTCATACCATTTCATAAAGTCTATCTCTGTTCAACCCCGGAATAAATTCGACGCAGAAACAGAATCATGGTTTTATATATATATATATATATATATATATATCTTCTTCTTCTTCTTCTTCTTCTTCTTCGAGTTGGGTTTGTATGTCATTGAGCACCTCTGCTTTTATCAGCATTTTGTACTGTTAACTCCAAACCCAATGTTTCTTAGTTCCATTTGCTCGGATCACCCACTTTATTAATAAAGTCTGATAACCCTTTAATGGAATCTAGGTGTAACTCTCTAGTATGGATGATGCCTAAAGAGGTTAATCTAGGGAGGGCAAGAGCCTCGCATTCATAAATGATATGCTTGGCCGTTTCCTCTTGCATATGACATTTCCTGCAGATAGGATCTTGCTGAAACAGTCCCATTTTATGGAGATGTTTTCTGAAATAGTAGTGCCCAGTTATGAAGCCTACGATTAAACGTATCTTCTGCCTAGAGCATCTAAGAATTTCATAGGAAATCCTCGCTGATGACCTACAGATCATACCTTTAGCGTGGGTTTGACCAGGAGATTTGAGCCAAGCTTCATACATCTTCTGTTTTTCCCATCTGCGAACATTGGTTTTTGCGGTCTTCAAATTGATCCCACAAAAAGGTTCTGGACCAATGGGAACAAAAGACGATCCTTGTTTAGCAAGCTCATCAGCCTTTTCATTGCCTTCGATACCTTTATGCCCTGGCACCCATACAAGGATCACCCTGTTTCTAGTTGCCAGTTCTGTAAGAAGGTTTCTACACTCCAGAATCATTTTAGATTTGATTTCGAAGGAATTAAGCGCTTTTAAAGCGGCTTGACTGTCACTGAAAATGAGAATCCGCTTATCGTAGTAGCCCTTCTTCATATTCAGTCGCAGACAGTGGATAATGGCCAAAACTTCTGCCTGGAAGACCGAAGCGTATCGCCCAAGGCTTACAGACAAGCTGATTCTTGGTGACACGCCACAAACTCCCAGACCTGAGAGGCTGTTCTTCAGTGATCCATCTGTGTACCAGATTAGATCTCCTGTTTTAGTTCCAAACATGTTGTTATCCCATTCCTCTCTAGTTGGAAAAACTACATCAAATGTCTTGTCAAACATGTATGTTTTTTCCATGATGTCAGATGGCATCAGAAAAGTAGGGTCTTGAAATTTCCTGGTGATGCCCTTGTGCCCTTTGGCAACAAGCTGGTCATACCAGTGGTTTTGCAGCTTCATTCTATATGCATTCAATCTTGCAACGCTGCATATGAAGATGTCCAAGGGAGTCAGATCCAACACAACCTCCAATGCTCTGGTTGGCGTGGTGGAGATTGCTCCTGTGATGCAGAGACAGGCTAGTCTTTGTAGACTCCTCAATCTGTCAATCACAGTCTTCTGTTCCACCTTATGCCACCAGATCACACAGGCATATGTGAAAATGGGCCTGACAAAAGCTGTGTACATCCATAACATCAGTTTTGGATGAAAACCCCAGTTCTTACCAAGCATTCGCCTGCAAATCACAATGCTTTTCTTTGCTCGGTTGATCCTATCATCAATGTGCTTATTCCAGGTGAGTTTCTGGTCTAAATAGATGCCCAGATACTTCACCTCTGAAGCCACATTGATTTCAACATCAAAAAGTCTTGGTATGAAAAAACCTTTCTGTTTCTTTTTGCGTGTAAAAGGTACGAGGTAGGTTTTCTGAGGATTAACCATCAGGTCCCTATCCATGCACCATTGACCTACATAACTTAGAGCATCCTGCATGAGATGACAAGTTATGTCAAAATCTTTACCAAGGATAAGGATGACAATGTCATCAGCATATCCCTACGTATATATAACCCTATATCATTTAGATGTTTTATAAGGCTATTTACAACTAGGTTCCAAAGTAATGGTGACAGAACACCTCCTTGAGGACAACCTCTAGTAGTCTTTTTTTCAAATGATTCACCGAAGATGTTCATTTGTATATATCTATCCGAAATTAAGGCCTCAATCCAAGTACACAGGGTTTGATTAATCCCTGCCCCTCTAAGTGCATTGAGGATGGATGGATGGGAAGTATTATCAAAAGCACCCTGGATGTCGAGGAAAGTTGCCAAGGCAATATCCTTTTGATCCAGAGTGGCTTCAATCTTGGAAACTAGCTGATGTAGAGCAGTCTCTGTAGATTTACCAGGTTGATCGGCAAATTGAAGAGCATGCAAGGGACTATTTCTACCCAAGTAATCTCTAATATGCCGATCAATGATTTTCTCCATAATTTTAAGAAAGAATGAAGAAAGACTGATTGGTCTGTATGACTTGGCCTGGTCATAAGTGTCCTTGCCAGGTTTTGGAATGAAGACTATCCTAGTCTTTTGCCATGTCTTTGGTATATATCCCAGGGCCAAACTAGTTCTATACATTCTAGTTAGCATTGGTATGACAACCTTTTCTGCCTTCTGGATCATGATGGGCATAACTCCATCGGGCCCAGGGCATTTAAGAGGTTTAAAGGCGAAAATTGCCCATTTAACAATGTTGTAGTTTATGATATTTTTAGCAATGGTCCATTGATTGCTATTGACTCTTTGCAAAGAGCCAATGCAATGTTCCCCTTCGTTGCTATATATATCTCTAGCTCCCGGGAAGTGAGTCCTGGTCATAATTTCCATAACCCCTTTTCCGGAAGCAGCAAAATTACCCTCCTCGTCTTTTAGGGTACCAACCAAAATAGGTTCATCCCTTTTAAGGAGTTTCTGGAGTCTAGCTCCTTCAGAAATAGAATCTATCTCGTCACAGAACTTTCTCCAGGAGTTAATCTTGCTTTTTCTAACAAGTTTGTTATAATTAGTGAGGGCCCTTTTATAGTTCTCCCATTCACCATTTATATATATATATATATATATATATATATATATATATATATATATATATATATATATATAAAGAGAGAGAGATTATGAAATTAATGAAAAGAAATTGGCAAATAAAATGTAAGCAAATGTTATACATAAAAATAATGGAAGATATAATCTGAGCAAATAAATTCAACTTCCTTTTAAATTTTGGCATTACTCTCCTTTGTGTAAGAGTAAAAAATTATTCTTATTGAAGATATTTTATTCAAATGAATTATAGAAAGTCAGTTTTGAGAAATCTGAGTTCATGCCATGAATTCTTTTTCATATAATAGATTAAAGTTTACTATAAATTATAATAAATGTATCATATGTAACTTTTTTTAAATATTCTCGAAGAGGATTAGAAAAGTTCATATTTAATGTAGTAAGTAATTAAAATAATCTACTTTCTTTCATATTCAGTGCAATTTAATTGTTATACCAAATCAGAAATTTGTTTTTTATTAAGTACACTAGGATCCAAGAAATGTAGCACAGCATTAAAATTATTCCTTAAATTTGAGGAATAATATTGATATTCTTCAACTTAGCTCATTTGGAATCCTATATTTTCTTAATAAGGAAGAATACATAAGAAACATCAACTTTTCTCCAATTAAATGAATTCAGCATTGAGAAAAATAATTATTGTAATTAACAGTATTTTAAACAGTAATGCTGGATGTGGATGTGAAAAGTAATTTTTTTCTGTCAGTTTGGGCAACACAATTAGAGTTATGAGCAAATATGATGAACTGTTTTTGTTTTAAACACAATTTCAAATACTTTTAGAAACAAACTGGAATTAAATTGAATAATAAACTCTGGTGTGTTTTTAAGAAAGTGGACGAAATGACATTTGAATTACACTGGGACACCTCGCTACGATTGATTAAATTTGAATATGAAATTTAATGTAGCAAAAGAAATAATGAGACATATTTATCTTAAGAACTAATTTATAACACATAAATAAGATTTATGCTGTAGAAAAGTTAGGATGTAGATTTCCCTAAAATTATAAAAATGCAAGATTTTTTTTAAATATTTGAAAAGCAAAATTTTGAGTTATGTAAAAACAATCATATAAAAAATTTCCATCAATGCATCATTTTTTTTCAATTACTCCAACCATATAGTGAATATTTAAAGATTAAAATATAACTTTTTAAGAAATTTTCAAAAAATGTTATAGAAAGTTCAAATAAATTGTGCTCATAAATCATTTTAAAAAAACTGCCATATTTCTAAAAACCAATTTCTCTTAGATTCACTTTCATTCATTTTTTTTCAGATTGAGATATTTCACTCAGATCTTGAAATAAAATTTGATATGGCTTACAGCTGTCTATAACTGAAAAAATTAAAAATATTATATAGCCTGAACGTCAAAAATCTCATGATTGAAACAGAAATCTATTTTATATGATAAATTATATTGAGAAAAGTAAAACTGATCTATAAATGATTGAGAAATTTTCTCCATGTAATTATTAGACAATCTATATATTTTTAAGGTTAATGAATCGGAATGTATTTTTAATATAAAACAAATTTTGAAACTTGCAAATTTTTTCAAAGAAAAAAGATCGTAGATATAGAACCAGAAATTTTTTACTTTACTATATAGTTTTTGTTCAATAGTATTTTGAAATAAAAAGCTTGTATTACATTCGGCCAAACAATCTTGGAAACATCAATTTACAAGTATTTACTGTATTTGCTTTAAATCGTATCAATACTAACATTTATTGCAAAATGTACATTTTAAATGTTAAATTATCTTCATGATATTAACTTAAAAAGAAAATATATATCTTATTACAATAAAAACAATGTACAAAATCACTTCATGAAACGTATACTAACAAGGATGAAAATGAAACTACTTATCCACAATCCATATAAATGATGATTTAATTATAAAATTGTGGGTATGAATTGAAATATCATATTGATAAAGTAGAATAAAAGTGAGGTATTCAATTGTTCAAATCATTCTGTGTACATTAGTCCTCACTACTCAATGATTGAAAAATCGAAGTGCACAAAATCTATAGATTTTTTAATTTCTTGAAATTTGATGCGTTACTACTTACTATATTACTACGAACAACAATATGCGGTGTGATGCTGCCATTATTTTATGTAATCACAGAACAGCGTAAAAATGCTTAAACAAAAATAACAGTGACATGTCAGAGTTTATGGTGCCAAGTCCTACTTTTCTTATATGTTTATTTGATTGATGATCCTGGCATGTAGAACCCTGGTTTCATTTCAATCGACCTACTGAAAAAATATAAGGCTGAGTTGACTTTTCGCAACTTGAGGTTTAAAGCTCTAAAATATTAGGAATATTATTTCATCATTATTTTTCATGAAAATCTGTAACAATCATAACATTTAGTAATATGCTGTCTTTGAAAGCGGTTCTTTATATTTAACTTCAAATTATTTAAAGCAGTTCTGCTTAAACTCTGTACGAAAAATATAGCTTAGATTGGGGACTGTAAGTTGTTTCAGAAACTGTAAAATGACCAAAATTCATTGGATATTATCATATTACCAGAATGAAAATTTAAGTATATTTATTGAATTATGAACAACACGTGCTTAAGTACAAATATAATAAAATAAAATATTCCCCGACTATAACATCTAGGAAATAATATTTATTAAGAAGTCACATTTCTGTATAGGAGTAATTATTTTAATTGCAAATAATGACCTGTATGTGCAATTATATGTAAGTCAATATATTCAGAATTATATTGACATAGCATATTAGGTTTTATTGTTCATCCTATGATGTGGAATTCAGAAATGACTTACTTTGAAATCAGATTATATTCTCTCACACATAGCAAAAATTTCTCTATCAAAATCTTGAAAGCAAATCCATGATTCCTAACATGAGCATTACGCTTTCTATGTGTGAGAGTCTCTACTGATATTTCTAAATTAAGGCTACATATCTTCATAAATCAATCACCATTGATTCATAGCGTTCATCCTTTTCCCAAATATACATACATAATGCATACATACATACATACATGTGTGTGTGTGTGTGTGTGTGTGTGTGTGTGTGTGTGTGTGTGTGTGTGTGTGTGTGTGTGTGTGTGTGTGTGTGTGTGTGTGTGTGTGTGTGTGTGTGTGTGTGTGTGTGTGTGTGTGTGTGTGTGTGTGTGTGTGTGTGTGTGTGTGTGTGTGTGTGTGTGTGTGTGTGTGTGTGTGTGTGTGTGTGTGTGTGTGTGTGTGTGTGTAACGTAAGAGATTTTATATGTTCCAGATGATATCAAATCACCTAAAGATGATAATCACTATCTGGAAGATCTGGAAGAGATATCATAGATACATTTTCCAATTACGCATGATATTCTAAATATTGTTTCCAAGCTTTGTCAAATTTATTTTATATATTTAAAGATTTATTTTCTTCTGCTGCTTATGCCTTTGTAAGCTTCTATGTAACAAATCTTGAAATAAAAATTGTATGTTCTAAAATAATATATGAAAATATATGTGTATTATTTCTTGTAGTTATATTTATTCTGAAACAATAAATCTAGTTATATTAAAATTAAAGAAATAATGAAATGGCGAGCAACTTTGATTAAGTGCGTCATAAAATGTAAGAAAAAAATTTTAATTCTTATAATGTAAATGAAATTCTGAATGAGACAATTATTTTGACTTATTTTGTCCAATTTGCAGCATTTATATTTCCAGAATTTACGTGAATTCTTTTTCATGTATTTTATTAAACACTTATATTTAATATACTGATAAGTGATCCTTAATGTGCATGAAAGCATAACAGAAGTAAAATATTTAGGTTTCAAGTTCTTTTAAGCATATGTACTCTGTTAATAGCAAGAACGAATTAAATTGTAAATAATCCTTCGATAATTCTATTAATTTAAACATTTGTATTTTCTGTTGTTCTTCAAGCAGAATTATTAGACCTTTGTTAGCAAAGTTTTGAGATATTTTTGGCATGAAAATTTGTTTCAGACATTAGTGAAATTATCTTTTATTCTGATTATGAACTATAGAAAAAGTAGGTTTATTGACTTTTGAAGCTTTGTTACGGTTACAACGATGTTGGCATAATATTGTATGTTCCCTTTTAAGCTATTTGGGAATCTATTAATGAATAACAACTTAAAAAAGTGACACGCTTTCATCTATTTTTGAAGAAATATTTGCAATAAAATTGCAGTTTTAAGGATCATTTGAAAGTCACAGTCACAGTGTGAGTTCTTTTGCATATAAAAATCTATTGAATACATACATTTACAAATTAGATTAATAAATTGCATTTACTGTGTAAACTTATATTTTAAAATAGGCATCACATTTTGCTTGTTTCAAAATCAAAATTCTGCATAAATATTTTAAAGTAAAATTACACAATATAAAATGCACAAAAATGTATGCTGTTATAGCGTCAGACTATCTAACGAAAGTGAAACCTCCAATTTATATTTAAAATTTTATTTATTCGAATATCTTAAATGATATTTAATATAAAATAACATTTATAATAGTTTTAAGCAAAGTCAGGTAAAAAAAATTTCAGACTTAAGAAGGTAATTTCTTCTCCTAAATCAAATGGCAGCAGCTCAATATTGGTAAGATTCATTGTCTAAAGACTGTGACTAAACATATGAATTTTAATTTTATGCTTTTTAAATGCTATCTGCAATCATGTAAAAGCGTGGAATAAAAATATAGATATAATATAAAACGAAAAATTTATAATATAAAAAATAGAAAATCATGCTTAAAAATGCTGTTAGAAAATGTAATAATATGATTTATCATATCAAGTTTCAAATAAAAAATGTAATATTTTATAAATAGTCAAAATAATTAAAAAGAAATAAAAAATTCATCAAGGTGCATTTTTTTCATTGAGGAAATGGCACACACACATTTCCGTTTTATGAAAATGAATTTCAAAGCGAGTACAGTTCTAAGTAGTAAGTATTCTTCCTATAAATTTAATAAAATGTATACATTTTGTATTTATTTCAACCTTTTTCATTTTTGTGGTATGAATTTGAATCAATTATTGCACATTCAAAGTATTGGATTTATTTATCAAAAGATTGATTTCCAAAGAAGATGAAATTTGTTTTCAGCCTATAACTTTCATAATGTATCTTCTCATCATTGAAATTTATTTGTAATATGTCAGATACAGACATTTATTGACTAATAAATATCATCATCCTAATAATTTAGATGAAATTTCTTTTATGTAATCATTCAATATGGCTTCTGTTTTGTTAATGGCACAAAACTCGGAAAGTGACTATAATTATAAGGAAGGGCTATAATATTTCATAATCTTGAAAATGATAACTGGCTTCTTGCTGGCTATATAAGAGTATTGATTTTCCCTAAAGTATGTGCAGCTAAGTTTAGATGTAAAACTACTTATGAATTACTAAAGCTTTATTTATAATAATTAAAATTTCTAAATTTTTTATTATTTTGTTAATTAAAATTTGTTAATTGTTTTTCCCTTAAAATAAACTTATCAGGGAAAAACATTTTAGTAATGACTAAAGTTTCCTAAAACTTCTTTTAAGAATTCTATCCAAAAACACAAGAATGTTTCATTTAATTTTTGAAGAAATATATTTCTAAATAACAGCATGTTACATATTACTTCTTCAAATCAAGTGCAAAAAAAACCTAACACAGCATTGGCTAAAATATCGCAGGAGGACATTAGATAATATATATATATATATATATATATATATATATATATATATATATATATATATATATATATATATATATATATATATATATATATATATATATATATATATATATATATATATATATATATATATATATATATATATATATATACAGTAAGACCCCGCTT
Organism: Latrodectus hesperus; assembly: GCA_037975125.1. Lineage (NCBI taxonomy): Eukaryota > Metazoa > Arthropoda > Arachnida > Araneae > Theridiidae > Latrodectus > Latrodectus hesperus. Next base: position 73,423,914 of record CM075853.1, on the reverse strand, counting down.
AACGCGGGGGATACGTTCCATCAAAGTAGAGCGTAATGCGAAACAGCGCTAAACGAGGCTATCTTTACATGTAAATATTGGGGTTAGGGGAAGATGGCTAGGAAATTGGTTAGGTATTAAATTTAAAAAGTATGTCTTTTTTAATAAAAATAAAACCAAATATTTATTTCTTAAAGCCCAAATTAATACCACATTATTATTTCTTGCAAAAATAAAAACAAAATATAAATAACAAAACGAATATTCTTAAAAAAAAAAACAAATAAAATTCTAAGTCAGTCATATTTAGTTAGCCTTCCGCGTTTTCAGTGTTCTGCCTTTTTGTGACAAAAGCATCTAATGTTGTTTGCCTTTTTCTTTTGCGTTGTTCTCTTAAAAGTTCTTCATAAACGGATAGAGCATATCTAACACCACGCCTTACTTTTGAGCTCCTGTCAAAATTCGGATCATTTTCAATGAATTGATCCATTATTTCAGTTATGATAGACAAACTCCTTTTTACAAACGCCATCGAAAGTTCTTTTTGCTCTTCTTCTGAATCATTGCTGTCAACATTTTTGTTTTCTTCTTGTTCAGTTAATTCCTTAAGCTCATCATTAGAAAGACTAGCCGCTGCTTCTTGAATTATTTCTTCGACATCTTCCACATTTACCCCTTCAAAACCGGTTTGCTTCGTTAATTTCACTATCTCTTCCACTATTTCATCCACATCGACAGAGTGTCCAACGTCATCGTTCTTACTTAAATCTGGCCAAATATTCTTCCATACTCCTTTCAAAGATCTTTCTGTTACCTCATTCCAAGAAAGGCCTATGTTTTCTACAGCATCCACGATGTTGTAGTTTTTCCAAAATTCTCTTATGGACTGGTTCTCATCTCCGTCTGTTTTTTCAAACATTTGCTTAAAGGTTCGCCGCAAGTATTAAGCCTTAAAATTTGATATAACGCCTTGGTCCATTGGTTGAATTAAGGCAGTTGTGTTAGGCGGCAAGAAAACCACTTCGACTGGAATGCATGTTGTTAAGTCTGATAAATTTTTTGGGTGGCTTGGAGCGTTATCAATTAACAGAAGTGCTTTTTGTTCAAGTTTTTTAATTTCGCAATAACGTTTAACAGACGGGCAGAAATGTTCAGTGAACCAATCCAGGAAAATTTTCGCAGTTATCCATGATTTTTTATTAGACTCCCAAATTACAGGTAAAGTTGATTTAGATATGCCTTTCATCGCTCTTGGGTTTTTGGAATGAGTAAATTAGTAATGGGGTTAATTTAAAATCTCCGCTTGCGTTAACACTTAGTAGAAGGGTTAAGCGATCTTTTGCAGCTTTAAATCCTGGTGCCCGTTTCTCTTCACGGGATAGAAATGTTCGTTTCGGCATTCTTTTCCAAAACAAGCCTGTTTCATCAACATTAAAAACCAATTCTGGAGGATAGTTTCCTTCTTCAATTATTTTTTTAATATCGCTGGAAATTCAGCCGCAGCTTTTGTATCACCACTTGCTGATTCTCCTGTAATCTTTATGTTGTGAAGGTTATTTCGATGTTTAAATCTATTAAACCATCCTCGACTAGCAACGAAAGTTTCACTTGTGTCAATTGTCTCAGCCTGAATGTAATTAAAAATTCTTCTAGCTTTTTCCATTATGATAGATTGGCTTAATGGCATATTGCGGTCAATTTCGTCGTCAATCCATATAGAAAGTCGTTTTTCCATTTCCTCTATGATATTATTTCTAGAACGGGTAATTCTAGTTGCAGAGCTTGACGTAGTTGTAGTTGCCGATGACAGTATTTTTCTTTATTCTTCATGATGGTCTTTATTGTTGAAGTTGGCAAATTCAATGAAGCACTAATTAGAGTTTGACGTTCACCAGAATCTAATCTTCTAATCACTTCCATTTTAGTTTTGAGTGAAATGCTTTTTCTGGTTGCTTTCTTTTCTTTTTCATTATCACCCGTAGTAAAAACTAAAGATCAAAATATTTGACACTGTAATATAGTATTAAATATGTAAATTAATACCTACTTACAATAATGTCAACAAATGTTTCCAATAATAAAAATATGTCTGTACAATACCACACCAAACAAGAAACACAAGTACACTCTTTCGGATATGTATTTGAAACCTATCGCTGCATAATATTTCGGGGAATCCCCGCATGCTGCGAGCGATTTCGTGGAATCCCCGGGTTGAAATAAAAGAGCGCTAAACCGAAACAGCGCTAAACGAAACAGCGTTAAGCGGGGTCTTACTGTATATATATATATATATATATATATATATATATATATATATATATATATATATATATATATATATATATATATATATATATATATATATAACCCTATTCATGGCCAAGTGCGTGTGTGTGTTAAATTCTTATCATATCGCTTCGTCCACTTCGTATATCCTAATAAAGTAAAAATCTTTTTCGAAGTACTGTTCACCAATACTATAAGTTCAAAGCACATAATCTTCATCTAAAAAATCTATAATTTCTAATGTTTTTTGTGGAAGATAAAATTCTATTATTTCTCATCATTATAAAAATATGCTAAAAAGTAATAGAGAATAGAACAAAACATTTTTAAATATGCAATGTAATAATTAATCTAATAATTAATACTGAGTTCAAGTTCATACGTTGTGAACATTAATTATTTCCCTTTCATTGTTTCCATGAATGGTGCTTCAAACGTTCATTAAAGTCAATATTTTTTTTCATGTGAAAACATTTTTTGTAAATAATATGTTTTTAACTCTCGAACAAAGTGAAACATATTTTATGTTCATAAGTTGTATTTACTCTGTGGGCATTAATTCTTTTAGTAAATAAAAGCAAATTGAAATGTATTTAAAAGTTCAAATTCTTCTACGAACTTGGATTCATGTAGAAGATCAGAATACACTTTAAACCGTATTGTCGTAGTGTAATACGACATAACCAAACCCTGAGAAAATAGGTGTGTGTATTTTTATTGCACTTTAAATTTAAGAGTTTCCTCTTTTCCTTTCAAACTAAGCGGGAATAATATAAAGGAAAGGATGTAATAAAAGTTGGCACAATGAAATAAGTGCAATAAAAGAATAAATTTTCCCTTCTAAAAGGGATGAGTGATCTGGAGGAAATTGCAGGCAAAGTATATAGTTTTATGATATGTATTATTTGTAAATCTGACCAGTCGGGAATGAGGGGGAGAGATTTCTGACCTATCCCATAGAAGTACAGGAGGATCTACAGAACGTTGGAAAACCAATGGTGTAAAGAGGAGGAGCTAAGCCGAAAATTATGAAGAGTTAAAAACTGCATCAAAACACAGAGAAGACACACAGGAGCCCCAGAGAAGCCCGACATAGAAAAGGAGTCCACAATTGAGGACTAGGTCCTCATTGAGCATAAGAAGACGCTAAAACGATGTTAGTTGTTTACAAAATAGAAACATCGTATTCCAGAAGGAACCCTGCCTCGAATTTCCAGAATGGAGCTGCAGATGTCCGCCAAATAGACGAACAGAATAGAAACGATAGAGTCTGAGGAGAGATACCAGAGACAGAGAGGAAAGAGGGAAAGCTCATGAGCGAGGAGCAAGTCAAGCGAGATCCTGAGCCGGTAATGCCATTGACGTTAGGGGACCAACGGTTACTTATAAAAGGGGTGAGTCTGATCTCTCGTTCTTCACTAGGCTGGTCAAATTTAGTGATGATATTAATGTGTAATTGTCATAAAGCAAATAGTAATTTTAGAATCTCTATTGTTTAATCAAGAATGTTTTGATTGTAAATGTAAATTTCTCTTGTAATTAAGTTACTAAAATAAATTATTAAGTTTTATTGTATTTTGTTTTGAATTTATCTCTGTCATTCAATTATTTGAAAAACGAATCTGGGTTTCCTCGGGACTCTTCGAAAATTACCGAGTTCACCACAACACGTATAATCCTAGTTCTGTAACCCCTTGTTTTTCAATTATTCAACGCAGAGTAACAAATACATTTATTTCTGAAAAACGCATTAATATTTCACAAATTTTTAGATTTTTCATAAATAAAGTTTTAATAAGTTCAACTTATATTTTAAAAAATATTTCCGCATAAATAAATATCCTTAAATCTTAATTAATTTCTGTATGTGAGAATTACGTAAGTTTGGCTTAATTAAGCAACTTAGTAAAGAAACATACAAAGTGCGTAAAATTTTTCTGTATTAGCCTAATTACCATTGTTATTATCAAATATTTCTGAAGTTATAATTTCGGAAATTGAAAAGGTATAAGAAAATACATTTACATAAGTTTAAATGAAAACAAAATTATTTAGAACTTTTTTAGTTTGTAGTTAACTCCCAGGATCTATTGTAGTTAAATTACTATATTTTGAACTTCTTAAAAGGTAATTTTAAATGATGCGCAAATTAAATATAAAAGAATTAAAAACATCTAGAAATAAATGATTTATAATAAAAAAATTCAATACAGAAAGTTTAAAAAGTCTGTTGAAGAAAAGAATTCTTTAAAAATTCAATTAGATGGCATCGAAAGAACAACAAATACAAAGGAATGTGCCGGAAATCCTTCTTTTTAAATTCATGTGACCAATTGAAAGGAATTTTTTGAAAGAAAAATCTCTTTTCGAAATAGAAAATAACTATTTAAACGTACAGAAAACCAAGGAATAGAAAAGTTTAAAGACTGCAAAAATGATCTTCTCATGAGTCTTAAAAACTAAGGGAACAATAAATTTTATTTTATTTATTTAAATTATATCACAACAGATAAACTCATATTTTGTATTCTCATTAAATCTATATTATTTATTATTAATGAGAGAAATTTCATTATAATAGAATAAAAGTGTAAAATTTTATAAGCATAAAATATAATAAACTTATAATAATTTAACAATATGCAAACTTTATATACAGTAATATGAAAAAAAATTATTTTTAACAAACGTGTTTTACTGATAAAAATATTTCTGATTGAAATCGTTTGTTTCTCTACCAATATAAAATGTTTCTAACAGCTCATATTTTATACCATAAAATTAAAAAAAACATAGTGCTAAATGCACGTTTTTGAATCAATAAAATATTTCGTCATCATAAATGATTTTCCGTTTTCTTTTTTTAAATTAAATATTGAACGCATTAATTTATAGTTTGATGTTGTAATGGCTTTTTAAACATCACATGCTTTGTAACATAATAATAAATGTCAAAAAAATAATATCATGTTTTAAAATCATATCATGGTATCTTTCTTAAATAAGCTAAATTTGTAAGTGATACAAAGAATTAATGAAATAGGATTAAAGAATTAAATTCATAGTTTTTACTTCATTCCGAAATCAATAATACAGCAAATTTTAGAAATCCAGGAATACCTATTAAGGATTACAGAAAAAATTTATTGAAGAAAATTATATTCACTACTAAAACATTGCAATATATAAATGATACTTACTTAAAAATGAAACAGAGACAAGCATATACAGATAAAAATATCTATTTACAATTGATGACTTATTAAATTTCCAATAAATTCAAAATCTTTGTAGATGTGTAAATCTATACAATATGTAAACTGAGTATTGTGAAGATAAGGGCAGAAAAGATCAATACTAAATATTTTTAAACTATGCTTAACTCACTTACTAATATTTTAATGAAGGAATATAGCTTCTCTAAATATTAAAACAGAAATGATTAAAGTGAATCTTTAAAAAAAATTCAATATATATATTTTAATCTATGAGCTTCAAGTAACGGAAAATAATAATTTCAAATATATTTGAATACAATAAAATATTCATTACCATGCTCATTTCAAGCAATATTCTTAAAAATGTAAGACATAAAATACCCTCCATCCTTCTATATAATAATCTATAATTATTCTTTCAAAATACATAAATTTTTAAAGAGAGTAAGCAATTGGAATAAGTATAATAAAATATAATAAAATTGGTAATTATGTATAGTAAATTTTGTTTCTCTTACTAAAAATATTTATGACACAACAGAAGAAATGTATAATTTCAAATTCTTTCATTTAACATCATGGCAGCCTTTTATTTTTTAGATAGCACTAAAACTTTTCGTACGTATAAAATTACGATAGAATTAATAAATATATTTATTATTCGTTACGCTAAGTGGTTAATTAAACTATCTGCCATGCTTGAATTAATTAAATTTACAATTTCAAAAAATTTATAAATTATCTAATGATAGAAATTAGAAATCAAATGCAAGCTATATTTACATCATGTGTACAAAAGTATCATTTAAAGTATAAAATTTTCCTCTTAGATAAATCTTTTATTATGCAAAGGGTTATCTTTTCTATGCTAATGACAAAGATATCAGTTAATTGGAGTTATTCAGACATAGAACTAATTGTATTGGTTATCGACGTTAATTGGCAATTGGTCATCTTTTACTATGATAAAATGATGTCTTGAGCTGATTTCGTTACTCTTAAAAATATTTGTCATTTGAGGTAGTCTTCCTAGCAAACTGCTGATAAAATGCACTCCCTCAGATGACCAAGAAGGTTTTCTTCTATCCAGGGCTATTCTCTCTTGGCTGTTTAATGGTCCACCTCCATTCATTTGGCCACCGGTAAATGCTGACTAAAATAAAAAAGGAGCAGACCTGGATAAGTAGTGAGCCAAAATTTTCTGGCCATTTGTGGCTTTGAAGTTGTTGGCCAGCAAAATTGTGTTAGCTTGTTTTTATTGTTACTTTTTATTTTACTAGCAAAAACTATTTGCTCATAAAAACACTTTTTACTGTGACTTTAACAGGTTTTACACATAACTTCATACCTTTTAACTATAAAAAACTATTTTGTAGTTAAAAATAGTTTTTCACAGATTACACTTACCGCTGCGTGACAATATGATGCCAAATACTGATAAGTGCTTGTATCAGCCATTAGTGTGAAATGGCGAAGAACTCAATATTGCCTCACTGGGTCAAATATAAGTATGCATTTATTGTTATTGTTGTTTTTATCTATAATAATAAATACTTATTTATCATATCGTATTTTACAGTATTATTCAAAGTATTAGTTAATGATGGAGAATGATCCACTTTTTTGTAGATTGAAATATTATTTAATTTCTTGCTAGAAAAACTTTGTAATCTATTCTTCTCACGCTAACAAGATAATGAAATTTGATGTGTTTTTATTCTTTATTTAATGCCTTAGAATAGCTTCATTACCATGTTAGGAATGTAATCAATTAATGCAATCAAAAAATTAAATTTTCCAATGTTAAATGTTAGCATTAATCATTTAATATTTTAGTTATTAATCTTCTAAAATATTAGCATTAATCATTTTGAAACGCTTCCAAGAATATTTTTCCAAAATATTCCTAAAATTTCAAAGTTTTTAATTAAAATTAATAGTAAACACACACACAAAATCTTTAACTTTTCAAATGAATATTTAAAAAATAAAAAGTAAAGATAAGTTTCGCTATATTTAAAATTGATTGATTTTTATTATTATTTCTTTTGTCTTAAAAATCATTTAGAAATATGTCTAGTGTAAAAATTATTAGCTATCTAAATAATATATATTTGGCAGTATAGTTTAATATGAGTCTCAGTATTTAGGTTTATTTCTTGAATAAATTTAATCACAAAGCAATATGTGATGCTCCAAAGTTTAATAACCTTTTAATTTGATAGAGTTTAAAATGATTTGTAGGAAATTTTATTAATAATATTTGATTAGTGTGACAATATTTTGATCATCATTTCAATAAAGATATCTTTCTTCAAATGAAATTTTGCTATAAGTATTATTTCCCTCATTCTGTTCATTTAAATGTCTCATATAATCGACAGTACCATATTATCTTTATCAAACTGAAATCCAATTTAACATATGCACTTTAGAGATAGTTTCCTTATTGCGCATTTGTCTGAAATATCCCAAAAATATTTGTAACGGCCATTAATTTTAAGCAGTGTACAATATAACATATAATGTAATTTATTTGAACTTTGTTTATTTTCCATTCAAGATATTCTTCTTTAATTCGAAAGACTTTTTTAACTTTCAAAGCTTTAATCCCTTTAACATTGCCATTATATAATTATCTAAAAGCTTTTACACTTTTATAATTCATCAATGATATCAGTACAAAATTTACTTCAGAATTCTTCATAGTAAGAGTTTAAATTAAAATAAAATAATGTTTTTGTTTTCAATAATCTGCTTAAAAATATCTTTCGATTTAAAAAAAGTAGAATTTAACATTGATATTTTAAAAAATCTATAACTATCTTATATTATTATTAATTACATTGCACTTTTGCAAATACTCTTACGATTTACTTTATATAAACACCATTAATAATTATAAAACATCTGAATTTTTTAATAAATAATCAATGCTTTGTAAAGTGGGTGAAAAAATACTGAAAAAAAACAGTATCTCAGTATGAATTTTCCAACTAATACTCAAATCAATATCTCTCATTGTTGTTAAATGCAACCAATAAGCTATGAAAATTGGTAGAGAATAAACTTTAAAATTACAATAAGAAAATACCACGACCAATTGCAGCAGTCCCATATGAAAAAAATTTGGTCAGATTTAACATTGAAATTTTATGAAGTTTTATAATTTAGAAGCCCTGACTCAATATTCTTCTCAATGGTTCATATAAATAAACTTAAGAACTTTATTTATTTTTAATCAGCACTTGTGGTCTCAATATAGTGTTCAGAACAAAGAAATCTATCATCTCAACCCAATTCTAATTTTCAATGCTCTTATAATTATAACAATGTAAAAACATACGTATTTACATATTATGTATCGGTAATTTTAATAATTGACATTAATATTAAATGTAAGAAAATTTATTATTAAGATCATGAACAGCTTTATGATACAATTTGAAAGTAAAAAATAATTTTCTTAAGAAATATTTTAATGAAAAAACGTTCAGATTTTATGTCAGCATGCTTGCATGAGGCGATAAGCAATTTGCTCCTTTTTGTCCATAAGAAAGAAAAAACTATCTCATCTGTTATCATCATGTGTGTCATCTGTTTCTCTTCTGTGTTTGTTTGTGTCATATGTGTTACCATGTGTACAATTTTATAAGTAACGAAATGAAAAGGTTGGTGCAAACACCAACTAAAATCCTGGCTAGATGTCATATACTTAGGAATAGTATCGTAAGATTTTTACCTTTATCGTATTGAAATTCAAAGTGTCATATACACTTTACCGATTGAGTTTTAATATTTTACAGCTTTTTTCTGTTTATATTTTTCTTATATTTGGTTTTTGCGGTTATAAATATCATATTAAGATTAGTGTAAATTATATTACCATGTGAAGGAAACTCCAATTAGCTATATTCTTATAATTAGAAAATAAAAAAATTTGATAGTTCCTCTCAAATAGTTTTTCACTCTGTAGGAAGTTATCGCTTTTTTTTCAAGCATCAAATTATCTTAACACTACGTCGAATATATTAACATATTAATATAACGCCAGCCAAAGATCATCTTAATTATCTTTCACAATATATTTCGAGGTTATAATTAAATAACCAAAAATAATATAATTTCTGTCTTAATTAATCAACTCTAATAGGAAAAACTTTTAGTGACTTGACAATGATTCAATATTGTGACAATAATTTTAACCATAGCCCTTCACAAAATTGTCATAAAAATTATTTTTAAACAGTTGTACATCTCCATTTATAGATACTGAACAACTTATGTTTATCTATTTTTAGTTAATACTTCGAATATTTATTATAGGGTATTATACTTCAAATATTTATTATAGGTTTTTATACTTCGAATATTTATTATAGGGTTTTTATACTTCGAATATTTATTATAGGGTTTTATACTTCGAATATTTATAAAAGGGTTTTATTATACTATTTTATCCATACCCTTCAAATATTTCGAATATTTATTATAGAACTGATTGTACTTAATTAAATCTTAAGAAGTCATAATCTTAGGACTAGATGAAAAGTCTTAAAAAAATCACAAAATCTTGATTCTTAAGAAACTTGTAAAAAAAATTTCCTGAGTATAGGTTTCTTTTCTTTACGTTTTCCTTGTTGTTTTAGCTGTCAGATTTTCAAGATTTCTATTTGTCATCTATCTAATTAAAGTAGTTTTCTTATTATTTAATATTTTAATTGAGGTATGTTTTTCGTCTTTAAGTAAAGTGTGTTTCTTCTCTTCATTAATTACATATGGTATTTTTATTAATAAAATTTAATTATCTGATAGAAATGGACGATAGAGAACCCGACTTCATAAATTTGCACTTTTATTTAAAATAATTTGCATAAAATCATTGCGACATAGTGATAGACACTCTTTGATGTGGAAAGTTTCAAATTCGATTACAGTCACTAATAAATAGATGTGAATTTTACTTTTCTATTTATTGTAAACATACTCATAAATACTACAAAAATTATTGAATAAATATAGCGAAAATCTGAAAAAGAGCTGAATAAGAATTGGAAAATGAGTAGCACCATTTCTTGTATTCTTTTAAAGCGTACATTTATTTGCATACATAACTGTTATTTAACAATAGTTTATTATCCATATATTAATACTCTAGGATGAAGTATTTTGTTTGTACATCAGCAATGTTTGCTGGAGTTTTGAAAGATATAAAAATTTAAAGAGACATGATTGATCACAGAATTTGGTATTCAATTTTATTCTATATTACATTGAAAATTAATTGAATCATAAAATTTAAATATTTCTGGGTGTACTTTAAATTTTCCTGACAGTACATTTCTATGTCTAAAGATAAAACTGCAGCTTTTTTAAATTTGAGAAAAATAATTTTTCCAAATGATAATTCAGGAGATGACATTCACAACATTGTAATTAATTTTTATTTATTTCAGAAGCAAATTATGGGGGCAGTATTTTTTTTTCGCTATTAAAATGAAAATATTTTCTTTTGTTATAACAATCATACTTTAATAAATTGATTTTGAAAAAAAAATTTTCGTTTCTTTTCCTTTCTTACTCATTTTATTTTAGTTATCGAATTTTCTAGACACTCAAATTCTACTTACCTAGTTAAAATATTTCTTTTTCATTATAAATTTCTCGCATAATCGATATATGGTTATAATCATATAAACAATGATATTTTTTCTTAAGGCTTTTTAACTAAACTTTATTAATTAAGGCTTTTTTTAAGGTTTTTATTTTAAACTATCTGAAAAAACTTATAAAAGGACAAAAAATTGGTAGTGACTCGCAAAAAATGGCAATTTTATTTCAAGTATTTTGTATAGGTTCATTGCGAATTAAACGCAGAAGCATGCTCTTGGATATGGAAGTTTACCGATTTATCCTAGCCTTTATGAAAGATAAAAGATGGATTATTATATGTTTCTCTTTATATACTGCAATTGTTCCTTCGTAGTAAATGCTATCAAAAATCTGTTTTTTCTATGATTATTAATGAATAGGAGTGGTTTAATATGAAAAATTCTTTCAGAAAGTAATAATGTGATATAGATATATAAAAATTCCTTACAATAGTCTTCGGCTGTTATTGTGTTTTCATCGTGAAGTTAAGTTATTACGTATGATTTCATTAAAATCTCTATGTTGCATATTTATTAAGAGCAAGTGTAAAGAATGATTAGATGTCTATACGCAATATTTTCCTCTATAAAAATTCTCGTTTGTACATATTAAAGCAAAAAAATGTTATGTTCTTCAAATTAATGTTTATGCATATACACTGAATCCAGTAGGTAATTATTCTATAGAGGATTCAAGGCTACTATTCATATAAATCATTTACGGTATCTAAATCAAACTTTTGAGCTTTTTGTAGGCTTCAACTGTTTTTAAGTACGAAATTAATTTTAAATTCAGCTTTCTTGTCTTTTAAAATAATTATTTCGATCTTTCCTTTGCTATATATATTTTTTGCTAATAATCCTAGAATAACCCAATAAAACTCTTCCTTGGGATTAATCTTCATTACTTATTAATTTAATAAAAATAGTAAAATTGCGAGTCTCATTGAAGATGCTTAGACAATAACGATAATTACTTATATAATTGCATCTTAATGTCCTCAAAATTTCAAAATGATTAGTATATAAAACATAAGATAAAAGAGCATAAAATAAGGAATATAAGCTATAAAAATGTGGCAAATAAATTTCCTACACAATTTTCAAAAGTATTTCAAATTATCCACGTTGTTAATTGCAAACAACAAAAACCAAACTGTATTAATTATAATTTTATTAAGTATTAAAAAATAATAATGTTATATTTTGGAATTTTTTGTGTGTGTTTAAAGATATGAACAATTAAAAACTGTGATGGATAAAAAAATTGCATCAAAATGAGGCATTCTGTTTATTTAATCAATGCACTTGTTTATGTATTTAAGAAATTTCTAAGATCTTTACGCAAACAAGTAGGAAATTACTTTTTTTATTTTTGTGCATGAAGAAACACTGTTAAATATTTGATTAATAATTCCAATTTTGTAAAGACATCTTGCAAATTAGAAATGTAATGGTCTCCCAACAAGCAACTGCTAATTGATTAAAAATAGTTGATTTTTGTAATCGACCATTTGTCTTTATTAAATTATATAAATTATAGTATTAATATAATTAAATTATTCTTCCTTTGCTATGAAAATTCTTTCAAAAGTGACAAAACATATTAGTTTATTCTTTTTTATCTATATTTAAACACTCTGTGTGTGTTCACTAAAGTTAAGAAAAGCTTTAAGGGAATTGTTTTAGGTTATTTTATCTATAAATTGCAGAATATTTTTATGATATGTCCATGTGATGGATCTAATTTGCTTATATTAAATATGCATTTCATATTAATACAATGTTTAAAAAATTATTTATTAATAATTATAAATTCAAGACTTATATCATTATTTTCAGAAGTATAACAGGAAGAAAAATTAAAAGAAAATAATTAAGTAAACTATCTATAAATATAAATAACATGAAAATATTATTTACACTAATCATTCGAATGTATACAATAAGCTAAAATGGCCCAGTAATGTGATTTGAACTTTAAGATTTTTTAAATTGTATCACAGCATTTCTCCAAGGGAGAGAGAAAACAAGTAGGCACATCTAAATAATAGTTATTAATAATAAAACAAGTAGGCATATATTAGGCATTACTAAATAAAATTCGTTTCAAGAGGAAATATTTTTGCCTACAAAGGGACGAAGTGAACGCATCCATTGATCTAGATTTCTGAACTCCACAGATAAGGCTCTGAGCCTAAGAAAGAAGGACGATTTCGCTCTTCTTAATGATGCAGAATGACTGAAGAAAACCATTTTCAAAGGAGGATAAAGGCTGCGGCGTAATAAATAACCAGCCAATAACACTGAAATGAAAAACAAGAAATAAGCTTGATGCCAGCTATAAAATAGATACTTAAAAAATAACCTCTTATCTTCCAGAAATTTATTTGAGCTGCATTTTAAAAGTTACTTTTACTAATTCAGAGAAAAAATACCAAACAAATCATTTGAATTAAAATTATACTAAGTAATGTCTGAAAAACTTTTTAAGAAAATGCCCTTAAAAATTTGGAATTATGAGGTATATATATATATATATATATATATATATATATATATATATATATATATATATATATATATATATATATATATATATTAGTACTTCATCCTTAAATTCCAAAAATTATTACATCTCAATGATCATCTTTTGTGTTTTAAGCGCAGTTAGACTCATATCTCACTTTTTTTATTTAAATATTAGGAGTTTTGCGGGGTAATTTATTCCTTTTTTAAAAATTGGAATAAGTTAAAACAAAACTTATTCCAATTTTTCAACTCGTTTTCAAGAATTAAATATGTTTCTACTTTATGCAAATTTTTGTTATTAATATATCCTTAATATAAATTAGTTCTCTCTCAGTTTAGTAGTACTGAAAAGTATAGATTCAAGGATTTTACCATAGTATTACTTATAATATCTTAAATTATTAAAATTAATTTGTTAATAAGTATTTCATTTAGTAATATTTATAAATTATATAATTTATTTTATCAAGCATAATTTTGCTCATTTCTCGACAAATAAAAATTTTACAGATTAACAATACAACTAATGGTATATTCTAATCAAGGCAGATATTTCGCTGTCATTCTAGAACATACGTTAAATAAGTTATCCTTTTGCCAGGAAAAGGTTTAGTTCAAGAAATGTTTTTCAGGAAATACACTCACTATTACTTTCTATTTGCTTAACTTTGCAGAAAGGCTAACATTTTAATAGTAGAATTACATTTCCTTATATTGAGAAACATAGGAAAAATTTCAACTTTCTCAATTAAATAGTGTTGAATAGTCATATTATATAATAACAAGAAATTAATCCCATATATCAAAAGGATCTAGCTAAAAGTTTTTCTTTTAAATTGTCTAATGCACTTGTAAGCTGTCGATCGAAAATAAAATATCCCATAATAAGAAAGAAAATAATTACATGATACGCTTCAAAAACAGAATGATCCATGGAGCTATTAGTGTCACCGGATGAAACAATTTATGAGATTTTTCTCTCCCCCTAATGTCAAAACAAAAGATTGTGACTATCGCTACTTCAGTTTTATTTACACAGTTTAGCTACTCAAAATATGTGTTAATAATTACAACGATTGCTTACCCTACGCCTTATTGAATAAAAATAGATCCTAAAGAACTAAAATAGGCTTAAGAGACTCAGCATCAGTAAGTAATTTAGTAAGTGCTGAAGCTACTTATGGCTGAGAAATAAAAAAAAACGAATAAGGAATCCAACAAATGGATTCAATAAAATCAGATTTGATATTTAATCTCAAGTACCTTCTGTGTTGTTTAATTATGAAGAATACAACAATTAGAATTCAAAATTATGGAAATAAGGATATCAAAAATGTTACTCGTTTAAAAATTTTTTTCAAAATGCTTTGCTAACTGGTTCAGAATTTTAGAAATAAAATAAAATACAACTTTTAATAAAAGCGAGATTATTTGCGCAATTTTTGAAAATGGATGAAAAGCGATTAGATAATTATGATTTATTAGTTTAGATTATATAAGATTATATTGAACATTTTATTTTCATCTCATAAATTTTATATTGAAAAATATTTTAAATGAATATAAATACACAAAGGCTCAAAATTTGAATTAAATTAAAAATTTTGTATTTCAGTGAGTTATAACTAACTTTAAATAATTAAAAATAATTTTAAATCTAAGAAACGATTAACATATATCCCAAACTGTGATAAAACATACTTACCTTAAAATAAATTGTTCATACTAATATAAGTTCTACGTTTATGCAGCATTTTTTACTGATAATTATTTAATAAAATTATACAATTAATTGTGTTAGCTACGTTTAATTATGTAGACACCGCAAAATATTATTTAAAAAATGTATTTCATTACCATTTGCCTTCTTATATTTTCAAATTCTTTATATTAAGTAGTTTTGTCATGCTTTTAGCTTACGTTTTTCTTATCTTACGTATACTGCGAATTTTAACATAATTATAACTTTTTACAGTAAAATTTCAGTCCCGAAAATACCAAGAACCAATAAATTATGTTGTTTTTAAGATGGAAATATTCATAAAAAAATTCCATCATAAATTCATATTTTTCAGATTGTATTGTTGTGTTTTGAAAATCAAGAAGTGAGAACGGTTACTGTCAGAAAAAGTCATTTTTTGATCTTATGCAAGTGAAAATTCAGAGCTCGATAGAAAAAGTTATCCGGAAAACTTGATAAGACTGTTATGGGAACTGTTACTAAGATCAAGACTGCTTAAAAAAAAAAACATGCTCTGTCAGATCAGCAAGTGATAATGGTCAAAAGAGATGGACAGAGGACGGGATCAAAGCAACTTTCACAGCAGCAATAAAAGACATTCCGGAGAAGGATAGTGCAAGGCATTCGAGAGCTGAAGCCGATGTATTGACGAAAAGATTATTTTGGGCATTTTTGAACATTTATAAAGATAAATTAATTCAATAAATGATTTATCGATATTACTTTACTTATAAACCT
The DNA here is from genome assembly GCA_037975125.1 of Latrodectus hesperus. Lineage (NCBI taxonomy): Eukaryota > Metazoa > Arthropoda > Arachnida > Araneae > Theridiidae > Latrodectus > Latrodectus hesperus. The sequence continues at coordinate 73,407,766 of CM075853.1, read as the reverse complement.
ATATAGATAAGATAGTGATGTAACTTTATTTATTGGCACTTGCTTTATTACTTCTCTATAATTCTGGAACTCTTTTTTTCATTTTGCCATTTTAGTAAATACTATCTTTGTTGCGAGAATTGCCATCCACTCTGCAGTAAATGTCATTCTTATCTAATTCTTATCTCTTCTTATCCTATCATCTTTATCATTAAATTTTTTTTTTTGCATATTTTCATCCTACATATAAATCTTTAAGTGTAATATAATATTAATTTGTTCTTGGGGAAAAATAGAATGCATTTGCAGAGTTTGTAACTTTAATTAGAATGGATAGCATGCTTTAATTAAATCCACAATTATTAAAATTATTAACACTAAGTATCACTGATGAAAATAACAATAGTTATGAAAACTTCAAAAAAATTAATAGTAGAACTAATTTCAAATGTATGTTTTTTATAAATTTTTTGTGCTTAAAAATTCATAAATCCTATTTGCTGTAAATTTAATTATACTTTATTAACTATCTTTATTTATTAACATTTATTATGCTGTTTATTTTCGTTTTGAACATCATATAATTTTGTCTATTAAGATATTTACACTTTTTCAACTTTGATCGTTTGGGTTACGATTGTTTCTCCAAATGTAGTGCTGCAGTAATTGTCACTTTTCACTTTTTTTTTATCCCTAATTTTCTATGAAATACTTATCTCCTCAATACTTTATTCAAATTATGGTATAGAATAACTATCCTTCTTCTTATCATCCTTCTTCTTATGCTGCCTATTATGCTTTAGTTCCATACTATTTCTTAAATACTATTAAGAAAATATGCTTACATATTATAACTAAAACTTATTCCTAATATTTGAGAAAATATCATTCTGATATAAATAAATCAAAACGTTCAGTTAAATTGTAAGCACTTGAAATAAAACTGTAGTTTTATACAAGCAATACAAAACTTAATTTTATTCAAATGCTCTTCTAAAATATAATTAAATAAACATTGTTTATAACAAAGTGGGAAATAATGATAGAAAGTAAAATTAAAAAACCCTCAGCATAGTCTATTACTACAGAATTATTATTACTATATAATATTATTTGTTGGAGTTTCTAATTGCAATAATATTTTAGATGTATAAGTTATCCTTAAACTACGAAAATCATTATTTTGAGAGAATCATTTCGTTAAACATGTGATTTGTGTTTCGGTTAAATAGTGAAATAGACTCTTCAACTAATTATTTCATGAAATATCTGCTGGCGTTTCCTAATTGTAATATGAAATAGCTCTTTTTCTATTTATTATAGTTTGTTATCAGACACTAGTGTAATAGATTATAATGATGATGATAAATATATAGTAATTTATTTTCATTGCTTTTCACTTCAACTAGCAAATAATTATTTTCATTTCGTTTATTTACGTTCAAGTATTTATATGTCTTTTGTGTCTTCCTTTTTAAGATTAAAGTTTATTTTTCAAACAATAAAAGATTATTTTAATGCCCCAAAATATCACATTTTCACTTGATATAATCAATGAGCGATTTCAAGAATATAAATGCTTAAAAAATGAAATTGCGTTTCCCAAAAGCAATTCAAAATAGATATTGTTGCTAATTGCATATTCATAAAATTAACTCTAAAGTAATGGGGTAAATAAAAATAGCATTTAATAGTAAAAGTATAATAATTTATGACTTTAACACAAGAAAATAACTTTGATATTGAAATAATTTAATTATCAAAGAACATTCATTTTGTCATTAGTAAAATTGTTATATACTCAGATAAATGATTTAAATGTAAAAATTTATCATAATAATTAAACTCTTAAAGAGTTTTTCTTTTAATTAAATTGAGAAAAACTAGAATACTAGAAATAGAACTCCTATGAAGACTTGGCGCCTATAGAAGTTCCATATAAACTTAAATTATTTACGAGTAAAATTTTAATATCTTAAAGTTTCTAAAATAAATCAATCTATATAAAAACACTTAGCTCTCTATAAATAGAAATAATCCCATATGCATTTACTTATAAGATTTGTTTTCTCAATTCTTTGAAAACAATATTTTTAAAAAGCTGATTTGTGTTAAATATTTCTTGCAAAGCAATTGTTATAGAACTTTCCACAGTACGATTTACTGTCAACAAAAATAAATGCAACCAGTTAATTAAACTTTAATTTAATGTGATTCTGATAAATAATATCATTTGAATATAATTAAAGTGAAAACTAGTTTCCCTTTAAATGCAAAACTCTCATTGATACAGTATTTTTAAGCTTATATTTAAAAATAGCAAAAATACCATCAAGTTGTATGTTAATAGATTTAATATTCAGAGGAAAATCGAGAATAAAACATGTTCAGTTGAACAAATAACAAATGACGTCATTTATTTTAGTATATGAGTAATACTTGGCGTCTCTATCCAAATAACTGAAGTTGACTAGAAGAAGAACAAAAGCAGATTTATATTTTCTGTTGTCAGGTGTCACGACAACGGGAAAAATCATTTTCAATTGAAAAGAAAAAGTTAGCACAGCTCTGTTCTCTGTCAAATGCAAGTAAGGACGAGAACAAGAAGTTTTCCCTAGTTAACAGCAATTAAGAATAATGTTGTTTACAAATGATTAAAAATATTTTTTATTGTAAAAACAGTGCAAGTAAGGGAAAGTACTGATATGAACACTGAATAATATTGTAAAAACTATCTTCCTGTTCATAAAATTTTATATTTTAAATGAATTAAATGTTTTCTAATTAATCAAATAGTTTAGTTATCAATACATTATCTGAAAAGAATATACTCCAGAGTTATGAAAAATTATTTTATTTTGTAAATTTTCCAGGTTATATTGTTAAATTATACTCAATAATTTTCTTACATATTTCATCAATAAAGCTTTCACATACGCTTTATAATGCAACTTAAATATATTATGCTTTAATTTTCATTTTCTAGTTTTCTGGTGATTTTGATTTAATCAATTATTGTTGATTAAATCAAAATCACCAATAATTTTGCTTTAATCAGTAGATTAAATCAAAATCACCAATAATTTTGATTTAATCAGTACACCACCATGCCATTAGTAATTTGTTTTCCTTTTATTTTAATAACATACGGTATAAAATACTAGTGGATAAATTACATAAAGATTCAAATTACTTAAAGATATTGAACAACCCCTCGTATTTCAGAAAGTATTTTTTCCGCAAATTATATATTTTAATAATCAATATAATGCAAAATATGTATTCAAATTAAACAAAAAAAATTGTGGAATAATTTTGTATTTTACTTTTATTAAAAAAATTATGTACCTAAATTAAATAAGCAAAAGTAATGTATTTTTAAAATTATAGATTCATTAGGAGTTCATTTTTCGAGAAATTATTTAAAATGATTTTAAACAGCACAATAATTTTCCATACTACTTCATATAGTTTAATTACATTTTTGCAATGGATTTATGAGCATTTTGAGGTGCGTTAACTGCACAACAATAATTAACTTTGTTATGGATATTGTTCATAACAAGTTATTTCCAAGTCAAAGTCAAAACAGCATTCATTAATTATTATTTTTTTAATTTAAATCATTAATTTTTATTTCAATAATGCATATGAATCAAAAAATTGTATGTATGTGCTAACAACTTTATAAAATATTTTATTTTTCTATAACATATAAATGAGAAATATTTTCATATCATTGATTGTCATTTGATAAATTCATAAAAGCATTTTATTTTAATTAAATATTTAGTATTTCTTTCACAGGCAAAAATTTAATCTTGCTATTTAGCAAAAAATTGCTACTACTAAGTATGAAAATAAAGGTAATATGAAAGTAATATGAATTTTATCTTTTTGTATGAAATTAATCTTCAGAAAATAAAATAATATTTTTCATATTCTGAAACAAAAATGAAAAACAATTAATGTTATATTTTAGTACATGTTTTGGTAAATTTTGCGACTTCATTCAGTGTTTCGTATGAATTACATAGCTTTCTATTAAAGCTAATTATATTAAATTACCAAAGACATATTTCATTCGTAAATTTAAAAAATCCACTAAATAATGAAAATTATTTCTTATATCATTCATATCTTTTTCCCAGATAGTGTTTATCATATATTTTAGTTAGATATTAATTACTAATAAAAATTCAAATAATCATCAATATTTTGTAACCTTAAGCATGTTATAAAAGTGCAGATAAAATTTTTCGACTCTTCTTATTGACTAAATACGCTTTAAGTGTATGTAAATCTTGTGAGATAGATGCGTGACTACATAGCACCTCTCAGCAACTTTCAAGTATCGACATCAAAGTTTAGTTGATTTCGGAGCTCCTTCAGATTCGCCACTCATCTTTGTAAAGGGATTTAGTGACCAACTAAAATTATCTTTCAAGATTTCCTAAATCAGGACACAAATTATGAGAATGTCACCCATAAATTTAAAATAATGAGCCCCAATCAAGTACAACGTAAATTACAGCATGTATTATATTAAATGCATGTTTGTAGTACATTTTTATTGAATTATCATTAAAAAATAATTTATATCGTTAAATTTTCCTCAATAAAATTATTCAGCTTTAATGTAATTTTAATAAGCTTTCAAATTGCAGTCAAGAATGGATTTTAATTTTATTTCATATTTTAACTGAGCTTATGTAACATATTTTACTAAATTGAAAAGTTATATTGTTTTTTTATATTTTTATTGTTAATTAATAAAAGAACTTCAAAATGTGTCGTAACCCACTTTTCATGTCATCTCGCTCTACTTTCACTTATGAAAATTTATTTTTTGCATTTATGAAAAAATGTATTTTTATATTAACAAATTTTATATTAAGAGAAGGCATTTATTAAAATGTATTTCATGCATTAAAACTTAAAACTTGCATTAGTTTCTCCATTTTTTTTGGCTTTAACAACAATGTTTATATATACTTGTCAATAAATGCAAATTTCCCCATAACAAAATTCAAATTTTCATTATTCCAAGTGTATTGTATTAATATTTCTCATACATATTTTTTTTACTTTTATCAAAGAATGTAGGCTACAGTTAAATATAACACTGTGTAATGTAACTGTGTAACACTATTTAAGAAACTGGAATCCCATATTTCCTTGCATTAATGTCTTCTACATGGAAGCTTTTAAATGAAAGGAAAAGAAGAAAAGAATAAGAAGGCAAAAATTTATTGACCAATTCTTACATTATACGAAAAAAACAGCCATGCATCAAGGCTAAATACTTTACTCATCCGTAGTTACCTTTAATTTATCAAGTTCAAGACAATAAATTTCCACTCTTTCGATATTCAACAAACAATGAATTATTCATCTGGTGCAGAAAAGAGCCATGCTCTTCCATAGGGTTAGTACTACCCAAGTTGTTTCTCTTGCTAAAAATTTTGTTTCTTTTTATAAGATTATCACAAAAGAACAATTTTTTCCTCTTTTCAAGAGAGTGATAACAATAGATTTAATATAGATAATGATCAAATTTTGAAAGGTCATTATCATAATTTGTTTTCATCACTTAATATTTTAAGTCACTCCTATATCTTAAAACCGTCATATAAACTTCTTGTTAATTTACAAAAACATTAAGATTTTATTAAAACTTTTTTTTCTATAATTTAATAATCAATTTTTTTTCTTTAACTTCTGCAATCAGTTTTCTAAAATAAATGTTTTCTTTTAATTATTTTCTGTAAAACCTAATGAGCTACATTTCTATTTGGTTCAATAAATTATGTTCCTATGGAATTAAAAGGAAGTAACCGAATTTGTAAAAGAACTTTATTAATCGGCAATTTAAAGCTTTTTTAAATCCATGAAAAATTTAAATTGAATTTTTGAACCTGAAGTATGAAAAGAATAACTAAGCAAAGTTATTAAAAAGATTTAATACATTTGATATAAATGCGAAACATTTGAAATATGGCGTACTTATTCGTAGAATTGTGCAAAAGAATAGAGAAAAAGAATAACGCTAAGATTATTTTCTGGAGAACAAGCCGTGTAGAGTTATGTAATTAAATTGTAATATATATTAAGGGTATTTTAAATATTATTGATATATATATATATATATATATATATATATATATATATATATATATATATATATATATATATATATATATATATATATATATATATATATATATATATATATATATATATATATATATATATATTAAAACAATAATTATTAATTGCAGTAAAATTTATATTAAGAATTAAGTAAAATTAATGATTTAAATTTCTAATAATTTAATTGATATAAAAACAAAAATGTAATAAATTTCCTGATAAGGATTAACTATTAATGCCAATAAATACCACTACACAATAGTATATTTTTACGGATTATAAAAATCTTGCTCAAAAACTGATATCGGCAGCTGTGGAGTAGAACCGTGCGTGACGGTCGCACGTTTCAAAACATCATATTCTGATTTAGTAACATATTAACATTTATATTTTCACTCTCTTTTAATAAGAAATTCGTGTTAAGTTATTGGTAAATATAATTAGTCACACAAATCGCGTGTTCTACGTTTTACTTGTGTTTGTGCATTATAATGTAAATAATGCAATTTAATATAAATTATACAACTAAACATGTATTTTATATTTTATAATCTAAGTAAATAGTCTGTTGCCTTACTTGAGGCACCAACTTTTCAGCTAGCTTACAAAAAGAGACACTGAGTTTGATTTGACTTTTTAATATAAAAAACACAAAAAACAACAATTACATAAAAAATAAAACACAACCAATTATGTTTAGTAATAATATAAGATTTACATTAAATGAAAAATAAAATGAGATGCCAAGGTGGCATCAAAACAGAACAGACTGTTCTGAAAACGTTCGTCCGTCGCATGGAAAAGTTTCACTCTAATACTTTCAAAATGAGATTTTGAACAAGATTGCAGTAGTCCATAAAAATATATTATTCTGTAGTGGTGCCATCTGTTGACATCAACGTTAACTATTCTCTCCAGGACATTGCTATTGTGCTTAAAAATTTACAACTCACATTTTAAATGAAAATACCATGAGGATTACTGCAATAAAAATCAAGTTTGCACGAAAAAAAGTCCATCAGGAGATATAAGTAATTGATATTCAAGTCAATGTACAAAAAACAAGTTTGAGTTTCTCGCTTAAATTTTTCAGTGAAAATTAGATTGAGATACAAGAAACAATGTTTGAAATTATATGTTAACAATTAGATTGTTAGTATAAGACTCCAATATCTTTGCCTAAGAAAAATCAATACATAACTAAATTCAACTAGGCTTGATTCTCTGGGATATGTATAATTAATCAATTTTTACCAAAAATGTGTTTAACCGTGGACAAATCCTTCCTTGTTTAATGAATATTGTAACAATGAAATCGAGGAACGGTAGTATTAAATTTCTTTAACTACTATGAATTTAAAAACCATTTCAACAATTCAGTTTACTGAGACAGAAATCTTACATGTTGTTCTCATGGACAATATGTATAAAATTACTTAAATCATTCAACACACATTTCTACCAAGAGAAACAAACAATTAATGCACATTTTTATGGACATAATTAGCAATAAGAATTTAAATAATCATTAACATTTGGTGAAATTATATACATATAAACATGTTTTAAAATTGCAGATGAAGTACAATTTAAATTTTTGACTCTATTGACTGATTACATTTTATTTGCATATAAATCTTGCGAACATTATTCTTACAGACAACAGAGTTCCTCAGGTCTACTTTCATGTTCAGACATCAAAGTTTAGTGGATAACGGAATCTCTTCTGTTTCTCAACCTTGAGAACGGATTTAGTGATCATGAAAAACTTTCTTTGATTTTTAAAAAATTTCTCAAAATGTGAAAAAAAGATGACAATGTTAGCTATATATTTAAAATAATGGATGCCAATCAACTATAACTTAAATTGCAGTACAAATTACATTAAATACATTTTTAATTTACATTTTCTCAATTTACACTATTTAAGATTTCTCACAGTTAAATATTTCCTCAATAAAATGAAATAATCCCTTTGTAAAGTTATTGGATTTAACCTAGAAATTTCAGTCAATAGTAGTTATAAATTTTATCTCATTTCTTAACTGAACATTACTTTCATTATTTTACTAAATTACTGTTATAGTATTTTCTAAATTGTTGTTTATTGACCTTTTTGATTTTGACTAAAGAGGCATAACAGATCATGTTTTCTGACTTTTCCTTCAAATAAGATGTTCACATGACGTATCTTTGGTGTTAGAATTTAAAATTTTTACTATTTTATCACCTCTTTTGCATTAACAAAGATGTTTATTTACACTTTTAAGTATAAATTCAAATTTTCTTACACCAAAATTCAATTTATTCACATACTTATTTTCAAGTATACTAATAATGCATCTCAGATTAATATCCATTAAACCTTCATTCAAATATAACAATTGCACATTATTATTTTATAAAAATAGAGCTATCCGCTTCATTATATGAATAATTTTGGTATGAAAATACGAAGAAAAACTTTTATTTTATAAGAAGGAAAACTGTGTATTAAAGCAAACTCTTTTACATGTTAGTAGTTCACTTTAATCTATCAAGTTTAAGACAATACACGTTTTCTTTTTGGCGATATTCAACAAATAATGAATGATTCATCAGGATTAGTGAAGAGCCCATCTATTATGTAATTTTAGCACGGTTTTAATTGTTTCTTTTGCTAAAAATTTGCTTCATAAAATTATATCATTTTGTTATCAATTTTATGAATCATTTGATTCATAAAATTATCTCAAAAACGTATTTTTTTTACCCTTTTTTGAGAAAACGAAAAACCTATTGCAACTATTGAAGCAATTAATGGTCAAAAGTTTAGATGCTACTGTCATATTTTCATTCAGTGACACTTTGAACCATTTTAACACTGAAACCTTCAAATGATTTTCATACATATTAACGAAAAAAATAGTGTAGTCTTTCTAAAATTTCTCTAACAACTTAACAATGAACTTTATTTTTTTTTTTTTTTTTAGTGTAGGAATCATTTTTCTTAAATCAAAGTTTTCTTCAAAGATTTTGTTGTTTTATAAATATTAACTGGAGTATCTGTTCAATTCATTAAATTGTATTACATGAGAATTACAAAGCAATTTTACATTTTATAAAATAAATTTAGTAAGGATCTAACAATTATTTGACTGTTTAAAATTCTAAAAATCACAAATGGCTTTAATGAAATCTGTAGAAATAAAAGCTTTATTGAAGAAATTATTGGTTCATTTTCAATGCAGTCTGTATGAGTCATTATAGCAATGTTTTATTTCATAACTGATATATACTTTACACTCCAATTTACATTATTAGACTTATTTAATTAAGTGTCTAGAATAATGTCTCACAATTATTCCTAACATATAGTAAATTGGTAAAAAATGGAAATGTAAATATTCATTATTAACTTCTCAATTTAAATCTTCTTATACGGAGTAAAAAATGCTTAACAATGTAAATTATAATGTAGAAGTAATTAAGTAAATTATAATTCAGTAATTAGTAAATAACAAGTAAATTATAATGCAGTCATTGTACTTTTTTTAATAAAACAGATTTATTGTTGTTATACGAAAATAAAATAAAATAACTGTCTTCCTTATTTATTTTTCCCATATTTTTGTAATGTTACCGGTTATTTTTAAAAGGAAAATTTTATGTGTGAAATAATTAATTTAAATGCATTATATACTCGACTCTATATGAAATTAAGAAACTAAAATAGTCTAAAAATGCATCTTAGTACTTTTTTATATTATATACCCCTTAAATAAATAATTTAACATATGATATAAATAACTAAGATTATATAAAAACATGATTATGTGAATTTTCATATTAATACTATGTGTAAAAAATAAATTTATGTATGATTTGTTATTTAAGTATATATTCAATAAAATTGTTATTCTCATAACTTAATAATATTTCATCGAAAATACTAAGAATACTAAGCACGAAGTATTTCCTATTGCATCAAAATATATCAGTTTATGTGCGCAATACTGTAAATGATGCTTGAGTAATTTATGATTTCTAAAAATAATTTGCTTGAATTTCTATAAAGTTGATAATAATATTATGATCTGATATAAGACATACTGGAATTTATATTGAATAGATTTTTTAGTTAAATTAAAATAAATAACAATATTTTTTAAGCAAACACTTGAAATAAATGGCAATTAAAGTAAAATATTAATGAACCTAAAATGAACTGGAAGATCAATAACAATGAAATAATTGCTGAAAAAAAATAAAGTGTAAGAATAATAATTTTTGAAATTTTTTTAACCCTACACTTAAAAATAAATGATTATCAACCACCACTAACAAATTTTGGTTGTTTAAAAATGACTTTATTATTGTATTTATGCATGAAGAAATATGATTAAACAACATTACATATATCGATACTTATTAAATTTACAAATAAATTTCGATACGATTAAATTTCATTTTTAATCACTATCAATTTTAAATATTTTTTATGTGAAATTTATCAATCGTAATTTATAAAACCTCCCTTTTTGTTTAGATAAATATGATTAATTATCTGTTATAAACTATGCAATCCAATATCTTTAACTTTTTGAGGAAATGCCTATGCGTAGATTGCAAAAATAATGCCTATAAAAAACAGACAAAAATAATTTTAATTACAAATAATCTAAATCATCATTGTTATTTATTTATTAGCTTATTTATTTAATATTTAAAAATATGCTATGCAATACATAAAAAATATGTTTGATCTCAAAGTTCATAATTATTATATATACATAATTAAGTATAATAAAATTTATGTCTAAGCACAGTTGAATCAAATATAAAACACAAAAAAAAATTTTTTTTAACTGTCAATATTGAAATCGGGAACATAATCTGCTAGCTACAGAATATTTTGTTAAATATTAATAAACAATTTCAAAAAAGAAATTAAACAAAAATAAAAAAGAAATTTATACATGAGCATATAAACATCTAGAAAAATCCCCCACATTTAACAAATGATACAATTCTGATAAACTCAATGTCGCCAAATTTAACAAATTAATATTATAATCATCATTTTAAGATTTTCAAATTTAATTATTTTTTAATAAATTCACTTTTATAAATTTAAGTCAATAATATATTTAATAAGAAATCGAAATTAATTCTTATTTTAATGAATTTAATTAACACTCTGTACTGTTAGATTGAATTTTGAGAATTAATTAAGTTAGCACACAATGTAAAAGCACTGCTGAGATACATTTTCTAAGTACATAAAACTCTAATACTCAAACTTATAAATGTTGCTTGAATTTATGCTGCCAATTAAAATTTAGGCCCGGAAACTTTGCTCCTGTCACAAAAATGTCCCGAGCTTGTAATTGTTGAATGAAACTACTTAACCTTGTAATTTGTTTCCATAAAACTTCAAAGTAATTGTGCGAGGTGATATATAGCAAGAAATAAAAATTTAAATGGGTTTTCTACCTTTAATAACAGTTTAAAAAAATAAAAGGTCATTATTCACATCTTTTATGGTGTCACTAACACCAGCAAAATCTCATTTCCCCACATGGTTTAAGCAACCCATAAATTCGACATTTTTAACCAGAAAATAGTGATGTCATATCCAAACATCTTGCTAAACAATATTATAGAAATAAGGTACATTAACAATAATATAATTTTAATTCTTATAAGATATTCTTATCCTAAGCGATAGGCGGTTTAATTAGCCCGCGCATGCAATATATGTGACCATTAAATCACAAACAAAGCAAACCAAACCATCTTAGCGATACTATTATGGACATTTTTTACATATGCGGACATATTTTATACAACATGAGTATTAAACTTCATGATCTTGACTCCTATAAAATTCAGAAGCAAAATTATCATTTACAATGGATTGTTTTTTTTTAATTTACTAATCAAATAAGTATAATTTTTGAAAATTATTAAATAGGACAAATTACTTTTCACACTTTAAATGATAAAGTAATTAATTCTTAAGTAACTTATAAATAAAATTCTTATTACATTTATAATACAAGTATATTCTTCCCTAAAAGTTAACTTGTTAGAAAGAATTATTTTTGTACCATGAAATATTAAAATTCAAAAATCGAATTAATTAAATGTTTAAAAATTAGAATTTGCAATATATTTTCACTTTCTATTTTTGCATTAGGTCTTAGGAATAATTTGGATTTTAAGTTTTTCAATAGAAATTTTAAGTTTTTATCCTTTTAACTGCCCAAATTTTAAATATTTAACCTTCTGTTATTTATTTAAAAGTTAATTAATAATTACTTATATCAAATGTTTTTTTATCTTCATCTAATGTATAGACTTATTTTTATTTTAATACTTATTATTATTATTAAAGGTGCTAATAATAACAAAATTTTATATATCTATTGCTATTATTAACAAAATTTCCTATGACAAATTGATATTAGGTAGTACAAATTACTTTAAATATGTTTCAATTAACAAGTTTGCGCAAAATATCAAAGAGACTCAAAGCTTATAGATTTAAACATCTCTGAGTAAAATATTTCATTTTAATTCAAGATTAACTGATACATTATGTGTAAATAGCGCATATTAGACAATTATAAAAATATTCTATAATTTTATTATTTGTAGTCTAGTCTATGACTTTTTCAATGGTAATAAACACGTAAAACTCGCTTAGCAGAGGCTGGACACTGAGATTACCAACAATAACATCAACATAATTTTACTTCATTTGTAGGCTTTAAAAATCGATTTACGTATTCTCTTAGAATTATTCATCATTACTAAAATATAATGTCTGTAAGGAAAATAACAACTAGCCGCATTGATTTGATATTTCTACTAAATACGAATAAATTAATCAAAATTTTAAGGAAAATAATTAATAGTTGAAAAATAGTTAAAATTTGCAAGGAAAACAACTTTATACTTACCATGAGATAAATAACTTTAACCTGTTTATTAAATAACATGGCACATTCTCTGATGAAACCATATCTACCATAATAAAGTGGTGTCTTGATGTACATATAAAACTGTTTAAAAAAAACTTCAGCTAAATGTTTTTAATCCAAAAATTTGGCGATAGAATTATTTAATGCCATTTCAATATCATTGATACACAAAGTCTCTTGAAATCAAGCCATTTATTTTTGGCAATGGCATGAATTCAAGGTACCTGAGTTCCAATGTTTATGCCTTTGTTCCTCAAAGTGTAACCGTCTGAAAAATGCTTTCAGGCATGAGGTCTATCACATTTTTCTAGGTATCATAAGAGCCACTATGTGTCGCTTGCAAATTATCATCATGATTGAAGGAAATTACGTGATATGTTTCTGAAACAGTTAATTAAATTCTTATGTTGCTTCGTTACTCCAAATATCTATTTTCATTTCTTTATTATCCTCTTTAGCTATATGATTTTTCAATATTATGATTATTTATATTTTTACAATTAGCAGATCACAATCTACAAAAAAGGCTTTGACATAAAAAAATTTAGTCACTATAACTGTAGCAGTTACTGTTTAACTGTTGTGTTTTCTTATACTCTTGGTGAACATGTGCTTCAAAATATCTTAATGTCTTGTTATATGTTTGTCAATATATATATATATATATATATATATATATATATATATATATATATATATATATATATATATATATATATATATATATATATATATATATATATATATATATATATATATATATATATATATATATATATATATATATATATATATATATATATTTGTCAATAATTTATAGCAAGGTAATCATTTAAAAACAACGCTTATTAGTTTATTTTAAAATAAAATTTATTTTATTTTATTTTAAAATGAACTAATAAGAGATTAGAAAATAATTTTATTTTCTAAATAAATTATTTTTTAGTTCATCACTAAGGACAGCACTAACTAATGTAACCTTATTTCGATTTAGATAATCATCCCCTGGTCATACAAATAATTTTTAATGCTAATCAGCATACAGTTTCTCAAATTTGTATATAATTTTTATATCACTTTTTATGAATTTCTTACTGCATTCATTGAATAATATTTTAAGACATTAAAGAATTATGTGCATAAAACAATTCTTTATCATATTATTTGGAGAAGTGTAAGAATAATGATTGTATTTAACTGCCTTATTTCTTACATTTTACCATATCTGAATCTCTCAAGGCCTGGTTTTGTTTTCACTTGGAATAGAATTAATGCTGCTCTAGAATACAATTAATTATCTAATTTGCATTCTGAGTGGGTTTGTGTTATCAGTAAATTTATATTCAAAGTAAAAAAAACAAAATTTGCATGGTTCATAAAACATTTCGTCAATCAAATTAATTTTGCGTCAAATCAACCAAGCGCATTAGCTAAACCAAATTTCTCCAAACTTATTATATATGCTATTTTTCGTTTGTAAAAAGAATACGTTGTAACATCTAAGAATATTTCAAAACATAGGAAGAGAAACTAAGTATTTATTGTAACGTAGCGTGGAAAATTAAACGAGTGTTAAACTAAATATCATAAATTTGATGTCCAATGATGTTTCCACAGTGAAAATTGATATGCCAATAAATAATGTAACCGAATTTTTTGACACTACTTGTATTTTTGTATCATGAACCTGCATTTGTTTTCTGAAGAAATAAGTCCGTAATTATAATATAAATAATGCACAATTTATGTACTTTAAAACTAACTATCACCTTTATAGAATTACTTCAAATTTGTAATTTTAAAATTAGGCAAAATTTGTTAACGTTCAAGCTTTTTAAAAATCAAGGGAAATGCTGTGAGAAAACTTTCGTATAAATATGATTAAAATCATAAATCCTAAGATTAACAGAATACATTAAATAATTTAAGGTAGAATGTTTGAACTCTTATGTAGAGAGTTTTATACTAAAATACAAATAATTTATATTTACAAAATTGAATTTTGTAGAGCAAAAATTTCAAAATGTTTGTAATTAAATGTAATAAGAAATATGTTGTTACTTATGACACTCGGTCAAGTGAAGCTCGTTATGCCTTGGCAATGTGAATTTAAGTCAATGAGAAGCGTCTTCCGTTTTAATCAGAGCAAAACGAAGGTGAAAGTAGGTCTTTACTCTTTTTTTAAAAATCCTCCGACAGGTGGCACCACAAGAAGATCCACTCCCTCAATTTTGACATTGATCTGAAAGGGGAGGAAATTTTCTCCACACCATTGCACCCATGGTAACAGTTCAACGACCGACCACAGGACTTTCGATTCCACAGAATTAACGAGCACGTATATTGCATGTACACGGTGAGCCTTTGGTGTCATTAGGAATCGAACCCCACCCTTCCGGATGGAATGCCGATACCCTAACACTAGGTTTCAACGGCCCCTAATAAGCAATATAAAAATGGAAACAAATACCCGTAATATCAGTTTTATTAGTGTTTATTCACAATAAGAACATAAATTTTAGATTTTCTGATAAGGTATAAAAACAAGCATGAAAACATTTATCCCATTAAAATCTTAAACCATACAGACTTAATAATTACTAATAAATTATATGCACAACGATGAAATAGAATTATAAATAAATGCACATATACATAAATGCGATGGCAAAACGTAAAATTGATATAAAAAAATATCCCAAATGCCACCAAATAAAAATGAAATCTAAGCTAGCGAACTAAACTTGAAATAAATTTTAAATAATAAAAAATAATATTAATTACGAAAAATAATTAACAATATAAATAATAAATACTTAATTAGCAATCAACTCATTATTAAGTTTCAATCTTCGAATGTAAATAAAAAACTTTCATCGTTTGATTTTCAAGATTCAATAACAAATATTCTTATCCTCGATGAACTTTTCAATGCTTCACTTTTATGAATTAAATTTGTTGATTAACTCTAACTTGAAGTTTTTGAGTTATTTTGTTACATTTTGAAACTATTATAACTATCTTTAACTGTAAAATCTTTTTTGTATATGTTAGCGGCATCCAATAAGACTGAAAATTCTCGAGTTTCCTGGAAAATTTATTCCTACTTAATAATGATAATGCTTTGTTGTAAAACGATAGTTTGCAGAATTAAATTACTTCATTGTTAATTTATAAAATTTTTAAAGATTTTTAAAATACTTATCCTGAGGAACTAAATTTGATTAAAATTAATTGCCATATTATACTCTGAATTCCTAGAAATTGTTAAACGGTGAATTAATTTTACTAAAATGTAAGATAAGAAAATTAATTTAAGGTTGATATAATATTGCATTGAAATTCAAGTAATTCTTGTAAAACTTTTAAATATGTAATTCTTTGTATATTAGCTAAAATTTAGATAATTTGCAATAGTTTAAATAACACTTATTAAGATTATATTCAATGGTTAAAATAACACACACAGATTAAACACTTATATAATAGACTCTTTTATAAATAGTGTCTCAATATATTTCTTCAAATATTATTATTATACAGAGCAGTGCTTATAAAAATGAAGTAAAGCTTATTTTTCAAACTACAGAAAATTATCCAGGTCTTAAAAGTTTTATATGATCAAAAAATTTACTTAATGTGTCACTTATTTTGTTGAATTATTCTTTCTTATTTAATAATTATTCTCTCTTATTAAAGGTTACAGCTACTTTCTTTTATTATTTTAAGTATAAGTTCACATATTACTAATTTATTGGCTAATTTTGCTATCAGTTATTTTAAATACAAAAATTAATTACATAAATTTGATTTTTATCTGATAGCGAAAGTGAAATATTTATTTTTGTTAACGTTGATAAATATGTATATCGATTTATTTACATTTTCCTGTTTTGTTATTGTACATGTCGTTTATTTGAAGTTTTTTGTAGGTATTGTTTTGAGGTATAATGCTTTTATTTAACCATTGACACTTTTTTTATGTAATACCAAGAAAACTAAAAATTCGTGCAAACATTGCTAGCTTCCACTGATTAAGATAACAATGCGAATATTTTTTTATATGAATGTATCTTATATTTTATTTGTATAAGAACAATTCGAGTTTTGAGATTTATTAGAGTAATTTTATTGTTAGATACTTTTTTGCACTGAAGTAAATCACCAACTTTAGCATTTATTTGTAATTTTGTTTATTTTTATGTGCCTATTAGGTTAGTTTTTGCCTATTCTTTATTATATATTTAAACACATGTAATTTTAAAACATATAAATTTTCTTAAGTATACTTTGAAAATTTCATTTTTTATTAATTTTTGATATCTGACATTTAATATTTGTGAAATTCTGTCATTATTTCGTATTAAAGTTAACAGTACAAATATTTCTATTATAACATTTTGAATATTGAACAATTACTTAATGACGAGATCATTTGAATGTAAGATTACTTCTTACTCAATAATGTAGGAAATCAAAAGGAAATAAAGGATCTTGAACAATATGTTATTTCAATTATATGATACCTTGCATACTTATAAATCCTTATTTTTTTCATTTTACTTAGCTAAATAAAATGTGTATCAAAAACTTTCAATAGAATTTATGGAATAAAAAAGCTATTTTATCTGTTTGAAATGATGAAAATAAAGATTTATGTTTCTTGCTTTCAAACTCAGCATCAGGGAAATATTTAAATAAAATTTGACATTTAATTATTCTAAGAGTTCCATAAATTTTTAAGACATTTTGATGAATTGAAACATTATTTACAAAATTATTATTTGAATAATTTGTATGAGGAGATAAGTAAAGAGAGTCACTTTATAAGAAAGATGTATTTAAATAGTTTACACTTAATTGCATGTATATAAAATGCGAATTTATACCTCTCTTATTTTGATAGCTTAATGGTAGGTAATACTTTTAAAACAGAAGTGTTTTTTGTAAAATTTGTATAAAGTTTAGAAAAATATGATTAAAATTCAAAAAATGGATTAGTATACATAGATTGAACATGTGATTAAAAATCAATATATGATATGAAACGGATGTCATAGATTACATCAATGAAGTATAGCGATTATAATTCAATTTTAGAGTCTAGAAAGCATTTGTAACAATGCCTCAAAATTTTGTGTTTTGTTTACTTACAATACACCGAAAATGTTTAAAAGATGAAACTTTTTTTCAGTAAAAATATATCGCAAATAAGTTTTGCAATATATGTATCCATACAGCTATTGGTTACTCCTAATAGACTCACTTTATTATATAGCAAAAATATTGCCATACAATTCAGTCTTTCAGCAATGATAATCAATAAATGATCACTCTGAAAAATACTTGCAGTTTATATTCATTATAAATATGTCCTCCCACATTTTGCTTGATTATTTTCAGCAACACAAAGGATAACGCATAAAATTTACTGAGGTTCAATTGAAGTTCACAGAATAAAAAAAAGCCAACAACTCTCGGAAATACAACATATAAACGGAAAGAGTTATATATTTGCACACCATGATGATCACATTAGCCGTCATCATATGTCACACTATACCAAAACTGTCTTCTTAAAATTTTTGATAGGAATATTTTAATAATTCTGCTTACAATCACAGTCTGACCACAAGCGATTATTCTGTTTTCCGTATGTAGCTTTAATTAGCATCAGTTAAAGATTAATGTAGGGACATACAGAAAACAGAAGGATTTAGGAATAAAGTTTAAAATTATCTGACAAAACCAAAGTAAAATTCAAAGCGAATAAAATATTTACAATAAATATAGCTCATATATTTAATAATAATATATTTGATGAAAATTATTGCTTTTTTTAAAATTGAAAATACACTCTCAGAAAATCACTAATACATAAAAGTTATACATAATAAAAAAATAAAAAATCATCTTAATGCATAGTACACTTCATTAAGCATGTGTAAATGCTCATTTGTCTCTTGCTATTTCATTTCATACGAAGCACAATTTATTTTTCCGTTTTAACATTGCTTCATTTGCAAAAGCTTGCAACCAAATTGTATAAAATAAAAGAGATACAAAAATATTTAAATTTTATTCTGCCTGATATTTTAAAAAAATAAAGGTGTAGGGACGTAAGAAAATGGAAGTTAGAATTATGCAAAACAAAACATTTATTACGACATTACACGTGATTAAAACAGTTAAAATAAAATATTTAATAATTATATACAAGGTTACATAGTACTTGTACAGTACAAATTATAAGCAAAGTTACTTATGAACCGGATGGTTTGACTTCCATTCCTCACATCTCTATTCTATCATCTATTGGATATTGTAAGTTGTAAGTCTATTGGGCACAGTAAATCCCATCTCTTGTCAGCACAGTTAACATAGATCTGTTACAAAGGTACAAATCTCGTATACATATATATATATATATATATATATATATATATATATATATATATATATATATATATATATATATATATATATATAATATATATATATATATATATATGAGTGTGTGTGTAAGACATATATAATATCTTATGTGGTAAAACAGCTATACTAAAAAAGTAACATAAATACATATGTTTCATATAAATAAGATTTTTGAATACTGTAAGACTATTTTAAATTCATTCTAATCCATGCAACTGAATAATGGGAGTAAAATTATTTGTTCGCTACAGATGCAAAAGTTTAATAATCAAGCTTTTAAAATTAAAAATATTCACTATCCTATTTTTAATTCTTCACATACTGGAACACACATAAATGAAGGTGTGCGTAAATTCTAAAAAATGTATTTATTAATTATTCGTGCTATAATCAAATCAATCAATCAAACTATAATTTAGATAACAGAAAAATATCTGTAACATAAAAGATAACCAAAAACTATGTTTGTGAAAATATAATCAAATTGGTAATATAAAAAATTGTTTACTCTCTTGCAGTATTTTTAAAAGAAATGAAAAACAAATTTTCTAAAATGCATAGAAGTTTTGCAAAAAATTGGGAAAATCATTTGTTCTACATTTAACTTTAACTTTGTTATGTTGAAAACTTCTAGAGAAGCAATAGATAAAGTGACAATTGAAAAATCTGAATCTTTTTACTTAAATGCAATGGACAAATGATCAGTTACTTTGTTCCTTAATTGGAAGGAATCATTTTCTAAACAGCACTTATTCTTATGTAAAAAAATAATAAAACTAAGAACTAATGTGTGATTTAAAACCATAATATAAAATGGTATATATATTTATGTGCTCCATGGTATGATCAATAAATTTTAAATTAATGACTTCAGTTTATATATTGTTGCAATTCTTACGTTGAAATAGGATTTCCAGTTAATTTATTGTTCACATTCATCCGCATTCTTACTTTATTTATTTTTAGATGATAGTATATTGTAAGCATTATTTTTTGTTATTATGTATTTAATCTAGTTGTTGTTACGAATATTACATTCCTTTTGTGATTTTTGTCGATTAAGAGAAAAAGGGATTTCACTGATAAACTAAATATTTGCTTTCCTCATTATACGATAATTTATTTGCAGATACGATAACGTAAATAAGAGGTTATTTTGTTTCTGAAATTAAAATAACTGAATCCATTATAAAAGTTAATAAAATGATCTAAGCAATTGCTTTTTTCACACAATAGTATAAATTTATTTTAATTAATATCAATATTATTAATTTACTTTTATATAAATGTTACGTTTACATTTCTAAGAATTTATTGCTGGCTTTAATTTTCATTACAACCAACAATTTTAAGCAAACTGCAATAATTGGCTTATAAAAATAAGAACTATTTTTAAATGTAAAGGAATATTTATATAATAGAGTCAATAATTTAACGAAATTGTATTATAAGATAAGTAAGAAAGCTTTTGCCGTTTCCCCATTAGCATAGAATAAAACAAGAATAAGTACGCAAATTAGCGTATGACATTGTTGAGACACTGGTCATTCGAGAGTAGGAATATCATTCGTTATAAAAGCAAGTCCACCGCGCACATTTATCAATCGTAACTCGTACAGTAACGAAGAGAAATGGGCATATAGAAGGAGCTGGTTCGGTGTTATTTACTTTACTATTTCAAAGTGGACTTATCAGCTGCTGATTCAAGTCACAGAATATATCAAGTGTTTTGGGATAGTGCTGTAAGCCATTGATTTCACAAATTCAAATCGGGAGATTTATCCCCCTGTGCTGAAACTATTGTCTGATGGATTAGTTGTCAAGTGAATCATTATGAGCGGCTACCAAAGGCCCAAACGGTCACTTAAATCTGTACTCGCAGCAATTGGTTATGTATAGCAGGTATTGCAACAGAAGGAGCCAGCACTATTAAATCATAAGAGTGTACTATTCTTGGCCGATAATGTGAGGCCGCATTTAGCGCATGTGGATGGAATTACCATTCTCTGAATTGTTTGCAAGACTTTGTGCCATCCTGCTTACTAACATGACCTTGCATCATCAGATTACTAACTCTTACATTCTCTGGACTATCATCTTCGAGTAAAATTCTTCACTAACGAAGCAGACTTTTAACAAGCACTCAAGAACTTCTCTGCGTCTGAAACACCTGATTTTTACCACAAAGGGACTGCAAAATTAAAACCACGTTGGCAAAAGGTGCTGGAGGCCGATGGTGATTACTTCGAGGACTGACAATAGGCTACGATTTCTGTAGTTGATGTTCTTTTTGGTCATTAAAAATGGAAAGAACTTTCTTGTTTGACTTGTATTTCAGAACTCTGGATTTCTCATATGAGAAATTATTATGGTATGAAATAATATATTCAATTTACAAATGCGAATTGTTCTTGTTGTCTTGTGCCTGCCAGACTGGCAATATGGGATGCGCTGCTCCACTTTTCCAACTGAACCATATTTTAGTGTCTAGTCCGACTTCCTCAGTACACACATGCCATAGGAACCCGTTTATAGGGTAAGCAACCATTCAAAATCCATTCATACAAAGAAAGGACAAAGACAGGATAGACAGAGAGAGAAATTACATCCATGCCCGAACTGGGATTCAAACCCAGGACCTCCCTATCCGCAGTCAGGCACTCTTACCACTAGACAGGGTAGGTGGCCGAATGCGAATTAATTTCCAAAATTTGAAAGTTTTTAAAAATAATGTTTCATTTCATGCATGTATATTTTGAGCTATCAGAGAGTTTAGCATATGCAGTCTTATCAGTAAGACAGTTAATTAAGTACCATGTCGCGCTTTATTATATAATATACACTTTGAAAAATAAATTATTTATGAAAACAAAATAATATCAATTTCTTTTCTACTCTCATGTGGCATGCATTTAAATATTTTGTAATTTGTAATGTATGTCAATTAATCAAATTACTTTATCGCCATGATGCATTAATTTATTTTAAAAAATCAAGAGCTTATGTATATTAAAATGTATTTTAAAAATGATCTTTTGATTACTTTTATAGTAATATACCTCAATTAATCTTGAAAATTAATTAAAACGTTTTCGTTGCCTTCTTTTTCAGTTGTAATAGAGAATGTCAATAGAATCTGTTAACTAATTAAGAAGTATCTAGAACTTGTTCATGTATAGTTAAAGTATTTAAGCGTAAAAATAAAAACTTCGAACAGACTACTTTTTTCCAGAAATTTACTTAAGCTTTTATACAGTTTTATGAAGCAAAAGAAAACACTCCAAAAAATATTTTCATGTATCAGCAAAAAAACAAACTATGTTGAATGTTGATTGACTAAATGTAAAGAAACTATAAGCTGTAAAAATATTAGCGGGTTAATAAAAAAAGTTTTAGATATATTTCTTCATTAAAAATGTTACATTGAGTATTTTTCTATTACAAACAATGATTATTTAATAATCTGTTACAAATAAAAATTTAATTTGTGAATGATTTTAAGATTTTTCAAAAGGATATTTAATTTTATCATTAATTAATTTTTTACTTAAATTAAAACAACTATATTTTTCGAAGCATAAAAATAGGAAAATGCTAATGGAAAGGAATAGTTAAATAATTTTAAAGCTAATAAGAGAATATAAAATAAAATATGAATATTTATTTCTTCTCGCTCTCTCTCTCTCTCTCTCTCTCTCATAACAACTAAGTTTCAATGACATTCCTCCACAATATTAAGAGATAACAGGGATTCAAAAATAATTTTTTTAAGTGTTTGACAGAGATGTTATAAGTTTTATATTATATAACTAAGTAATTATATTACTTGGAACACTAAAATTTCTAACGTAATAAATAATGCTTGAAATGTGAAAAATTTTTCATATTTTAAATCGACATTGATAATTTATTATAGAAATCACAGCAGACGTAAAAAATCCTTTGAGGGAATCATTTTTTACAACAATTATATGATTTAATTTTAATTTTCTTCGATCTGCTTACTTTTGAGTTTCATATTTTATATTTCTATTTGTTTTTTATTACCATTTTTACAATTATTGAATTTTCGAGAACCTTTATGGAGGTATGTACTTTAAATTTACATTATTTAATTGATGAGATTTTTAATTTTTTACGAAATGAAATGGAATGTGAAATTACAACTTGGTTAAATCATTAATGTGGTTAATTTCCGAATGGAATAGAAATGATTTCACTACATTAAGACCCATTTTAAGTAATTATCGAATAAGCACTCGAATTATCAAATAAGCTATTTGAATTATCAAATACTGCTTTTTATCGAATCAGTACTCGAGTACAAAAAGTAACTTTCGAAAAGCAAAACAAAATTATTTCATTTTGAGGTGCAGAAAGACTAAATTATCTTGGTGACTTTATATAACTATGACTATTCATTTCACTTTAAATCATACAGCTTCCAAGAAGCCCACTTTTTTGCATATCACTTGCTTCAATAAATTTTTATTTGAGAAAGCAATGTAGGACTTTTTGAAAAATTTTTATTTCTAGTTTTCTCTTTATATCAGATTATAGGATTACAGATTTATCAAGAACATCATTTTTAAACATTCAAAACTTCATAATACATGAATCAATGTGCCTTCACTTAAGATATAATGAATGCGACAAATGTATTTTGTAATCAATGTTTAAAATTTCTAGCATGCCAAAAAAAGCTCCTCTTAAATCATTATAGCATATTTCCACAATATATCAATAATATTTGACTTCGTCAACAAAGAAATATTATTGATTTCAGTACATTATTCTCTGAGGTACTTAAAAAGTTTTATTACATTTTAATCACAGAATTATAAAACCGCAAATATTCTGTAAGGGCCTTCGCTTAGGTTCACATCAAGAACAGTTTTAAATGAGCACTAACTTGAAATTAAGTAGCGAAATATTTTATCTCTCCTGGGCATATATTGAGAAACTTCGTTGCATGAAATTTAACTCTTCCATCACTGTCTTGAAGCAAGTAATCTTTAGCATTTAAAATAGACTTTACGTTTACGTTTTGTAAACATACAGCATCTCATATTATTTTTCTGCATTTACACTGTTGTAGTTTAAGCCTTAGCTAAGCATAATTACATAACCATATAAAATTAAAGATATGAAGTACTCCACTGTGGTCAATACCAATGCTGTGTAAACTTCTTAGAATCATGTTAAAAAATAAAAGAAAATATTTATCAAGAAACTAAAATTTATTTTAAAATTTTAAAAATAATGAAATATTTCAGTATAAATAACAAAAAGAACAAATAATTGAAAGAGTAATAATTAAAAGAGCAACTTCGTTTACAAACTTTCTTTTTATAGAATTTGAACAAAGTTTAATTTCTGAAAAATGATCTTAAGTCTTCCCCTGTCTATCTCTAACAATTTTTTTTCTATTCTATACATAATCTATACATAATCACATAATCACAAACTATACACAATCATAAACTTTCTCGCACACACACAGCATAAATTTTCTTAGCGAAAATATAAAATTTAATAAACTATTTTTGATAACCATTTGCAAAGCGCTTTTTCTAAAATACTAAGAAACAAATAAATAAAGTGATGTTTAGATTTTAGTTAAATAAATTCTAAAGGAAGGTCTGGCTTCTTTGTTTTAATTTTTGCATTAAAAGAAATAATAAAAGCATCGAACTATATTTTAATAAAATGAATGGTTTAAAATTAAATGCAAGTCAAAAATACAATTTTTCTGGCCAGTTTCATAATTTGTAAGTTTGTATTACTTTACTTAGGAAGTTAGAATAAATTTCAAAAAATAAAGAGAAGTCTGCTATCTAACTGCTTCCAAACAAATAAAACATTTTAGTTTAAGACCTTTAAAACTGACTAAGATATCATTAATAAATTGACTTTCTGACTGTTCCCAATTTATTGAAGTTGATCTGACAAATTTCAGATCTTTAAAGAGGATAAGCCACACAAACAATAAATTGATATTTTACTGCCTCATGAAGTGCAAATTGGGAATATGACAAAAGAGCTCTACGTAAAAAGACATTCATTGACTCACAATGCATAGTTTAACATTTCCTAACTGCATAAAATGCTTCACATGAAAAAATTATACAATGCTTTCTTTAAGCTGGTTAACGCACTTTAAAACATTCTGTATTAAGTCACCTTAGTTTCAGGCAATACAGCAAATAAGAATATTCAGACTGCGTGAACCGAAAAAATATTGAAGTTAAATTTGAGACTAAATAATAACTACCAGCCTCACATTAGTATCCTTCAAAGTTTTAACATTCAGAGTAGGTTTACAAAAAGCTTTTTGATGATAAAATATAGAAAACTACCATTGAATTTTGGAAATAGATTTGATTAAAGTCTAAGAATTCTAGATTTTTTATAATTCAAAAAATACCACAGAAAGTAAAATTAAATATAACTATTGAAGGCACCTTGAAATTTAAATGCTATTCCAGATATTTATCAAAAATTTGAGTTTTTATTTTACTAAAAAAATCAAACAAAATTTCCCTTTTACAACAAAAATTGCCACGAGGCTTACAAACATAAATGCATTAAACCACAAAAACATTTACAAGGCAGTAGCAAAAGAATTAAAAGCTTAAAAAACAAATACATTTCTGTAAAACACCAATCCTTTCAATAATCTTTTAAAAATTAGAAAAATCCTCCATGCAACAAATAGAATAAAATTGGTTCTAAAAACTACTCTGGTACTTGCATGCCACTTACAACACCGCATAATGTGTTTGATATCTTTCATTGCGTCGCCACAAGTCCAAAGTTCTCTGGACATATTACAACAAATAAATAAGTACTGAAATTTCCGTGGCCAATCATTACTTAAGTCAGCTTAAAATCGGGTAAGGCATACTTATATTTCAGACCATGCCAATTTTTGGGAAAATTATCTTCATCCAATAGAGCTTCGAAGTTGCAAAGCATTCTGTATTCCAAACAACCATAATTTTTACTAGAGCCACAAATTTCCAGTAAGATTTGGGATAAGAAAGCACAAGATCAGTATTACAAAAGCTTGATTGTTTAACCAAATGGTCTTCTTTTCAATTAGCAAGGATGTCCTCGAACAAACGGAAAATGAAAATTCACAAAAAATTCAAGCGCAAATAAAATATAATGAATGACGACCAATAATTTTTCCATTATAAAAATGCCTGGCAAGACAAGTACAGAGAATCTGTATAAATAAGGTGCTTTTCTCATAATAAATAAGGTGCTTTTTCTCAAGAACCTTATCCTTCAAAAAATTATTTTGTTTCCATTTAATTGTAAGGAATTTAAGCCTAGAAAACGGAAGACTCATCAGTGATTCTGTGCTGGACTGTCACACAATCCTTTTTATTTTCATAAATAATGAAACAATTTTAACCTTTACATTCATCTTACTATCAACCGTAAAACAAATAGTGCTATAATTCTAAAAAATATCCTTACTATATATTCATAAGGCTTCAGTAACATAGTTGTACATTTTACTATATCAAATTCATTCTAACTTCAGTATCATATTTGTATACTTTTCTATAGCAAATTCATTTTTAATGCCTTAGGTATTATATACGCACGCGTCCAAGCAAAATTATACTTCCTTTACTCATTTCAAATTATTAAATATTAAGATGAAAAATTCAAGGTATAAGACTGATCACATCCAAACAAAATTGCTGAAAAGGAACCAAATTATTCAGGAATTTTTATTGCTTGTTTCTAATGGTAATGAGTTCAAGATGCTTTGAAAACTAGAAAAAAGTAGAAGAATGATTTTAATTACAGAAATTAATGAGGAATATTTTAATTTTAAAGATAGGGATGTTTGAAAAGAAATTCGAGCTTGCTTGTAAAAAAGTATTTGATCATTAATCCCTATCATAAAAAATATTTTGTGCAGAAACTAATTACTTGCTTCTTTTAACTACTGAATTCTTTGCTTTTTTTCTTATGTAATACTATAGCCTCACATTTCTGAATTCTGCTTTAGTGATAGATGTGATTTACGCTATGGTGTTTTATTCCTTAATATAATATAAGCAAAGTTCTTCAAAAATCTGTTTCATATTTTAACTTTTTTTGTTCTCAATAAACAAAGATAAACATTTATATTAAAGTATAATTGCTCATTTAAAATTAAAATACTCATTTGTTCTAAACAAAGATACTCATTAGTAAAAACTTCATTTGTATTAAATTTATGCAAACCACAACTCAATTCAGATCAAAATATTAACCCTTATAACTAAGGTATAAAACAAAAATTTCATGTTTGCATTTATTTATTTTAGTATATACTGAAAGACCACGAGCAATGGACTTTCAACATCAACATAGGAGATTAGATTCAAATTTCTGCTTAATTGCATTATGCTTATCTTTATTATTTAGTCATGTTTTACGGATGTAAATGATTTGTTTATTTTAAAATCCTAAATTTCAAATCTAAAGATTATCAATACAAATTTATTAAATGTTCTCTTTCAAACCAAATATTTTTATTTAAGTTTAATGCGTTTGAAATAAAAAGGTTTATTTTATTAATCAATGACAAACATTTATTTTCATAGTAACAAATAGGTAAATATAATTTATATAAAATAAAAGAATTGTTTAAAATTATAGTTTTATTTGCTTTAGCCCTTTATTTGGATTCAATAGTAAAATTTAATAATTATTTTCACGCCATAATTTAGTTTTATAAGAAAGTTTAAAACCTTTTCCTTTTACTGAAAATTATGATTGCTATCCATTTTCATAGTTAATGAAGAGACATAATTGAGAAAATAAATAAAAAATATAATATAATAAATAATAGTCTAATATAATAACGTTTTAGAAAATTTACTTTAGAGTTTGATATGCTATTTTAACCAAAAAAAAAACAATTTACAGTCATCAATATATTCATATCAATAAATGTGATTAAAGATCAAATAAAATTTTGCAAATTAATAATTTATAAATTACATGATATCACATTTGGTTATAAGAACAATAATTGCCAAATATTAATATATTATGTTAGTTTTAAAACTTTTATAAATTAAGCAACATTAAAAACTTAAGATATGTTAATAAACATTGATGTATTCTGAAATTGGCTTAAAAATTTTAATAGCGCTTTGATAAATTAACAAAAGTAAATTTAATCACACTTATATCAATATATACCCTATTGATAATCACCAAAATACTGATTATTTTAAGGAAATTACACTAATAATTACATTGCTAATTAAAATTAATAAAACACCATTATTCAAAATGAAGCAACAAAACAAAAGGAATTCATATAAAGTTAAATGCTTCTAATGCAAAAAGCAAGAAAAAATATATTAGTAGTGAAATAATGGTTTCGTAAAATATTATTTTGAAAACTACTTTAATTTCAATTTAATATTCCAGATTTTACTTCCAGAAAATGCGTTTCAAAATGTCATGATAACATTTATTTTCCAAAATTGACAAATTACCAAAGAACCTAAATCTTAAACTAAAAACAATGTAACAGACGTGTCATTTCATGTTTAGTGAATTTAACAAATAAAAAATATTTGATAACACCAACACAATTTTTTCAGTTTTCTATTGCAATATATGATAGATATGTCCATTTACACGATATTGAGTAAAAAACTGGATATATTTATTTTGAAAACTGTATAGAAATCTTTCAGCCAAACTGCATTGAGTGGTCATTTTCAAAGGAAAGCGTTCCCTTGACCTTAACACGTTTTATGGATTGGAAAATCATTTCTGCAGAACATCAAGACTGGATGTGGTGTTGTAGTAGTTAAGTGTTCCTTGGAGACTGGTGATTCAGGATGTGGTGGGGAGATAAAAGGTATCAATAGTTACGCAACGTTTGATCAAGTAAGATATGTGTTGCAATCATTATCAGTAAAAATATAGAACTTACTATTTATAATGAGAGTTTAACAGCTCAAAGCTATGTGTATGAAACACTAAGCCTTTACTGATTTCTTCCACTTTTATTATGAACCTTCTTAGTGAATGATAATGACAGAGCTCGTATTTCGTACATATCACCTTGAAAATGTGTCTTAAGCTGAAGAAATAATATGATAGAGTGATCACAGTATGCTTTTATTATTCATGAATGTTTGAAACAATGCCTTGCTGAAAGATCAAGGCGTTACTACCCGTCAATTACACTGGTTATCATAAATTTAGGAAAAACGACAATAACGCAAAAAGTTATGCATGGAGTTTTATGAAACTTACTATACAACACATAACATTCTTCGAAATATTCCCTTATTTTAAAATTAACTTATTTGAGTTATCTTTTTTTACGATAATTTTGTGACTAATAAAATACTCCAAAGTTTAAAATTTTATATATTTAAATTCTTCTGTAAGTACTGCGGGAAGTAGCACACAATATAATCTATGGAGTTAAAAAATAACACTATGCATGCCGATTTTTAATGGTGATTGATATTAAGGATATGTTAATAGAGAGTGTCCCATAAATATAGGGAAAAACTTTAAGGGAATGTAGGAGACATCACTAGAATTCGGATTTGCATAGCAGCCCTTGGTCCGAAAGGCCTTCATTCGGTTCTAAGTGGCTTTGTTCTCAGTAGCATAAAGAAGCAAACCTGCAATTTTTCAGTAATATGAGCTGCGATCGCCAGCACAGGAGTAAGGAACGTTTTACGAACACGGAGCTAGAAGATATGCATCTGATTTGATTTATGGAGGGCCACAGTGGCCTGGTTGGTTAAAGCATCGTTCTCGTTTTTGGAAGGTAATGAGTTCGAATCCCGGCCGATTGAAGATTCGTCGTATTCACTAACCACGGCTGGGGCACGTTAAAAGTGAGCGTGGTCACTATGTCCTTAAAATGAAATGATACATCTGGGGGTGGCAGGCCAATTGTTTGGGAACAACAATTAAAAATTGTTGTTGCCAAAATATAGGGTTCTTCAGCTTGGTCCCTGCTTCAAAATTACAAAGACTCTACCCTGATGCTCCTATCTAACTGGTAGAGCCCATCTCAGGGCTAGGTACAGGGAAGCATGCTGGTGCTACTACCTGATTTATAGATTGGCCCAAGGAAATGCATGAGCGGCTGAAAGGTTGTATCGGGAAAAGTACCCACAAAGAAAAGCACCGGACCACCGGATGCTTAATAATTTACATCACAATTTGTGAGAATATTTGTCGTTATGAGGAAATAGACATATTGAGGGCAGGCCATGAGTGACCTTAACATCCAGGGTGGAAGAAAATGTGTTTGATACCGTAAGAAGGAATCCAAGTGCCATCATACGAGCCGTCGCTACTACGTTGGAGGATCTAGGATTAGTGTTCATTGTGTTTTGCAACATGAAGGCTTACATCCTTACCATCTTCGAATCGTGCAGTTACAGTTCCCCGCAGATTATTCTCCTCGTGAACGTTTTGCACGGTGGTATTTCGATCATTGTTGCCAAGATCCGTACTTGCTATCCTACGTTTTAATGATGGAAGAAGCATATTTCACACGAGATGGGATGTACAACTTCTACAATGAACATGTATGGGCTGGCGAAAATCTACATGGCATGAGACCACATGCTTCCCAACATCATTTTTCTGTGAATGTTTGTGCTGGTGTGGTTTTTGACGTCTTAGTCAGACCTTATTGGTTGCCATCATATATCTGCGCGATATCTTTTCGCAAGAAGCTCTGTTAGCATTATTTGACCCTGTACCACAACATATTAGGCACCATATGTGGTTTCAACATAATAGAATACCTCTCCGTTATGGCAGATGTGTTCGTGAACAATTGAAACTGGTTTTTGGTCACCGATGGATTGGTCGTGGTGGACCGGTTCTCTGGCCACCATGCTCTTCTGATTTAAACCGTTACGATTTCTTCCTTTCGAGTACACTAAGAGGTGCAGTGTATGCAACACCTGGGGATTCAGAAATATATCTGGTTGTAGTAATCACCTATGCTTCTGCGGGTTTCCAAGTAAATTCAGGTATATTTGAGCGAGTTTGCCTATCTATGGTCTGATGGTATAATGCTAACAATGGTGGAAACTTTGAAAAACTTTTGAAACACTTTCAAATATGAACTTCAACGCATGTAATATCTTTGACTAATAAATATATCAGATGATCTTAATCTTGTGTCCCTTCATTTCTTGTATCTGTCATAGGACTTTCCCTTGGCGTTTCGGACCACAGGTTGCTATGCAAATCTCTCTGAATCGTTGTGATTTCTCCTGTCTCCCTTAAAGTTTGTCCAAATATTTATGGGACACTCTGTATTAACATACCTTTAATATCAATCACACAATAAAAATTGATATGCATAGTATTGTTTTTTAACTCCATAGATTATATTGTGTATTACTTCCCACAGTATTTACAAAGGAACTTAAACTTAGAGAATTTAAGACTTTAGAGTAATTTATTAGTCAAAAAATTATTATAAATAAAAGATATCTCAAAGAACTTAATTTTAAAATAAGGGAATATTTCAAAGAAAGTCATAATAACAGAAAATTATAAGAACATAATTCAAATAAAGTCTGTATAATCTTGAAATAGCAACGCATATTTTTTTATACTTCATATTTTTTAAGAGAAACAATACGTTATAAAAAATGACAATAAATTTATTTTAGTATTGTAGCTTTTTTGAAAAAAACTCCATATAGTATATTTAACTCACAGAAACAGTACAAAAAACAATGAAGGAGTATTTTCCTTTCTGAGATTACCAAGTATTTTAATTACATTTCTTTATTTGACTTAAGAATATAAGATAAATTTTTAAATAAATCCTTTCCATTGACAGTATTTTATATAATTGGTTTTAAGTTGATTGAGAATTGCAAAGTTAATATTATGGTAAGATTTAAAATAAATCACACTGTAACTAAAGTTACGACAGTAGTTATCATGTTTTAAGAAATTTATATATATATATATATATATATATATATATATATATATATATATATATATATATATATATATATATATATATATATATATATATACTTACTCATAATTAATTTTAAAAGACCTGAAATATATTTGTACTTCACGCAAAATAAGCCTGCCTGTTTAAAGGCGCTATATAATCTGTTTACTACTTTTGAAACATTCAGTAATTTCTTAACGCTATAATTCTCAAGCATTTCTCAATTAACACTAATTTTGTGTTAATAATTCTGTGTTAAAGTAGTTTGATCTCATTAATCTTCTAAATATTTAATTTTAGAATACATCAAAAGTGATCTCTTTTTTAAAAGGAAATTATTCTCTGTGCCTCTCATACTTTACTCGTTTTATAAAGAATTAGGAGTTATACAATTGAAAGAGATGCAATTTTATTATACTTAATGCATTTTTAAACATCATTTCAAATTATGATTAATTCATATTTAAAACTCTAATAAACTTTTATATATAGAATTCAAAAATTGAAAATGATAGAAATAAAATTTCCTAAAACTTCAAAAGGCTTAGCATTCATCATTTATTCAAAACTATTGAATTTCAGTCTCTACATTTTGTTAATATTCAGCAAATAGAAGGCCAATTATTCCATCATCTTTTTCCTCATCAGTATATATGCACTAACATACTTCTTAGCTCAGAGAAAAACTCTACATATTAAGTGGAAACTGTTTTGAAGGGTTCTTCAAAACTTAAAAGTAAAGATTAGTAGGAAATCCACTCAATACTTGACCTGGTACTCAAAGAGGTGCTATTTAAATTGTATGACATTGCTATCACACATTGCCTATTCAATATGTCTCGGTTAAACTTAGTGAACTCGTCAAATCTTCAATTAAATCAACATATGAGATCACTACTTTCCGATAATGAGAAAAATGCCTTAACCAACCAACCCACACCAGCCTAAACTACCATTAATGTAATTAACATCAAAATTATTTTCATATGTATCATTATAAGAGAAGAAAGAGGCAAGAACTTTACTGCAAAAATGTGGAATTGTTGAAATGGAAAGCTTATCATTTAAGCAGTGTAGCGTGTAGCATATAGCTGGTTTAATAGGAACAAAGAAATAAGCTCCTTAAATAGCTCAAAATAATTTATTACAATTTAAGGTACAATTGGAGCACAACACAGATACTACAAATAATGCTAATACTATACATCTAAAACATTTAAATTTGAAGGAAATAGGGTAAACATGCGAGTCATATGGACATATGTCTCATTCCTCCGGTTGTTGGAGAGGGACTGGCCTCCCCGTTGACGATGCCATGGGTGGCGCTGCAGACAGAGGGCACTACAGCAGTTATTATTAAATGAATATGAAGCAGTTTTATTCGTATTAATTTAATTTAGATTTTCTATATTAACAGGAAATAATCCAGAAAGAACATAAAAGTCATAATAATTTTAAGCTTTGTACTCTCTTACATTTCGAAAAAGAAGCCTTTCGGTTTTCTTGATTTACATACATTTGACTTGTAGATCAAGTTTTTCTCAAATCCTAATAGCACAGCAGATCCTTGTCTGTAAATGCTGTTTCATGACAATATAATTAAGAACATAAGTGTTTTATGCAGATTTTGTACTGTGCGAAAAAATTTAACGCACATATTTGAAATGTACAATGTATGCTATTTTCAATAACGATTCTTGTGTAAGAAACTTTCGTGTAGTTAATGAAGTATTCCTTATTAAGCATATTTAACAAGCAACACAAAGAGCTCTAACTTTTCTTTGAATATAATGACTACACATTTTTTCAAATGTCTGTTCAATTGACTTGACGTCAGCACATTAATATTGCTTTAAGCTGGTATATAAATATTATTCCATAAATAGAAGACTTAGGATAATAAATTTAGCATAACATTCAGGATAGAAAAACAATTAATATTTAGGATAGAAAAACCTGTGAAACTAAGTAAGCTTTACTTTTCAATGAAAATCGTATACATAAGTTTCAAATGATCATTACAGATACATTTGAACCATATATATTCTTAGAATCAAAATGAAACAAAGAAAAATTTTAAATAATGTTTTTTACTCATGTCATTAAATTTTTTAATTATTTTATTTAAAAACCTCTAAATGGTAAACCATCAATGTCAACTTTACATGAAAAATAAAGCAATATATATATATATATATATATATATATATATATATATATATATATATATATATATATATCGTATAAGTAATCTCTCTAAATAGTTTTCAAGAAATCATTTTTCAAATTTTTAGTAATTATTATGAAACAAAAAACGTCGGAAAGGAAATTAAAACTAGCTTTTGGCAAAGAGAAAATGTATCTTTCATTAAATACTGCTTCAAGCAAATTTTTGTTACAATTTCTCGTTAAAAAAACTTTCATTGCCTTTTACCATTCTTTATAATAAAAGTATTTTCCTTATTATATTTATTACAAGCAAAAAAACCACATTTTTTATAAATTTATTCTTGGAATTATTAAGATTGATTATTGGTTGCTTTTACTGGTTAAAATATAAAAAACAGGGAATGTATGCATAATAAATATAAAAGTTTAATGATCGCACTTGTGTTTAATATTTAAAATATTATTAGAGCTTTAAAATATTATTCCAGTATCTTAGTCAAATAATATCAATGAATGAACATTTCTTTTCTGTTTCTCTTTAAAGTATCATTTCTGTTTGCGAAAATCATACACATACTCTGCAAAGTAAATTCCTTTCACTGGTTTCTTTTAACATAATTTTAACAATTTCGTTTAGGTGAACATTTAACCCGGAGATATAGCCTGGTTATATGTATATCTAAAGTGTGTTCCGTTCTCGTTTTCCAACCACGTGTGAGAGGTCGTTTCTCCTTCAAAAAAAGCAATACTCTTTTGGAAAAAATATGCTCTGGGGTGAAGTTTCTCTTAGAGCGCAAATCCTTTCTACTTTAAATCATTTACAGATAGATATTCTCAGAATATCTCCTTAATCTTATCAAAACCTCCAACGAATAATTTCTCAAAAATATCCTTTTACTTAAAAACTGCAATATATATTTGTTAATTTCGTGTTCACTTTTTCACAGATTCATACGTTTTTGAAATTCAAAGTAAATTTGAAATTTATTGAAATAGCTGAGAATTTTTAGAATTTTAATATTTTGATTTTTTTAACTTCCTTTTAAATTTTTTCCTTTATTTTTTTATTAACTTCCTTCCAAGAAAATTTTCACAAAATTCAAAATTATATATCATTTATTATTACAGAATAAGTCGTAGTGCCCTGCAATTTTTTTATCTTTAGAATGTATCAAAATAATTTAATGTAATTATCTTATAACGTTAGTTATAGATTCTTTTTAAAAAAATCAATAATAAAAAATACATATTTTATAAAACAATAACAGATATTTCATTGTTGTATTATGACTAAATATTTTAATAAATATTTAGTCATGATACTTTTTGTATCATGACTAATGTATGCTTATTGTTTTGTAAGCTTATGCTTATGTATAACAATAAGCATACATTTCAATGAGCTTATGATTATTGAAATGTATGCTTATTGTTTTGTAAAGTATACACTAATACATATTTAGACTGATTTCTTATAAATTTTTCTTTTCTGTATCATCCATCCAGACCGTGAGATTCCACTTATTTCCAAATTGTTTGTATTCACAGCTAATAAGAAATAACTCTTTTATAAGCTTAAACGAAAATTGGAACAATTTTTCATACTTCTCATCAAAATAAGTATCTTTATTTGTACAAATATTCTATTAGTTAGCCAGTTATTTATTTTGAAAAAATATTCCTTCTTTTTCATAATCAATCGATACTTTGAGATTTAAATATGAATAGAAAACTATAATAATATATATCTATGTTTATATATCTACGAATACCAAATATGCTTGGTAACAAAACACTGTGAATTTCACGTTAGGCTGACCATATATACATGTATACAAAGAGAGAGAATACAAAAATCATTTTTACTGAATCCTTCAAAGTAGGATTATTAAGTATTTCAATACATTAATATAATGGGCTGTTTTCGTTTCTGCATAAAATGTTTTCTTCAAGTTCATTATTACGTCACTGAGCTATGAATACAGAAAAATTTGAAAACACAGAAAGAGATTTTCTACGACTGAAGTAAGTTAAATTAATTTTCCTTTACAAAATATTATTGTAGAATAATACTAAACTCAAAGCTCATACAGCCCATTAATTGAAAGTGTTATTTTTAAGTGTGAATATTGCTTAAATGCATTCTCTTAAAATAAACTGTGTGGAATTGCACACAAACCGAATGAATTTGAGCTCTTTTACCTCTAAAAGTTCAATCAAACTTGATGGAACAATAATAATTAAAAATGTCAGACTGAATCAAATCTGATGAAATCTTTTTCTCTAACTTATATAACAAAAAGGTTCTATTTAAGATTTGCAACGCGTTAGTTAAAACTAACATACATCGAGTGATGAAAATAGTCAATTTTTAAAAATGTCTATTATTTAGTTTTTAACCTAATTTCTTCATTAATTAAACAGCAGAGTTATGAGTTATAGATAATTATTTTCTGTAAAGAAATATTTATCATCACTTATTTTTTACTGAAAACAATAACATTTCTGTATTTCGTAGAGTCATTCTTGCTTATCTATTGATAAAAATGCTGTAAATAATGTTATTAAAAATGATCTAAAATTATTAAAAATTCTGTTTCCATTCTCATTTCAAGATATTTGAATTTATGTTATTATTCAACTTCTGCTTCACTGCTTTGAGTGGACATTAGTCTGAAAGGCAAATTAACATGTAAAAGTCTTCTCAACTCAATGGTTTCTTGCAAATTCGGAAATCAAACTTGTTACTTTCTAAACACGAGAATGAAATCCTTCTGCATTGGGCTATTCTGAAGTGGTAGGATGGAAAAAAATAATCTTGCTGAAATAATTAGGCCAAGTTTAGCCTTCATTAGGCCAAAGATAATTTCATCATTTTTATTTCATACTAAAATTAAGAGTTTGTATACAAATTCTTCTCTATTTAATATTTATATTTATTTAGTCTACTAAAAATGAATAAAAATGGATTATTATAGAAAAAACTTCAATTTGATATCAATAGCCCTTTTCTATTTAAATACCTTTGATTAAATTTCTAAAAACTGCTCAACCTAAAGAAATTGGTTCGCATTATAAGAGTTAAAATACTTTCAATAGTTTTAATTTTTAGTAAATTTTTTAAAGCAACTATTATTTTATAAAAGCGTTTTGAGGAATTAGTCGTATATTTGAGAGACGAATTTTTATTACTATTTAATGGACTGGAAATTAAATCATTGTTTTTAAAAAGTTAATGTGAGCTTCCTTTTAAATTTGTACTGGTACTATATCCCGGTTTCATAAAGCATTTCTCTCAGAATTGGAATTACATCGACAGAAAATTATTTTCAGTTGCGGACTCAAAAGAGCCCGAAGAGAAACAAGTGTTTTAACTGGCGGATTCAATATCTACCACAAATCAATAAATTTGGGAATAAAAATTATTGTGTTAGCAACCGTTCTTACAACGCTAAAATTTATTCAATGTCAGACTACGAAGACTTAGGAAATTGGATTTGAGATTCTGCCATCGGATAACAACAAGGATTACTGTTTCCGATCAAGCATTCATGAAAGAGGTTTTATTTTAAGCAAAATAACAAGACAAGAAGCTTTAGTTTTGGAAGAACCAAACGAATCAAATAGATTATAAGTGAAAGAAACTTAATATAGAACATCCGCACGAATTTAATAAGAATGACTTGCAAACATTTTTTTATAAAAATACTTTGTGGTGAAAGTAGAGATTAGACTTTAAAATTTAGATTAATTGATATAGGGTTTAAAATATTTTAAGATAAAATTTGCAGTAGAATTATATACCTTTAGCTTGAAAATAAAAAACGTCACTTTTTCTTAACTAATAGTAACTTAAGTTATAGTAACACAAATATGAGAACATTATATTACATCATAAATGGCATTTTCTCTGCAAATTATAATAAAATGTAATATTTAAAAAAAGAACACATTTATAGGTACCAACTAAATAGAATATATAAAAATACAACAAACTATAAAACTATAAATATATATATATATATATATATATATATGGTATAAGATTAATTTTTAAGGTGTATTTTGCTAAAATGTTTATTTATTATTTTGTATAGTCCGTTTGTACTCTTTAGAAACTGAGATCTCCTGTAAAAAGCTCTTTGTCTTCAGTACAAGTGTTAATAAACCGCCTCATCAACACAATTTATCATATCTCAATAAAAACCTGAAAAATTATCTTTCCAGGAGTAAGACGTTAAGGCTTACTTTTGGAAAGTATAAATATTTATAATTTTTGAATGAGAAAAATTCCCTTCCCTATCCTTCCAAATCAATACAAACACCGTTATCGAAATTCCTATTTATATATAAATGACGTCTTAGGAAAAAAACATTCTTCGAAATTTCCATTCAAAGCACCATCTTAAATCATTGTAAAGATTTATCCCAAATAATTGTACAGATTTTTTAAAAACTTGAGGCTTATTCTGAAAATTTAAAACTTTCATATGACTGCGAAATTTTCAGCTTTGTGATTATTTAAAATCTTGTAGTAAACTTGGAAATAAACTTTAAATAACTCTTAACAATCACTGAGAAGCCCCTCATAATTTTTGTACTGATGTGTTTCATAATCAAAAGTATCTTGTTTTTAGTTATTTGGAAAGGATATTTAAGAATTAATTGAGCTTTTTAATTTTTTATCATGTGTTATAAGGAGAAATATTTAGGTATTTTCACTTTACAACAAGAACATGTTTAATTTGCCGAATAATCATTTCATTAACAATGCCTTTCTTCTTCACCAGAAAAAAAAAGATTTTGTTATATACATTATTAAAAATATTTATTTAATATAATCCTTCAATTGGTGTTAATGATATTTGCAATTAACTTTTATACACATTTAACTTTGCCTTCAAGCAATGCAGCTGTTGTACTGTAAATAAATTTCTCAAAACGAAGCTGATATAGAAATCCTATTTCTGTTATTCTCTTCTTTGAAAACTTTTTCTCATTTGATCATATTACCTTAGGTTAGTTGAGGAATTCCTAATTAAAAGTCTTTTGTGTCTGAGATAACTGGGAATCTAACAATTCTCAAAATGTTGATGAAAGACCAGATAGTAAGCTTTTCCTTTAGAATGGTAAGAGAATTCAACTTCATCCCATTTTATCAAACTTTCCAATTATATTCAGCTTTTTTTCATCCCCTTTCATTTAGCAATATTTATTTCCAATGGTTCATATTTTAAGGAAGTAACTGATTAAGAAATCAGAAAGCTTTTATGGATGATTTAGAAAGAAAATAGATGTAGATTATTGTGATGGTCTGAATAATTAATAAATATTTTTTGAGGATGAAATTATTTCGATTACTGCAACTATGAAAATGAAAGAGCTTAATATATGAAACTTGTAGTGTAATATAGTACTTAAATTTACTATGGTATCATTATAAATGTAATTTAGCACACCAAATAAAGTAATTTGGAATTTAGTAGAAGAATGATGTTAACTCAACTTATACAAATAAAAGTAAATATATTCATTTTTATAAAAACATTTTATTCATGCTGATATTATATTTTCTTTTCATTTTTCCTTGGCTAGATTTATTCAATTGTATCATTAAAAGAAAAATTTATTGAATAAAAAATAGAAAACAACTACAAATCAGATATTTTTAAATACAAATTTAACTATTCATTCAAGCATTAAAAGTCTAATCAGAGTAAATTCATAAGATTATTTTTATCATTAAAAAAGTAAATCCAATGAACTAAGGAAGCAAAAATTTCGTAAATTTCTTATTTCCTTTTATTTCCGTATCTAAAATAGCCGTTTTATAAACTATTACTTTCCCTCCAAATTGAATAACATTTTGACTGAAGGTTTTTAGTTTAAATAATTAATATACACAAAATATATCATTTTTCTAAATGAAGAAAGAGGATTAAATTAAAAATAATGCAATGTAAGTCAATTTTATTTTTATATTTTTTAACAAAATTATTAAATTAACAGGAAATTTTTAAAAATTATTATGAAAAAGTAAATAAATTTAAATAATCAATTTAAATCGATAATAAATGGTAATCTATAAGAATAGTAGGGTTTAAAAAGATCTAATTTAGATATTCGAATGTATTATATATGTTATCAATATACACTACTGGCCATTAAATGTATTATATATGTTATCAATATACACTACTGGCCATTAAAATTGCTACACCACGAAAGCGGCACACCACACACGTGAAATTTGCATGACAGGTAGAACTTGCTGTGATATGCAAATGATTAGATTTTCAGCGCATTCATACAAAGCAGGCGACAGAAGCGACATCTACAATATGTATAAAACCTGAGATTTGACAGCAGTTTTCTCCTACTCAATTTCCGTTTCAACATTGTTTTCGGCCGTTTCCGTTTCAACATTGTTCAAGAAAGTTGTTGTAATGCCTCGTGCAATGAGAAAAAATGCCTATCAGCACGTGTCTGACTTTGATCGAGGAAGGATTATAGCCTACCGGGATTGTGGTTTATCGTACCGCAATATTGCTGCCCGCGTAGGTCGAGACCCCATGTCTGTTAGCAGAATATGGAATCGAAGGGTTCAGGACAATTATACGGAACATCATGCAGGATCTCAGCGACCCCCATCACTAACAGCAGAGAAGACAGACATCTTATCCGCATGGTCACAAGGGATCGTACAGCCACGTCACGAACCCTGAGACGAGAAATGGAGTAATTTGCAAGGCAACAAGTTTCTGCTCGAACAGTTCGCCGACGTTTGCAGCAGCATGGATTGTCTGCACGGCGACCATGGCTTCGGCTACCATTGACGCTGCGTCACAGACAGGAGCGCCTTCAATGGTGTGATCAGCGACGAACCTGGACGCGGGAATGGCATCACGTCATCTTTACAGATGAATCTCGGTTCTGTATTCAGGACCATGATGGCCTCATCCGTATTTGGAGGCATCGTGGAGAACGCGCATTGACAGCTTGCATTGGACATCACCATACTGACTCATCTGCTGGAGTGATGGTATGTGATGCCATTGGATACACGTCTCGATTACCTCTTGTTCGCATTACCGGCACTTTGAACAGCAACCGTTACATTTCCGTTGTGTTAAGGCCCGTGGCTCTGCCTATCATCGAGGACTCCTTAATGCTTTGTTTCAACAAGATAATGCACGACCGCATGTTGCCCGTACTGTTCTAAACTTCCTTGATACAGAACAGGTTCGACTGTTACCCTGGCCAGCACGTTCTCCGGATCTGTCACCAATTGAGAACGTGTTTTTGAGAATGGTTGCCGAGTGATTGGCACGCCATCACTCACCATCCACTACTGTCGATGAACTGTTGCATAGTGTTGAAGCTGCATGGACTGAGATCCCCGTACATGCCATACAATCTCTGTAATCCTAGGCGAATAAATGCTGTTATTGCAGCTAGAGGTGGCTGCTCTGGGTACTGATTTCTCAAGATCTAAACATCCTAACTTCCTTTAAATCTAATCACTTGTTCTATCCACTATAATGCACGTGTCCAATAAATATCGTTCTGTTATTTGCATTCCTTCTTGGTGTAGCAATTTTAATGGCCAGTAGTGTATATGCATTTAGATTTTGATCCTCTTTTATTTCACAAAAACATAAAAAAAAACAATTTATTTAAAAATATAACAATTTTGGTTTTAATAAATATAAGATTAAATTCAACACTTAATAAAATTAGCAAAACTCAATAATTGTAATTTATATCATATATAAAATTAATAAATTACAATTATATAGTATGGTAATTTTATAATTCCTAGGGTTTTTCTTTAATTTTTTTTATTTCAAAGAATAATCTTCAACGAAACACAATTGTCATATTTATACGCGTACAATAGTATCTAATGTACTTACAATGGTACAATGGTAACCTTGTTACTTCTCATAGAAAATTGTTCTGAAGATCATCCCCACAACATTTAAGCAAATGAGCTTTCGAATTGATTTTAGTGATATATTCATTCGATATTTTATTTTATATAATCAATTTTACATTTAAATTAAAGAATTAATATTTAAATATTTTCATGTTATCTAGAAAGAGAAATTTCTATAATAATGTATTTTGAAACTAATATATTACAGATGCATTTTAAAATAAATTTAGAAGCATTGTATCTAAACTCTAAACAAAAGAAAGATTATAATAGTGAAATGATCTAGAATTGGCCTATTACAACTATACTGAAACATTTTTATACAACATAATTAATTCAAAAGAGACTAACAGTTTAAATAGGAATTTATACTACTTTAAATATCCATGTCCATTACAAAATGCTTTCTTGATCTGGAAATAAAACTCACGAATTGTTGATCTGAAGATCAGAATTTCGAACATCGAGCTATATGCTAAGCAATTGACTGTCATAGTTGACTATGAGTATGACTTTTAGCATATCCTATAAGACAAAAACAAGTCCTCAGTCACCAAGTGCTTACTTCTTATTAGTATTGAAGTACTTGATTCTACCTAGGAATAAACTTGTAACAATTTCAATATACATATGGAGTACTTTTAATAAGTTTTTTGTTATCATTGAAATATTTATTTGTATAGAAACTCTTTTATAGTCCTAAATATTTATGTAATAATAAAAGCATTTAATATATTTTATCAATAAAATATTGAAAAGTTTTGTGAAAATTATTGTTTACATCCACAATATATTTTTTTTTCTCTTTTAGTGAGTAAATTCAGAGAGTCATAATAAATTTTACCACTAATAAGAATAGATAAATATATTTTGTCCAAAGTCACTTTACAGCTAAAAGTTTTAATGTAAAAGCTTTTAATGACACTTCAAAGTCACAGGAATTTTATCGCAAATTTCAAATTTCATATAAGAAAGATTGAAAATATATTGAATTTGTATAGTAATCAAAAAATATATGTTATTTCAAAGAGATTATACTAAAGATAATAAATTCTACGGAAATGAACTATATCTTTAAATGAAAATATGTTTTATGCTTAATAAATTTTATTGAATACTCAAATGACTTTTATTTATAAAAAGAAATAATTTAAGGTAATTTAACTCTAAAAAAATTTGTATTTAAAATTATCTCCACATTTCTTAAATATTATACTAAGAAAGAATTAAAGGAAAATGTCAATGAATTTCAGGTAGTTCAAGATTTATGATGAACATCCAATTTTCCTAGAAAAATGAAGTAGTCTTTAGGTAGGAACTCATAAATAAAGATAAGGATTAATTATGATAAGACCTCCTCTATTTATAAGAAAAAACTGATGCTATCCTGCTTATCAGTAGAAGGTAAGAAATATTCTAACACGACTATAAAAATAATCTTTTGACCATCAAAACTGGATTATTGATTAACTTCACTCCTTT
Source organism: Latrodectus hesperus (assembly GCA_037975125.1). Lineage (NCBI taxonomy): Eukaryota > Metazoa > Arthropoda > Arachnida > Araneae > Theridiidae > Latrodectus > Latrodectus hesperus. The sequence goes on along the minus strand of CM075853.1, from coordinate 73,363,644 downwards.
TTAATCACCTAAGTATTGAAGAAGTAATTTCTTGGTCAGCACAGTTAGGCAAGAAAATTATCTAAATTTCAGTTCAATTAGTAAAATATGGATAGATACTACTACTACTACATGTAATATCAGGAACAGCTTATTTATAAATTTTTATATTTTGTTGACAGAAAAAAACGAATCATATAACAATTAATAATACTTTTGAACTTAAAAATTTTGATTTTAAGTGACAGGTTGAAATTTAATATTCATGTTTTTCTTTTTTTGAAGCAATAGTCATAAATTAAATTTAAAAATATTTGTAGAAAGTTGTTTACTCACTATTCATCAGTGATACATTATTTCAGTGAAATCTTTTTAAAATAAACAAATACTGCTTTGGTGATCACTTCGATAGAATCAATTTGATTGAAAAAACACATGAGTCATCAGGGTGAATTTCAATTGAATTATAGTATTAAAACTAGGTAGAATATTAAATAAAAAATAAACATATTCCTTGCTCTGATACAGTTGGGAAGATCATCAGTACTTGAATTTATACGTAAATATTAAAAAATGTCATTGCAAAATATAAAAAAATAGCAAATTGACAAATACATTTTACTATCTTACAAATTATAAAGGAAATGAATAATGCTATTTATAACAAATATTTTATTTTCATGAATTAAAAATTTAAATTTCATTTTATATTTTATGACATTGTTTGTTGCTTATCAAAACACGGAAAATAAAATTGTATTTATTTTTTACAATTATATATATCTTCGATGGTTATCCCGGGGTATATTAGTTGTTCAATTTAAAAGCGATATTATTCTTCATTTAAAAATCAAGAATTGATTCAGAAAATTAAATTAATCCAGCTCTAAATCATTTATAAAAGCATTCTAAAAATTCTGAGTTTATTTCAAACAATTTTAATCTCTTTACTGCATGTAAAATGTAAAAAAAATATTTTATCATAATAAGCCTAATTTGTACATTTTTTAGAAAAAAAGCTATTCGATAAAAATTAATAAAAATCTCTAATTCTCATTAAAAGAATTCCATTTATAACTCAATGCATCTTCACTAAAGATGACACTCAATACTCTTCACTCAATATAACTTTACTTCCAAAATACGATAAAGATATCAATATGTTTTAGTCCAATTTTTTATTTTATAAGACTAGAAAAGAAAAATAGATATCTTATTTACACTTCAAATTTTATAGACATTTTGGATATTTTTGGTTTTGTAGGGGTTGTCTAGCCTTGCTAGGCAACCTGAGATAAGTTACAACAACAACAATTTAAAGAATTTCATTTTCCAGAATTGCTAAGTTTATAGAGAATATTTGATTCCTTCTTTGCAAAAATTACAAGAATGATGTTACGATGTTTGTCTCTAAAATAAGAATGACTAAAATGATGTCGTCATCTCAAATAATTAAAGAATTAAATGGCTGTATATGTGTCCGTTAATTGGTTCGAAGTGAATATAATGTATAATATTTGTTGATATTAAAATTCTGTTAATGATGGTTTTAAATACCTTCATGCTGCAAGATGACATCGAAATTTTATAATTCCTCATGTTAATAGATTTTCGCTAAAATTAACAAAATAAATTTATACAAACTCCAAACTTTATATATAAAACTAAAACTAACCTATTATTCAAATAGTTCTTCATTCCTGAAAGAAATCTAATTTTTATTCACCAATATCAAGAAAGAGCAACGAATTTTGAACACTAATAACAAGACGGGGAATGAAGTCAAGTAATTTTCATTACATGGATTGTCATTCTTTGCAGTGATTCCTAGATGTTTGGTTACATCACTGCATTGTTTTGAACATTTAGAAACTATTCCCCGAAAATTATTCTGTGGAATTTAAGACAGAATCAATGATAAGCCATTTTTTACATTATAGAAGAACATTGGGCTGTTTTTTGGAGTGTTGACTAATTGCTTCTTCTTGAGATCATTCTCATAATTCGAAGACAGGAATATACAAAAGGCTATTATTAATTGGAATTACTTGTCATTAATCTCGGGAAATTCCTAAGTTTGTCAAATTTGACATAAAGTACACTACTGGCCATTAAAATTGCTACACCAAGAAGGAATGCAAATAACAGAACGATATTTATTGGACACATACATTATAGTGGAAAGAACAAGTGATTAGATTTACAGGAAATTAGGATGTATAGATCTTGAGAAATCAGTACCCAGAGCAGCCACCTCTGGCTGCAATAACAGCATTTATTCGCCTAGGCATGGAGTCAAACAGAGATTGTATGGCATGTACGGGGATCTCAGTCCATGCAGCTTCAACACTATGCCACATTAATCGACAGTAGTGAATGGTGAGTGATGGCGTGCCAATCCAATTGACCACACGTTCTCAATTGGTGACAGATCAGGAGAACGTGCTGGCCAGGGTAACAGTCGAACCTGTTCTGTATCAAGGAAGTTCAGAACAGTACGGGAAACATGCGGTCGTGCATTATCCTGTTGAAACAAAGCATTAGGGAGGCCTCGAAAATAAGGCAGAGCCACGGGCCTTAACACGACGGAAATGTAACGGTTGCTGTTCAAAGTGCCGGTAATGCGAACAAGAGGTGATCGAGACGTGTATCCAATGGCACCCCATACTATCACTAAAGCAGATGGGCCAGTATGGTGATGTCCAATGCAAGCTGGCAATGGGCGTTCTCCACGATGCCTCCAGACACGGATGCGGCCATCATGGTCCTGTATACAGAACCGAGATTCATCTGTAAAGATGACGTGATGCCATTCCCGCTTTCATGTTCGTCGCTGATCACACCATTGAAGGCGCTCCTGTCTGTGAAGCAGCGTCATTGGTAGCCGAAGCCATGGTCGCAGTGCAGACAATCCATGCTGCTGCAAACGTCGGTGAACTGTTCGAGCAGAAACTTGTTACCTAGCAAAGGACTCCATTTCTCGACTCAGGGTTCGTGACGTGGCTGTACGATCCCTTGTGACGATGCGGATAAGATGTCTGTCTTCTCTGCTGTTAGTGATGGGGTTCGCTGAGATCCTGCATGACGTTCCATATGATTGTCCTGAGCCCATAGATTCCATATTCTGCTAACAGTCATGGGGTCTCGACCGACGCGGGCAGCAATATTGCGGTACGATAAACCGCAATCCCGGTAGGCTATAATTCTTCCTTGATCAAAGTCAGACACGTGCTGATAGGCATTTCTTCTTCTTACACGAGGCATTACAACAACTTTCTTTGCCGAAAACAAAGTTGAAACGGAAATTGAGTATGAGAAAATTGCTGTCAAATCTCTGGTTTTATACACATTGTAGATGTCGCTACTGTCGCCTGCTTTGTATGAATGCGCTGAAAATCTAATCATTTGCATATCACAGCAAGTTCTACCTGTCATGCAAATTTCACTTGTGAGGTGTGCCGCTTTCCTGGTGTAGCAATTTTAATGGCCAGTAGTGTATATTATTAAAAATTCATGTATTCCTATGTAATGACTATTTAAGAATTCTAAATATAGAATATATTTTACGCAGCATATAAATCAAACATTTAATTCAATTTTGATACATTTATATACACATATTAGTTATTGGTCGCAAATTTATATTTTTTAAAACAATATTATGATTTATTTGTTTATTGACAACAAAAAAATTTAATCTGGGATATTATCAATAAAAAAATAATTAATATGTTTCTAAAGTCTTAAAATTTGCTTTACAAAAAAAAATACATTTCTTCCAAAAATATTACTAAATTTTTTAATCTTGTTTTTCATTACTTATTGTGAAGTTTTTAATTCAGTATCAATTAATATTTTTGTTTAATTAATAGTTTTAATTCCTGCAGGCATTTTTTATAGTTTTTGTGTTAATTTTTTTGAAGTGAAAATATTAAAAACCTGTAATATTGATTTTATTTTTTCCAATAGCTCTATATTATTTTCATAAATCTATTTAATTATTATATTTATAGTAGAAACTACAACACATCTGTTGTTGAAGGCTCTGCAACCTTATTTGCAATATATATCAAACATTTTTCTTATATATATATATATATATATATATATATATATATATATATATATATATATATATATATATATATATATATATATTACAAAAACTGACAATTGCATAACTACCTTGAATTAATAATTTAATAAAGTATGTGCTCACACACAATATTAACTGACACTTTAATTTTCTGGATTAAAAATATTTCCTGTAGTCTTCGAAACAGCAATTAATTTAAAAAATTGTATTTTTTATTTTCATGCACTAAAAATGTTTTTTATATTTACCATATTTTTACTGTGAAATAAACATAAATATCCAATTTATATTGCAGCCTTTAATTTAATGAAAAACACTGGTTGTTAAATTCATATCAATTTTCCATTTCATAATATTATTTTATTTCTAATTATAATGATGAATCTCTTAAAATATTTTTTAAATTATGTACATAATCTTATGATTAGATTTTGTATTTCAAAGTTAAATTATTTTACTTTTAAATTCTAATTTACCATCTGTTTTTGTCTCAAACTACCATTTTTCATTTTTAAATTTATAGTTAAAAGATTTACATATTTTTTAACTTGATTTTAAGGTATATGCTTTGTTTTTTCAAGATTTTATTCTAATATATTTTCATTTTAATGATTAATTAGATGATTTAATGAGAGAAGAATTAAATGAGAATTATTTAATTTAATATAAATTTTAAATAAGCTGTTATCTTGATAGTTTTCTTCATCACTCTTTATATCCTTCTCATTACTATAAATGTTTTTAAATGCCTCTTTTAGCTTCTGAACATTGATACAAAATTCAGCATACTAGATTGCACATCCACATTAAGCACATACCTAATTAACAAATTATTTATTAATGAAATTTTTTCATAAGCATTACTATTTACTAATTTAATTATCAAATTATATATATAATCTTGAAGATATATCTTTTATTTTTTATTTAGATTTTAATTGACATTTTATTTAATTTTCCCGTTTTCTCGCTGACTATTACCCTATAAATTTTACTCTTTAAAAGTCATACTACAACTGTTGTCGTTGAAGTTCGATATCAGATACTGTCTGATCATATCATTTTTACTATGTATTTGGTTTTATTTAATTAATTAACCATTTTGATCATAGTGATTTCTGAACTTCTTATTTTTTAAAATTAGTTTTTTATTAATACCGTTGTAAGTTTAGTATATTCCTCAATATTTCCATTCTGGTTATAATCTTACATTTCCATTTACTCTTATATATAAATTTTTAATCTTAACTAAAATATAAATCTTTATTAAGTATAAAGTTTTTAAACATCATTAAATTTTAAATTAGTATACATTCTTTTATTTACTAAGAACTTAGACAGCTAATTTTACAAATATATGTGATCAACCAGATAAATTAATTAGTCACGCAAGAGGAAAAATATTCAATTACACGGGCAAATTCATTTCTATCAACATAAGTGAAACAGAAGATTTGATCTCACAAATTACATATTAGGGAAGGACTCAAACGTATAACCTTGTTAACTGCACCTTTTCTAAAGTGTGGAAGTTTTAATCAACAGAAAACAAAGACATTAACTGATCGAATATAGTCTAAAATTTATGTGATTGGGAAAATCATACCCCCCTGAAATCTGTTATCTTAGTTTATTTTAAATACAACTCACTTAAGTGTTAAAATTTAGAAATACAAAAAGTAATAGTATTGCAATTATAATTATAGATGAAATTTATCGATGGTTTCTTAGTATTAAGCGAGCAATATATTTTGAATACTTTTAATTTTCCTTTTTTTCTACTATTAAATTGTTATTAATAACAAATCAGATTTAAAGAAGCATTTTAACTTTTTCATTTTTACAGCATTTATTTTAATATAAATATTTTCTTCTTATTAAGTAATTTGAATAGTTGTGTTATCTTTAGAGGTTTATTAAGATATTTTTATTAAATTATATTATATATAAATTATGATATATATTTCAATTAAATATTGAATTTTTGTAAATCACAAATTCATTTTGAAAATTCTGATAAGAAATTTAAATTTTAATTTGTTATTTTATCAATTTATTTTATCATAGCAAAATATTTTCTATTTTGCTATGATAAAATTAAGTTCCAATTGTGTATGAAAAAAGCTTTGCAGCATAAATTAATCCTTTTATTGATTATGCATAACTTCCCTTTATAACCTGTGAACGACATGTTTTCCTTTTGAAAATTCAGTATCTCTTTACAATCATGCTATTTACACTTCACATTTTATAGTAAAGTTCTATGAAGTAATCATAAAAATTTCAGATAAAGTTCCTTCCATTAATAGCTGCTACATATACTATAAATAAAATTTTAATCTATCAGAATTTCTAAATTTTTGCCAATTTTTTAAATTATATTTTTGGATTCTAAATACTGTTTACCTATTTCTAATGAATTGAAATATTTATATATAATAAATGACTTTTAATATAAGTAATTCATTTAAAATTCCTTATTAATTTCGAGCGAAATAAAAAGCTTACTTGCAAATAATTTTTAAATATTAATGAACATTTTCAAACAAAATTAATATTCAATATCATATTAATTATTATAAATCGATAAAAATGAAATGAATATGAACATAAAGACTTATATTTTTAAGTTACTAATTTATGCATGGAGCTCCAAAATATCTGCACGACACCCATATAAAGTTATTGTTATTTTCGATCGTATTTTTTACTTTTCTTATCAGTCAATATCGCTCTATTCTCGTTATTATATACAACTCTATATTATATATAATAAAATTGATGTGACTGCAGATGTTAGTGACAGATTATCTAATTTCTCGTAACGGAGGCTGCTTTTCAGTGATGCTCATATTCATAACACATCAATAATATATTTCCACGGGAGATGTTAATGCAACTACTTCTTATAATTTAATCAAATAAATGCCTGAAGATACTCAATTGAGTTATTCATATATTTTTAGTAATAGAGAAAAACTCTCAAAATTAAACTTTTTTTCTTTTTATCTTAATATCATGATTTCGTTTTTAAAATTTCTTAATAATAATGTTAAGAATAAAATGTCTTAAAATATTGATTTGTATAATAATTCTCAGCTCACATTTCGTATGATAACGAATCATTGTCATATTAATTGATTTAAAGTATGTATATATCGTATACTCCAGAGAGTGCAGTGCCACCGCTACTTCCCACTTGAGAGCCACTCATCTACCGACACATTGCGCGGGGAGATGGATCAGCCAGGACGTAGTAAAGACGCTCCTGTAATCTAATCTTTTGTATTATTAAATATCTTTACTAGTTAATTTGCAATCCTTATTCAACAAACCCCTAGACATCACCAGTACAATATACATATATATATATATATATATATATATATATATATATATATATATATATATATATATATATATATATATATATATATATATATATATATATATATATATATATATATATATATATATATATATATATACAATAAAAAATGGTATTGATTAATTATATTGAAATTTATTGTTGTATATTATTGTACATTAAATATTATTATATTAAAATAAGCAATATTATACATATGAAATTATATACTATATTAATAACTTTTAATGTATGCTTTAAAAAATTACAATTTATGCAATAATATAATAAAGAAAAATATTTTTTTAATATCTTCTTCAAACTAATATTCCTTATTATCAAATATTTACTTAAAATAAGCTAATTACTGAATATTTAAAACCATCACTTTTATATATATATATATATATATATATATATATATATATATATATATATATATATATATATATATATATATATATATATATATACATATTTTTGTGCTGAGAAAAGTGGAAACTAAGAAATATTTTATTTTATCAAATTCTACAGATTAAAAAGAAATATTGTAACAGTATTGTTATATAATAAAAATATATATTAATCTTTCTGACTGAATTTCCAGAAATTTAATTTTCCAAAAATGTATGAAAAAGTATATTAGTTTCCTTTGAAACCAATATTCTTAAGAATAATTTTGTCTTTAAAATATATAAAGCAATCAAAATATTAACTTTAAAATGATTATTAAGACTTCTATTGATTATCTTATTTAAACTTCAGTCAAATTAATTTTTAGTATTTAAATTTATTATTGTTGCAGAATTACGTCTTTAATTTACAGAGGAATTTTCAATTTCCAAGCCTAATTTATTTTATTTTGTTTTTAATGTAGAACTATTTATTTTAAAAGTAACTGTACAAAAAATTTATATTTGGCAATAACGTTTATACTTTTTTGGAAGTTTATTAAAAATGCTTACCAAGTAAACATTAAATAATATAGAAAAACGAATTGTTTAATTTACAATTTTTAGCAGCTTATTTCTCCAATAACTCACATAATTTATGTCGGTTTTCATGTGTGGGACTGTGTGCCTCTTACTACATGTTAAATTGATATAAATATAAGTTTTATATATTCCATAAATTTAACATAAAACACAGATGAAATTGGTTTTTCATGTAAGGAATCAATACTTAAATAGTTATTTGTGGAAAAGAATTGATCAAGAATTGAAGTGAAATCAAAGAATTGAAAAAGAATTGCGAATTGTGAAAAATTTACATTTTTCAACTGTTTCAGATTTTTTTCCTGTATCTGCATATAGTTTTAACATCAAGCAAAGAGAAATAATTTTCTTATTAGAATATTAAATTCCAAGGCCATGAAAAGGGTATTTATAGAGAAATTTTACTTAATTTTTACTTTTATTTATCTACTTTATTAATTAATCTGTCACTTTCATTTATTTGATACATACTTTTTAGCTATAAAAGAAATGATCCAAAGAATCATCATTCAAATTTTGTCCTTTGCATAAAAATTTTTAATGCAAAATTATAACTATTGTTAGAATTATTTTTTTTTCTTTAAGTGTACGATTTCTTAAATTTTCTCATGTAATAACTTTATCTCATAATATCATTTACACAAAGCCTTGACAGAAATTAATTTATAAGAATCAACAAAAATTGAGTTGCATTTCGTAATCGATCTCAAGCGCATACAATAAATTGTCCAGTAAAACGTCAGAAATATAATAGACTGTAAGAAATTCCCGTATCTATTACTCAAAATGAAACAAGAATTTATAATTGATGATGTATTAAAGCAAATAAATAATGCATCGAATTAATTTATAAGTTTATTGTGTATCTTATGTTTTAAGCAACAAAAAATAATATGCCAAATTTTAATTTTTTTTTCTGTTCGTCACAAATATTTACGTTATTAAAAATTTTGAACAAATTTTAAAACAACTTAATTTTGTAAATTTATATACCATTTTGATATGTATTTACATATGAATTTAATTTTTCTGTTGTTTAAAAAAGATTTTTTTATCTCTAAGAAACTTTAAATAATTTTAATTTATTTGCATTTCTTTTACATTAGAATTAATTTTTAAAATTTTATTTTTTTTGTTTTTTATGTATTAATAATGATTTTTAATATGATTTAGATTTATTGCATAAGCTGTATATCATTAATTTAAAGTTTTAACGATACGTATTTAAAAAATTCAAAGCGCATTAAAATATCATGTGCTAATAGAGAGTAAACAGATAAAAAATAAACTAAATATCTGTTAAATATTAATTTATTGTTGAAATTGAATAGGAAAAACAATTCATTTTTATTGAATATATTTGCCTTAAATAAAGGAAATTTTAAAAAATTTAAAATGTTATTGGGAATAAAGTGGTGCTTTTTATAGTAGTAAATCTTCCTCCACGAAGAAAAACTAATATAGTCTAGTTTGTTTTTATTTCCGGTCCTATATTACAAGCCACAAAGAAGAAAAATGCTTACTCTTTAAAGAGATAATGGCATCTTTGATTCTCTATATTTGTTTTCATATTTAAGTAACTACAAAAAACGGCAACTCATATTCCTCTGTTTTTTGTATCTTATTCATTATTTAAAAATGCTGATAACATTGTTTTATATTCAAACTGCAAATGTGAATAAAAAATTTTCATGTGAATGTAAATTTGAGAATTAAAAAAAACATTTAAAGTTTTCTTTACTTGGTAACCATTTGAATATTATTTTTTTCAATCTAATAGGATCCTAAAAATATTTTTTAAAGAAAATATATAAAAAATTCAGAATGCCAAAAACATCAACGAGAAAAGAGCTGTCTATTGAGATGCAGTACAGTACAGAGATAAAGAATAGCTTCTTTCTTACCTCCCACCTTCTTACTTCAAAATAATTGGAGATGATTTGTTATTGTAATCAGATTCCCCATTTCATCCACAGCTGAGGCTGATCGTAAGCATTACTCCTCACACTAGAAAAAGTGTGGCTGATGAATTCCTTTGGTTATAATGATCTCATCTGCAAAACATGAAGCAAAGTAACAGGAAATCATCAATGGATAATGCTTTAATATATGCTTTTAGGGTGTTCTAAGCATCTGTAAGAAAGGAGATGATACTGTAAGTGATATGAAAACGTTGAAAGGGAATTTCTAAGATTTATTAGTGAATTTTTGCTTTGAATAACTAAATCAGTAAATCAATTAACTTAATATCGTTTTTGAAAACTGCAATAATTCTAAAGTTATATATACTGATACAAAATTATTCTAGTATAAAATGCAGTTTTGTAGACATTATTATTGAATTAATTTTAGATAAAATATAATAATTTAAGAGTAAGGTTTTTGTTTAAATAATACATTATATGTCATTTTTAGAACCTAATTTAAAAACTGTGAATTATTTGATGGTTTTCATTTCAACCATTTCTTTTATTTATAATTTTAATATTATCTTGTTTCTATTTATTTCACTTTTCATAGTTTTTATATTGGAATATGTTATATATTCAGAATATTGAATATGTCTAAATATGTGAAATTTATTAAAATTATTTGATTTGCTGTACAGTTTAGTAACGCTTTCATTACAGTTTTATTTCAACTTTTAAAATTTATATTTTTTAAAATAAATTAACCATTAACAAAAATACATATTTAAGAAAAACGTAAAATATAGGAAAACTGAAAACAAGTTTCATTAATTCCTTAAACTTTTGCAGAATTTTTTCAAGTTTGAATTTACTATATTTATGTAAATACAAGTGAAACAGAAAGTGCACTTTATTCCACGCTAGCAGCTGAATAAACATCTCTTGTCATCAAATTAACAATTGAAAATTCAATTCCTATCTCGGTCGTCTGTGTTTGCACTTATTCGAAATCTCCTTTTAATATCGGTTGAATTAGCCTTCATGAAACAAAAAGTGGCAACAGAGAAACATACAAACTAAAACAATGCGAACCTATAGCTTAATATTTACAAAATCATCGTTGAATGTAATCTTCAAAAAATAATTACATTAAAACATAATTTTATAAACTTTTATACAAAAAAAGTCAGTATAAAATGCAACAAGGAAAATTGTGAAGAACTCCTGTTTATGTCCTTTAAGCCAATGCAACTTTAAGGCTTTTTTCAGACGTGGCAACCAATAGTGGGCTGATAATTAGAAGTGTAACCAGATAGAACGTGAGTCATGTTCAGTATAATGACAAAATTTAAATTAGTAAAGCTTGAAGGAAAGGGACACACAAATATTATCCTATTTTCAAAAGTCTTAAATTGATTAAACACGGGGGAATCGATACAATTACTTTATTTAAATTACTATAATTATGCAACTAATTACGTGGAAGTACTGTGTAATTTAATGCTCCCTTGTTGCCCATAAAGTAACATTAATTAGAAAGCTGTAACTGTTTAACTATTAAAATATATTTATTAAACAGATATCTGTATGAATAGTTTATAGAGGTGCTTGCTCCACGAGTCAGATTTAAAAGGTCATTTGTTATGTTGTTAATAGGTATTAAAAGTTCCAAAGGTAACCTTTCAATATTTGAGTGGGATGTTAATGTATTTCATCGTTATATTTTGCTTGCATTATTAACAATGTTTTCAAAAACTTCTTGTGATTTTCTACAGCATTATAATTCAATGGATTAAAAAATAATTTCTAACAAAATTAATTAATTTGAAATTCTTTTAAATTATGTAACCATAATCAGTTTAATTTTAATGTAGTTCAAATATCAATTTATCGTTTTAACTTCCCATTTGCTGATGAACGGGTTTAAAGAGAGATAATAAAAGGAATTACTTTCAATCGCTGATGATTATAACATATTTTGAAATTTAAGAATTGTTCCTTTCCTATGCAGTGACAAATTTCATTTTAGAAATGTCTAATTTTTTTCTAATATTTTAATGCACTTTGAATAATTTTAATATTTACAGACAAACTAAAATTTAAATAATAAATATGAAATGTATTTTTAACTGTAGATGAGACATAAAAATATAAAAATAATACCTTTTCTTGGTTCTAATTTAAAAAAAAAATTAAACATGAGTGATGGTATTATTTATTTTTAGAACATAAATAAATATTACGGAAGTATATTTTCATAATCATCCTTTCACATTTTATGTTAATTCTTAAAAATTAATAATAATTTACACACTTTATCCTGCAGACTACATTTTAATAGATAATCACAGCAAATACATGCATTGTGTTACTGTACTGGAATTATCTTAACTAGACTCTACAAGTAATGAGGAGGTGAAAATATATCATAAAATAAGTAAATGGTATTATTCATTCTACATTAAATTAAAATTTTGAAATTCAACATCTTAGAAAGAACATATTAATTTTATGGTGAAAAATCTTATTCTGATGAAGAAGCAATTAGTAAATCGAGTTTATGATATAATTTCCTTTTTGTTTAACTTTATAAACTGAATAAAGTTAAAAATTGAATATAAATTTATACAATAAAAATATGCATTTATGAAATATATATCAATAAAATAAATAGTAATTTTAAAACTAAAAATTATAAGAAAAAAGAAACATTTGATAAAGTTATGAAAAACGCATTTGGCAAATTTGTACGACATTGAAGTCTCGTTTGCTGTAAAATAACCTTCTATTCTTACATATTCCAAAATGGAACTTTTTTAGTCATTGGGATCAATCAATCAATCAGTCTACCTGTTGGCAGGTGGGAAAAATAAAAAAGAATTTCTCACCTGAGTGAATTCTTAAATGGCACTTTAAAGAACTAGTCTCTAAAACAAGTTAGTAAATTGACGTTATAAGCCGTTAGAAATCATTTTATAAAATAATGAATTCAACGATGGTGGTTTCTGGTTCCGAATTCACGGAATCGATATTTTAACCATTATCGTTGTTTCGCATTTGATTTTTGTTAACTGCTTCTCATTTATCTTCAAAGCCTGAATTTATTATTTTTTAACGATCAGTACTTTTTGTATTCCATTCAATTTCTATGCGCTCCGTTTTTTTTCCCCTTTTTACAAATGATACAAGCAGGAGTAAAAAATGTAACAGTAATAATAATCCTTATCGCATTTTTTCTGCTAAAAAATCAACAAAAATATAAAAAAGAAATGGATAAAACCATGTACTTCTAATAGGCCATTATTGAATGTTCATTGTCTTTTGAGAGTTAGAGAAATAGATTACCTATATTGATTTAGAGCTTTCATTGGAAAGAAGTTATAAACATGTAGTTCCTTGTCTAAAAATAAAATCTTTCATTGAAAAAAGAACATTATTATGAGAACATTTTTACTTCACATGGAAAAGCTTCCTGTGACTGTAAAACATTTTTCTATCTCTTTAACTTATTTTCATTACAAGAACTTTTCTTAAAAAAAATGTATCTTTATACCAAAATGGAGCTTTCCTCACCGAATAATTAACGGCGTTCATCGAAGAAAATTTAAGTAATTCAACGAAACATTTCTCTTCACCACTGCTGAAAACTGAGAGATGATCTCTACACTCATTTTGAAGAAATCATGCTTGAAAGCAGCAATATTTATAGTCAAGCAGCGGAAGCCTCATATAAAACATATGAACAGCTGTTACGGAATATTTTTCGTAAGGACATTTTATGGATATTGAAATATAATCATGTACGACAAGGAAAAATCTTGAAAACTTCCAAGTACCAATCTCAAAAGTTGTCCATCTAGAAATCAAAGAGCAGTATCTATTTCGTATTGTTCTACAACAAAATTGGTTAGTCTCGTGTTAGACTTGAAATCGGAGCATTTCATTTTTAAAAGCATACTTTATTATTAACTTTTAATAAGCATTTAAAATATTTGGCTTAGTAGATAGCTTAATTGCTTAGGATTTCAGGCATTTTAATATTCATCGCATAAGTTACCTTCCGGTAGGAATTTTCATTGAAAATATTCCCATATCGAAAGGAAGGAAATTGGGAAAAGATTCTAACCCATGCAACTCCATAGACGTCTAAATACAAAATCTAATTCCTGTTGTCCAACAATGATTTATATGCTTAGAAACTTACCAAATTTTTTCTTTTGTAAGACTTCAGTACATTCCTTTATCAATGAAAATATTTTTGGAAAGAAGCATGCAGTGGATGTTCATAGTCCCTTAACTACTACCTATCTCATACGTGGAATTAATTTTAACTAGCTTAGTTTTGCTGTAGAAAAATTGTAGTTACATATTAAAACAAATCCATTGTTTTGTCGAGTTTTAAGTATATTTTGATAAGAGCTCTACCCTGCCTCATACTCGGATATCGCTTTTCACAACATAAGGTCTCAGTTTTGATTACAACCATTGCTTAAGAACAGGAAATGGATTCACTTTATGAGAAAGATTTATCTTAATAGTTTATAATTAATTGCATGCATACAAAATGCGAAATTATACCTCTCTTATTTTGATAGCTTAATGATAAGTTATACTTTTAAAACAGAAATTGTTTTGAAAAATTTGGATAAAATTTAGAAAAATATGATTAAAATTCAAAAAATGGATTAGTATACATAGACTAAACATGTGATTAAAAATCAATATATGATATGAAACGAATGTCATAAATTACATCAATGAAGTACAGCAATTATAATTCAATTTTAGAGTCTAGAAAGCATTTGTAACAATCCCTCAAAACTACGTGTCTTGTTAACTTACAATACGCCAGAAATGCTAAAAAGATTAAACTTTTTTCAGTAAAAAGATATCGCAAAACAGTTTTACAATGTATGTATCCATACATATGTATCCATATCCTATTGGTTACTCCAAATGGACTCACTTTATTATATAGCAAAAATATTGCCATACAATTCAGTCTTTCAGCAATGATAATCAATAAATGATCACTCTGAAAAATACTTGCAGATTATATTCATTATAAATATGCCCTCCCACATTTTACATTTGATAACTATGCAGAGAACATTAAAATACCTTATTCCCGCCTTTGGCCGTTAAGCTGTCCACTACGGTAATATTTTATTGGTATTACTACGATCTTGTAGAAGAGCAGCATATTCAAAGTGACACAAAAATATAGTCACTAATCTATATATTATGTTAATGGGCCCATCATTGACTGGGAATCAGCACTTTTGGAATGGTATAAGTTGCAGTCAATATTAAAAAGACTTACAAAAGCCTTTGGACATTGACTTTTCTATTGCTTTATTTTGGGCTCACTATTGCCTAGAAAAGGATTCGTCCTCTTCTGACTAAGAGGTCCCAAATTCAATTACAACCCTTGTCGCACAGTGGAGATGAATGTATTATGTCTGTTGGATTGGGTGCCTGGTAATTTTCCATGTTTCCTCCATAGTAAATACAGACCATTATCAGTGAAGTCTTCTCAAAAGACAAATACAAAGTAGATATTTATAAGCAGCCTATTTACAGCTTCCACTCTTTCGGTATATTATTTCATTGGATTCATTAGCTTTATTTCTCAATATATCCGATTGAATTGCTAACGTTAGATTGTCTTCTATACAATATCAATATTATTTTATTAGATTTCTCAATATCTATTGGTTTGCTTTTCAGACTAGAAGTTATATATAATATTTTATGTAAATGTTCAATAGAATTCTTTTTTGTAATATTAGAAGTTTTGGAAGAAGTGCAATGTATTCAATCCCAGAGCCTTATTGAACATTGGAAATGATTAATGATAAATATTTAGAGATGCATACTTTCTGCTTACACATCAATTGCATACATTTATACTTTCTTCTTACACATCTATCAGAATAAAAGTTTGATGATTTTTCAAATTTTTAATTGTTTTTTTACTGTTCAGAATACAGTTGTATTTTAAGGTAATATGGATTTTACAAGAGTCTTAACAGTATTGTCAACAGCTGGTAGACTATTTATTATTTGGCATCAAAGATTATTTTTAATGAAATTAATTTTGGGCTTAGATATTTTTTATAAAAAGTTTGTTTAATCTAAAAAGCATTTAAATAAGTATTAGAGTTAAGATACTAAATAAATATATTTGTTGATAAAGCTTTAGTATATTATTAATGTTTAATTTTTAACATCCAACGTTATTGTGTTTTAGATTTCGTGATTAAATTTCAGGGAAAACTTACAGTAAATATGATCAATATTGTACATTTATTAATCAAGGTTTATTATGTTCTTTGTTATTAATCATACAAGAGATTTCTCGTATAGTATTATATAACATACCTTCTTTATCTTAGCTGCCCCAACAGAGCATAAATAAGTATAGATCTCTCAGTAATAATCCTTTTTTACATTATCATAGTTCCCAATTATTCCAGAAAGATAATAATTCATTCAGATAAGAGAAATATCTGCTGTTTCTTGTGTATGAATGGAGTGGAGCGTTACCTTTATTTCATTATTTATATACTTGAGACAAGAAACATTAATATTAATTTTATGGTCCATTTATTATGACTGGTATAGATTTATTTTAATATCGATATATTTTAGATATAAAATCTTCCAACATCTGTTTTGATTGACATATTAAACTTTATTATCTATGAATTTATTCAGTGAAATAATTAAAAATGAAAAGCATATTATTGTTATTGTTGTTGTCGTACCAGCTAGTTGTGTACCTGCTAGTTGTCGTGTAAAGTTATGGGGTGCGCTGCTCCATTTTTCCAACTGAACCATATTTTAGGTATGAAGCCCTACTTCCTCAGTACACACATACCATAAGTACCCATTTATAGGGTAGACAACCACTCACAACCCATTCATACAAGGAAAGGGCAAAGACTAAATAGATAGGGAGAGAAAGTACACCCATGCCCGAACTGGGATTCGAACCCAGGATCTACCTATCCTGAATGAAAAGCATTTTAAATCACAATTAAAAAAACTGTTAAAATAAACAAGCTTCAAGTATTCAAATTAATTAACAATCAAAAAATTTGCTTAAAAGTTATAGAATTTTTTTCAGTGATTGAATATAAATAAAGCTATGTTTCCAATTGATTTAAATTACATAATATTTATTTTCTCGTATTTATGATAGTAAATAGAAATTGAATGATAGGAATCAGCTGTACAGCTTCCCATTTCGAAAATAAAGTTTAGTAAATAAAGTTAAAGTTTTTTTTTCAACAATTTATTATTCACTTTAAATTTATCTATCAATACGTTAAATTATTGGCTGCAGTTCATTTTGTGTGCCCTTTGGGTTAGATAAATTAATTTACCTAACCCCCAAAACAATGCAAATCAATTCATGGTTTCGGGTTAGGTATTCAAGTTTTGGGGATTTTCTTGAAATTATTAATCGGAAAATGAGAAAGAAAAAGTTGTTTTATTTGTCATAAAATTATAGACTTAGAATTTTCTAAATATCTGCTGATTATTTCTAATACTCATTTATTCTAAATGTTATTAAATAAAATAAATGTATCATCGCATTTTATAAAGCAAACTCAAAAATTATAAGCAAATCAGAAAAAGCTTAGATTTGGCATAAAATATTTAGAAATTTACTCACTTCATTTAATCGATGAACACGAAATGAAAATTTTAATTAAAATAGAAAAAATTTAAATACAAAATAATCAGTAATTTATATAATTACGATGATTAATATAACAGCCGAACTACATATTATTTATTTAGAAAATACGAGATTCACATCAGCTACTGGTTTATCTTTTAAAAGGTTATTTCAGATTTTTTTAAAAAAAAGTTGAAGTTGTTTAACATAAATAAACTATGTAATCGTATAGCACTTACGTGGTTACGTATATTTGAATATGCTAAGCTGCGAAAAATCATTGTATAAATACTTTATTGTAAAGAAGTTAAATTTTTATTTAACTTCTTTATTAATAAGTTTTTAATAAACTTGTTAAATAAAGAATACATTTCCTAAAATAAAATAACTGAAACAAGAGTTTTAATAATGAAAAGCTTTTTGCTACAAATCATTCTGAGCCTTAAGCAATTTATGTAATAACTTATCTATTTCCATTTCGGTAGTGGATATTCGTTGCAGTGGCGTATCCACTTAAAACTGTAAGTCCTCATTTAATTAAGATTCTAGTGCAAAACACTTACTGAGTACTGAGTAGATTATAGAAACCATCAACTTTGGTTCAGAAATTCTGTTCACATTTCTGTAATCAAAATTTCCTGCATAAATTAAAGACTTCTTTTTTAATGATGATAGCAGATTATACCATGAAGCTTGTTCTCTTTACAGAAATTTCTACCCTCCTTTAAAGTTGAAGTTTCGTACCATTGGGATTATTTAATTACTCACTTTTCACGATCACTTTTTGCTCACAAAGCTATTTTTCGACGCCGCAGGCGGACAGCCCTACTCGCGAAGCGAGTGTGAGGCTGTTGATGTCCGCTGCGTCACAAAGCTATATTTGAAAAATAATTACTTTTTGTCTTAAAAATAAACATTTTTTAATACTATGGATTCAATATCACTACAGATTAGATGAAAATGCACCGCTTACAAATGTATATTTTTATTAATGCATAATATATTGTATTTTAATAAAATTAATAATATTTAGAAGAAGAAATAGTCGTTTCTTAATTTGCTGTAATCACATTTTAAATTCATATCTATAAGCGTAATCACATCTTATAGCAATTTGCAAATGTGTAGTTATGGCTGTTTATTTAACACACATCATAAGGTTTAGCAACTGAAAACCATTGCAAATAATTTGTACATTCATCGCGCGAGATTTGACTTACATTTGAATCTTTCAGTGTCTGTGGGTCGTGTTCTTATAGAGTAATGTAAGTAATCTAAAAACGCCCAAATACTCACCACGAGAAATTTGCTTATAGAAAGTTGACACACGACATCCATGTCCTTTTTATACAATTGTGGCTAAAATATTACTAAAAATTCAAAATTTTGTATTGGGCCATGGTGTGACGTAACTGATTATTTCATACACAGAATATATAATCCAATAACCGATGGTCGTTACAAGATCCGTGAACATAGGACGAGTTTTGACTATTGGCAGATTAATCTTCACATACGCCAAGGTTACATTTCAGCACTCCAGGAAACTGCCAAGTATCATTCCAACAATCAAACAAGCAGAAAATACATCCCTTGTTCTAACTTACTACTACCCGGTAGCAGGATTGTTTTATTTTAAAAGGGGAATTTCTTGTTTGATTCCAATAACTCTTGGATGAGGGAAGATGGCTTTTGTGTTTCCTACGTGAACATCTGTCGGGATGGGTGGTTGGCTGTTTTCTGTCAAGATTTACGTGAATCAGACTCATTATCAATTAATATTTCTTCTAGAAAGCATAACATGTGATAGATGCAAAAAAATTTTACAACAGTTTTTTGACAACTAGGCTATCTGTTACGCATTGTTAAACATATTTTTGTTCAACAGTAGCTGTAATTCAGTCCACTGAGTTACTTTTCTAAGAAAAAATGATTTTTAATTTGGTCATATTGAGTCAATCACTGCTTATTCAAAAATTTTAAATCTCTCTTTGAAGTCTTCGTCTATCGTGATATTATTTCTCCGATATTAAATATTAATATCGCGATATTATTTCTCCACCATTAGTTAAAATATTTATGTCGCATTAACTGGTGACAAAAAATCAATAATTAATCCTACAATGTTTTTGATATTAAAATTCCCTGCTAAAACAGTGAAAAATGCTTAGAATTTTGATTTCTTCCTTGCTAAGCTGTAAACTAAAAACTTAGCTTTCTGATCTTCAGCTCAATAATATGTGAAATCGATTTTTACCAAGGTTGTGATCGAATTGGAAACAGAATGGTTAGGGCTCTGTGGCTTATGTTTCAACAGTTCGTAAAATTGGCTTTCTTCTCTCGGATTTGAACATTTCTACTGATCCAAAAATGCTTTTAAACTGTAGGTTCCGTCTAAGTAGCTTTGAAAGTAAAAAAGTGACCGTACCTTGTAAGCCAAATTAAACCACCTCGGTTTTTTATATTTGAAGTGGTTCACAATAAATTTTAAACTATCCCGGTTGAATTTGCTCTCGTACTCAAAAGTTACATTTATTTCCCAGTTTATTAAAATGTATCTTCTTTTTATTGTGTAATTAACATCTGATGAAAATCTTAGTAGGGAAACTTTTTTCCAAGATTGGAGGTTGATCATCTAGGATGAATTTAAATATATGATGTTCCCTGTAATATGAGGCGAGAATGTTCAAACTAGATATTCATATGAAAATAAGTTTCTGTATTGTGCTAGTTTTAGATTAAAATTTGAGTTTGTCTACTGTTTGAAGAGAAGAAGAATACCAAAATTTTGCAATCATCCTCAACAAAAATGGAAATGTAAAACACTATCAACTCAAAACTACCCACATATTTGAAAATCTTTCTACAATGCTCTGAAAGAATTTAAGTTTATGAAAATAAGAAGACTTGTCATAACTCAGTGATAGGTCTCCACTCTTCCAAGAGAAAGTTCCTAATTGATCTTGAGACACTGTTGAACAACTGGAAATGTACGTTGCGTTTCTGTCTTCTGCATGCACGTCGGTACTTGGGAGTTTACTGAATTTCTTCCCGAGTGACACAAGAATATGACACACTGAAAAATCTTCCCGGAAGGCAATCACGTGTTGGACTATCTAACAGCTTCAGGTTGCTAGATAGTCTATGACATGTTGTCTAAAGTTTCACAAAATAATTAA
The DNA here is from genome assembly GCA_037975125.1 of Latrodectus hesperus. Taxonomy (NCBI): domain Eukaryota; kingdom Metazoa; phylum Arthropoda; class Arachnida; order Araneae; family Theridiidae; genus Latrodectus; species Latrodectus hesperus. The sequence continues at coordinate 73,342,428 of CM075853.1, read as the reverse complement.
TAAAGACAAAATCAACAAAAATATTTACAAACTGGTCAAATGTTCATGAGTATTTTGTCATATTATAAGAGTAAGCTCAGTAAAATAGAAGCAAATTTACATAAGCCAATATGCTTCTATTATTAATCTCAATCTATTATTTAAAAAACTAGGGAATGATAATTTAATATCTTTCATTGTATAAACTACATTAACCTCAACATTCTTCATCATCATGCTTTTCTGTAGTCTGTTTGCTACTCATAATTTGCATTTTTTTTATCATTTAGGACACTTTTCTGAAAAAAGCAATAAAAACAGATTTTTCAATTCCAATATGAAAACACTTTGAAGAATTTAGTACATTTGCTGATAAAATGGTGTCAATTTTATTCATTGTTAACTTCGAATGAGTCAAAAAGGCGCGAGGCAATATAAATGTTGTGGTTTGATCTTAAATCTCAGAATTTCCTAATCACTTTTTGGATCAAATATTAATTTTTATTTAAGATTAAATTTTAGCTGTTTTACCTAACTTCTTCCACAACCGAATAAGGTAATGTAAACACTTATTCTATATCGGTGTACTAAAATGAAAAGATACGAAACAATAAAACTAATAAATTTCCTCGTAAAGTCATTTATTTCGATGGGTAATGATTTCTAGACACAAAAAATACTTTAAAAAGTGTTTAAAATACATATATTTCTAACACCAGCTTGAATTGAGAAGCAAAAATTTGCCGGTGAAACTTTCCTTTTTAAAGGCATTAATTCTGCGCGAAATTTGAAATTCAAATGAGATTTCAAAAGAGACATGTGACAAAAAACTTTTTCCAAATCATTTAAGTCGCTATTTCCTGTCAAGATAAAAATATTAAACTGAAAGACATTACAAATTCTTTTTTAATTCTTTTCAATTTTAAAAGCTTCGTTTCTTTCTCAATTGCTCAAATGGGAATGTATGATCATTTCTAAACTTATTGTGTATGGTTTATAACATTTAAAGTGAAGTAAGTATTAAAAGTTTCTGCAAAAATGAAATATTTTTATTTAGTATATAACTCAAATATTTATATAATTTTAAAATCAAGATAATAATTAATTTTATTATTAATTTTAAATTAAGAAAAGGCATTTAATTTCGAAATGTATAGTAGAATCACAATTTCTACAAATTTATTGCTAATTGTGTAGTTTATGACTGGATGCGTGTCATCGGAAATTGAATGACCAAGATTGAAGTTCTAATTGCGAAACTAGACAGACAATCAATAGTAAACTTGACAAATATAAATTCCTTATATGATTAATTGCCATATTTATAAACTATTGTTTGAAATGAAGATGGCAATAAAATTCATGATTTACTTCGAATTAAAATAAATTTTAGAAAATGTATCATAAAACTAAATTTATATTTTATTTGTCTACCAAATAGTTTAACATATGCAGCATAATTTAGATATAGTTTGCTGCTAATAATCAAGCAGACAAAAAATTCATAACACTGTGCATCCGATAAACATTAAAAAACTTAGGAATTATATAATTTAAGAAAACATTCTTATCAATTAGTTTCTATTATAATGTCTATATCAATAATCTAATATTTAGTGGTTTTTAAAAGCACAATCTTTTAGTTAATAAATATTCTTTTTTAAATAAATCAATTAATTTGTGCCATTATTACAGCATTTACATAAAATTTATTCTGACAGTATATACAACTAAATTAAGAGTTTAATTAATTAAATTTCTTTTTCTGAGTTCGTTATAAGGAATTAGTATTGATTAAATGATTCAGAGCTTTTTAAAATGTTGATAATATTTCCTTAACATTTCGTTGCCTTAATTTCATATTAAATTGATTAACTCCAATTTTGTACTAATTATTAATTACTATACATATGCTGATTCTTTCATAAATATCTTCATATGAGAGAATAATATATTGTATGACATAAAAATGTTTACAATAATAAATCCTCCTGTCTGTACAATATCATTTCTTTTTTTTCTTATTCTTATATTGAAATTATATAAGTTTTAATGGATTGAGAGAGTTGAATGACAAATTTTGGGATGTAAGAAATTTTACTTTCATTTAATATGCATTATTTATATATATATATATATATATATATATATATATATATATATATATATATATATATATATATATATATATATATATATATATATATATATATATATATATATATATATATATATATATATATATATATATATATATGTATATATATATATATATATATATATATATATATATATATAATAGACAGAGTTTGTGTTAGCAATTTGTCATGACCCTAAAAGTGTTTTCTCTTCTTAATTAATTGCTCCAAAACACTGTTGTGGATCATTACTTCGATTTTTCTTTTTCTACTTCTGTCAATATGATTACTTGGCAGGATTTTTTCAAGATTCTTCATTTAGAAAAATAACTTCAAATAATCTCAACACATTTTCCTCACAATATAAATGATAACAGATGCAAGAAGAAATATAATGTTTAACAGGTAAAATATATAAATAAATATACATACAGTTTAAAAATAGCAAATATGCAATTTAAGTTTTTGAACAGTTGTTATTTAACATATCGAATCAACACGATAGCAATTATTTTTTTTAAATTATGATCTTTATTCAAATGAGTTATACATATTCCACAATTATTTGCGAAATATGTATAACTCATGCAACTTCAAAATTTTTTACTCACTTTTGTACAGCAGAAAAATTCTAAATTTTTGTGTTTGAGAATGTTTGTAAATTTCAAACTTTTTTCATCACGTGTAAATGAATGACATAACATAATTTAAGCAGAAATTCTAATAAATCAGTTAGTAATAAAAGAAGTTAAATGAAACATATAGAAAATACTACCGTATTCATATTTTCTCCCAGGTTTATAAAATCAAATGCTTACATTGAATTTTTTCTTATCATCATTTAGAAAATATTTTTTTAATTTAATAATTTCTACAACGTGTAAAAAAACTAACGTTTTAATTTTCATTATATAATTCAAAAATTTATAACTATTAGGCATGATTTTAATGCCTAATTTAGCTTCTCAAAAATTTAAAACAACTTTTACTGAAATCCTAAATTTTTACTTTTGTGGCTTTTTAAGAAAACTCGTTGTAATAATTATCTCTCTTCAATGACGCAAAAGAATCTCAAATATCTTTTTATTTCAAGAAATATGTGAAGTTCACTTTATGTAATGCATATCAGTAAAAGATTCTTTACATCTAATGCACTTTTAAATCTTAATGTAAAATTATCACTGTTGAAGAAAAATTACTCATTGTAACATACAAAATATTCAACGTTTAAGTGGAGCAAAATTGCATTTTCTTTTCAGTGTTTCATTTCCAGTTTTCCGCTTCTTACTTTATTGGCTTCTTTGTATTTGATGCCATAACAAAACTAACTTCCATCGCACGACTTTTCTTTTTTAAATGTAAAAATCCGTGCTCATTTAAGCTTTGACATTCAATGAATAGAGAGAAAGCTGACATCAAACGACTTTCTTTGATGTTTTGACATCCTTTAAACGATAGGCTCTGACTAAAAAATACTTTGAAATGATATTTGAAATGTGTGCTTCTTTTAGTGTCTAATATCATATCGCTAAAATTCAATTTAATGGAAATAATGAAGTTTATTGTTGTGGAAACAATTTTTGTAAAATTCTTTTTAATCTATCAAATTAAATACGTCATAACGATTTGAAAAAGAAATGTCTTAGCGTAAATTGAAAACAAATGTACTGGTATACATAATTTTATGCAATTAATAATCACAACGGGAAACATTCTATAATATTTGCATTTTTGTTCCTTTTAGAAGTCAACAATTCCAAAACTGTCATTGCAAAACTTAACCAATTGGTTCTAACACGATGGATTAAGATCTTAGCCATTCCGTGACGTTCACATTTTGAACTAGAGCATCAGAAAAGGAAAAAATATTGTTACAATTCCATAGGAACTGCTTATGCAGAAATGGGTCATCTTTGATGTCATTGAATGAAATCTTACTAATGATAAAAACTATCCAAATCTCTCCAGCAGATTTTGCTTTTAAAAGAATGTCTATCTTTTGTGAACACACACACACATATTAATATATATATATATATATATATATATATATATATATATATATATATATATATATATATATATATATATATATATATATATATATATATATAGATAGTATATAAATAACTTTAAAATGCCTGAAAAATAATGAAAATAATTGTCAATATTTTCAATTACTTTTCAAATATTGAGAAAGATTTAACACTTTTGATAAAATAATGACACACTTTTGATGAAAAAATTTTCATCATAGCTGTTTCTATATTTAATATTTTTGACGTTATAGGATTACACACGTGCGATATATTTTCCATCAGATATTTTGCATCACAGCATTTTTTTTGTTCTAATTAAGTTTTCAGGTTTAGGAATTTAAATGAATATAAATCAATTGCTTTTGATATAAAATGTCTTTATATTTCTGAAAAAAATATATAAGCTTTTATTTTCTATGATTTTTATCTCCATGCAAATGTGAAAAAGAGAAAAGCATATAGAACATTTCTAAATTCTTTTTTTATGGAATTTAGGCATAAGTTAAATGTCCCACTCTTTCTTTATAATGTTTTAGGCTAAATTCAGTTATAGAAATATGGGAAAACAATTCTTTTCCCAGATATGTAACTGTTAAAACCTTCTAAAGCTGTTATTTTAAAGCATGGGTGCTTTGAAACAGATATGACTTTATCAGAATCTCTTTAAAAAATCTCCTGACCTTTAAAATATCACTCTATGAGAAATAGAGTAAAGGTAACAGCCTTAAGATTCACTAAAAAGGACATACTACTATTCATTTGAAGCGACAGAAGAATTTGTAACACCATAAAAATAAAATCACTTACTTGAAATGGATATTTTATTCAAAAAATGGAAATTAAATTTTTTCTGTTAGAAGAAATTTAATTTCCATTTTTTGAATAAAATATCCATTCTTATTTCTTCTAAAGAAAAATTTTTTTCTGTTAGAAGAAATATTCTGTAAAAAAGCTTACAGAATTATTTTATCGCAAAACATATATTTACTGATAATCAAAATTAATGTCAACAAAATTAATTTAGTAAACTTTGATTTCCAATTCCTTGTATAACTTTGCTATCAAATGAACCTCATATTTTCTAGACAGAAGAATTGTCTCATTAAAAAAAATAAAATTTCTGGTAAATAGCATAAGTATATATATATATATATATATATATATATATATATATATATATATATATATATATATATATATATATATTATTATTATTATTATTATTATTATTATATATTTTATTTCAACAATGAATTTATTTTACATTTTTTTCATATATTTTGATTTTCACGAGGAAGCATTTTATTATTTATATATTTTGTTCTTCTGATATTTTTACAATTTTCTGTATAAAATATAAAAAAATATTATTAAGTCTTATATTATTTCAATGTAAGCAATTTTAGTCGGGTATCATATCATCTATCTATTTTAATCAGCAATAATTTTTACTACGTGTTGCATTTTAAACAGTATTAAATAATTCATTTATTTTATATAATTAATTTTATTGAAAAAATAACAAGGATTGATTAATGCATGACAAATATTATGTCTGTTTTAAATGTATCACAAGACATCAAATTTTCATTTTAAATTATATATATAAAGTGTCATTTTAAATTATTAAAATTTCAGACATGGTTTAAATTTTCAAATCCGAAAACTAATGCTTCAATATACATAAATATCATTGTACATAATAAGTAGACTAAATAATAATATTAACTCTCATGTCAATGAGTTCATGAGTATGAATAAAATTTGTTTCATTTATTATTTATTTTATAAAAATATTTTCTTATCATTGTAAAAGAGAGTAAAAGATCATTTCGGAGTACACAAGGATTTTAAATAAGTTAAATAATGTGAGTACAGGCCTACTCTGTTGATATAAATAAGGAAATAAATAATTAAATAAATTATAATTTAAAAAGAATGAAATTTAAAATTTTATGAGTATAATATCCCCTTACTTTACAAACAATGATTTCTTTACAATGTGTTTTATGAAAAGAAAATTTTTGTCATTGTAAAAGATGGTAAAGAAGCATTTCGGAACACACAAGAATTTCAAAAAAATTAAATAATGTGGGTATAGAATTACGTTGTTGAAAAGATATAAATACAAAAATAAATAAACAAATTATAATTTTAAAAAGAATGAAATTTATAAATCTATAAATATAAAATATCCTTATTTTACAAACAAGAAGGTCACAACTTGGATTTAAAATCACACACATATAAATAATTATTTCTTAAAGTTAAGAAACTAAAGAGGATAATTTAACAATTACTGAATGCATTATAAAATTATACAAACTGTTAAATTATAATCATCTTTTAAAATATGAATTACATATTGGAAAACAATTTTAAATAATTAGGTTAACCATGAGAATAAAGTAAGGAAATTTATTAAATATTAAGTAAAATTAAATGCAAGAAAATACTAATAACTTAAAATATGTACATAAATACTTATATCAAAAAGATAAATCTGCTTAGAAGATCTTGATTAAGTAAAGTAGCAATTATATTAATGAGAATTACTAATAATTGAAAAAATAGAAAAAATTAAACGTACTACACAAAAATTTTTATTAAAAATATATGTACATGTAAAATATTAATTCAAACTCATTGAATATTCAGGCTAAATATGAATAATTAATTATAAATTTCATTTGACTTATCAGAAATTTTAAATTCGAAACATCATAAAAATATCCTGAATTTAAAAAGGTCATTTATGATAACCATTATATAGTTTAAATTAATTAAACTTTCTAACAACATAAAATTTAATAAAAATATTAAATAACTCATAACTGAAAATATTCTTAGTTATAAATTTAAGTTATTTATAAAAGCATCACAACTGGGTAGAATATATGAAGTCTTTAAGTCTGTTTCCATAATAATAATTGAAAAACTCTTCTGAAAGTACTGGAATTCCAATTAAAGAATTTTGGTGTTTTATAGTTGAAAGTATTTTGCTTTTCAAAAGTTTGTAAGGGAAAAGAAAGTCATTAGTTTCAGTCTTAAGTTTAAAAAGTTTGCATAGTAATGAAAAATATTTATTTGTCGGATATTTAAAGAAAAAACACAGATTTCTGTGGTACAGTTTTTAAAATCATTAATATTCATATTTTACATATCCTTAAATCATAAGTTTTAGTTGTTATTTGATTTATTGCGAAACATTATTATAAATTCTAATTATAATTAAAATTTTGCATATTATATTAGTAAGCAGAAAATATATTATGTAAGTTAATAAGATAGCAAATCTTGATGTTGGATCAGGTTTCAACTAAAATACTAATTATTTGTCAATAAATTCGTATTCTGGAATTTAACGCAATTTTTGTTTAAATTACTGAGAGACAATTAATGTTCTATTTCTTTTTGATAGTAATACTTGAAGTATAAGTTATTATAAAATTTTAAAATGTTTAATGATATTAAATTAAGATAAACTGTAATACAATATTTTCTCTTAAATTTAATCTGTGTTCAGAGACATTAAGATAATTTAAAACATTAAAAAACTGTCGGCTGTTATTGCTTTGCAGGTATTCATTATGATTAATGTGATTTTTAATTTGTACATTTTAACATTTTGAAAAAGGTAAAATAACTTTTTAAATCCACTGATAATAAATTAAATGAGTTTCTTAGAAGAGAATATATAAATAAAGTAAACCATATAATTTGAAGGATGTTTTAATGTAGAAATTGCCTTAATTTCATTTTCTAGTCTTACTAGCTAAACTGATTTTATCATTAGTCAATGTTTTACTAAGCTACTTTAAAATTTTATATACTATCTATAAAAAATTTTATAAATATTATATAAAAATTTTTTATAATAGTTTTAACAGTTTTATATAATAATATAATAAAATTTATAAATAAAGGCAAATAACAAGTAAAAAAGGTTATTACAATCGTCTTTTCAATATTACGCTTATTTTTGCTTAGCAAGTTTATTCTTGCTAAGGAAATATTTTGTGCTATTTTATTAAATACAATATTACGCTTAAATATTGTCTTAAACTATTAAAATTACAATATTGTGTGTGGTTTAAAAATTTTAACTGTGAGATATTTTTACATTCGCAGAATCTTTTACGGGGTAGATTAATTTTTATACTAATTTTTAATATTAAATCATTAATATTAAATTGGAAACTCTTTATGAAGCACTTGGTATAAAAAATTTTGGACAATCTAAATTTTTCCAAGGAAGAAAACAATTTTATGATTTATTTTTTTTAAATTAATAGCAACTGTAGTTATCTGTTTAAGATTATTTTTTTAATTTATTTTTTTAATTACTATAAAAACGTACAATATATTGGTGTAATTTTTTTATCTTATTTTTCATTATTAAAAAAATTATTTTTAGAAATTTTTGATACCTGATGTCATGAAATTATAATCACTGTTAATCGATGGAAAATCATTAAATTTATTAGCATTTTTATTAATCTCTAATTGATCATATTTACATTGAAAATCAGTTATGGGCTAGTTTTCCGTAATATTGTCATAATGTAAGCACATGAAAAAGTTTTGGCAAATCGGTATTTTTATTATTGTAGAGCAATTCAGAACAGTGTCACTTCGTATTGATAACAAAGATTCAAATTCAACGAAAATATATATTGCACTTCCTATTAGGGATTATAATAAATGAGTAAAAGTTTATTGCTATAAAATGCTTTAAGATTCACCTAGAAGCTTAAATAAAAACATACAAAAGTACTGCACTAATATTTCCTCAAGATAGGTCCTTTTTTCCTGTTGTAAAAAAATTATTATTTTTTCTACCAATCAATAATTAAGAAACAAGAATTCTTACCTACCAGTGGATGGCTACATCATGCTATAAATTTTTGAAAGAAGAGTAACTCAATTAAAGAAATGGGAGGAAAGGTAGTACAAATAATAAACAACAAAAACAGTCCCACTAAAAGAGAACAAGAAAGAAATGAAAAGGAGGAAAGGTAATGGAAACGACTCGATAAGTAAAATGAAGATGTGAAATTGATAATAAAAAGTTAAACAAAAGAACATCTAGGAACAAGGACACTAGCCTGTTATGGACTCAGTTGAATAGCTGAAAATTAAACCAATGCTAAAGGGAAGAGAAAGAGCTTAGAAGCCGCATGCCATTAAGAAAAGAATAGAATTAGAGCTGAGAAAAATAGATCAAAGCAAGACCTTTCCCGGTTATACAAGCAAACAGTGAACAAATTGATTAAAACTCTCTTCTGATGATTGAATCAGTTTATATCTTTCTCTTACTCTCTTTGCTAAAAGTATTGTATAAATAAAGGAATCTTAAATATAATCTGATGGTAGATAAATTACAAAAAAATGGCAATCATTCAAGATATACATTAATGTGTATTTAGTGGTCTTAACAAATTAGCACTGAAAATGCAACTTCGTTGCTTTGAGTACAACCTTGCCTCCAGTTTCATTAAAACATGGGTTATTTTGGAATTATTCCCGAGTTTCATAACAATTACTATTTTTTATTTTCTTTACAAAATTTTCAACATAGACTTAATTAAATTAATGTTTTCTGAAGGTTTCATATATTTTAAGTTTATGCATTAATGAATGCAAGAGAAATCGCTTAAGGTGTCAGTTAAGAAAATTTAGACAATAATAATTTAATAATTCTTAAAATAAATTATCTTTTTAAATAGTGTACAAACTATCTTTATTTTTTTATAAAGAGTTCATTTTCTTCTCATTAATAGGAGAACATTACGTCCTCCTGATGTTAATGTAAAATTAATTTACAAAAAGAGTTTCCATTTCCAAGAGGAAATTTTAATTATAGAATTGAATTGTTTTGATTTAAATAGGGAAATCCTTTAATTTGAGAAAAAATTATATAATTTACTACTATTTTGATATTAAGTGTATCTGACAAAGAAAAGATTATTTAATTGGCTTGTTAATTTTACAAGGCATTAAACTAAAGGAGTCTATGATTGCAATTGCTTACAGCCACAAATTTCCAGAATGAGATAAGAATGATTCCAGTCATATGATAATATCTCCTGAAACATGTTTAAAACTTCAAAATGTAGTGTATACCCCATTATTAAAAATATGATCATAAATTGGAGTATAAAATATCATTTTTCACAACACCACAAGAAATTCTTATTGCCAAACTTGCCAACTTAATACAGGATAAGTATTTCTAATAACCAAAAAAAAGAAGGGCTAAGCAATCAAAGCTTAAATGTTCATTATTTTAAAAAAAACTATCTACATGCTTTTAATTCTTGCACAAAGAATATAATTATAAAGCAATGCTCTTTCATCAGTCTTCAATTAAATAATTTTAACACGACATTACAAGTTAAAGCAGTATTAGTAAATAAAATTAATTTGAAATACAGTTTAAGTATTTCTGGGATTTCGATCTAAAATCAGAAATTGATTCTCTTACATCTCTCAATAGGAATCCGTTTTCCCTTCAATTTTCACGTATATTTTTTTACTTTTGTATTTATTAATATTTCAATAGAGATGAATTAATCTGTAGTATAATTAATAATTTTATAATATTAATAGTATAATAAAAATGTTAATAATAGAAATATTTAGTTGTATTATAATGTATCATGTATCATTTTAAGAAATAAGCAAGGTTTATCCATAACAAAAAAGAAAAATATTTTATACAAAAATAATCAAGAAAATATGTTTCTTATGATTTCTAAACAAGCGCAATTCCAGTTAAAATGACATAAAAATTCGCAGAAGGAAGTATTTGCAAAGTTGTATTCATTGCTTATAAATGAATTCTTCAAGTAAAGTGATTACTGTTTCTTCTCCTATCACATTTTACCTCTTGAATATGGTAGGAAGACAGAAAATCTTGTACCAATTTTTATTTATGCAAATATGTTTTCAAAATAATCCTAAAACTTCCAAATTCTTTCTGTCGTATTATCGTATTGATAAAGTACCCCATTTCTATTCGCAAATTTTTCTCAGAAAAGAAATTATAACTTAGTAGGTTTTGGAAAAAAGGTACTCACACTTATTTATCAAAAGAAAGTGAGATCTAGTGATATATGCAAATATTTTTTATCCCTCTAGATTATCTGAATTTATTTAGAGTTTCATAAATATTCTGTTTCTTTACAAAATAACCATATTTATATTAAACTTCAAAGAGAAATTTTTTTAAAACAAAATCCACAAAATTTTTATAATTCTTAAAATAAAGTAACGATTTATTTCTGAAATATAGGTAAGCGTTATAATTTTTATAGATTTCTTCAAAATTTACGAAAAGCTTTTGTTTATTTTCAAAATAACATTCCAATTCGATTTTCCTATGAATTAAGAAAATGGCAATTATGACCTGATACAATTCCTCTCAGAGTTTTCCCATCACTCCTGAGTACATGACATCTTCGTAGAATAATCGCGGAGATGGATACTGATAAGTTCCTATTCCATTATTAGTTACCCATCCATCTTGCATTTTTTCCAGAGATCAGAAAAAGTCATTCAGCAATCAGTCAAATTTTTTTCGTTCATTGAAATAAATGGTACCTAAATTGACAAAGAAAAAAAGCTGAAAATTAATCAATCTGTGTGTGTGTGTGTGTGTGTGTGTGTGTGTGTGTGTGTATGTGTGTGTGTGTGTGTGTGTGTGTGTGTGTGTGTGTGTGTGTGTGTGTGTGTGTGTGTGTGTGTGTGTGTGTGTGTGTGTGTGTGTGTGTGTGTGTGTGTATATATATATATATATATATATATATATATATATATAATTATAATTATAATTTTTATATATATGTAATTTTTTATTTAATTATTGATTTGCCATATGTAATGTAAAAGCATACATTTAAAAATGCATACAAAATTAAAAATATGTGAAATTATATAAAATAAATTAATATAGAAAGTAGACATAGAATTAAAATATAAAATGAAATTTAAAAAATAAAACAAACAACGAATTATGAGAATCAAAGAGAATAAAAATTCCCTTCTTTTCAGAAGCTCAGGATGTTTTATGTACCCGACACACAAATTTCCAAGCAGTAATACAAAGAAATTCTTTGATTGTTGTATTTGCCACCATAATTTCCCCTTCATTTCACATTTAAAAGCTGCTTTCGTTCTGGCTAATTGATGGTTTATTCATTTCTTAGTTAACCGATTCTCTTCTTTATAAGTCGAATAGATTTTAAATGAGTACTTTAGTCAATTACTTTTAAAGAAGTGTGCAATGGGGCCATTGATACAATCATTTATCTTCATAAGACCCTTCATCATATTTAATAAATTAATGAGGTTTATTCGGTTTACTTGATGGCCCTCAACATTTTTTTATTTTCGTTTCATTTTATTTTGGATTGTGTAACTGCTGCACTATTAAATTTTTGTTAAAACACACCAATTTCAAAATAAATTTTTCAGCCAGATTAAGGAAGAAGATCAAGTAATTGTGTTGGATTTCAATAATTCAAACTTTATTTCACTTCAATAAAAAATAATAAATACCTACCCCTGTCATAGCAAACAATATCAAATATCTAAGGGTTATAAGAATTTTAATTAATGTGTATTGTTTTTAAGTTACATTACAAGTTATTTTTGTGAATCACCCAATTTAATTACTTTGAGAATAATGGAAAATATTTGAGTGTGATTATGGGTGAAACTAATTGAATGTTATCAGCTTTAGATAATCAAATTAGTTCATGTGGAATAGGTTTACATTCCTTCAGTTGCATCCTGTAATAAAAAAACACATTTTTTTAGATTGTACTAATTTTGATTCAATATTATCAGGTAGAAGTTTCTCGACTCTCAGCAAATTTTAGTCATTTCTAATTTAAATAACCTTCATGATATTGTAAACATGTTTTTAGATTTTTTTATTTTATCCAAAAAGCTCTTAGCTGGCTAAATTCAAAATAAGTATTTTCTGTTTTTAAATCTTTTTTCTTAATTTTGATTTTATAAATCATAAATTTAATAAATTTAAAAACTTCAATTTTAATTTACTTAAAAATTTTCTTCCTAATAAACTAATTTATTTAGATATAGATCTTAGGTTAATCATTACTTTTTGTAGCAAATCATTTCCTTTAATTCAAATGTTAAATTACTCAAAATAAGATAAAACTAAAGCTTTTGAAATAAACTTGAAGTTAACTTAAAACTAGAATATTGTTAGTATATTTAAACAATTCCTCTGAGAAGTAATAGCTATTTGCTTCGAAGTTCAATATAACAAGTTCCAATAACTATCCTATAAAACATTTAATGCTGTAAACATTTCCCATTCTTTAGTCTATCATTCTATCATCAATTCGTGATCAGTAAAAAAATCAGCAAAAATTTTTTATTTAACTTTCTGAAGTCTGTATCAGGGTTATGCTCATTAAAACACTTTACACACAAATGGAGCAAACAAAACACATAAAATGTACAAGATTCCTGATTCAAATAAGATGGTAATTTATAGCTTGAAATATTTTTAATAGCACAGAATTTCATTATATGATATCTTCTTTCAAGTATTTCCTCTCAGAAAAGCATACAACTTCACACATTCAAGAAGCACTCAAATTGTAACAAACCTTGTCTTTAACAACGTAAGTTTTTTTTTTCCCTATTTCACTTTTTGAAGTTTTTAACAGTTTTACATGATATTAAACTATACAGGTACTCAAAGTTAAAGTCGTTATTCCATTCTAAATTTATTTCCAGAATTTCAACAATTTACAATCACAAGTCTCGTAGTTTGAAATATTTGGAAAAATTTGAATAGTTTTGTCCCTTTATTTATGTGCAGAAATATATTTATAGTGTCAATGAAAAAAGAATTTTTTTTCCTTTTGTACAAGACTTGAAAAATAATTGTATCATCTTTAATTTTCATGACAAAAATTTCAAAGTCATCCTTTAACTTACCTATAATCTCAAAGAGCATAAAGAATTATATTCTTTATAATTATTTAACGTATGGAGAATTATCACAGCTAAATTGATTTACTTTCTTCATAATTACTGATGTAATTTATTTTTGTTTAAAAATTTAATTTCAGATCTTATGAATTTGGAATAAAATATCAAATTTCCTTTTTTAACAAATCTTTCGCTCATTTCTAATTTAATTTATGTGTATTGAATACATGTGTCTTATACACTAGCATTTGAAATGCCTCCAAAATCTGTATCACCTCTTTCCATTTAAGGCTTTTAATGTTTATCTGGACACGAAATGAATCTCTCCTGATGTAGAATCTCTCTTTTGTAAAATTCAGTCAATTGAACATTTTCCCTTTCAACGCTTGCTGATTCACGCATTTGGAACAACGTTGTTTCTTGATTTGATTCACAGAGAAATTGATTTCTAGAATTTTCGGCTTAGTTTCCCATTTGAAGCAAATGCTGTGGCTCACTCAAACGATTTTGTTTGCATTAACATCTCATAACTTATAGGGAACATACCAGTAAACATAATTTTGATTCACATGTTTTTTATTACTTTCCAGCCACCACAATCTTTCATTGAGTTCTTTCTAGGTATTATTTTCAAATACTTTTGTTTCAAGAGATTCAAATCGCATAAATTTTAAAAATTTCACTATATGCAATTCTGAAGCATGTTTTTTTTTTCCTTTTTAAAACAGAATATAGATTTTTGAATCTATTATCCATTTTGGTATGAAGAAGAAGAATATATTTCATGCAATACAAAACAAACTTCTTTTTCCTTTTGTAAAGAAATGCATAATAGATCCTTAAATCTATAAGTTTTCGAATAAACTTGATCATTTTCATTTGAATATTGTCACCATAAATTACATACTATCTGACCAGCAAATAATTGAGTTGATGTATATTATTTTGTAATATTTTGAATTTACTCACAACTTAAAATTTAGAGTTGTATTTTTTGTGTAATTATTAACTAATGTATTAATACTTTATAAACTTTTGATGTTTCAATTCCTGCCAAAATAATTTCAGCATAATCGAATGGAGCTAAATCCGTTGTGCATTTTCTCCATACTCAAATTGAAAAAGAGGGGAAAAATTATAAATTGAAGAATAAAATCATATGCGTAACATTTTCTTTACATATAAATAATGTAATATTTGCAATACTTCATTTTAAGCAGTTCTTTATTTATAATATGTGTGTATGTATGTGCGTGTGTGTATGTATGTGCGTGTGTGTATGTATATGCATGTGTGTATGTGTTGTCGTAGTGTTATACGACATAACCAAACCCTGAGAAAATAGGTGTGTGTATGCACTTTAAATTTAAGAGTTTTCTCTTTTCCTTTCAAACTAAGCGGGAATAATATAAAGGAAAGGATGTAATAAAAATTGGCACAATGAAACAAGTGCAATAAAAGAATAAATTTTTCCTTTCGGAAGGCATGAGTGATCTGGAGGAAATTGCAGGCAAAGTATATTGTTTTATGATATGTATTATTTGTAAATCTGACCAGTAGGGAATGAGGGGGAGAGATTTCTGACCTATCCCATAGAAGTATAGGAGGAACTACAGAACTTTGAAAAACAAATGATGTAAAGAGGAGGAGCTAAGCCGAAAATTATGAAGAGTTAAAAACTGCATGCAAACACAGAGAAGACACACAGAAGCCCCAGAGAAGCCCGACATAGAGAAGGAATCCACAATTGAGGACTGGGTCCTCATTGAGCATAATAAGAAGCTAAAACGATGTTAGTTGTAAACAAAGTATAACCACCGCATTCCAGATGGAACCCTGCCACGAATTTCCAGAATGGAGCTGCAGATGTCCGACAAATAGATGCGTAGAATGAAGGTAAAGTCTGAGGAGAGATACCAGAGACAGAGAGAAATGAGGGAAAGCTCATGAGCGATGAGCAAGCCTAGCGAGATCCTGAGCCGGTAATGCCATTGACGTTAGGAGACACCACATTGCTACTTCTAAAAGGGGTGAGTCTGATCTCTCGTTCCTCGTCAAGCTGGTCAAATTCAATTATGATATTAATGTGTAATTTTCATAAAACAAATAATAATTTTAGAATCTCAATTATTTAATGAAGAATGTTTTGATTGTAAATGTAAATTTCCCTTGTAATTAAGTTACTAAAATAAATTATTAAGTTTTATTGTATTTTTGTTTTGAATTTATCTCTGTCATTCAATTATTTAAAAAAACGAATCTGGGTTTCTTCGGAATCATTCTGAAATTACCGAGTTCACCACAACATGTGTATGTGGGTGTGTGTATGTATATGCGTGTGTGTATGTATATGCGTGTGTGTATGTATATGCGTGTGTGTATGTATATGCGTGTGTGTATGTATATGCGTGTGTGTATGCATGTGCGTGTGTGCGCTTGTTTCTTTGTTTGTTTTATTATGTTATATAGCATTTTATTATATTATGTTATATATTACTACTACATTTACTTCAAAATTTAATTCAATTTTATTTATTTAACTTCATTATACTTGATTTCAAATTACTGTTAATAATAACAGCCCTACATTTATCGCATATGAGTAAAGTTTTATTAAGATTGAAAACTTTATAGAAAAATGAAAAAAGGAATTTAATTTAAAGTATAATTTGAGTAAAATATAATTTTATACTTTCAAGTGATAATTTCATTTAAAGTTGAGAAGACTAATTTCAATTCCAAACCAAAAATTGAATTTTATAGTATTATGTAAAATAATGGGATTATATCATGTGGCATACTTTCAGAAGAACGTATAAATTTTTAATAGCTTAATGAGCATATGATAAAACTGATTATTTTAAAAAAAGATTACAATTCAGTTATTTTTTATCAATGAGTTATCTAAATTATTGTACTTATATATGATTCTTAAGAGCAAAATTTATGTTTTATTTTTTCCCTAATCGAACTAATT
This sequence comes from Latrodectus hesperus, assembly GCA_037975125.1. Lineage (NCBI taxonomy): Eukaryota > Metazoa > Arthropoda > Arachnida > Araneae > Theridiidae > Latrodectus > Latrodectus hesperus. Next base: position 73,325,320 of record CM075853.1, on the reverse strand, counting down.
TATTCAAATCACAAATTAAAATCGCTCTTATAAAAAATAAAAATATTCACAATTACTGATACGGTATTATATTATTCATTAAAATTTTAATTTCTCTTCTTTCTCATTCATTTTTTCAAAAACAATGAAGATAATTTAATTTTAGGATTTCATTCATTATGAAGATTGAAAATGATGATTTACTGCAATTTAAATGTCGGGGCACGTTATGTTTTTAGATTAATGAATTAGATAGAAAAATCTTTTTAAAATTTATAAGAATAGATTTCATTGCTAAAATTAAACCACACTATTTTAGTTTTTATGCATCCAAAATCAAATTCATAAAAACTGTAATAGTGTAGTTAAAACAAGTAATGGGTTAAAAGAATCAATTGTGTGTGTAATTAATTCCTTTCAAGGCAAATAAGGTTTTATTTTAAATTATCTTCATAAAAGTAAACTATGTAAATCATTAATATTGCAGAAACATCACCTAAATCTGCGAAAATTGTAAGCATTTTAACAAAATTCATTTTACGTACATTTTGATAAAAAAAGTTTTCATTATTTCAAAATAATGTAATCAAATACCAAATATAAATAAATAATTAGCATTGTAAATTACAGATAAAAACTATCACTACCACATTTCTTAATTACATTCATTTTACAAGAATATTTTGTTTGCGTGTAGCTTGTTATTTACCTGAAATAAATAAGATGCTAAAATCTCAAATATCATAAAGAAAGAGCATTTATGTGCACCTAGGGAAAGCAAGAAAATGCAATTATTTTTCCTTTCCAAACTGTGGGAAATCATCTAACTATATTAAAATGAAGCGAAGTTGTTGACAAATGAGAAATGCGTTATGAGAATTTAATGAGGTGAATATGTTAACAGCGAGGAGCTTTCTTGCTATGTGTTTTTAAGCATTTTGATAAAACATTTAATAAAGCTTTTCATGCAATATATCTGATAAATGTACATAGATTACACAAGCTTAAAAAATAAAATTACGAGTAATTAGTAAAATTTCCTTTTTCATTTAGTTTTTACATTTAAATATTTTCTAGATTAAAGTGTAAGATTTCTCTTTATAATAATTTAATATTTGCATTGTTTCAAGAAATTTAAATATAATATTCTTTAAATATTAATAACTTATAGCAATTTATTTACTATTATCATAATGAGTTTACCGTTAGCACACAATGCTTTATTCAAATAAAAAAGAATTACAAAATAACATACTCAATTTCTATTCATATGAATTCATAAACAAATATATTAGTATCATATTAGAAATAATTATATAGACAGCTATTTGTGCAAACAAAATATTTGTATTAGTTATTGAAATTTTAAATGGTTTTAATAAACATTTCCCAATCGTTAAGAAACAGAGTCCTTAAAAATGTTAAGGAAAAGGAAAAGCTCGCGTAACTATCTTTATTACTTGAAAAATTTAGAAGTTATTAATAGCTTTGTTTCGCCATTTCAAGCCTCTAAAATAATCAAACAATATATAATGAAATAAAAAAGTCCAAATCTAAGTTTAAGTCTATTTTAGTTATAAGTTGTAAGATAAAAAGTTTCATTAGTAGACCCAGAGAGTCTTCAATATTCTATTGAATCCTTAGTAATGGTATAATGCCAGGTAGCTCCATTGATATAAAATTACAAATGCTTAAACTCTAAGAGATTGGTTGATTGTTGTTAAGTTATGGAATCATTTGGGAGAAAATATCTTTAAATATTTTAATATTATTATTTATGTAGGATAACTTGTCTGTCCATATACATAAGTTTCTGTTTAAACCACCTTATTTCTCTTCATCCTTACAAATAGTATTAATGAACTGAATTTTCTACCAGTATCCATTATAATGTTTTGAATAAATATGAAAGTAGCTAAACCAATTGTACTCCTTAATGCAGAATGTTTTGCTAATTGTTAGTGGATTCTTCTTTCCCTACTTTCATTTTAGAAGTGACAAAATACATGACTAAGCCTGAAAAAGTTAATAAACATTAATATTTTGATATGATATCATTGTTATTTATAATTTTTATATGTAACCTATAATTGTATAAATTTCAATGCTAAAATACTCAGAATTAGAAAAGTTGTAAGTTTTTCAAAGACTTAAGAACAGCACTAAGAAGGAAAGTTGCTAGTAAAATATCAAAAAACGGTTGTTTGTAGAAAGTGTAAATTCAGATGTGTTGATCTCATCAATTGATGAAAATTCAAACATACTCTATGGTGGTTGGCTATATTTTGCCTATTTTGGTATGTGAAAACAATACAATTTGGCCTCATTTTATAATTCTCATACTGTAATTAATCTACAATTCGTGTTATATTTTAGGTATTGGCATATTACATAGGTATTAGTATTTTAAATTGTGCGAATTGTTTGCTTTTTTAATCTTCCTGATTTATTGAAGAATTACTCTTTCATATATATTTGCAGACATTGTTTTTACTCTCAGTGATACACGAACATTGATAATATTTTTATTAAGATAACATTGATAATATTTATATTAAGACACTGCATTGTTAAAACCAAATAGTTATATTATTTTTTGACATATAATCCCCAATATTTTAGTCTTTTTAAATGCAACTATTGATGTGCCTAGTGGAATATTTTTAATTAAATAACAATCAATTAAGAATGCTTTTTAGTTGATAAAATATAAACTACTCTTAAATATGAAAATGCAAATTGATAGTTAGAATAATGGATAATAAAATAAATGTCTTCTGATGCTTATTACTTCAATTACAATATTGAAATATATTTTCTAATAATACAGCATATTATACAATTATCTACTTTAAAACAAAGTAATATGTATATAAAATAAAAGTGTTATGATAAATAGCAAGAAATTTCTTAAGGCGCAATAAAAATATGTTTATACTTGTTACCTTCTCTAATTAATTTTTTTAGGAGCTAGAATTTGCATTTCTTAATTAAATTCAAGAAATAAGTTTCATTTATATTCATTTAATTATGTAGATCCTACCTGGATAGTTTTTTTATAAGTATCTCACCAGTTTTTTACACCACATTCACAAAATAACAAACAAAAAAATACCATAAATATTTCCAAAACATTTGCTACGATTATAAATTCATCTTTAAACTTATTTTTAATTTTTGTAGTAGGATCATGAAGAACAAGCGTTGACCAGAGGGAGAAAAAGGGATAGATCAATACTTTTTGTACTCGCTCTAAAGTTTAATTTTGAAGATATAAAAATGCGATAGCTTTTTTCTGCTAATTTATTAGCTATTTTAATGCACTTTTAATGTATGTTAAAAACCATTAAATTATCAAATTATTAATGTATATTTTATTTCACAGTTACTTGAAATACAATAGGTTTCCATGTGTAAGCTGTTTTAATTATATTTTTTTCAAAAAAGCAATAGGAAAATCCTTACCTGCAATTTAGTTCAATTTCAGACATTATTTTTTACTAATACATTGAAATTAAAAGTATTACGTTTTAGAGTTTTAATTTATCTGTATAAGTGATTTTATCGATGTACAATATTATATAAGGTCTGAAATATAATTTCCCATTGTTTTCATTGAAAACTGTAATGATTGTAAGCACTCACTTTAAAAAACGGAAAAAAATATGATAAATCATTGCTATTTAGTATAACCAAACAAACATTGATTATAGTAAATTTCGCTGTAAAATAAAAGCATTGTCGGTCACAGAGATGGACTTCATAAGTGTCCTCTACACTAAAGTGATGCCATTCCAATTTGTAATCGTGAGAATAAATTTTGAAGTTTAAAGAAAAATTTTCATAAATTTAATTTTATATTTTATTTAATTCACCAAATCTAAAATAATACATGTATTCTTTACAGTTTAATACACATAATAACTTATTTACATGCTCATAAAGTTCATTATATATTAAAACATTTCTAGGAAAAGCTGCTTCTAAAAGTAAATTTGTAAGAAATATCCAGTATTTTTTTATTTTAAATTCAAGGTTATTTCCTTGATTATTTATTCAAAAAACGTTAATCGGCTGAAAACTAACTGCATTAGCTTCAAAAATGTAAATATAGTTTTGAAGAGTGTAATTAAAAATAAGCGCATTACACATCAAAATGTTTTTAAAAGTGATTTAAATATCATTTTGAAACTTACTTATCAAAATCAAATTCATTTGAAAACATGAAGGTGTGACCAAAATGCAGGTACCTAACACTTATACATATAATACGTACCACTTTTTTGTAAAAATGGATTGAGTTCAGTCAATCTGATATAATTTATAAAAGAATATTTAGTATTTAGTAAACTTGCTTGAAAGTATGTTGAAAGTATAAAAACTTAAACTATCTATTTTATTTATATAAATTTTGAGATATATTTTTGCACGCATGATAATCATATTTCTTCATTATTATGTTGCTATGTTTATGCATTTCTATTCATAGGAATGAATGAGTGTATTTTAAAATTTTCATTAGTAATTGTTGAAAGTTGTCGCAGAAGTTTAAAAATTATAGTAATTTTTTAATCCACCTATTTTAAGAACACGTGTGCTTGCAATACAAAAGTTTATCTTGATTAATAAATACTATAACGAAATATATCAGCATTAATTTTTTAGCTGATTTAACATCACACATTGTAAGGACTATTATTTTAAGCTTGTAGCAGATCTTTTAAGATAAGAGTAGTACATTTGTGAGCCATTCACGAAAAAATCTCAAAAATAAGGATTAAACGTCGTTAGAGAATAGGTAATCATTTGATATAATGTATAATTTGAAAACTCTTAGTGATACAAATATGACAACTTCTTTGAATTGAAATATGTTTCAGAAAGTTTCACTACTGTTCCTTTCAAATTCAGTACCAATCAAAAGTGATTATATAAAAGCTTTTTTTAGAGCAATTCATTTTATTCAACAATTCTTCAACAACTCTTCAAGTCATTATTGACTAAAATAAGTCTTGCAGAATATCATACTAAGATTCCAGCAACTATTTTTGGAACGTGTTTCGGATAGAAATTTTTATTATCTAAGTTTAAATTAAAAACAGCTTTCCACTGCATGATTTTTAATTGATTAAAATAGTCCAGAAAAAAAACGAATGTTTTGAAGACTACTACTTAAATAAAAAAATCAATAGTGAAATCAGTTATTCACGAAAATAGAACAAAATATTAATGATTGTAAATACATATTTGTGGTAAATTAAATGACATTTAAATGTGGTTAAACTGTAAATATATCGTATAGCTATTTTAAAATATTTATTTAAAAATAATTAAAATAAAGCATTTTAAAATAACTGATTAATAATTTTAGGTATTCATTGTTACATAATTTCCCTTTGTATTCATAAAATATTTGCGAACCATTTTATCTACATTCCTTGAAACCTCAAACCTTTGGTAATGTGATAAAGTTTAATAACAGATGAACAAAATTATCTTTTAATGATATAAATAAAAAAGTAAAATATACATGGTGAATGAATAATAATTACAGCCTGTTTGATGCTTTTATACATATTTATAAGTCCTACAGAGATTAAGGCTTATCTGAATATAAAAACATCTGATTTTTTATACGAAAGTTATTCGCTTAGCCATTAAGTTCAATTATTTCGGCAATAATCTTACCTTAATCAATATTTAAATTTGTCTTGTATGGATGGAATCATAATTTATGAGCAATATCGGAACAAATTGCTTAAATAATGAATGAAATAATGAATGATATTGAAGGTTATCTAAAAAAATTCAATTAAATTTTTTTAAAATATGTGATCAATGTTTTTGCTAAACGTAAGCAATAATTAAATTTACATGGACATTTATTTCTATATTTTAGCTACTAATACCACACAAATGTTATACTATAATAACAGTATATATATATATATACTGTTATTATAGTATATATATATATATATATATATGTGGGATGGGGAGTGGCCAAGGCGAGATTAACTAATTAACAATTCTTATACAAAGCCTAATATTTAATTAACATGTATTTACAAATATAAATATATACAAGTTTGAGATATTTACAATTAATCATCTTAATAGATTGAAATTTAAAGTTCAAGTTTAAAGTTATGGGGGACAGGAGCAGTCGTCTTGCTGCTATCAAAAAGGAACGTCTTCGCGTCTTTCAGAATAATTTCTCTTCTGCCCCGCTCACTGGGGAAGCTGTTGCGCCTCTCGAGCTCCATCTCAAGTGGGCACTTGAAATAGTGACGTCAGCTATTAAGTGGTTCACCCACCACAGTTCGGCCGTCCTGAAATCGGCTGGCCCTCCAGACGACACTGCAAATACATAAAAAAAGAAAAACAGCAAAACAGGGAAAGAAACAAGCAGAACAGAATAATTCTCTGAAAAGAAACAAATTTTATATTCATCTTCTTAGATCTGAAATAAAGAAATGAGTCAGTATATCTTTTAGCTTCATTATAGTCAGTTGGACTTCCGACTATCCTTCAGCACAATTCAACTTTAATTTAACTCCAACTTGCATAACATCCTCGTCTTTTGGCATACTGTACCAGGGTTTTAGAAATTCAGCACAAGTCGTGGTACCGTTAGGTCCTTCATGACTTCCTTCTTTGATTACATCATAGGTGTTGCCTCCTTTAACTTTAGTAACTCTGTATGGTCCTAAATATTTTGGTTTCAGTTTTAAGTGGGGTCCAAACTGAGTTCTCTTAATAGCGACCAAATCGTTAACTCCATAAGATTGATGCTCTTTTCTTCTTAAATTATACGTTTTCCTGTTTTCTTCTTGGATCTTGAAAATTTGTTGTTTAGCATGTTTTCTGAGTTCATCTCTTTGAGCTTCAAAATTAGCTTGAAATTCCTTTTCAATCATTTCTTGGAGCTTACCAATACCTCCAACGTTCATCTTCGTACCAAAAAGTAACTCAAAAGGTGTGGTATCTATGCTTCGTTGATATGTTGAATTAATCGTCTGCTGCAGTTCGTTCGTAAGTTTATACCACTGAGCTGGATTCTCTAAAGATAGCTTTGAAAGAACTGATGTGATTGTTTGGTTGATCCTCTCAACTTGTCCGTTAGCTCTTGGCAAACCAGTGGTTATTAAATGGTGTTTAATATTCTCTTTAGAGCAATAATCTCTGAATTCACCAGAGCTAAAAGCTGTACCTCTATCAGAAATAATTTGGTAGGGATTTCCAAAGACTGATTTTAGAGTTTCTAATTTCGAAATGACTTCAGCAGATGTTGTGGTCTTCGTAGGAAAAATCCAAACGAACTTAGTAAAAGCGTCTATAATTGTTAAAATATACTTATAATTTTTATGTGTGCTTTCTAAAGGTCCTAAATGATCAATATGGTATGTGTATAGTGGTACGTCATTTTTATGCAATGGGTGTAATAAGCCTTCTTTCTTTCCTCTTTTGTGATTTACAAGAATACAGTGAACGCAATTAGATATGATATTTTCTACTTTCTGTTTAAGTTTGGGAATGAAATAATGGTCCTCTATGCTTTTCTCTGTATATTTGATTCCGGTATGTCCCTTTTCATGCGCACTTCTAATAATTTCCATCTGCATACTTCTTGGCACAACCACTAACTCCTTACCATCAACAAATTTATAAAGAACTCCGTTTCTCTCAAAATAATCTTCATAACTAGAGATTTTTAATAATTCTTTTATCGTTTTTATTTCATCATCATTATCTTGGGCTGATTTTAATTTCGGTATGATATTATCGCTTGAGATGCAAAATATGTTTACAGGGGATCTGCTTAGTGCGTCAACATGAGTCATTCTTGTACCGGAGCGATGCTCAATACTATAATTAAATTCTTGGAGCAATAAAGCCCAACGAGCAACACGAGTTGACAAATCTCTTTTTTGCATAGTCTTTTCGAATGCGGAACAGTCAGTGACAATTTTAAATGGAATTCCTAATAAGTAAACGCGGAATCTTTTTAACGCTTCAATAATTGCAAGAGCTTCAAGCTCGTAACTGGAATACTTCTTTTCGGCATCTGTTGTCTTTTTACTCATAAAATAGATGGGATGAAAATTTTTATCATTTGGGGATTTCTGTAATAAAATAGCTCCATATCCTTCTATGCTGGCGTCACAATGCAGTTCAGTTTCGTAATTTGGGTTGTATATACCTAACACAGGTTTTTGAGCTAAAATTAACTTTAATTGATTAAAAGAGTTTCTTTCCTCTTCACCAAATTTAAATTTCCTATCTTTCTTCAAAAGATCACTCAATGGCCTAGCAATAATGGAATATTTTGGGATAAATTTCCTGAAATATCCAGTCAATCCTAAAAAACTATGGACCTGTTTCAAATTAAGTGGCTCAGGGAAATGAAGCACAGCTTTAGTTTTCAAAGTAGATGGAAATATTTTCCCTTCTTCGATGATATGGCCTAAAAATTCAATGCGCTTCTTCAAAAAATGGGATTTTCTAAAATTTATTTCTAATCCATATTCGCTCGCAAGATTTAAGACTTTTTCAAGCCGTTCGACTCCTTCTTCAGTTGAGGAAGACAAAATAATTATATCGTCCATATAAGGTAAAACAATACCATCATTAATCAGTGGTCGGAAAATAGTATTAATAAATCTTTGAAACACGGCTGGGGAATTACACAGTCCAAAAGGAACCTTAAGAAATTGGTACTGTCCTTCATGAGTTACAAATGAAGTGTATTTTCTACTATCCTTCTTTACATCTACATGGAAAAATCCATTCTTGAGATCAATTGTACTAAACACACACGATTCCTGCAATCTATCTAATATATCTTCAATCAATGGGAGGGGAAATCTATCTTTTACAATTACTTTATTTAATCTCCGATAATCTATGCACAAACGAGGTGTTCCGTCTTTTTTCTTTACGATTACTACTGGGCTACAATATTCTGAAGAACTGGGCTCTATTATACCTTGTTCTAACCATTCATCTATTTGGGTTTCAACTATCTTTTTCTCTGAAAATGGTAATCTACGGGGTTGATTAGATATAGGCTCATTACTTTTTAACAAAATATCTAATTGAACATTAGTTGATTTTGTTTTATGTGGTACATAACTCGAAACTAATTGTTGCAACTTATATTTAAATTTTTTTGGAATACTAGGTTCAATGTTCAGTTCAACTTCATTAAAAGTTAAATCAACAGGTAGAATTGATAAAGTATTAATGTCTTTTACACATTGATATTTATTTTTAATCTTAATTCCGTTTTCATTAATTAAGGTTTCACCCTGCATTAGTACATTCATTCCTATGATGGCATCATATGACATAACATTATTTTCAACCACATAAATATCTTCTTCACACTTAAAATCATCTATTTTAATATTTCCCTTAAAATAGCCCAACGGCTTTACAACACATTTACCAAAACCACTTAGAGAAGAATTTAATGAAAATAACTCTACAACATTTAATTTATCAAAGACAGATTTACGAATCAAAGTTACTTGGCTTCCAGTATCTATTAATGCATTAACATTCAAATTATTAATAATTACATCATTCAGTATTGTTTTAACATTAACATTCATTGTTGCTACTTCAGGTTTAGAATTAGTTTCTGGACACAATGAAGCTTTATGTCCAAAATTATTACATCGAAAACATTTAATACCCTTCTCTTTATGTTTACAAAATTTAGAAATATGATTTTTTTCACCACAATTAAAACAAATTTTATCTTTACAATCATCAAAATCACTGTATTTCATTTTTCCAAAACCATCATTGTACCTTATTTTATTTACATTTTCATTCTTAGAATTAACTCTATTACTATATTCATATTTTGATTTCGTTTTATCAAAATTATTATAATTATCATGAGAATTATATTTTGTTTTCGTTTTATCGAAAGCATTTTTACGTTTAACAGAATCACTTTTTATTACTTCATAAACTTTGAGTTTTTCTTTAAATTCACTTAAATTCTTACATCCATACAAAATAATTTTGTTTTCTTGTCTATCATTAATTCCATTAATAACATAATGCATTAAGGCAGATTCTTCAATTTTACCGCAATTGCACAACTCCTTCATTTTTAAAAAATACTCCTGCACAGATTCATAATCATGCATTTTCCTTTTACGCAAAAGATCGTGTAAGTTAGCTGAGTTTATTTCAAACGAAAACTCATCGATCAAGGCTCGTCTCAATTTTTTCCAAGAATTTATTTGTGGTTCTGTTCGAACGAATAATAGAGCATTTCCTCCTAACGATCTTTTAGCCATAACAAATTTTTGTAAGTCTGATAAATTAAATAATTTCGACATATCCTCAAAATGATCAATCCAATTAATTACATTTTCATGTGATTCTGCATTAAATTTAGTAATAGTGCTTTCGATATCTTCATAATTAATATTAACACTTGGAATAACAGTATGTGCATAAAAATCATTTTCACAAACATTTTCATTCTTCTTAAAATAGTCAGATGCACTTTTCTTTTTACTTATATTGCATTGCATTGAAAAATCATTTCTACTTATTTCTTCTTCCACTTCACTTTCCGAGTCAGCAGTTTCCGAATCCTCTTTAGTGTTTTGAGCTAAGAGTTCAAGGTCACATAACAGAGACAAAATTCTTTCTGCGAGCTCTGCTTTGGATCCTTGAAAAGAAATATTCAAAATGTTCGATGCAGTAATAAGTTCGCCAAGCGAAAACTCATTGTTTATATTTTTTAATTTGTCTCGATACTCATTACTTTCGATATCAAAATCAAAACCATCAAAATTTCTAATTCTTTTACGATTTAATCTATCTCCATCATGATCAAAAATCAATCTATGCAAAATTGTGATTTTATCTGCTTTAAAATTTTTCAATGCAACGCTTATTTCTTTTATATCGTTTAATATCATCATGTACTTTGAAAAATGTTCACGTACCTCTCAAAGATGTTCGATGAGGATCCACGTCTTTCTCTCGTTCCAAACCGATGCTTAACGTAACGTCTTCTTCTAATGAAAATCCTTCTAACTATCTGATGCGATAATTATTCCAATCACTACAAAATTTTTGTAATCCAGCTAATCATTTCAATCTCACTCAATCCCGCTTCTGAGTTTTGTGGGATGGGGAGTGGCCAAGGCGAGATTAACTAATTAACAATTCTTATACAAAGCCTAATATTTAATTAACATGTATTTACAAATATAAATATATACAAGTTTGAGATATTTACAATTAATCATCTTAATAGATTGAAATTTAAAGTTCAAGTTTAAAGTTATGGGGGACAGGAGCAGTCGTCTTGCTGCTATCAAAAAGGAACGTCTTCGCGTCTTTCAGATAATTTCTCTTCTGCCCCGCTCACTGGGGAAGCTGTTGCGCCTCTCGAGCTCCATCTCAAGTGGGCACTTGAAATAGTGACGTCAGCTATTAAGTGGTTCACCCACTACATATATATATATATATATATATATATACTCCATGGAAAACAAGTATATAATTTTTTGGAACAATGACAAATTAAAAAAAATAGTGATATTTGCTATTTTTAAGGACATTTACCTTTTAGCTTTTTTCAACACGCTCTATTACTCCTCAAATGAGAGTTTATATACAATTCAGTTATAAAATCCAATCAAATGAAATATGGAATGCTTGAAAAATCTCTTTAGATATGAGTCTATTGAATACTGAAGACAGAAATCATTTCATTCAATTTCCAAAATGTATTTCTGATTGCCGGTATATTGGGAAAATTGGAAAACCATTCATTGCACTGTGTAAGAATACTTTTTCAAATGTCAAAAAAAATTAAATATCATTATTTTTTAAAAAGAAATTACACTAAATGAATGTAAAAAGGCTGTAAAATCACTTTTTTTCTAATCATTAATATTTACTCATAGATAACAATTTAAAAGAAGTAAAGAGTAACACACTTTCTTCTTACGGCGAACAAAAAATAATTTACTAGTAAATATAAACTTTATAAATATAAATTTGTGCAGCAAGACAGTGAATATTGTCATCTAACTTGATAGAAAGATTGTCCTATAGTAAGACTGTAGGTTTGTGATGAATAACTACGCAAATGGTGCTGAAGAAATAAGTGTAGCTTTTGTGTTAATAATTTGTCTTAGTAACGCATCGTAAGTTATAAGAACATCCTCATTTTCATATACCGAAATGAGCATTACCTTTATCCGACTAGTCAGTAACGAAACTTTTATTGATGAAGTTAACTTGAGTAACACCATTCACAAGATTAAATTTCTAACTAAGACACGTTACATCAATAAAGACAATTGGCCTTAAAAATAAGTTCAAAAATCTCGATATTTATCAAGGTGGATAACACTTAAGCATAGAAATATCGCTTCTCATATGTTAGTCAGTTGAGGTAGAACACAACGGAAAACAAATTTCTTTGGGTTAATATCAATTTTAGTTTATCTTTAATGACTAAATCAAACTTCAATAGATGAATTCCGAATAAAACATCTATAGAAAAGAGATTGTTCCTGATATCAATGTGATGTTGAATGATGGAAAGTCAACATGAGCAAGGAAAATCGTCAATCAGCATTAAATGCATTAACCTATCATGGCTATCCTAGACGATAATGTATTCTCATTACAAGCTTTGGATCTTTTTTTTTTTTTTTTTTTTTTTTTTTTTTTTTTTTTTTTAGTTTTTAGTTTTACGATCATTCCTTCCTCGGATAATCTCAGTTTCACCCACAATTGCTTATAACGTTTGTAAATGAGATTTAAAATGGTATTAACGACTCTATCTACTTCAAAGCAATAGAGCAATTATAATTGTAGCTAGATTGATGGTTATATATAATTAAAGTTATTAATAACACGCCTAACAATCCCTATTTGCAGAAGTCTGAAGAACTTCCATGGTTACGATGAATTACTATATTTACAGTAATTGTATGTAATTAAAATTTCTGAGGTACTAAACTGGAACTTTATTCTCTTGATAACAATTTCACGTGTGGAAGTATTGAATTTTGTGATATAAAGCATATTTACTTGTCTAAAACACATCGGCTCAAGAATTTATAAGAGCCCATTCGTAAAGGAAAAGAAAAAATTTATTTTCACGTTTTTTGACTAAATAAAGGAAAATAATATTTTTTGATTTTCTTATTCTTTTACCTAAGTGCATGAAAATTATGTACTAATTTTTTATTTAAAATAGTTTTGATGTGATGCAAATTTCTAAAATTTTAATTTCATTATAAAATAAATCTAAATATTATTATTTTGCAATTCATTTCTCGATTCAGTGAAACATTCTCTTGCCTCTTTGCTTTCTCATTCAAAAATCCATTATGGATTCTGTATTGAATCAAAAACGTATTAAATATTTTAAATCTTTCTTTATATTTCTTTGGAAACTTCAAGGGTTATATAAAATATATTAATATCTTACTATTAACCAAAAATTGAATATTTATGATTTTAAGCATTGTTTCCAAGAAAATGAAGCTTATAAAACAACTTTTATAGTTTAAAGAAAACATTTATTATTAATTTATTCTGTGAATATTTCATTTCGTTTTGTGCAAAAAAATACAAGCATATTTTTGCATGTTTAATTGCACGAATTATTTCTCGTGTGCAAAAATGAGGGTGCAATATCAAATTTAGCAAACCACGTTAAAGTGCTTTTTCTTTTTAAAAATATAACAATTCTTACAATGTTTTAAAAGAAATATTAAATTAGAAATATAATTAATAAAAATATGCATTTTGAGGTGCATAAAGCTCATAAAAATGTATAAAAGCAAATTTACATTAAAAATATAAACCTGTGAATTGAGAGCTTAATAAGAACTAATATCTTAAACTATTTCATTATTTTTATGATAAATAAATTCCTTCGAAAAAAGTAAGAATTAACATTAAATAAAACGCTTTTATAATTATAACAGCTAATGCCAATTAACAAAATACTAAATTTAAAGTAATTTAACTGTATCTGCTTACAATATTTCATTTTAATAGTAAATTTTATTGTGCTGTTTTTGCGTAGTGATATGTGTCTTATAAATTTTCTGACAATATTAATGAAAATGCATGTGTAGTTGTAAAATAATAAACTATTTCATAATTAGCAATTCTATTTTAACAAATAATTTTTAAATTGCTATGTATTTCCCGTTCATCATATTTCCTGGCATAAACTGAAATTAAATTTTCCAATAAACTTTTTGATTCTTATTAATAATTTTTAATTGATGTTGATTACTTAAAATACATAGCACTCAGATTTTCCAACAAAGATATCTTTAGTAAAAGTGTTTTTAATCAAAACTATTACTTCATCAAAAAAATCAACTTATTGGATAAAATGCAAGAAATGAAAAGCGTATTAGGTTAAATATATTTATTAAATATATGTGTAAAGATCTTTTTCTAATAAATTTTTTTTCAAACTGAGTGTTTTACTTTTCTATGATTTCAGCTACGTTTTTAAGTGAAAATTCAAAAGATTTCTGTTTAATCTTTATGTAAATGAAATTTAAAATGTCACTTTAGGTGATTTTTTTGTTATTTGACTTACGCTTATTTGTTATAATGAGAAAAATTCAGTTTGAAAACTTTATAATGAGTCTGTGAAATTGTGTAGATAAATAAACAACTAATTAAAATCATTTAAGAATAATTTTCCCAATGTCTTATATATTGTGATAATTTAACATAAAATATTATTTTAAAAAATTCTCATTATTTGTCTTAGTATTTAATTCCAAATTCCTCTTATTACAAATATTAACCGTAAATAATAAAAACATTATTTTGATAAGGAAGGAAAGTATGTTAAATTTAATGAAAATAAAAAAATTAAAGCGTAAATATTAATGAGACATTTATTTTAATATTTTTTATTTCATGCTAGCAGTAAATAATGGCATCTAGTTTCAGAAGAAAAGGTAAACTTTATAATAATTCTGATTCAAAAATTTTACATTGTTAATTATATTCTTAAAATTAACAGAAAAAGTAAAGTGCATTTAAAAATACTTATAACTGCAAGGGCTACAAGTCTTGTTCTCCAATATTTCATTTAAAATTTATTCTTGAAATTTAGGAAAATTGTATTGCTAATAAATGCGTATCTTTGTTATTCAGAATTTCAAAATTTCCATATTTAAAATCTTTAGAAAAAATATTTTTGAGGTAGCCTGCATTTCAAGACAGTGATTTGTGTAAAAGAACATAAAAATGTTTACTGTACATTGAATGCCAGAAAAGAAAAGGAAACAGAATAGTGATTACGTGTGACAAGTGTTCTAGACAAACTATATAAGATTGTTATCAAAATAAAGTATTCAAAAATTTAAAATTTCAGTTGCGAGAAACAAAAAAAAAAATAAAATCATTGTGAAAATATTTAATGATAATCCAGAAATGTTATATGAAGAAAGAAAAAATGCCTGAAAGATATGTGCTTCGAACCATGTTTCGATTGCAGCATAAAATTATACAGAGACGTCTATTTTTTACATGGTCGGAAAACGGCTTTCTGTGCTTGTGGCGTTGCTATAGCCCCTTTGAAAAAATTAGCAACTTTCTAAATCTGCAAACAGGACCAATCTCTGATGGTTTGACTGTTGGTTACTCTGTCAATGCCGAATTGTATTTTGCGGACGAGCTAATTTCAACCATGAACTATTAAGGTTCATGGATGAATTTAGGCTATCTGCAAAATGTAATTTTGATCAAGTGGCTCCCAAGCCAACACAAATAATTACCCTTAAGGTTCATGACTTCAAGGTTTAAGCCGTGTTTGGATTGACTGAATATATATTCATATGTTTTCTCAATTAATAACAAAATCCTGCTTTGCACCAAATGAGAATAAAACTATTTATGCTCCAATTCTGTGATAACCTGGAATGAAAAGACAATACTTTCATCAAGATAGTATCCTTGCATGCTCTACGACAAAATGTCTTCAGTTAACATATCTAATTATATGATTCACTCGTGTTGGAAATAAATTTGAACATTTTAGCTCCTAAAATTTATCAGAATATTAAACAATGTGACTATTTGGAGTTATCATTTTTTCTCATAACTCAAAATTCAATTGTAACTACATAACAATCCCAGAAAACACAAATATTTAATAAAAATTTTGATTCCATGAAATCAACTTATTCAAAACTATAAATTTTGAAAAGAAATAATAGCAAAATAAGATTTTAAACTTGTGATAATGGATGATTGTATTTTTCATGATATTAATTTTTAATAGAAAATATATTCTTTGTTTTTGATTTACTTTAATCTATCGAAGGCGAAAACAAATATTTGTATTATAAATTTGGTAAATATTTTGTTCATTTTATCATATAAATTTCTACATTCATTTACTTTTACCAACAAAATTTTTTGCTTGCATTAATTTGTGGAATAGAATTTAAAATTTTTAAATGACATACAAACAGATATTTTTACTAATAAGCTCTCTTCTCATTCTCATTAATCAGAACGCATTATGAATCATCTTAATCTTAGACCTATCTTCTTTAGGGTAATTATTAAAATTTTAAAGATGTTTAATTTACTTTTTTTGACCAAATTAAATACAACGTAATTATACTGTGCTGTAGTTCTCAATTAGTTCATATCTCTCAACTATCACTCTTTATAATAATGAGATGATATTTGAAGGGAATTAATTTCCCTTGATGCTACTATTTAGTCTCTTGTGTTGTTTGTAGTTAATTTCTGTCAGAATGCACTGCTTATTAAAATGTACCAAGCCTCAAGGAAAGCTTAATGGATGATAAACCGATGAAATGTTAATTTATATTCATCTGCAATATCTGATATTTATGTAAACGAATGACATTAACCAGATTAAATCCCTTGATATGTTTGCCACTTTCATTTATGTTTACTTATGCCTTGTCTATTCTCTGCAGTTGCTTGGCACATGTTTACATAATCGAACAATATTTACTGTCGATTAAGTAATAAAGCTAATAGGGCATTCTTTATTCACGGTTAAGAAATAAAATGTTATTGACTGTTTCCATTTGTAAATCCAGATAATGTGTTTAAATACAAATATTGCGAAATTAGTTTAAATATGTAGTTCTTTTAGTTTGAAAATACATATAAAAATATACTATAAAATTATAATTTTTTCCAATTTTAGAAAAAATGAGAAAAGCAAGATCTTTATTTATTGATACACCGATTCATTTAATTAAATAAGAATTTTTCTTTGCTGTGCCACAAAATTTTTGTATTTCCTTAAATTTCAGAAAATTTTTATCCCTTAAAATTGTATTATTTTTTAATGGAAAGCTTAGAATACTCTATATGAAAACATGAAACATTTCAAATTCTATATATCGACATAAAAGTAATTATTATAGTGCGTATATCTATAATACAGTTGCATAAATTATTTATTGACAAGAAAGAAACATTTTTAAGAATTGATTATGATAAATAAATAATAATAATAAATGTGTCGTTATAAGAAATATATTAGAATTCAAAATTTTTATAGCTTATTGCCATTATATTTATAAAGAATAATTTGTCTCTTTGTTTATCATAAATATACTGAAATTTCAGTTTCAAGATCTTGTTACAAAAAATTACTTATTCAAAATACTTTTAAATATTTTATTTACTGTGTAGGAAAATAATTATTTCTTATATCACTTGCTAATGATGTGTTTGAATGTAAGAGTGAAATTATATGTAAATTTATTGTAAGGTGAAATTTAAGGGTGTTTATTAAAAGTGTGAAATTTTACTTAAGTAAATGTAATTAATAATTTGTAAACATTTTTAACATATTCAATTTTTAAGATTTAAAACTTTTATCCATAGGAGGGAAAACTGAGCTTAAAATTCTGATTTTAGTCTCAGATGAAAACTATATTATACTAATACAGATGCAGTAAATTGCTGTTGTCACGAACACAAACTTGAAGAACTTTTCTGTTTTTTGTATCATCTTGCTTTGTTGGATTCACTTCTCCTTTTTGTCCACATAAGAGATATTTATTACTTTAAAAATAAGAAAATAGTTATTAAGTTAAAGAAGATGATATTCTGAAAACAAAGTTCTCTTTTTTATAGCTATAGCACATTAATATAATCATTAAAAAGTTCAAAAGTTCAATTTTCTAAAAAAACGTTTATTTTCTATAATCCTAGCATTTTTAATGGAATTAATTTGACTAATTATCAATAAACTCGCACTTATATTTATATTCATATATGAAACAAAATATTCATTCATTCTGACTACAAATATTTTGCAGCAAAGAAGATAACAATAAGTGCGTGAGATGAATAAAATATAGTAATTTACTATTTTGTTGCTAAATGAAACACATTTTGAATAATTTCTTTTAAACATAAACAGATGTGCAATATTGATCTATTTTTAAGTTTAATTTATGTCTTACTATATTATATTTTAAAATATAACACAAATAAATATGCATGATTTTATTTATTATATATTTAAAATTAGTTTTTATTATAAACTCATTTTAAAGTTTTAGAGAAATGAAATTGGGGCACCAAATACTTCATTTGAAAATAACATACATGAGTATGCTGAGATATATTTATGATTGTAACCAATAATCCAGTGCTTTTACACCAATAGTCAATAGTTACGAAAACCCCTCTTAAACCCCTCATCTCTGTCAATCAAAAACTAGTGAATAATGAAACAAACTAATGTTTAACTCTGGTTAACAAGCGTTTCAACAGCTCTGTGACTAGCATTTGAAATCTTGTTGATTCAAAACTTAGACGGCACGAAATTGGTTAACTGGAATTAAAACTAAATGTTCAGATGCAGACCATCTGGAATATTCACAGCATCATTTTGCATTCCTGGCGAGTTCAGGGTGAAAATTCAATTAACATTTTCCAACAAAATGGAATTGCGTGAATAAGTCTCTGAAATTTATCAATGAAAATCAAAATCAAATTTCTCATAAATTTGTCCTGAAAATTTATTTGTATGCGAGATTGATTTCATAATGAAATGTTATTATTCTTAATATTATTATCAATAATATTCATAAATATTCAATGCATGTACTTTGCATAGTAAATTTAATTACAAAAATCAAAACACTTTTAAACCTCTAACCTCTGAACATCATTTATCCAAAATCTAATCAAAGTTTCCGCTGTATTACTTTTCTGTTTTGATCTGTTTTGTAACTATCTTTTTTTTTTTTTCTCTTTTACAAAAAACTTTCTCTAATTTTTTCCTCTAATAAAATCAATTGAATCTCATAATTTTATTTTTTTTTAATTTTAAAATAATTGTTTTTAAAATTCTTGTGTGATGTTGAAAATGAAAGAAAACATAATTATTTTTGTTTAAAATCAGATTATATGATTTTTTTTGCAGGTGTTGATTGTTGCAATGAATGTTTAATTTTTAACAAAATTATATGCGATTAGGAAACAAAATTCAGTGAATTAAAATAATCTAATAATTTTATTAAATACGTACCAACAATTATTCTACCGCTGATTTTGTTCATTTAATTTTACCATTGCAGCAATAAATACAAAAATGTTTAAGTTCAGTAAAACCTTGAATTTTCTGACAAAACGTAACATCAGAGAAGATTGCCATGTGTTTGATCAAAAATAGTCAAATAAATATTTGTTTGAAATTACAAGGAAAAAAGTATTATTTTTATTATGGGAATAAAATGACATTCATATTTTTAAAGGTATATAATCCGAAACCATGTCACTAAAGAACACAGCAAATTTGGTTACAAAGGTAAACCTGCTTCTCTGTGCAATAATTTCAGTTGTTTTTATCTTTATAGTTTCTTCCCAATACTGTGTATTTATTTATAAATTGTAAGTTTTTAAGTATTGGAAAAATAGAATAAAGTTTTACTTGAATCATCATGTAATCATCTAGATATTTTGACGTTGTTAGCTCATTTTGTTTTTCTCGTTAAATAATGTCAACTGACTTGAAGGAAATTTAACATACAAGAAATTAAGTGAAGCTGTTGGATTTTTCAAATAAAGAAGTTACGTGATGCCTTGATTACATTACTTATAAATAATTTCTGTTTGAAGAATGGAAAATTATCATTTGTCTTCCAAATTTTATCTGTTAAACCCAAAAATAAATTAATCACTTGTATTAAGAATATTTTTTAAATTGTTGTTTGCAAATTTTCTTTCTAATCTTGATACATAAAATTTAAGTAACAATTATCAATTATTCAGCTGTTTACGCTTCGCTGAATGCTTTAAAAATTCAGATTTTTTGGTGAAATCATTTTACATAAAATTTCTAAAATAACATTTATGCTATATCTCAAATTTTACAAATAATTTGGATTCGATTTATGCGATTGCATCAACCATATAGCGAAAAGAGAGTTTGTTAACTGAGTTTATCAACTAGAAAAATGTCCATAAATATTATTCTCAAAATTATGTGCATGTGTGTGTGAAAATAAACATTAAATTTAGTTGCTTTTAATGCCGACCAACTTGTCTAGTGGTCAGCGTGCCTGACTACGGATAAGGAGGTCCTGCGTTCGAATCCCGGTTCGGGCATGGATGTACTTTCTCTTTCTATCTATCCTGTCTTTGTCCTTTCCTTGTATGAATGAGGTGTGAATGGTTGCCTACCCTATAAACGAGTACCTATGTCATGTGTGTAGAGCAAAGTCGTACTTTCACCTTCATGGTGCTCTGATTAAAACGAAAGACGCTCTCCACCGACTTAATTCACATAGCATAGCATTGAGCTTGGCTTGTCCAAGTGTCATTTGTAAACAACAACAACAGTTGCCAGTTGCTTTTAATAATATACAAGTAAAATTAAGCGTTGAAACGATTAAATAGTAACTTAAGTAAATAATTTAGGGTGATTCATCTGAAAGCATATACAATCTTATAAGGGGAATTCATATAGAAATAACACAATATATAGTATCAGAAAAAAACCTAACTTAACCTGTAGAAACCTCATGGGCAGGTAAATTTACCGTAACAGGATGTATCAATGATTCTGATAATATCTAAAGATATCTTGAAAGCTATTCACACCAAACATTCTACATGGCTGTCCACATATCCATAGGAATGAAAGGTGGTGAAGATCTTTTCTGAATAGCTAGTTGCAAGCCATCTTAGATAAAATGAATAATGCTCATATCTGGAAATTGAATTGATAATGGAATTTTTTAAGATCAAGAGAATGATCCTGAAGCCACTCAAAGCAACTCTTAATGTAAGAAGTGTCGCATTCACTTGTTCAAATTGTCTAATTCTTCGATATGTGCAAGAACATGAATGGGTGTAAGTGATCAGAATAGATATTTATTTATTTTTAACCCGTCTGATTCGTCTCTAGACATAACTGTAGTACTATATATCAGCAGAGCTACACATTCCTCATATTATTAAAGAAGAGCCACCTGCTCGAGCACTTCGCTGTGGGGGTGCAACTTTTACGGCACATAATCCACCTTCTTACGTCCTTATTCTTACTTATATTTATAAGCTACGGTCATCATGCCTCCATCTTCTGGGTATCGTTGGAAATAAGATTCTTAGAACCAGACAAGGTTTTCAATCATCGATAGTCCTATAGTGATAAAAGTGGGCCAGATTTGGTCTAATTTTAGTTTCATACAACCAACAATGGTACACGTGTAACTTAGAGCTCTGAAATTTCAATCTAATTATAATAGCTGAACGCTTAGTATTGAAATCAGCAGCAATTAAGGAAGTTTTACTCCTCTATCTCATTTGAGAGTTCTCGTGGATGGTGTTATTTTTTTCAAGAGCTTTTTCCGGTGGTATTGCTGCCTAAGATCAGATATTTTATCGTATAATCGATATTCAATGCCCACTTGTGAAAAGGTCTTCTTGGAAAATGTAAATTTCCTTACTAACTTATAGATATTATATCTATTGTCCATTACCTCCATGTATGCTGACTGGAAAGCCATGTTTAAAATTCCTTAAACAATAATAATTCATTATGATATAACAATAACAAATTTAACAACTTTTCCAGGCACATGTTGAAACTTTATTTTTAACAAAACAAAATATCTCAAAATTAAAATTCTTCACCATTTAATAACAATTTTCCCTTTTATTTATCAATTAAGATTTGCAATATTTCTGAATAACTATTGAAATAAAATTAATTCCTTAAATGTTTCTATAAGCAATATTATATATCATTAATTTACTATTCTCGAGGAATAAAAATCAGTGGAGTTATTTAATCACTTGGCCCAATAAATATATTCGTATGTTATAAAATGCGCATATGTAAATATCTGCCAGTTTATATAAATAAATACTAAACATTTCTGAGAACTTTTTAATTTTATCATTTCTAGATAACTTTTATCCTTATTTAAATTATATTTCACTAGTTTACAGCATCATTTACATCTTTATTAGAAATACCATATTTTGTATGATACAACATCACAGCTATCTAGGTGATATTAAAGGTGAGTTTTACCAAAATATTTTAATGGCGACATGATAAGAATATTTTAGCATTCTAAAACTAAATTTATTTTAAAACGAAAAAAATAATTACAAAATATACATTTTCAAATATTTCATAATAAATTCATTGAAAATAAATGAAAAATATTTTTCTGATTTTAAAAAAGTTATTTCATAATCATTAATAACAGATTGCGTAATATTTTTAGATGTGCTTTCCTTAAGATAACACCTATTTAATTATAATTAGTTTCATAACACTAATTTTATTGAAATTTTAAAAATCCTTAAGAATTTCAAAGGAAAATTTATAGACTAGAGAAATATAGCACATAAGTTGAAATTTATTGTGATAAATTTTATTATAAACTATTAAAATATACTTCTAGGGAAATCTTGATAATTTTTCATTTATTGCCTATGTTATATACCAGTCGCATATTCAGTGTAACAGGTATTTATGAAAAGCACACATAGCTAACCAAGAAAATTTTTGATACCTGTTTTCATATGAAAAAGGAGCTTTTATAAATGTTTCAAAATGATTGGTGAATTTTAGATAAATACTATTAACGTCTTTATACGAAAATCATGTATGATTAAAATTTCACGTCACAATTACCCCTTTGACATTAAATTTTTTTAATTAATGCTTGACACCATATGTTTTCCTTTATTACTGTAATTATTACTAAACATTCCAAGTATTGTCCTCAATAAGTCAGTTGCTATTTCATTTAAAATTCTTATAAATTTTTAATTGATTAAAATTTATCCGATAAGAGAAGCAATAAATCTATTAAGATAGATAAAAATAAACAAATAAAATTATTTTAACAGTGAAGCGGGGACAAAATTCCTTCACATGAAATATGATTTAAAAGTATCCTCAATAAATGAGCTCATTTTGCAAAATTTAAAAGGCAAAGAGTAACGAAATAAGCTCATAAAGAACTTAAAATTAGTAATAAAAAATACTAATGTATTAAAATAATGTGTATCATAAAAAAATAATTTTCACTATTATGAATTTGGGATATTCATATAACTAGTCATATAAATTAAATACATGCGACATAAAATATATATTCGATAATTGATTGTTTTATTAGGTAATCAATTATTTTAATTTAATTGTACTTTACTTGATTAAATTATATTGATTTTAATAAGAAAAATATTAGTTTAATCTTAATTTCTTTTATTATATTAGTAAACTGTTCTTTTAAATTTTAATAATATCTACTAAGAGTAAATACTGCGTTTAATAGTTTGTTGTACCAGGCTTTTATTCAAATTTTTTATTGATTGTTCAGAGAAAACGATCAGTTATTTTTGTGGACAAAAGATGTCAAAAAGTAATTATTTTAATTAAAAAATCAAAAAGTCTTAACATACACGATGTCAACATCAAAAAATAATGAATAAACCCAATCTATTTTGCTAGAGAAGGATCATCTATGAATGTCTATCGTAAACTCTAATACGATGTCATAATAAAAGCCGTATTTACCTTTCACAGCAAGTAAATGATAAAACATTTACCGCATCATGTAGAGAATATATTTTTTATTATGTAACGTGTTGAGAATTTTTTTGCTGGACAAAAACTTATTCAGCAATCATTACAATCGGAGACTATTTCTCTTTTCTTCATACTTAATAATTCAGAATATGATTCTCTAGTACCCTCTCTGGATTAGCTTTTATTGATCTAGAAAAAAATACTTGTGTGTTGTGATAGTATATTTATATATTTGCACAATTTATAACTATACAATTATATACATATATATGTACATGTATGTATAGTTTATAATTATTGATTATATCATTTATTTAGTATTGTAAATAATTATTAATCTATTGCATTGAAATATATTTTCATATCAAATGAATGATAATTAATCACTGTAATTTTTGGGACTAAACAGCTTTTCCCTAAATTATATCATTCTTTGAATAAATGACTGCGAATGATGTACTTTATTGTAAATTTGCCAAACTGGTAGGTAAATAATTAATTAACTCTTTGGTATTCAGTTTAGTTGTTCACGGGTCCGATTCTAGCAAGAAGAAGAATTTTAATTGTTTATTGCTGACTGATATTTTTACCTTCAGTTTCGATTATAATTCAATTCATTTTTATTCCGCATTTTGTTTTTAATGTTATTTTAATTTGATATTTTTGATAAGTTATATTAGATATTTATTACATAATATCATAATTAACTATACATAATATTCTCGATCTTTAATTTGAATTAAATAATTTTTTATTGTAGAGTTGTTTTGTATTGATAGTATAGTAATTAATAGTATAGTATGATATAAAGTTTCAAGATTTAAATAATTTACTAAAAACTTTTTTCTGAGGAAATAAATGTGAGTTTCAAAATATTAAACTGTCCACTTAAAAATTATATAATTTTTTTTTTCTTAATTAAACAGAGGAGACAAAATTCTTAAATACAAGATATTATAAAATTCGATACTTATCAAAATCTTTTAATTTCTTTCTTACATCATTTTGTTCATGTACAATCGAAGTAGTTTTGCTACCTGTTTCTTTTACTGAATGTCATTTAAATAATATTGTTCTTATTCAGTCAATATTTCTAAATTGATAATAAATTTTAGATGTGTATTGAAAATTATCCTATTTGTATGTTTATATAACTAGATATATATTAAAATTTTAGTATATATAGGCTTTTTTATGCATTCTTACAAATTTTCATAACAAACTAAGGTTTATATTTTTTATTTATTGAAATATGATATTTGTACTTCAGTTTGCATTTACTTTTCTTTACGTGACTTATTACATTTGCTGCCATTCAATCAAATTTTCCATTTATTTAAGCATAACAAACTATTAAACTATGTTAATCATAACTACAACGTAACTATAATAATTTACCTCATAAAATAATTTTCTATGAAGAATATAGAATAGTTATGAATATATAAATAAATAGTTTCCTAAAATATTAATAGAAATGTAATATATGCCCACCATATTTTTTCCATACTTCCACAAGATAATAGTTTACCTTAAGTATATATCGAATCCTGCATATCTTAGGTCATTCCGGAAATACGTTGAATACAAAACATTAATGCAATCGATAAGAAAAGACCAGTAACAATACTTTATCCGACTGTCTCAGCATTTTGTACGATGAAAGAATTTTTCATGAAAATATTATATGCTGAAGATTTGCCTCCTCAGCATTACCATAACGGCGAGCGGATTACTAAGAAATCAATTCACTTTTCACAATTTTTGGAATTTCTTGAAAACATGAAATTTATTCCCTTAAAAGTTTTTCAAATCTTATAAGTTTGAAATAATGTTTGAAAGTGCCTTAGTTACTATTAGTACTTCAGTAAGAAAGCAAAATATTCTATTTTCATGGAAAAAAACTTGTGATTTTTTACTGAAAACAAAATTTATTGCTAAAAGTGTATAAGTTGCATTAAGTATCAATATTCGACAATGCATAAAAGAATATTCATAAAAATGCTTTAAGAATTTCTAATGAATGTAAAATATATCTTGAAATTCAATTCATAGAATGTTCGAGAAGATTGTGATTTTCGTTTTGAATTTTGGAATTTGGGGTTTCATTGAATGCCTTACTTTCAGAATATAGAAAAATGATTGCAGTTTTATCCAAGATGATAATTTGCTTACAAATTCAAATGTTGTTTTCATCTCCTCATATAGAAAAGAAAGGCATAATATATTTATGTCATAAAATCTTAGTAATGTTATAAGAAATTATATGCTGCTTAATAACTACGGAATTAGAAAATGCTAATTTTAAATTAAAATAATTTTCATAATGAATTAAAAGGCACACACAATGAATATGAGTTAAATATAAAAGTTTTAAATTTAAAGACATTTTCATTTCTTAAGCTCTTCAGAAAGATAGAGTTCCTTATTAATCAGACTTTTAATTCTTCCATTTTATATGAGTTTTAAGAATTTAAAAAGTAATGTAATAATGTAAATTTCTTCTACTTTTATTATAAATTTCAATCGCATTGCTGAACTATGATATTTAATATTTGTAAATTTAGAACAAATAAGCATACTTTAATGAAAAACAGTTAAAAGTCGATCAAAGTTTATGAAGTTAATTAACTTCTATTTACTTTTTTTCCAATCAATAAATCTTGCTTAGAATCTTAAGAGAAATATGGAGATAAGAATAGATATTGTGGTCCTTCTTAGACTGTTTAAAACTATTTATGAGGATATTCTATGGTTAGATCTATAGAGAGAAGAAAATTATTTGTTAAATATTTTCTTATATTTCATGAAGCCTGTTTACAAAATTAATACAATGTTGTTACAATACATAAAATTATTAATACATAAAACTTCATATAGTATTATATTAATACACAAATGTTAACTTTGACCCTGCAACGTTTAGCTATTTTTTACTTATAATGCATTCAAGCAAAGTAATCAATTCAAGAAATTATCAAATTAAAATTTTTGTAGAAAGTGAATTCACAAAACTAAAGCACAAAATCATGTACAATGATTTTTTTCGTATGAATTATTGTGAGTACCAGACATTAATTTTTCTTAACAGATATATATTATAAATATTATCATTTATATAATATACATATTCTCTGATTGAAGCACATGAAAACTCTAAAATATTTTACTATGTCATATTTTCCAAATAGTTGTATAGCACTACCCTCAATTTATCTTAAGTTTTGATTTGCATCTATGTTTTAAACAGATTATTTCTTGTGTATTCCAAAAATTTAATGCTTTTACATTTTTACATTTTACTTGGGTATGAAATTATAAATATAGTTTGAGAACTATTAAAGAAAATTCAAAAAGTCAATAGGGAGTTTAATTGAATAAAATGTTAAATTTAATTTTAATTAATAGACTCTATTTATTATCAAAATAAATACTTATGTTAATAAATGATTATATATATATATATATATATATATATATATATATATATATATATATATATATATATATATATATATATATATATATATATATATATATATATATATATATATATATATATATATTGTTAAGCAATGGAAAAGAGTGTTCCTCTTTCGATCATGCATATTTATCGGAAGTGCTTGGGATTCATTACTTGCAATACGTGAATTTCCCTTATATCTATTTCTTTTTGAATGGCAAAATAAATACATATAAAGTGTGTTTAAATATTAACCTTCAATAATTAGGCTAGTCTCTTCATGATTACTGTGGCTAATGATTAATATATAATACATTCCTGTTTATCTATAGCAGATCATTTAATATGTAGTTTAAGATGAATGAAGAAATATTCACTGGTTTGAAATTCAGATGTCACACAACTAAAATATGAAAGGTTTTTGCTTGCAATACAACAAATTAAAAAAACTTCCAATGAATTTCAGATATGTTAAATATTTTGTTAATTTTTTACAGTTGCTGTTTTACCTATTATTCATGAAAAAAAGATACATTTTTAATCTAAACACATTTTATCAAATTTTATAGCTACATTAGATTAAATTAGATTGTATTTGATGGCTAAATTAAACTGTAAGTATATTTTCCAGTCTACTCCCGTTAAGCTAAATCAATCTTAACGACAGTAAAATCCCATAAATTATTTTGCAACTTGCCGTAAGTATGCAAGACTTGTGATTAATTTTTTTAGAATGATTGAACATCATTGAACACAATTAAATAACATGCTGGCTACCCAAAACACAACACACAGAAGGAAGCACTCAAATCTTGTGAAATTTACATCACGAGTTTGCGGTGATGACATCTGTAATTCTTTAGCATTTCTGTGCATACACACATCACGAGTTACTGTTTGCCACCTGCCAGGGCTATATAAAGAAACCTTTCAAGTATCCATTAAAAACGACAGATGTTATTTCATGCCGTTTTTAGGGGGAGGGAGTAACAGTGCCACGCAGAATACATGGAATGTCTTTCAAACAAGTTTCTGAGTTCGACTGAGAAAAAATAGTGGCATTTAAGGATTGCTGATTATCCTTCAAAGAAATTAATAATCGCGTTGTACGAAACCAAGTAACTGTGATGTGGATCTGTAATCGATGAATATAGGTAAGAACAGCTGACCAATGGGACTGATCACACCTACCTCGTTGCACCACTGGGCATAATGACAAGCATTTTGTGCACATGGCAATGATGGATCTCTCACTCACATCACGAACTATAATGTAACAGATTCAGTCAGTTATACATCATTCAGAATTTACCCGTACCATTTGACGTCATATGCAGGTGTTTGGTATTTCCGCAAGGCATCCAATACTTTAACGAAATACAAAGTTTATTTTATTTTGCTCAACAATGACTAACCTTAGGAGTAAACCTTAGACATATTAATCGACAAAAAATGGTCTTATTACTAAGCTACTGTGATTCCTCCGTAATAAATATTCACACCGTGTAATCAACAGCTTAACAGTTAGAACTGTTGTAAATACGCACAGTCAGTTTGCTTTCCAGAAAGACTTTTCAAGGTAAAGACTCGATTCATGTGCTATATGAAAGGAAAAGTATGGGATCAATTTCTTGCTGTTCAACAGTTCTGGAAATGAATTTTCACTACAAAGAATATGATTCTATTATTGGGCCATGCAAGCTCAATTATGATTATGGTGCAAAATAATTTCAATTATTAATGATACCTTAATTCATATTTTTTGATAAAATAACTATAAAGATTGAGCATGTTCAGTTACATTCTCAAAAATTATGTTATATTGAAAATATTTTGGATCATCTCATTTCTCCTGGAATTAAACAATTTGAATGAAGTCCCTTTAATAAAGGACGTTTTCATTGATCTATAATTCCGTCTTACAAAGTCAGAATAGATCCAGAAATCCGCTGACATTTAAAAATTCAAAAAATAAGAGGGAGAGAAATAAATTTCTTTCTGAAGGAGAGCCAAACATTTTAAGATGTATTTAGCAGAAAGCTAGTGTTGGTGGCATTTTGGACAAAGAGAGTAGGATTTCTCACCCTCACAAAATATAAGAACATTTCAGGTGGCAAGACACAAGTGGTTGGTGCAGGTTTTTCTGTCACATGAGAGTGTTAGAAATAGGCCTCTGTATCAAAAGTAAATAGGAAGGCTATTTTAAATTCGAATTTCTTCTGGGAAAAATATTCAAACTAAGGAGGCTCTAAAAACGAAGCGATTTGACAGCTACAATCTTCTATAACAAACTTTCTGCTTTTTTTTTACCGAAAAATTCAACATGGTATGGAAACCAATAGAGGTAAATGTCATGTTAATGAAGAAAGAACTTTAACTTGTAAGTAAAATAGAATTACTTATTTCATCAATAATGTGGATCCAATTATTGAGAAGTTGCATAGAGCTGGGGCTATTAGTAAGAACCAAGGTTGTCATATTTTCATTCAGAATGGATAAAGATCTATATCGATTACAAATAGTTCACTTCTGAAAACAGAGCTGAAGTTTGGGTTGCATTGGCATATAGAAAATTAATTTTTTTGAAGTTTCTGTGTAGATGTCGCTAATTGCAAGATCATTCATTATGCTGCCGTTAGTGAAAATCTTAATGTAGCATTCTGAGATTTTACTTATTATTTCCAATGCTGATTCCTTGAGATAATCTGGCAAGAACTCCTTTTTATTGATAGAAGCAGAAAGTTTGTAAAAGTAAAAAGTTAAAAGAGGAAACTTGGACTTATCAAATTTTCGTCTAAGCCACAGTGAGAAAAATTCCTTGTGGTAGAATATTAAAGCTATTTAGTTACTTTTGTTGCTCTAGGCCTTGTAAAATTTCTCTCCCATGAAAAGCAATAACGTTATACGCCTAAAAGCAAATTTTTGAAAACTGATAAAAAAAATTTCTCGGTTAGTTTTAAATACAAGTTTTAAGAATAAGGATAAGCACTTTTTACATAGAAATGGTAACATTTATATTTTGCAAAAATTTAAATATTTTACTCCTATCATCAATGATATCGACAGGGGTAGGTTCTACATTTAAAATTTGGAAGAAAGCGAAAATAGTTTATAAATGCAGTGGTCAAAATTAGACCACTAATCCTTATAAAGAACTATTCACTTTAGAAGATTCAAACTTCTTCCTATTTTTTGGTATAACCCACACTTTTTATAAAGATATGATACAACCAAAGTTTCTTTTTTTAATCTCTTATTCTAATAAGTAACCGACATTGGACAGACATAAAAATTATAAATTTTCCAATTTGTTTTACAATTAAAAATATTTTTAATCTTATAATCGTTTTTCCTGAGTTTTCCTAATTTAAGAAATGAATTAACACTTACAATTCATCGTATAGTTTTGTTTTAAGAAAAATAAATTAAAAATCCCATAAACAATTAAATTAAATTAAGCAATACTTATGAACTACATACCTCTGACCGCAATTTTATTTTTAATTAACATTTTTAAAAGTAACTCAAATTGAAAATATATGAGAAAAATATATTATTTCCTTAAAAAGTACAGACGAAATAAATTGTCACAAGATGCCATGTTACAAGGTATTCTAACAACGATTGATGTAGTTAATAGAAATTACCCGACACATTAAGTGCTACTAGGAAAAAAAGAATGGTTAAAGTAACCCTTAGATGAAAATTCTAGGCACTTTCCTTTGACTCAGATAAAATTAGAAGACAAGAATTTTGGTTAAATCATTACAAAGGCATCTGTGAGTAAGAAAACACTAAGTTTGGGTTATTATTTGTTAGAAAATCAAACTACAGAACTTGTGAGATAAAACAGAATAAATATTCGCAGGAAATAAATGCTGTAATGAAGAAAAGTCTGGCTGAGAAAATTGCCTTCTACCTCTTTTGAGCTAAAGAGATAAGAAACCACACAAGCTAAAGATTCTCTTCTACCCTACCACAATTAGAAAGAATACAAAAGATTTTGAAAATGTAGAAAGACTGGATTATATTAATAAAGAATATTTTGAATATTCTCTTTCGAGAGTAAAACAGGAAGAATTTCTGAAAGCACTTAATGGGTTATCTTCTTTAAATGATACATGAGAGTGAATAGAAGACAATGAATTAAAAAAGTAGATTACTTTTCAGTTTACAGAAAAATTTGCTAAGCAAGATGAGCTCTTGCATATGCTTTCTGGAATCAAAACTGAAATTAATATTTTACAAACAATTTAAGGAGAGAACTTAAGTCATATCTAAAGTTTAAAAATTACATGGGAGCATTTAAAATTGGCGAAAACTAGTGACAGCGCTTTTAGATTTTTTTATAATTTTATTTTCCGTTTTATATATTTCTAGAGCATAGACTTACCTCCTTAGATATGTTCTACCGCAGAAACCTAGTAAAATGGAAAATATACGTTAAAATTTTATAATAACGAAAATTATAATCTAATATCTGATATCAGTTCATACAATCCACACTCTTTAACAACATAAATTTTGATAAAATAATTTAAATATTTTTTATGCTCTCTAAGAATCATGATGTTATTTCTGCACAAGATACAAATCAGTTTGAATAAACAATGTGCTGTTGTGCACATTGTTTGTGGTGTTGGTGGTTTGTGGTGTTTGTGGTTGCACACTGGTGTGAACACACCTTCGTGTGATTTTATAAAGATTTCTGCTTAACCAGAATATGCCGTTTATCAGCACTTTAATCCCGTCTTGGGGAAAATTTTGCATTAAGATTATTAAAACCGTTATGTGATCCGCTAACAGATCTTGTTCAAAGATTTCCTCAGACAATTGATCAAGAATTACAATTGTGTTAGATACATGGAATTGACTGAAAAAGTGCCTTTCAGTAATACACTTTGTGGTATATATTATAACACACAAAAATATGAGCTGTAGATTATCAATTTATTCAAGACAAAAGCAATATAACTCTAGAAACCATAAATAATAAAATATTTAAATGACAAAATTATACAATTTAAATAAAAAAGCATTTGTTTTTATTAAAAATTTTCTTGCATAAAATATCTCTAATTAAAAAAGAAATGAGTGTTCTTTACAGTGTCAAGAAATGTGAAATCTTTAATCTAAATATCGTTTAAAAGGATTTTTTAAAAGAAATATTTAATTTTCGTTTAAAAGGATTTTTTAAAAGAAATATTTAATTTTTGTTTTAATCAATGTTAAAGCATTAATCAATCATTGGATTCTGAACTTAAAAGATAGATAGAATTTTCTCACATTGATATAAATTTCATTGTGCATTCTTCTAAAGTGTGCATTCTTCTGAACTTCTTGAGATTACTGCTTTGGCTCATAACTAGACCCCAACAATAAACCAAAATCTTGATGTCAATCGTGCTATGTATAAAACTCATTCCTTCGCCAATCATCACAAAATGATCTTCAATTCTTTAAAATCAGTGACAATTTGCTTACAACTAACAGAATACTTTTTAGGTATCATCTTAGTATTTTCATGAATGGAACCCGGTTAAATTACATTAAAGATGTTAAATAACTTGGTTACACTTTGGAGCAAGGAATCAGAAGCAATAAACATATTGAATGCCAAGTACAGAAAGAGACTTAATGTCCTCAAGTTTATATCTGGTAGCAATTGGAGAGCTAATGTCAATACACTATGAACTACATATTTTCTCTTATTTAACCAATTTTGCAGTATAGCTTCCCTATTTCTTCTTGTGCTTCCTGCTCCAATCTTAATAAACTTGAAAGCGTGAAACATAGTGCTGCTAGAATAATTATCGGACTTTGGCATAGTTATCGGAATTACATAATGTTTTTGCAAGCAATCTGCCATCTCTTTTGACCACAAGAACTTCTTGTCTAACAAATTACTTTAACAAGCTATACAGTTGAATGAAATCATATTTAGATAAATTGATTAAAACGGCTTAGCATCTCCATTTTTGGCTTAGAAAAGTGCCAACTACATATTATCACTTTCTGAAAGTGTAATTCGGATTATAAACGATAGTTTTATTTTATTTTGAAAATATTAATGGTTGTAAATTTGAGCATAGAGAATATTCATTTATGTACAGACTGATGCTATAACATTTTCAAATGAGTGAAGCTTATTTGAAGCATTTGAAGTGTGCATTTGTCCCAACTGATGGAGAAGCTTTTAAAATATAGATCTGATGAAGATTATATTTATTTTAACGTAACAAATTCCACCTATTGGTAGAGAAAAAGTATATAAAAGGTAAACATCATTTTCAAAAATTCCTCTGAGCCAATAAATTTATTCACATGCAACACACTGGGACACGTGACCGAAATTTTATCTTTCTTAGGGTAAAATATAATAATACTTTGATAATGTTTAGTGCTGTTTCAATTACAATATTGATATTAATTGTATCAATATTGCAAAACTTCCACTAGTGTGGATGGTAAATGTGATAAGAATGGTATATACTAGCTCCGACACTCTAAACTATGGAAGTGATTATGCATTCTTTGAAGGAGTTTGTATCAGAATTTCTCATTGGAAATATACTATAAAACAAATAAGCACAGTTTACTTTATGAAGTGTATTTTAATTTCTTCAGTTATTCTTTTCACCGCAAGATCAGTTCCAATTCTTTTTATCATTTATAAAAAATAAGTTTCAATTTGTTTTTAAATATTATTTCGCATTTAAAATGCATTTTAGATAAAGAAAAGATTTATTGAATATAAATATGAGAAAAGATTTTACTGTATAATTTGTGTGGAAATTTACTTTCAACTAAACGATAGCTAATTTACATCGCTTAAAAATTTTAAATGGTTTGGATTTAATGCAAATAAAATGATATTCGTATCAATGAAAAATAAAGCTATTTCTGATTATAAGGACATGATATTCTGTTGCACTTTTGGTTAATTTTTATCTCATAAACTCAAAAGTTCTAAAACTCTAATTATATAATGAAAAGATACCGACAGACACGGATAAATTTATACTTATTGTACAAATAACTTTAAACCAATAATCTGGAATAGTATTTCTAAGTATGTAAAATATTTGACTTGAACACAGAAGAATAATTTACATACTTATTTTTTTGCAACTGTTTCAAGAAATTTTCGACGATATAATTTTAACGAAAGCTCTTTATCTTCCGTTTGAAGGTGGTCACTTGTTTAAATTTCTAGTTTAATTCATCAATCACTCTAAAGTACCTTATCCATATCAGGAATTTTAACAATTTGCTGAAAATAAAGAAATTCCTCATATTTTTGGCAAAACTAATGTAATGTAAGGTGGGAACAGAGAACAACATGAAATCAAAATGGACTATTTATATTATCAACAAAATTATCTTTTATATTTTTATTATTTATCACTATTATATTATTTTATTGAAAAATATTGATAAAGTAAAAAAAATTCAATCTTTCTGACACTAAAAATTATTTCAGTAAATTAATTTTTACTAAAACAATTTTTGATTATTTTATAATACATAATTTGTTTAAATTTTATTCAAAATATAAGAATGCATTGTTTCTCGTATTTCAGATTAATAATGATTAGTTAATTTTTGAATTCCAAACAGATACTAAAGTAAGTTTGAATTTTTATTAAATTCAGAATTAAGTTTTCCATGAGAGTATTATTTCATATATCTTCGCAGAAAATAATATACTTTTCATACGCAGAAAAAGATAGGAAATGAATATTTAAAAATACCCTTGAATTCGTTGCAATTTTGCACATCAATAAAGAATTTAAATTTTTATACTACATTGGTGGATCGAAGAAAAATGTTTCAAGTAACAACATTTGGAAAGTATTCACTATACAGCGAATATTTTGACCTCAAAAGGAAGTCATAATATTTGTTGTCCCGAAGCGATAGCATAGAAGTTTAAGAGTTGGTAGAATCACATGTTGCATTTAATCGCTAGAGCTTTGCATTAGAGCATTAGTTTGTTAAAATGACAAATCGTTCAACAATAGTCACTCTTGTTGTTCCATGTCGAATTTTGTTCTTTATATTAAAATGTCTGTGATGTGTCTTAATACATAACATTCATAATTATACTAAATGATAACATTCATATTTAAATCATTTAAATGTTCTGGAATGCTGAATGCTGTTGTTATATCCTGGATGATAGTAACAGACATGTTACTCGATAAATTTAAGAATTTTGGTAAAAGTTCCATGATAAATTTGAAGTACTACCTGAACAGACTGAAAGTAGAATACTGGAGATTATTTTTTTTTCAAAAATTAAATTTTATTCGTAATAGTTAACATCCAAAAGCTATTATGTGAAACTTATGCCAAAATAAAAACAAATAAAGTTATTTTTCCTTACTTAAAAAAGTTTTATACACTCAATCCCATTTTTCTTCATTTCAAGAAATAAATCTCCTTACTACAAAAAAATTCTACGAATATACTTTCTATAAATCATTTTCGTACTAAATTGTATTTGTACAACAAGTAAAATTCCTGAAGAACACTTTATTAGGAAATTTCTCATTTTACAGTTATGCCATGATTTTTGTTTCGAAGAGTGCTTAGTTATTTTTTTTTTACTTAATAGTTACTATTTTTAAAAAATGAGTCCCAAAGGTAAGCCAACTTATCAAGAAGTTTGATTTCTGCTTCATCGAATTTATCTTTAATTGGCTTAGTTTAAACCAAACTTATTAAAACAACTTAGAAAATTACTTATATTTATGACCTATTCCTCATATTTTGATGTATATTCTTTTTATGTACTCTGCCTTTCTTTTATTAAATAAGTTAACTAATCATATTAGATTATACCAAGCAGAATTTGTTTTATAATAACTAAGGCTCAATGTTGTTCACATAGTTTTCTTTATTCTTTTTGTCAAACAAATTAAAATGCATGAAGAAACATTTTAATTTTAAGCATAGTTTATTTTATGTTCATAATAACAAAATCTTAGGAGACACTTTTATAAAATTTTAAAGCAATAATGATTTTAAGGCTCAGGATTTCCCAGCTGAGAATTATATTAATACTCAAGCATTTTTTGGGGGGAATTACTAAAATTGTAAGAGAAATGCTTAAGCTTAGAAAAATGCTCATGGCATTTATTTTTATTTTAAATGCTGAGAGACAAGATTATGGAATGCGAAGCATTTTATTATTGTGGAAATTTGACTTCAAACATTTTTCTATCTGAGCTCGGAATATTTATTCCAGAGAAAACACTTTTAGTCATTGTTTGTGATATTTTTATAATGTATTGAACAGCAAAATTTGAAATTTTTTTGTAATTTTCTCAAGATGCTAAAGAAAGTGTGATAGAATTTTTTTAAATTTAAAATACAATTTTATTGATTTGATTAATAATATGGAAGTTATAAAAATTTTGGAATATGATTTTTATAATTTAGAAAACAAAATTTTAACTCACTTATTTGTAAAAGATAGAAAGCATATTGTAAAAATCATGTATTAATTTAAATTCCAGTGTAATTTTATTATAAGTATCATAACAATGTCCCACGCAGCGAAATATTTTATAAAGAATGGTTTGATTTTCGTTTTCTATTCAACCAAAATCTTGGGAATTGATTTCCATACCGATTTATCAAATCAATTATATTTCCACTTCCATTTCAATTCTTGAAAAAAAATCCATATTCGTTCTATACCTCAATAAACACTCGAGGAACATTTTTCCTCCTTTCTAGTTCTTCCAATAAATTCCAAATCTTAAATAAGAGAATAATTGGATACCTAACAATGTAATATTTTTGAATTAAAAAAATAATTGTAAAATAGTTTTGTTTCAAAATTATGATTTTATCTTTAAAAATTTGCATAATGAATTTATTACAGAATAAGAAATAAGTGCGTGCTAATTACTTTATTTTTGTTTCAGTGTTAAAATTGTGAATTGATCCTGATTTGTAATTGACTTTATTTTTTCAAGATTTAGTTTTCGTACATTATTTCCTTCAATAATAATAAATATGTATAATTTACAAACGAAGTTTTCCTAACTACAACAATTTTTACTCTTTTTAGAACAAAGACAAAAAAATCTTACAACTCATTGAACGTGAAATTTAGCTAACATTTTTTAAAATAATCTATTGTTTTTAAAAGTATATAATTTATTTTTCATTAAAAATATTAGAACAGTATTTTAAATATTTATTTCTAAAATTTGGAATATTTTTAAAATCAAGTGTGTGTGTGTTTTTTTATCATAACCCATTATTATCGCTTTAATTTACATCATAACTCAATATCATTTACAATTTATTACATAAATATGAAATTAATATATCTATATAGATATCCATAGTTTATACTGAAGTGGCGAGGTTTGCACAATTTATTTACATCACCTATTCTTCAGCCTAATATTTAGATTGGAATACAATTTCCATCTGAAACTCAACAATTAATTTTCGACCTGAGTTAGATTTTAGCTACAATTAAATTCTTCTCTAGAGCTTACATACAAGATGTGCTCCAGAGGATTCATATCAAATTAGAACTATACTTTGGTGCTCAAATGTTGAATAAATATTAGTGAGAAAGCAAGTAAGTGTTGGAATATAATTACATGTGTGTTAGTGCCTTCCAATGTACAAACCAGCATTTGAAACGTATTTATAAGCTTTCAGATTATTAATTTTCTTGCTGCTCCAAGAAACAGTACTTTAAATTCAGTTAACAGAGAAAGTATAACAAATTTTTATAGCACCTTTGTACAGAAATTTTATTTTATTAAATCATTAAATAAATAGTATATAGTAATCAAATTTATCAGTTTTTTTGCAAATACCGTTAAATAAAGTAAAATGTAAACTAATTAATTTGATATATACATACATACATACATATATATATATATATATATATATATATATATATATATATATATATATATATATATATATATTATATATATATATATATATATATATATATATATATATATATATATATATATATATATATATATATATATACTTACATAATATATGATATTTACATAAATTCACGATACACAGCAAGCAATAAACCTAATTTTGCAGCATACTTAGTTTATGACTCAGTTACAGAGTAAGTATTCGAAAAAAAATTATTTAGAGTTATGATACAAGAGATAATAAAATATGTATTCTATATATATATATATATATATACATATATATATATATATATATATATATATATATATAGCCTTAATATATATTTAATTGCATCTGTTATAGAAGAAAAGAGATTTTTTCACTTATAATTATTACTTTTTTTCATAACCTTTGGTGAAGGAGAAGAAAATTGAGCACAGCATCTATGGAATTTAATCAGCAAAATCAGAATAAGTTTGAATTATCATA
This sequence comes from Latrodectus hesperus, assembly GCA_037975125.1. Taxonomy (NCBI): domain Eukaryota; kingdom Metazoa; phylum Arthropoda; class Arachnida; order Araneae; family Theridiidae; genus Latrodectus; species Latrodectus hesperus. Next base: position 73,286,363 of record CM075853.1, on the reverse strand, counting down.
CCAAAAATAAAAAATATTACACCAAATCTAGCATATGTCTTACCTTGAAATCATGTTAGATAGACTAAATTGATGAAATTAAGATTTTTGTTTGTTTTAGTTTTTAAAAAATTAACTGATTGTTAAATCTTTCTAAATTTTTAGTTTTATACTCCTAATGGCTGTGATTCTTTGATAAATTTATTAATGAATACTTTGCATAACAATTTATTTTGATGAATCAAAAATTTAACTGCGCAATATATTTACTCGTTTACGGGATTATAGCAAGCATTGGTACTCAATTTCCATAATTCAGAGAAATAAGAGATTGGAGCTTAGATTTCATTTATTTAATTTATTATGTAAGAACATCTTCAGAAGTTTTTATATGAAAGAAGTTAAATTTTGAGGAAAACTTTAAAAACGTTGCTTAAAAATTAAAATGTTTATTTCAATAAGTTATAGCTTTTCATAATAATTAATCAATTCCACAAAGAGATTATAAGTTTTGTCTTTACCTTTGATATGACATAAGACTTAATATGCTCAAAGAGTATGTTACAAAGTTATTTGAATATGAAATTCATAGGTGTTTTTATATTTAAAGCAATACGGGTAAACTTGTAACTGTAATAAAGGGTTCCTTATTTTTAGATAAAATGCTTTTCTCAGGTTATTGTGACTATCGTCTCTGCCGCTATGTAAGAGATTGGATAAATTAAATCATATATCATCAGATGAAGAAATCATGTTGCTCAATCGCAATGAAAATAAAACAAAAGCTAAAAGACGCTGCATCGATTGAGGAAAATGGATAATTTTAAAGAAGAGTTGGATAATATTTTAAGAAAGTACAATTGTAGTTCTTTCTTATGATTGAAGAGGAACACTTTCCAGATTTAATTTCTACGCATTAAGTTATCTTAGAACACTAAAAAATATGATTAACGTATTGAACTCCAAGTAATAGAATGAAAACAAATATCATATTGTTGTCAAATCTTTCACATATGGATAGTTTAAAATTTCTTTTAATTTGGAAAATCACAAACTATCCTTCATGTTTAATTAAAATTAAAAGCACATTACATTTCAAGTAGATTGAGGACATTTTCAAAGAGCATTAGTAACTTTAAGTACTATTCGAAACTAATCATAAAGAAATCATTAGGGAATTCGCAAAACAGAAGTTATTATTTTAAGTATCGATTGCAAAACGCGTAAATTATATATATATATATATATATATATATATATATATATATATATATATATATATATATATATATATATATATATATATATATATATATATATATATATATATATATATATATATATAAGATCGTAAAATCGTAAATTATTTGTAGAATCATATTTTTTTTCTCCAAATATTTTTCAAAATTTCAAATAACAAAAAAACTATGTAGTCAAATTAAAAACAAGAACTACAAACTTCTTGGATAAAAATAATCTATACAGTATTTTTATTCTTTATTGAGCTCCAAAATCTGTTCATGAACTTAAATTACATTACTGCATACTTAGTTTACTAGAGAGAAGAATTACCAGTTTCTGTTTACCATATTTCTTGTGTGATTTTCAATCATGGTGTTTTTCAATCAAAATATTTGTATATAAAAATGGTAATGTATGTACATATAGAGTGAAAGAAATGAAAAGCATTCAAATCACAAAATATGACCAATCAATGTCGAATCTGCTTTTCTAAACCAAGATCGATAGTCAAGTCTCTAATATCCAAACAGATTGTTTTGTTAAGATAAACATGGAGAGCCTATATTTGTTTTACATGGCACAATTGCGGCATAAAGCTTACAAATAAAAGTTAAGAAAGGAATAATAGATCATAATTAAAAAGAATACTTCAATTAAAATGAATAATGAAATGTATATTTGTCTACTCACATTGTAATGAAATATATTATACAAAGGATAAGGACACAAAACTTGTCTTATACATTATATCTTGTTAACTCACTTCAAATTAGTACTTGCAATTATTATAATTTAAAAGCATGGCATTTTCATCGTTGTGTCATTAGGAAAACTGCAGAAAATATTAGTTCTGAAATGTTTTATTTCAAAACATGTCTGAAGATTTCCTGATGAAATTAAGCATTTATGAACGCTTATGTTGGGTTAAGAAAAATAGCCAAAAGCTTCTAATTATAATTAAAAACATGGCTGAAACATGTTATACCTTTTCTTAATTTAACTAATTATTATCTAAATGAGCATTGTAAGACATATTAACACCTTAATTAATTTACTTTATTACGGATTTTTCTCGTCTTTAAAAGAAACGTAATAAAATTTAAAATTAAAGTGCACATTTTCATGATTACATGTAAACTTATAATCTTTACAGGGTAATAAATTCTTCCCAGTAGTAAACTAATGAAAAAATAAATTTTAACCGAGTCAAAAGCCATTAAAGAAGATTTTTGCTTTCCTTGAGAGAGCGTTAGTTTATTTATTTAATGCTTTAATAAATCAGTTTTTATTTAAGGCGGTTTTCATGTGTTGTTACTCTAAAGCGAGTATAAAAGAGAAAAGTGTCTTTTGGGTCATTAAGAAGTTTTTTTTTACAGTTTTGTGTTAGAGTATATTCTTAATAACAAAAATATGTTAAATTGTCACATTCCTTAATATGAAGCAAAGTTTCCGAATCAAAACAGATTTACTCATCATTACAGTTGTAATTTAAAACCACTAAATATTTTTAAGAACAACATTTTTAAAATAATTCTTATACCTAACTACACAATTTGAATACGATTTCTCGATATAAATAAAGAATTAGAATCAGGTATAAATCTTATATGCATTTTTGGACCTATAGGCCTCCAGACATGCTATTGCGTGATGAACAGTGGTATTTTCTTCAATTCGGCTTGTATGCTTGCTGCACTTCTTAACCCGGTGATCCAACTCATCCCCAAGGTGTTCTGTAGGATGCGAGTCTAGACTCTGGATAGGGCATTCAAATTGGTGAACTCTATTGTTGGTATACCATTCCATAGTGGGTGTCACATATAACATTGTCATACTGAAAGAAAAATGATTCAACAAGTAAAATCACCTCAGCGAATAAATCGGATTGTTTCCTAGAATAGCAGAGTAGGAGTTTGCGCTAAACCTACCATGAATTAAGATCAAAGGCCCCAGTTCAAACTACGAGAAATATTCCCAGACCCAGTTTCATTTCCTCTAAACTTTAGGCATAATGCATTCTCTTAAAAGGAGTTCTCCAGGCATACTTCAAATTCACTTTCTGACATCCAACTTGTAGAATTAGAACTCGAATCCATCATTTTAAAGAACTTCAATCATTAACGATCCAATTTTGACAAACCTCGAGCCACTTCATTTGGGTTCTACGGTTGGTTTTGCTATAAAAGTTTTATAGGTAGCAGCAAGACCATAAAAACCAGGCAAATTTTATCAAAATAATTATGTTGGTAGCTCGTTGTAACTCATGAAATATATGGAAGATCGGTTAGGTGCAGTTATTTCGAATTTGTTCGGACAGCGCTGGCCGTCTCTATCTCTTACTTCCATCGGTTTTGCGGGTCGATGCCTATTCCGACAATCACCACTAATCTTTCACTTATTAACCACTGAAACTACGATTGATTTTATAATGTTTAACTGACTAGTTATGTTCTTTAAGGGTCGGCTATTTCTATGATATCCAATAATTACGCCTTTATCGATATCAGATAGCTCTAAATTTAGAAGTATCTTGCATGCAACTAATGCCAATGCTGTTTCCTACACAGTAAAATACAGAAGACATAGATTGGGATCACATATATTCTCTTTTTCATGGGTAACCAAATAAATATTGATAGATCGTGTATTTCTGTAAACTATAAACTAAACTCAGTGGCACAACAGTTCTCATGGGATTAAGGTCTTAAGTGTCCATACCTGTTTTCTTGAACGCGGGTCCTGGGGTGTGAACTATATGTCCTGTTTAGGTGTTATACCTAACTCGAAATTTCCAGTGTTTAGTTCCCATGCATACTTGATAATCAATTTTATCAACCCACTGAAGCGATGAAAGTTTGGCTCGACCTTGCACGATCCAATAACTGAACCTCGGAAATGTGCTTTGGAAGCGCTAAGAGTTACCACCGGTCTTTTGCATATATATATATATATATATATATATATATATATATATATATATATATATATATATATATATATATATATATATATATATATATATATATATATACAGAGAGAGAGAGAGAGAGAGAGAGAGAGAGATTAATAGATAGACAGATAGATATCATTTAAGTAATTTTTATTATTCCAAAAATAAATTATTCTTATAAGAGTAAACATTTACAGGAATGTGAATAAGATCAATCTGTGTAATTAATTATATTTGTCATTAGGTATAATGCTTCAATCAAAAATAAAATCATCTCTGTGTAAATCCAAACTCTGAAGTGCAGTGATTCTCAGCTTGTGCTGTACACCTCCCTAGGGGGTAGCAAGCATACTAAAAGGGGGCGGGAATACATCCAACAAAATATATTATTAAAAAATGTTGATTAACTAAATGAAAGGAAAGCACACATGAAACAAAACGCATTTTAACCTAATATTTAATGTAATTAACGTATTAAAAATACTTAATCTAAACTTTCTAAATAAAAACAATATGAAAATTATTTAATACTTCCTATGGCCTATTATGGACAGCAAAGTTTTTCCGAAGAAAGGCTGAATATTAGAAATAGACTCAGAACTCTCAATTCTTTTCTATATTTAGCTGAGTTCTATATTTTATTTTCAAAGAAATCAAAGCAGAAAATCCAGTTTTAAAAGGTAGGATGTTGAAAATGGTAACAGAAATATGCCATTGTTTATGGTGTAGAAAACTCATCATTTAAGCTTGCTCAAAACTTAAAAAGTGATTTATTACTAAATTGTTTTATTATTACTAAATATCTTTTAGTTGCGCTACTTGTGAAGTCTGTGTATATTTCCTTGTCAATCGAGAGCCCGTCAGGAGTTTATACTTTTGAAGGGCTCTCGATTTCATAATTGAAATGGATTCCAAACTCCCTTATAAATTGCTATCATTTAGTATTCAGCAAGAAAATATTCTGCTTTAAATTTCTGCTCTACAATTCCAATTTCTTGCAATAAGAATAAAATGTTTCATTCGTATCCAATGCATGTGGTTTTGATTTTTACTATTGAAGATTCAAGTAATTTCATTTGCAAACATGCATCTCAATTTCATTACAAATAATTCATGACAAAAATTCTCGTTTTTCGTTCTGTTTTCCTGTACTAAGAAAATAGCGATTTCTTCTCTTAATTCATAAACACGTTGCAGAAATTTCCCACGTAATAACCATATTGACTCGCTATAAAGTAGTAAATTTGAATGTATTTCATACATGTCTTTACAAATTGCGGGAAAATTTCCTTTTTATAAAATTTACTATGGTTGCAGCAGTATTTAGCACAATATTCAGACTTGGACTTCTATGGAAGACAAAGTTTTTTTATAAGTTATGCAAATGTCCAGATGAACAGTAATGACTTTTATTTTACAAGTGTTTGTATACATTGGAATCTCCTAGATACTGAACTCGCAACATAAATGCAAATTCCAAGTAAATTTTTCCATTCAATGTTTGCTTCTTTCATAAAATCATTTAAGGTAGCAAATAACGCGATTACTGTTCCTTTCAATTCTATTGATTTGCAGAAATGTAGTTCTGTTACTGATTTATCATCACAAAATTAATCATAGGCAATGAAATGAGCATCTTTATTAATATCTGTTGCCCCAAAAAGCTCTATTGAAAACAATTGGCCACAAATCTTTGAGGGAAGCTGACACCGTACATTTTCAGTTATATCACCAATTCGACGGTCAAAAATATCATTTGAAAGGTGTATGAACTGCAGTTGTTTTCAAGATTATCTCCAAACATAGTTTCAATAATCTCAATTGCTGATGGCAAAATATGTTCTTCATCAATGGTGTGAGGATTATTACATTTGGCAATTTTATATGAAACTTTGTACGAAACTATTAAGGCTTTTAATTTACAGACAAATGTTTACAAAATTATTTTTACCTTTCATATGATTTTAACTTTAATTAAGAATTCTCTGGATTTGTTGACGAATTTCCATGAGGAGTTTTCAAAAATATCGCTTAATTTTATTAAATTTCACGCTTTCTACCACCAAAAGTTTTCAACAAATGATGCACGGAGGCTTTTTTCTTCATTTACTTCATTACTGGTAAATATAAAATTTCAGTATTCTTGAGAATACTTTCTTAATTTTATTTTTGGAACCACCTCTCCTATACTTGTTGTCAGTATATGTGTCTATATACTTGTTGGTGTTTTACTATTGTTTAGTTCTCGTGAAAATTATCATGATTCTGCATAAATCTGCCTGGAATATTTAACACAAAGAATTGAATTTAACATGAAAACATATACAAATTTAAATTCTTGATTGATTCGACAGAGTTAGAAAAATGGACTCATATAACACTGGCTGGAATTGAAATTGGCATCATTGAACATTCTTCATTTCCTTACTTTAAAACATTTGCTTACATATGAGCATATGCGAGACCTCAATTTGTCGACATTCCAAAATACTCCAAAATACAAGCAAATCGGAGCTCCTACGAAACAGTAAGATTGTCCGGCATGATTGAAGGAAGAACAATAAAAAGACATCGGATTCTCTTGTTTCTCAATCTGAAAATCAGTATTGCCGAATGTCAATAAGCTTCCTTATTTTTGGTAATTTGTTAATTTTTAAATTAAGATAGCAATATAGATTTAATGCCAAAGTACTTAAAATATATTATTGTATACATTTTATAGTATGGGGGGGGGGCTGATGAAAATTATGATTGAAAATTGGCCCAGAAATACTAAAAGGTTAAGAAACGCTGCTTTAGCTTTTGCAAAATAAAAAATATATTCGCAATAATAATCGACAAAACAAATTAATCCTGAAAGTAAAATGCATTTTGTAGGCATTTGAAGTGATATACATTAATATAAATTACTTTCATTTTCAAAGAAAAAAATTCAATATAAAAGAAAAAAGGCACATTTTTTATTAGAAATGCTACAATTAACTTATTAATATTATTAATTTTCTTATAAATGACAATAATTATTGTTTTAGCAATTTAAAAAGTTAACATAGTATGCAATAAATTGATTTTTATAATGGCATTTTAATGATTGACTTTTAGTTTATATTTTTCCTTTACCTATTTTAAGTAATAAGTTTAAGTTTAGTTTCAAAGCTTAGAAAACAACTACCAAACTGTACGAGTTATTATGTGAAGTATAAAGTAAAACTATTAAAATCATATGTTGTTTGTTTATTGATATGGGCAATTGACATAATTGTGTTAATGCTCTTATAATTATATTAGGTCATTATATTTTAAAAAACAAAAACTATCACTGTAGTGCTTACTATGACTTGACGATAAAACTATTTTAATAATGAAATTTTTATTGGGAAGTCATGGGCTTGATTGCTCTATAAACGAAGATACATGTTGCATTTCGTTTGATGGTTTTTTTAATGAGTTTTTGAAATTTTTTTCATATTTTACAGCTTGTGACTCGTAAATACGATTTACTATCTATGAAAAATCCTACATATCCAAGAATGAGGCAAATGTTAAAATACAGGGTAGGCAAGAAATAAGTTTCCCACTTCAGAGGGCTGTAGAATACGTTCTATTTGTCCAAATGAGATAAAATTTGAACTACAGATAATTCAAATGATGCGCTTGAAATTAATTAAAAAAATAGTACAAAAGTAATAAACATAAAAAAATTTATATGCTTTATAAATGTTAAATAATAACAAAAAAGTAGCATTACAACTGTTCAATATGCCCCCCCCCCTTCATTTTCAACAATGTGCTCTAATCGCAGAACCATATTTTCGACAGCAAACCGGAGTGAGCCTGTCGGAATATCAAGGATATGGCGCCGAATGCTGTCCTTCAGATCTGGTACAGATGCTGGCCTTTTACGGTATATTGTTCTTCAAAAAACCCCACAACCAAAAGTCGCAGGGGGTGATATCCGGCGAACGAGGAGGCCATGCCGTAGGGAAATGACGGCTGATAACCCATGTCTCAGTAAAATGCTGTGTTAGCAGTTGCTTTACACGACGATCAATATGAGAAGGTACGCCATCCTGCATGAAAATGATGTCCTGAAGGCATCCACGCTGCTGAAGTTGAGGGATTACAAAATCCCTCAGCATATCTTGGTACCGTTGTCCTGTGATCGAACAGGTTTTGATTCCATTTGCAGTTATATCTTCAAAAAAATATGGTTCAATCACAAAAGTAGCCGTAAACCCACACCATACAGTCACTTTTCCAGGATGCAAGGGTTTTTTTGGATAGCGAGAGGGTTTTCCGCTGTTCAAATTCGACAATTGTGGTTGTTGACTTGCCCATTAAGTTGAAAGTGGGCTGTATCAGTCTACAGATTATTCCATGGCCAAGTGACGTCAACCACAATTCGAGTAAGGAACTGAAGTGCAAAAGTTTTACGAACCTCTGAGTCCCCGTCCTGCAACAAGTGCAGAGGCTTTTTACCCAAAGATTTTGTAGGGATAAAAATGCAAAATCCGCCGTAAGATTTTTCGTACAGTGGAATACGGCATATCCAATACACGGGAAACCACTGGCACACTCACACTACCATCCGGCGACTGACTGCTGACTTCAACGACAGCGGAAGCCACATTTTCGACGCTAGAAGACTGGATTGCCTTTCATCCTCTCCCGGGAAGAATTGCAAGTTGTCCAGTTCTTTCAAATTCTGCATCATCTTGCGTAACGCACATGGAGACATTGGACCTATTCGTATCTGCTTCATACGGCGAAATTCTTTTACAGCTGCAACGGAACTGCTGGTTCTAGTAGAACAATTTTACAAGTAGTGCTTTTTCTTGCAAAGAAGGCATGATGTGCAGAGAAGTAACTAATGCTCGTTCATAATCCGCCTTCTTTTTACCCAAAGATAATGCTGATAGGCATGTGCCGTAAAGCAAATGACTTTTCATATTTTCAGTACATGCAAATTATTAGTATTACAGCGCCATCTATCGGCGAAATTTTGTGCTATTTTTTAAATAAATGTCAAGCGCATCATTTGAATTATCTGTAGTTCAAATTTTATCTCATTTGGACAAACAGAACGTTTTCTACAGCCCTCTGAAGTGGGAAACTTATTTCTTGCCAACCCTGTACTTTACAACAGTCTTCGATTATTAAATCAGTAACAAAAAAGTTTCTAAAATTATTACTGAAATATTATTAATCAACGTAAATAGATCTAACAAACCCTTTTTTCTCTCCTTTTAATAGCATTAACTTTTTATTAAATTATAAAAGAACTCATAACCATTAAATCACGATGGTTGGAAATTGTCTCTTGTTCATTCGATAAAGAAGTTTGTATTTGATATGCTTAAAAAGCCCACCAAGTTGAATTTCAATTGAATATTCTGTAAATCTCATCATGGCGTATTGGTAGTTCAATATTCTTTGAGGGAAAGTTTCCGGATTTAATGCTAGCAATTGTTGAATAACAAGACATTGATTTTCTGCTATTCCCTTTGCAGTGCTTCAATATTGCCAACTACCTATGATCATTTTCCCAAAAGGCAAAGAAGCAACACGTGTTCATATGCTTTACAGCTACTTCCGGCTGGCAGGATATTTGCTTACAAGTAACAAAGCAACATTTTTAATGAACTTCTTAAGTAGAAGGTTTGATAACACATTTTGCCTAGGTAATAAAATATTGATGCAGTTATCAATACGCATAAATTGCCTTTTCGTATTAAGATTAAATGTAAATTTAATAAGTTTAAATTCACGTCATTAAATAAACAATTTTATTACTTTAACTAATAACAATGAAATAAGAAAACATATCTGACAGAAATTGGTAAACTTACTACTTTATATAATGTTTTTACTTTTATACTTATCATGTAAAATCAATGGAAACATGTAGTAATGAGTTACAATTCTTTTGAACTTCAGCGATTTAAAAGGTTAAAAGTGATTGAGTACAGAATGCTAAAAGCCTCTTGAAAGAAGCAATCTATGATGAACGGTTACTTAAGAATGTTGCAACATTGTATTTTTAGATGAATTTTGGTTCTGTTTACAACCCCATGATAATCGCGTCTGTGGTCAGCACCATTTTAGAGGTTACTCATTTATGTGCATTTTATTGCAGCTGAAATCACCATCGTCATACTGGGCATTCTGTTGGAGTGATGATATACGCAGGTTGACACAAGACTTGGTATCTTTCGTTTGCATTGTGTGTACTTTGAATAGTGGTCATTACATTTATTTTGTGTTAAAGCCGTGACACTATCATTTATTCGAAAGTTACAAAATGTTATGTTACAGCAGGATAATTCATAATCACATAATATTTCCAATATTTTACGAATTTTCCGAGATAAAATAAATACTTGGTTGCTGCCGGACCTTTATTTTCTCCAAATTGCTAAAAGAAAACATCTAATCAATGGTTGCCCAATGTCTAGCCTGTCACTATGCGGATATCTTTACTATAGAAGAACAGTGACATTGTGAAGCTTCATAATAAGCTGCAGCTGTACAATTCATTCATTCACTGTTTTATTTAATGGCGGCAAAGGTGTGTAAGTACAGCTATTGCTTCCAAAGTTAGTTATATTAGGTAGTGATTTTTCAAAATATTTGTTTCTGATTTTCTTGAAAATTTAATCAATTGTTATTTAATATATTTGTAAAATAATTGCATTTTGTCTTTTGTGTTTTTCCCTGTATTACCGCATTTTATGACTAAATATTATTTTTTATTTAAGAAACATAGAAATTTAGCAACAATCAATATTCGTAAAAAATAATAATTTTATTATTTTTTTGTAAATATGAAAAATACGTCAACAGCCTCTCAGTTTTTGGTAAAAATTTAAATATTATATGCTTTTGAAATACGACAAATTTATTTGATTTTTTAAAAAGCAACAGATGCTTAAGAATCAGTAAAAGCGCTTTAATAAATGAACCAGAATTAATAGCATATTTAAAAAATATTGAAATGTAATTTCCAATCGAAATTATTCCTTTGTAAAACTAAAATAATAGAAAATACAATATTTAAAAGTTGTCACACAAGAATTAAGAAATATTTTAATCAATTAGAAAAGAAACATAACCAATGCTGTTCGTGATACTCATAAGTAATCAAAATAGAGAGCTTGATCTTCGCTGTCTAAAATATTTTAAAATCATAAGAATTTATTAAAAATTATTAATTAATCAGCTTACGTGCCCAACAAAACATCTTAATATGAAAAGCCTACATCTCCTCAAACTTTCTTTCTGCTTGATTCATAATTCCTCTTTTGTAATAATCTTGAGTTTTCTTTAAACTATATTATTTAAAATTTTCTGAAAGATTTCACCACTTTTATCGAATACATTAAAGTGTCAAAATATGAATTTGTGAAGTCGCGCACATAAACACATTCTTTGTTAAAGATATTTCTTATTTAGTTTAATAATATATATTCTCTAAAATATTCACATATTCCGCTGTTTCGCCATCTAAATCTACTTATTTTAATACTTGCATTGTGTGAGTTTTTTTTCGGTAAGCATTATTTAAAAATTAATTTCCTATATCAATTTAATCTTTTTTGCTAGTATTTTAATTAATTCTTTATCGTATTTCTATTAATTTATCAGCATATAATAAAAATTTTGTAGATATTTCGTGATCGCATTCGATGATCGATTTTCGTTAAATTTCACTTCAACTAACATCTCTTAATTTTTCAAATAAGCTTTCCTATATAATTTCACATGGCAGGGTTTAAAAGAGATTTTGTTGTCGGGTTATTTTGTGCCGACTTTATATGAATTTGATCCCCATGTTTTAAATTGAGTTGATATATGAGAAGGATATAATATTTTAGTAAGTTTTCACTAATAATTTGTGCAAAATAATGCCTGTGATAAGTTTTTTCCTAAAATATAGTGAATTTTTAAGATGTGAAACGTTTTTAAAAATAGAGTTAGAACTACATATCTCTGTTTTTGGAAAAAAGCAGTTTCGGAATCGTGTATTTTGCGTATAAACAAATTTATAAATTGAAATCAGAGTTTATTGCAGTTTAAATTAATGGCAAGCTATCTAATCAAAAATTCGAATTAAAATATAACTGTTTTTAGTTAACAAAACCCAACACCTTGATATCAAATTCACTTCGTTTTATTCAGCTGCTCTCAGTTCCATAAAGGATATAAAATATAATGGACAGATAAAAAAGATGTCCATGTTCACATGTATGTGTAAAGTGTATGTCACATGTATATGTATCTGTGTAAAGGAATTGATGAGGTGGACGTGAGAGAATACTCGTTTACTCTATACATATTTTTATGCTGAGTGACCATTTATGATACATTCAATTAATTTCCCTTTTATAGTAGTATCATTCAGTTATTTCAAATCGTAGGTCAATTTTATGTAAAATAACTCTAGCATTTGAATTTAATAGCAAATAACGATAGTTTTTGGAATAATAAAATCTGTTTCTTAACAACATTTCAAAAAATTTTTATTTTATATTATTCAAGTTATAATATGTAATTCAGGATTTCTAGGTATATAAAATTAAAGAACTAATTAAAATGAAAAGCCTTAAATTATCCATAGATAAAATCTTCATAAATATCGAGATTTAAAATTCTAAAATGAGGTATTTTATGTATAAGAAACCATTTTTCTATTGAAATTAATAGATTTTTTATTAAAAGGATACAGAACATCGAAACTGTTTTATGTCGTTTCTTTTATTTATATTTTTCTTACAATATATATAATATCCACATTTAACCAATACCGTAGTAAATTTCAATTATATATAATTTCTTTAAAATTTACTACTTTTAATTTACAGTCTTTGAAGGACAAATAATTTAAGCATTTAATTATACTAAAATTCTCCAAAAAAGATCAAATAATTAATATGTTTAGTATATACCTTGCTATAAAAATTCTATCTTGGATCATTACAATAATATATTCAAATGAGTAAATAACACTAATTTTCGAGATCCTTTTATCGCTTAAGATAAACTGTCTGTAATAAATATATCTATAAATATTGTTTTCCATATATTTCTCCTTTAGATTTTTGGTAATATTTCGTTGGATTTTCCAAAGCGATATATATTTCCTTTTCATTATATATTTTTATCCAGGAGTTGTTAGTTTATCTTTTGAAGATCCTGGAGTTTTGTCCAGTTTTCTTTCCTTTACACCAGTTTCCGGCATGACCAAAAATTTCTAATTATAAAAGCGTAAGAATTGGACTCAAACAGATAAATGTTTACGATATTTTACAATTAGATATTTTTACCATTTGCCCCTTGATTTACATATTTATTAGACATAAATCATAATTGACAGATTAATTTTTAATAATGATAAAGAAACTTCTACTATGTTAAAGTGAGATGTCAATTCTGGTATTTAATCCTTCTTAAAAAACAAAGTTTAAATATTTCAAAAATTATTAAATTTTACATTTTGCTATTTTTCTTATTAAAACTCTGTCAAAAATTTAAGAGCTTGATTATAATTGTTTAATTTTGCTCTATAGCGTGAGAAACGTAATTTTATTAATTTGTTTATATAAAAGATGTATTTCAATATTCCCTTCACAAATTATAGAAATTGCTGAATTAAGCCATTTTGACGTATTTTATTAAATTTCAATAATTTTATTAAATTTTTCCTTTTATGAATTAAATTAATATATTAAAAAATCATATTAGTTTCATCAATTTGATTTTTCAATTCTTGTTTTTTCTACTCTTATCTATTTCCTATTTTCGAATTCTAGAAACATTTCTTTTCATCCCTTTTATTTTCATACGTTTAGATCTTGAAACTTTAACAATAACTTCTAATTATTTACAGATGACTGATTTCGAAGATAATTCGGAAAATTCTTTTTGATAGAAGTTTTTAAATTTAGTTATATATATGCACTAAAGTTTCTTCGAGCATTTTTGCAACTTTTGAAAAATATTCTCTTAAATACTTATTTTTAGAAATTAAAGAAATATTTTAAGTTATATAAATATATTATAATACTTTATACTTTTATTTTAAATTTTTAACCTTTTTGTTATTCTTCAGTAATGGGAAATTCAATTTTGTGAAATTCTTCAGTAATGTTAGCTTAGTTTTGAGAGATGTTGTGGTGAACTCGGTAATTTTCGAAGAATCCCGAGGAAACCCAGATTCGTTTTTCAAGTAATTGAATGACAGAGATAAATTCAAAACAAAATACAATAAAACTTAATAATTTATTTTAGTAACTTATTTACAAGAGAAATTTACATTTACAATCAAAACATTCTTGATTAAACAATAGAGATTCTAAAATTACTATTTGTTTTATGACAATTACACATTAATATCATCATAACTGAGTGTGACCAGACGGACGAGGAACGAGAGATCAGACTCACCCCTTTTTGAAGTAACCGTTGTTCTCCCAACGTCAATGGCATTACCGGCTCAGGATCTCGCTTGGCTTGCTCCTCGCTCATGGGCTTTCCCTCTTTTCTCTCTTTCTCTGGTATCTCTTCTCAGACTCTGTCGTTTCTATTCTGTTCGTCTATTTGGCGGACATCTGCAGCTCCATTCTGGAAATTCGAGGCAGGGTTCCTTCTGGAATGTGGGTTTATATTTTGTATACAACTAACATCGTTTTAGCGTCTTCTTATGCTCAATGAGGACCTAGTCCTCAATTGTGGACTCCTTTTCTATGTCGGGCTTCTCTGGGGCTTCTGTGTGTCTTCTCTGTGTTTTGATGCAGTTTTTAACTCTTCATAATTTTCGGCTTAGCTCCTCCTCTTTACACCATTGGTTTTCCAAAGTTCTGTAGTTCCTCCTATACTTCTATGGGATAGGTCAGAAATCTCTCCCCCTCATTCCCGACTGGTCAGATTTACAAATAATACATATCATAAAACAATATACTTTGCCTGCAATTTCCTCCAGATCACTCATCCCTTCCGAAAGGGAAAATTTATTCTTTTATTGCACTTGTTTCATTGTGCCAATTTTTATTACATCCTTTCCTTTATATTATTCCCGCTTAGTTTGAAAGGAAAAGAGGAAACTCTTAAATTTAAAGTGCAATAAAAATACACACACATATTTTCTCAGGGTTTGGTTATGTCGTATTACACTACGACATAATCCTCCCCCACTTACAGAAAAAAAATATATTCATATATTTTTTTTAATTCTATAAAACTAAACATCAAAGAAACATAATAAAAAAAACAAGTGAAAATGAACCCTGTGGTTATCTAAATAAACATACTTGTTAACTTCATATAAATCTCTCATCTGTACATATGCCTCATGACATATGGCATGAATTTCATAAATGCATTATCTGTTGACATTATAAAATATGTTGTTAGTTTAACTAAAAGCTTTAAATAATAGAACAAGAAAAAAATATATCGTACCACCAGCAGTACTTATTTTTCCTAGCCAACAGATTTTTTAAAATTTATTCTAAGTCTTTCAGGAATACAGGACTTGTGCACCAATCCCGAAACCATCCTGACCTATAACAAAATCTACAAAAATTGACTATTACTTTGGTAACAGATTTGATAGTTGACTTTTTCTTTTAATTTATAAAGAAAATCTGAAATGGTATAATCAGTTGTCTATACATATCATAAGCTAATCATATAAAAGAAATTAATAACAGTTTATGCAACTTCACACAGTCAATATTTACAATACTTGTTTTTATAATATGATTATAATGATTTAAAGTACAATATTCAGGATTCAACTTTCTGTTTTTGTCCATTTCATATGATACAATAAGTTCACATTGATACCATAAATCAGTTCATAAGAGTGACGTAATCGTTTGACGTCAGAAATTCCATGCAAAAATTATTATATACATATATCAATAAATGTCAGTGAGTCTTCACTCTCAAATCCTCTGGTCAAATATTTTAATTATAACACATCAATGTATAACAATAAAAATAATCTACACTAAAAAAATTTAATTTACATGGAATAAAAAAAATGTATATCCATATGTATATTATGACATCATAAGAAATAATACTTATGAATTTTTTTATTTTATTTTACAAACAGATATATTTAGTCTGTTTTTAACATTTGTATTCGTATTTTTCAAACTTTACAAAAAAAATCCTTTCTTATTTCAAAGTATCTATTCTACTTCATTTTTAAAACATAATTGTCTAAGAGTGAATAGGAACTATTCGGACACTATATCAATCACTCAAAATGTGTAAACAAACTCATCACTAATAGCAACTCAACAATGGTTGAAAATTTTCGAGCGAGCCAATTCCTCCTCCAGATATACTGCTTCAAACCCCTCTTTTTTTTATTTTGGTTGCTTCGGTAACCGGTTCCTCAGACGAGTGAGTTTCAGATAAGGGAAGAAGGGTCACTCCCGTAGACGCCATGATGTCAACAGCAACGATTCTCATTATCCTAAGTATTTTCAAGATTTCGTGAGTAAATTCTCATTTTATTTATTTACTTTTATTACCTTTTTTATTCATAGCGCTTTTTATTATTCCTGTTTCAATTGTTTGTATCTGCTTATAAAATTTATGGTTATACTGCCCTCTGACAAAACACGCTTTCACCCCGACACTATTGTTCAGTCTCCCGGGGACAATGTTTCCCTCACTCTCAGTTCGGTCGGTGGGAAATAACTACTATTGTAAATGCCTCCGTCTTTCGGACATCACTTTTAACCTACAAAGGTTTACCTTTTTCGTATAAACACTAGGACCAAATCGAGACTCAATCGTCACCACGTTCTTAGAATGAATGTGTTTAACTTGAAAAGGACCTATAAATTGTGATCTGAATCTAGTAGACTGATTAAGAAATACAATGTCTCCGACTTTAATTTTTGAAACACTTGCTTTTTTCTTTTGTATTAAATTTTGTGAATCTTGAGCCTTAATTAGATTTTTTTTGCCTCTTTGCAAAATGTTTTTAGAGTATTAATAGTCCTTTCATAAAAAGCATCATAACCATGAAATTTGGGGATGTGAGGGATCGTTTCCCAATTGTCTGTTAGTAATTTCAGATTTCTCCCAAAAAATAGTTGGTTCGGAGTAAAACCAGTTGCTGGGTGTACACAATTGTTATAAAATGCAGCGTGTAAATTCACAGCCAATTCAAAATCAATTTCATTGTTTAACGACTTTAATGTATTCTTAAGAGAACCGTGTATTCTTTCTATCTTGCCATTAGCGGCTGGATGATATGGGGTTGTATACAAATTCCGAATTTTTAATTGCCGATTTAGCTCTTTATGCATTTCTGACGTAAATTGACCACCTCGGTCAGATAGAATATATTTAACTTTACCATAAGCGGACATATATTTTAGCAATTTACGAACCACTGTCTCAGTTTTAATGTTTGTTACCGGAAATAGTTCAATTCGTCTAGAAAAGTTATCTATGCAACTAACTACATAATGTCCCGACGCAAAACGTCCACAAATATCAACGCTAAGAAATTCTCCCGGTTCATTGGGAATAGGAACATTTCCAAACTCACTTTTCTTCTGCCGATTTGGCTTAATTCTACCACATGTCTGACAGGAATTTATATAATTTCTAATATCAGCATACATACCGCGCCACCAATATCTACTAATTACCATTTGATATGTTTTGTCCGCTCCAAAATGCGTCATATGGGCGGCTTGAATTGCGTACTTTTGTAAATTTTTCGGTAAAACTATTTGGGGTTGTAATTCTTCTACTCCTTTTATTTTTCCCCAATGCATTAATATCCCTTTTGACTCATCTATGTAAAAGCGCGTAATTTCATGCTTAAAGGGAAGTTTACCTTTTTGTAAACCTTTAAGAATTCGCCCTATTTCTTCGTCGTTCTGTGCGCTTTCCTTAATAGATTGTAAGCTTAGCGCTTGTAAATCAATCGTCTGCTCCTCAGTTACTATGTTTGACAGCATTTTCGCCTCCGAGACACTCTCCATTTCTTGACAGTGATTGATTGGCTCACGACTGTGCTCCTTCAACATTTCCTGTTTCGCAGCGGGCTCCGCTGGAGAAACCGCAGTTTCATTTCCCCCTCCATTCTCGACATTTGATTCGAGTTCTCTTCTGGTTTTGTTCTAGGAGTATTTTTCGCTATTTTGCCTTCACCAGTTTCCGTACCTATATTCATATCCTCATATGCTACTAACTTTTTTTTGTTAGGTTGTAACATCATTTTATTTTTCTTAATGCATTTCACAACATTACATTTGTCGCTAATTCCACCGTTATTTTCCTCCAAATTTACTATCTCCTCATCAATAGTTATATAATTTTTGTTTGCATATAGATTAATATTCGCTTTTTTCATAGTTTTGTAACTTAATATACAATCATAATCATTAGGAAAGCTCAGCGGCGTAATAAACACTACATCTAATATCAATTTTTCTCCAATTTGAAAAGAAATTTCCACGCATTGATTATATTGAATCCTTTCACCTGTCAGAGTTAAAATATTTGCATGTTTTTGTACATATTTCACTTCGATATACTGTCTTATTTTATCAAATTTCAGTTGAGACAACAATGACACCGACGCCCCCGTGTCGAGGAGAATCCCAATCGAAAGCGGCCCCCTATCCACTTTTCCTTGAGCACTTTCAGACGGAACCGACTGTTCTACAATTCTACCCCTCACTACTGGTAAGTCATTTTTGTTTATTTGCACGGAATTATTTAAAACTGTAGTGATTTTTGAATTATTTTTATCTCCTGTTGCTATCACATTTCCCCCACTGTTTATTCTTCTTTTTTGTGTGTAATAGTTTTGCGCCTCATTGTCTACTCTTTTACGCGTCCTGTCCTCAGAAAGGGGTCTTATGAGATTTCTTCCCCTACTAATTGTTTGCTTGTTTTCTTTTGGAGTATTCCTCTCCCTTCGAAAGCGTTCAGGCTCCACCTCTAATTTTAATGTCTGTTGCTGCCTACTGCCTGAGGATTTCCTGCCCTGGGCTCCTGAGGGTAAATTGCTGCTTTTCTCCCCATATTGGCCACTCCTCCGCTGACTCGGAAACATAAATCTGTTCCCCCTAAAGTTTCTGTCAACATTATTGTTACTGCTATTCCTAATTTGTTTTTTTGATGCATTCATTTTATTAAAATTTCCGGTTACTTTCTTTAAATGAAAGCAATTCGCAGCGAAATGACCTGTCTTTCCACAAAACAAACATAGATTATTACTATCGGTATTGACATTTTGTTCATGCTGAATAATATTCACGGTTTCATTATTTTGTTCCTTAGTACTCGTTATCGAATTAATTTTATTTACTTGTAACTTTAGGTACAGAGATTTCGCATTTTGTACATCACCGGCACATTTTACTGCCTCCTCAAATGATTGGGGATATTTTAAAAGAACTTCCTTTTGCAAATCCGGGAGAAGACCCTCAATAAACCGCGATAATAGTAATTTATTAAATAAATCTTTACTGTCCCTTGGTATAATTTGTGACGCTCCTATGAAACGGCTACCTGCTCGTCTAAGACGTTCAGCAAACGCCTTTACTGATTCCTGCTCATACATTTGAATAGTTGAGAATTGTAGATTTGATTTGTAAGGACAACAGTTATTGTTATTTTTGCCACTAGATGGACGTACTTGTCAAACAGCTTTCTCAAATTGATTGAATGATGCCTGACAGGGTTATGAAGAAAACAAATTAATTCTATTTCCTTAAGTAATAAATGTTAAGTTTATTTTATTCAAAATTAATTAATTATTGTTAATTTTTGTAATAATTGTAGTAATTTATATTTCAGTTTTATGTAATTTTACTTTTATATCTTTTAACTGTTTATGTCATTGTTAACTGGAAACTGAACTGTACTTAAAAAAACATGTTAATTTTGAGCGCCATGTTTTGACTCTCTGATAATATCCATGCTGTACGCTAATAAAATATCCATTAGATGCTGAAACTTGTTGAGTTCTTTACGCAACCTAATAAACTAAATAATATGAAAAACAACATCTAATAATTGGTGACTAGGACGTGTGACTTCAATCTGCGTAATTATTCAAAATGCCCGACACAGAAACATTCGAAGCAAGTGGCGTGAGTATAAAAATACCGCCGTTCTGGTTCGACAAACCTGAAATATGGTTTTACCAGGTTGAAGCGCAGTTCAAAATCTGTAGAATTACCTCGGAGGAGACCATGTTTAGCCACCTCGTCGCTCAATTAGAACCAAAAATTCTTGATGATATTTGGGACATTGTGAAGGATCCTTCTCCGAACAAATATTCGGCAGCAAAGGAACGACTGCTGCAAATTTTCGTAGAAAGCGAAAATAAAAAAATAAAACGGCTTCTAACAGGACTTGAGTTAGGGGACTTGCTACCAAGTCAACTCCTCAGAAAAATGCGTGCTCTCGCTGGTACTGACGTCTCAGACAAAGCATTGCGCACGCTGTGGCTACATAAGATGCCTGATTCAGTCAAGGGGGTCATCATCGTTAGTGAAGAGAACCTCGATAAACTGGCGACTATGGCTGATAAGATCATTGAGATGGGACCGAGAACAATGGATGTTGCGGCAGTACAGAAGGACTCTGTGGGAGTGGACCAACTCCTGGCTAAAATTGCTTCTCTTGAATGCCAAATTGCCTCAATGAAGCTGCAGCAAAAGTCCCGGAGCCGTAGCCCTCATCACCATCAGAGGAGTAGGAGTCGTAGCAGATCGAGACGCCGCTACAATCCACAAGGGAAATTCTGCTATTACCACTTCAAATTCGGGAAGAAATGCTTCCCCGAAAAGTGCTTACAGCCATGTAGTTGGAATGAGTCGGGAAACCAGTCCCAGCAGTAGACGCTGCGGTGAGTCCTGCTGCTGAAATGTTGGGCCGCAAATACCGCTTATTTGTCAGGGATAGAGAAACTGGTTGCAAATTTCTTGTTGATAGTGGAGCCGATGTTTCAATTCTCCCTTGGACTAAAACAAAAGGTGAGTGCCAAGTCTCTAAATATAAATTATATGCTGCAAATGGCACAGAGATATTAACATATGGTGTGAAAATGCTAACACTGGACCTAGGCCTAAGACGCCCATTTCAGTGGCCATTCATTGTTGCCAAGGTTAACCAAGGAATCATAGGTGCTGATTTTCTCCAAAAGTTTAAATTATTAATAGATATACACAACAGGAAATTAATTGATGGGGTAACAAACCTTTCAACAAAAGGGGAAGTTGCTTCTATCGAAGGAAATTATGATCTCAGTACTGTCAACAAAACCTCCAAATATTTCAACTTGCTTAAATCTTACCCTGACTTAACCAAACCTAACTTGGTAAACAGAGTTGTGAAGCATGGTGTAGAGCACCATATCATTACAACTGGCCAACCAGTTTATTCAAAGGCGAGACAGCTGGCACCTGATAAATTGAAGCTGGCAAAGCAAGAATTTCAGTTTATGCTGGACAATGACATTATCAGACCGTCTAAATCTCAGTGGGCTAGTCCACTACACCTAGTAAATAAGAAGGATGGCACATTAAGACCATGTGGCGATTATCGGCGATTAAATGCACAAACAGTGCCAGATAGGTATCCAATTCCTAGAATCGAGGATTTCCACTATATCCTGAAAGATAAAATAATTTTTTCTAAGATAGATTTAGTAAAGGCATACTATCAGATACCTATTGCTGAGAATGATAAACAAAAAACTGCCATAACCACTCCATTTGGGCTATATGAGTTCAATGTAATGAGTTTTGGTCTAAGAAATGCACCTTCAACCTTTCAGCGTTTCATTACGGAAGTACTATTTGGACTGGATTTTGTATTTCCTTATCTTGATGATGTACTTGTGGCTTCCTCTTCAGAAGAAGAGCATAAGAAGCATCTAAAAATGGTGTTTGAAAGATTTCAGCAATATGGACTTCGAATTAATATTTCCAAATCAGTGATAGGAGCTGACCAAGTTGAATATTTGGGATATCTAATCACTGCAGAAGGTTCTCGCCCATTACCAGATAAAATTGAAGCCATTACAAACTACAAATTACCATCAACTATTCATGACTTGCGATCATTTCTTGGTATGATAAATTTCTATAGAAGATACCTGAAGGATGCAGCAAAGACCCAAGCACCTTTGCATGAACTGCTGAAAGGAGCAAAAAGAAGGACCGCAGAAAAGTGCCTTGGACTGATGACACAATAAGGAGCTTTGAAAAATGTAAAGCTGATCTTGCTGAAGCTGCTCTTCTATCATTTCCAAGATCTGGATTGCCTTTATCACTTTGCACTGATGCATCAGATTTTGCAGTTGGCTCAGTACTTCAACAGTATGAAAATAAGAGCTGGAAGCCAATAGCTTTCTACTCCAAAAAACTGAATGATACACAGAGAAAGTATAGTACCTATGACAGAGAACTATTGGGAATATACCTTTCTGTAAAACACTTCAAACATCTGTTAGAAGGCAACGATTTCACCATCTATACTGATCACAAGCCTCTCACGTTTGCATTTCGACAGAAAAATGAAAAAGCATCACCAAGGCAGCTACGACAACTTCAATATATTTCTGAATTTTCCACTAATATTCAACATATTGAAGGCAAAGATAATGTAGTTGCTGATGCTTTATCGCGAATTGAATCTGTCTCGATCATTGACTATGATGCCATAGCAGAAAAGCAGGTGCATGATAAAGAGTTACAACAATTAATGCAGGAAAGTCCCTCTTTACAGTTTAAACCATCAACGTTACCATCAGGAAAGACACTATGGTGTGATATCTCAACACCAAATATTAGGCCTTACATTCCAGAGGAATTTCGAATGGATATGTTTCAACAAATACATGGTTTTTCTCATCCTGGAGTTAAAAGCACCATCAAACAGATGACTGAAAAATTCATTTGGCCAGATATGAAGAAGCAAGTAGCAGCATGGGCAAAGAAATGTATCAGATGTCAGAAATGCAAAGTAAACAGACACACCAAGTCAAAATTTGGAGAATACCAAGTTCCAGATTCAAGATTTAGTGTAGTACATATAGATTTGATTGGCCCACTACCACCTTCGGAAGGCATGGAATACTGCCTAACTTGCATTGATCGGTATTCTTCCTGGATAGAAGCAATTCCTTTACCTGACATAAGAGCTGAAATAGTTAGTAGGGCTTTCTACAACAACTGGATTAGCAGGTTTGGTGTCCCTGCTCAAATTATAACAGATAGAGGAAGACAATTTGAATCCCAATTATTCAGATGTCTTGCTGCTATATGTGGTGCTAAAGTATTGCATACTACCTCATATCACCCTCAATGTAACGGAAAAATAGAGAGACAACATAGGATCCTGAAAGGTGCTATAAAAGCACATAACAACATAAGGTGGACTGAATCCCTACCTACAGTACTACTTGGTTTGAGAGCTGCCATTAGACCAGACACAAACCACTCAATTGCACAAATGGTGTATGGTTCAAGCATCAAGTTACCAGGAGAATTCTTCGACCCACCTACCATCAAAATGGACCAAGAAACCTTTGTCTCACAGTTACAGAAGTTCATGGAACATCTGAAACCAGTACTATCAGGTAGTTTCAAGCAGCAAAGAATATTTGTACATAAAGATCTAAGGTCTTGTTCTCATGTTTTTGTAAGAATAGACAGAGTGAAAAAGGCCCTTGAACCACCTTATCAAGGACCATATAAGGTAGTTGAGCGTTTTGATAAATTTTTCACATTGTCAATGAAAGAGAAAAATGTGAACATATCAATTGACCGTCTAAAACCTGCCTATTTGTTGGTCATGGACAAAGTTAACGAGCAAGCAACAGCTAAAGAAACAAATAAGAATTCAGATCACAGAAATCCACACCTTCCAATTAATAATCAAACAACTTCCAGGTGTGGTCGAAAAATAAAACAACCAGTAAGGTTTAAAGATTAAAAATTTTATGTGTTTATACCTTTTCCTCAATTATAGTCTGCATCAAAAGTTATTCAGTGTGTAATTATGTTGTGGATATATACATACATAAATAATTTCACCATATTATATTGGTTACCTTTAAATTTTGCCTTAATTATTATTTCTTGTAAAAAAAATTATTCCTTTATAGTATATGAATATGCTTTTTTTATTGTTTGAATTTTTTTTTATTTTGCATTATTTACATCAATATATTAATTTTCGTATAATTTCTCCTGTATCAACATATGTACTTTATCTTCTGAATTTAGTATGCTTATATAATTATTTTATGATACAAATTATTCTTATTATATTATATTTCTCTTTGAAATTATTCTTCTGATATACAAATTATTTTGTCATGATACATTTCTCTATGTAGGAATTATATTTAATTGTGTAATTTTGGGTATTCTCTCTCTCATATAACAGTATCAAATATTAACATTTATCCAATTTTATTACCTAATGCATTATACATGTCACAACATTATTGATTACAGAATCATTGGTGTTCTTTATTTCATGTCATTGAAAGCATAACACATTGACTATGTAATTATTAACAAGAAGATATTGTATGTATGGAATTATGACACATTTTGTGTGTATAGTATTTCAATTATATATATATATATTTTTTTCAGCATCAGATTTAAGTAATATGTCCTGATCTTTAATTAAGATACCTTGTGTGAATATATTCATATATCTTGTTAATTAATAGATCCTGAAAATTTTTGCATATTAGTAATACTTGATATGAGAATAAGATTCATTATAATTTCATTTTTTGTATTATATAAATTATTTTTTGCTTAATATATATATATATGTGCAAGGATATTTTTGATTTAATTCTTATTTACTAAATTATAATGTTTCATTTATAGTATTTATCATTTTAGTACAGTGTCTATAGTAGGATACATATTGAACTTAACATTGTATTGAATATATATCTATAATTTAACTTCTCTTCTACCATGATTATCTGATTATCGTAACTCAGTTACTGGTGAGGGAGTAATGTAAGGACAACAGTTATTGTTATTTTTGCCACTAGATGGATGTACCTGTCAAACAGCTTTCTCAAATTGATTGAATGATGCCTGACAGGGTTATGAAGAAAACAAATTAATTCTATTTCCTTAAGTAATAAATGTTAAGTTTATTTTATTCAAAAGTAATTAATTATTGTTAATTTTTGTAATAATTGTAGTAATTTATATTTCAGTTTTATGTAATTTTACTTTTATATCTTTTAACTGTTTATGTCATTGTTAACTGGAAACCGAACTGTACTTAAAAAAACATGTTAATTTTTGAGCGCCATTTTTTGACTCTCTGATAATATCCATGCTGTACGCTAATAAAATATCCATTAGATGCTGAAACTTGTTGAGTTCTTTACGCAACCTAATAAACTAAATAATATGAAAAACAACATCTAATAGATTCAATTAACGACTGCTCTTCACTGAAATGCTCTATAAACTTTTGCTTGATAAACTGAAAAGAGGTTGATCTTTGTAGATCATTATCTTCAATCAAAAATCTCTTCGCTGCCCCTATTAATTTCGATTTTAAAATCGTAATTTTCTCGCTCATGAGCTTTCCCTCTTTCCTCTCTGACTCTGGTATCTCTTCTCAGACTCTGTCGTTTCTATGCTGTTCGTCTTCGTCTATTTGGCGGACATCTGCAGCTCCATTCCGGAAATTCGAGGCAGGGTTCCTTCTGGACAGTGGGTTTATATTTTGTATACAACTAACATCGTTTTAGCGTCTTCTTATGCTCAATGAGGACCTAGTCCTCAATTGTGGACTCCTTTTCTATGTCGGGCTTCTCTGGGGCTTCTGTGTGTCTTCTCTGTGTTTTGACGCAGTTTTTAACTCTTCATAATTTTTGGCTTAGCTCCTCCTCTTTACACCATTGGTTTTCCAAAGTTCTTTAGTTCCTCCTATACTTCTATGGGATAGGTCAGAAATCTCTCCCCCTTATTCCCGACTGGTCAGATTTACAAATAATACATATCATAAAACAATATACTTTGCCTGCAATTTCCTCCAGATCAATCATCCCTTCCGAAAGGGAAAATTTATTCTTTTATTGCACTTGTTTCATTGTGCCAATTTTTATTACATCCTTTCCTTTATATTATTCCCGCTTAGTTTGAAAGGAAAAGAGGAAACTCTTAAATTTAAAGTGCAATAAAAATACACACACATATTTTCTCAGGGTTTGGTTATGTCGTATTACACTACGACAAGAGAAATTTAGAAGAATATTTTTAAATATCTATAAAATTTTTAAGGTTTAACTAAGCATTTTTTTCATTTTCAACAATTTCCCTTAATTTTATTTTTTCTCGTGGCTTTTTTCTCTCATTTCTTCCATCTCTTTCACTTATGTGGAATACTTTTACTGGAAATAAAACAGCTTTCATTTCATCAAGAGTAAAGCATTTTAGATTGCAAGCTTAAACCTCTTGTTACAAAAAAATATTACTGCATGCAGAACCTAAATAATTAAAAATTCCAAATAAAAATGCATTATTTCCTGATTTTAAGCATACTTTTAGATTTTAAGTTTTGAGAAGTTGAGTGTTAGGAAAAATTAATTTATTATTTAATTTTATGTATAATTATTTAAAATTTAATAATTTCTTTCTATGTATCAAAGGAGTATTTAAACTAAAGCATACAACTTTACTTTAAAATCAAATGAGTGATGATATAGAAAAAGTTTATCACATATAGTAAAAATAAGAGAAAAAAGGAAAAACTATTAAGGTTTTTTCATGAGTAAAAAGAGCAGGTATTATTTTCTTTTAATAAATGTGACTACAAAAGCACATCATCTATATCAGGATATGAATATTTAGAAATATTAAATGGTTGCATACATGTAACAGATCCAAGTAATAATATTATTGAATTACTTATCAATAAACCAAATGATATTTTACTTTCCAGAATCAATATTAAAAATATTCATACAAAATATTGCTTTACTGTCATTAGTTTACAACCGAAAGAAGCTTGTTAATCCGTTCACTGTCTAATTTTTGATAAAGCATTCAAAATTATTATAAACAAGCTTTAAAAATACGTGTTTTGATTTCCTTAAATATGATTTAGTAAGTTCTTAAATAATACAAAAACTTAAAATCAAAAGTTATTTATTACCAAAATAAAAGAATTTTATTATGTGCGACAAATTTAATCTTCTAAGTGAAGTTATCAATCTCAAAAAATTATTTATTGGCAAGATATATATGCATATCTTTGATATATGCCAATGAGTGACGCAATAACTGAGTCATGCGCAATAAGGAAAACATTCTAAGATAATATATTTTCCTGTTTATGAAATATTCTAAGGTAGTATATTTTCCTACAAAAATGTAGGTGGGTCAAATTCATTTAAGCAACTATAGGGATGTAAGTAAATAATTAAAGAATTAATGAAAGTAACAAAGAATGATTAATATTCTTTACTTATTAAAAAAAAGAAATTATTAAAAAATTATTTATTTCATACTCATGGTTATTTAAGGGAGCTTGTTTTATTTTTCTTGTAAAAATTTTCCAAAGTATTTATATTTCAATAATTCTAAGTAAATTAATAATATTTTTGACATTTTATTGTTTAAAATTTATATCTCGGATTTCACAGTTTTTGAGATAACAACGACATAGGTCATACATTCTTATCACTTTGCATGAAATATGTGATTCAAAGTTAAGGACATATGTAGAAAAATTTTAAAATCTTACTTAAACACTATTTCATTTTCAATTGTTACAAGACAGAAATCACATTTTACAGTCGAAAATATATTGGTAAACAGTAAGAATATCAGCAGAATGTAACACAAAGTTCCACAAATTAATAATTAGATGCATAGATTTTTTCATTTTCTCTTTTCATAAATATAAAAATTAAGTCAATTGGTGTGAAATAGGAATTAAAAAATCTTGTAAATAATTTTACGAAGGAAATTATATTTTTAAATATGAGGAAATGCTAATTCATTTGATGGAATTTTTAATTATAATAAGCAAATATGTGTGTGGGGTGTATATATATATATATATATATATATATATATATATATATATATATATATATATATATATATATATATATATATATATGTAAATGCTGTATCTAAACTATTATGTGATTAACGACAAACTCTCAATTGATAGTACCCCTATCAAGTGTGAAAATTAAAGTAATAAAATTTTTATATCTATTACTCCTATTCATTTTTCACTATGCAACACTTCATATAAAAATGTTACCAATAATATAATGAGTTGGAAATTTTTTGTTTTTGATTTGAAAATATAAATAATAAACTTTATTCCGAAGTATATAAAATCCAATAGAGAAGGTATACAATTCTTTTTAAAATAGCCAACAACAAATTTTATTAGTTTTGGAATAGCCATACCTTGATATGGATTATTTACCTATAGAGCTCCGTATTTTGAACAGAAGCAATTGCAAAGTCAAGTAGCTGGTTATTTGAAATTCGCTCAAGAAATAATTCGTCTCTACATCTGAGGTAACATAAAGTCTTTGATTGGACAAAGCTTAGAACAACTTTAATAAGAACTTAACTCCCATCATCGAATCCACTCCCAATGTTGAAAACACAATTAAAAAAAGCTCGGTAATAAAACACAAACTTTCCTCTTAAATATAATTCCCTATTCACGACCTCTCTCTCTCTCTCTCTCCAAATAGATTTCAATAAAATACCATACCACATTTTCGTTAGATTTCTTGAACGGCGCATAAAAAATAGAGAAAAATTTAATTTCTTCTCTTTTGCAGTATTAAACGTAATCTGACAATTACGATAATGAGTAAATTGTATTAGTTAGTAAAAGCTTCAGCAGGTTTTTCTCTCAGGCAGAGAAATCCTGAGTTTGTTCGTCTTTCCTTAGTTTTCCTTTATTCTGCCCAAGATAAAACAGAAGTCACGGTAAAATAAAGAAGTAAAAAAAAGTTTGGGCGATAAATATTTAGAGAAAAAACATTGCTTTAAATCACATTACCACAATCAAAAATAGTGTACAGATACTTTTCATTGTTGGATGTATATAAAAAATTGTGTTCACTATTACAAATTCTATTAGAAAATTAAGGGAATGATAGACTTATATTTCAAATTAATTCCCTTCAAAACTATTTACAGTACACATATCCACAATAGGCTGATTAATCACTTTAATAAAATCTTCCAAAATGAACCATAGAAGGCAAAATACCACCCTTCAGCTCACGAGAAGTTGAGGGCTTCGATAATTACTGATGTTGCTCGACAGATCCATGCATGCAGCTTTCAATAAACTGTGGAAGAGAGACTTTGCGTTCAAATTAATATATGCCTTGAATTCTATCACTGTTTAATTAAACGTATTTTATACTTCCGCAGGTTTTGGAACTTAACAGTTAAATTGTTTAAATATCAATCAACTCTTAAATTTATCAATCAAGCGTTTCCCCAGGGCAATAAAATTTTAACCTGCTGTGCCCAATTTAAATTATCTAATCAAATCATTTGAAAGCTTTCAATTTTAGTCGTTTTCTAAAATATTTTTAAAAAAATTCTTGGCAAATTATTTTAGAACCTCAAGAAAATAAGTAACATATTTAATATCATATTTTTCAGTGAAGTTTTGATCCCTACAGTATTCAAGATATCAACACTAAATTAAAATTAATATTTGAATTCTTCTCTTTATATTATGGAAATTCTAAAATGATTGATAGCTCGAAAACAATTATATGAAATGAATGCAAAACTTTTTAGATACGTGTGCACAGAAGAAAATTTTACAAGGAGAGTTAAGCCCATCATTCAGTAATTCAAAAGTGACATATATATCTAATGAAATAAAAACATTTTCATAAAATAATGTCTTATTAAAAATGCGTAAAAGAAGAATATCCTTTTCTTTCATAATATATCAAATATGAAAAACAATTTTTATAATGAAAATCCAGTAAAATATTTAAAATTCAGAAAAATATCAACGATAATTTGCGACGCATTTCTTTTAATTTTCTGTAAGTACACAACTGGCCATTAAATATGTTACACCAAGAAGGAATGCAAATAACCGAACAATATTTATTGGACACATACATTATATTGAAAAGAACAAGTGATTAGATTTACAGGAAATTAGGATGTATAGATCTTGAGAAATCAGTACCCAGAGCAACCACCTCTGGCTGCAATAACAGCATTTATCCGCCTAGGCATGGAGTCAAACAGAGATTGTATGGCATGTACGGGGATCACAGTCCATGCAGCTTCAACACTATGCCACAGTTCATCGACAGTAGTGGATAGTGAGTGATGGCGTGCCAATCGCTCGGCAACCATTGACCACACGTTTTCAATTGGTGACAGATCAGGAGAACATGCTGGCCAGGGTAACAGTCGAACCTGTTCTGTATCAAGGAAGTTCAGAACAATACGGGCAACATGCGTTCATGCATTATCCTGTTGAAACAAAGCATTAGGGAGGCCACGAAGATAGAGAAGAGCCACGGGCCTTAACAAATCGGAAATGTAACGGTTGCTGTTCAAAGTGCCAGTAATGCGAACAAGAGGTGATCGAGACGTGTATCCAATGGCACCCCATACCATCACTCCAGCAGATGGGCCAGTATGCCGATGTCCAATGCAAGCTGGCAATGCGCGTTCTCCACGATGCATCCAAACTCGGATGCGGCCATCATAGTCCTGTATACAGAACCGAGATCTGCAAAGATGACGCGATGCCATTCCCACGTCCAGGTTCCATCATTGAAGGCACTCCTGTCTGTGATGCAGCGCCATTGGTAGCCGAAGCCATGGTCACCGTGCAGACAATCCATGCTGCTGCAAACGTCGGCAAACTGTTCGAGCAGAAACTTGCCTTCTTTCAATGACTTGTTGTGCAGAAACTTGTTGCCTTGCAAATGACTCCATTTCTCGACTCAGGGTTCGTGACGTGGCTGTACGATCCCTTGTGACCATGCAGATAAGATGTCTGTCTTCTCTGCTGTTAGTGATGGGGGGCCGCTGAGATCCTGCATGACGTTCCGTATGATTGTGCTGAACCCATCGATTCCATATTCTGCTAACAATCATGGGGTCTCGATCGACGCGAGCAGCAATATTGCGGAACGATAAACCACAATCCCGGTAGGCTATAATCTTTCCTCGATCAAAGTCAGGCTCGTGCTGTTAGGTGCATTTCTTCTTCTTACACGAGGCATTACAACAACTTTCTTTGCCGAAAACACCGTTGAAACGGAAATTGAATATGAGAAAACTGCTGTCAAATCTCTTGTTTTATACGCATTGTAGATGTCGCTACTGTCGCCTGCTTTGTATGAATGCGCTGAAAATCTAATCATTTGCATATCACAGCAAGTTCTACCTGTCATGCAAATTTCACGTGTGTGGTGTGCCGCTTTTGTGGTGTAGCAATTTTAATGGCCAGTAGTGTATATTGATAATATATATAGTACATTCGAATATCTAAATTAGATCTTTTTAAATCCTACTATTCTAATAGATTACCATTTATTCTCAATTTCCATTGATTATTAAGTTTATCTACTGTTAATAACTTTTAAAAATTTCCTGCTAATTTAATAATTTTGTTAAAAAATATAAAAATAAAATTGACTTATTATATTGCATTATTTTTAATTTAATACTCTTTCTTCATTCAGAAAAATGATATATTTTGTGTATATTAATTATTTAAACCAAAAACCTTCAGTCAAAATGTTATTCAAGTTGGAAGGAAAGTAATAGTTTATAATTCGGCTATTTTAGATACGGAAATAAAAGGAAATAAGAAATTTACGAAATTTTTGCTTCCGTAGTTTATTGGATTTACTTTTTTAATGATAAAAATAATCTTATGAATTTACTCTGATTAGACTTTTAATGCTTGAATGAATAGTCAAGTTTGTATTTAAATATATCTGGTTTGTGGTTGTTTTCTATATTTTTTAATCAATAAATTTTTCTATTAATAATACAAATGAATAAATCTAGCCAAGGACAAATGAAAAGAAAATATAATATTAGCATGAATAAAATGTTTTTATAAAAATGAATATATTTACTATTATTTTTATAAGTTGAATTAACATCATTCTTCTAGTAAATTCCAAATTACTTTATTTTGAGTGCTAAATTACATTTATAAGGATACCATAGTAAATTTAAGTACTATATTACACTATACAAGTTTCATATATTTAGCTCTTTCATTTTCGTAGTTGCAGTAATTGAAATAATTTCATCCTCAAAAAATATTTATTAATTATTCAGACCATCACAATAATCTACATCTATTTTCTTTCTAAATCATCCATAAAAGCTTTCTGATTTCTTAATCAGTTACTTCCATAAAATATGGAACCATTGGAAATAAATATTGTTAAATGAAAGGGGATGAAATCCGGTAAGATATAATCCTTCCTCGATCAAAGTCAGACACGTGCTGATAGGCATTTCTTCTTCTTACACGAGGCATTACAACAACTTTCTTTGCCGAAACAACGTTGAAACGGAAATTGAGTATGAGAAAACTGCTGTCAAATCTCTGGTTTTATACACATTGTAGATGTCGCTACTGTTGCCTGCTTTGTATGAATGCGCTGAAAATCTAATCATTTGCATATCACAGCAAGTTCTACCTGTCACGCAAATTTCACGTGTGTGGTGTGCCGCTTTCCTGGTCTAGCAATTTTAATGGCCAGTAGTGTAGTTGAATAACAGGTGTTACCTTCAAAATAAGATATTTCAAAATTAAAAAATATATATTTATACGAGTCTTTTGATAAAATAAGTACGAAAGTAATTAATTTCATTATTCTCCCTCCATTATCGTTGATATATAAGATTAAAAAGTTTGTAAATTAGTATTTTTAGATGCATTAGCATTCTGATAATTACTAACGTATTAACTTTTAAATTACTTTAGGTGCATAGTTGTATAGACGTCTGTATGTTTCAACTATTTGCTTCGGGTAATGAATTGCATGGACATCAATTTGAAAAAATTAATTTTTCATCTATTCAATAAATAAACAATATTATTCCTATCATATAAACTTCAAATCGCTTAAATATGTTAATGAACTTTTATTTGAATGATACTATCCTTCATAATTATCCACTATTATCCTTCACTATTATTTGAATATAGTCTGGAAAGGAACTGTAAAACAAAAATGAATTTGTAGATTAGAATCAAATTTTATCCTCTTACACTAAACTGGACTTAAAAATGGCACTTGTTTTGACATCTCGTGATTATTTTCATGCCGTGCATGAATAATTAGATTATTGATAAATGTAGAAGCCTCAGACTTTACATCCCTAAAGACTAATAGCAAATAATTGAAGGAAAGGGATCGATCCATAAAGAAATAAGTTACTTTATTCCTTAAATTTGCATTTTAATTATGTAAATAGGGTAATCTATCTCAAACTTGATTATAAGGAAATGAAAACACTCTGTTGTTGATACAAGATTCCCAAGCAATCGGCAAATCTTTCTGAGGATAATAAAGTAATTTATCAGTATTAAATGTTATTAAGGAATTAAGTGAATTCTAATAAAGGAGAGAGATGCTTAAATTAGAGTTAGTTTAATTTTAGAAGTATGAGTATCTATGAAATGGTAAATGATTGTAATGTAACAATCAAAATCGAATTTTTTTTCTAACATGGCTAATTGTCTTTAAATAGAAGGGGCTAGAAGCAGAAGATGTGGAGAATATAAGTACAAATTAATAATTTGAAATAAAGTAGTAAATGAATCGAAAATGGAAAATAATTTTTAAATACTAAAGTCTGACTACTTTTCATCTAATTGTTAATTTAGCAAAGAGAATTTCAAAAATGGGAATATTTTGATGGGGATTTTATTTCACTTGTAATGTTAACAGTTAATTAAAAATTTTGTTTCCAATTCATGACTCAACACTTTGTAACAAAAGGGATAAATAAATTAAGAATCTATTTACAAAAATTGCAAATATCCATAAATGGAAACTTTTGTAGTAAATTTCATCACGAATATTTTAGTAGTTTTTGATAATACTTAATGTTGACCTGAAGACAAATCATTGGGAATTATTCATATTACATAATACAGTGGGAAAATGAAATGCAAGGATAAGCAGACTGCTTGTCCTTTGCAGGAATATCTGAAGAATGTTCAGTTACGTTTACGATTTGTATGTGTGTGTGTACATACCTCAATAAAGTTTTACTCTCGAGCTTTATGTCACCATGAATAACAATGAAAAATTTTTAAAAATTCCAGATTTGTCCATTCTGTCACACAAGTTGAATCAACAAAGTTTTTCATCTTGATATTTGCATCAGTCAGAAAACATGTAATTCTTTTGATTCCATGGCTTGAATTAAATAAAACTCTCGATTTCTTCATCTTTTTAATTTTAACTATTTTAGGAAATATTTCTATTTCCCCTTTTCGCACTGTCATGGAATTTATTAACATCAATGTTGCAGAGCTATCTTCCTCTAAGCTTCCCCCCAATTATCAATATACAAGGATAAATCAATTCTTCATCTGTCATAATCAGTTTCTTCCTTTTCCACGATTATAATTTTTAAAAAAATATTATCATTACCAACCATTTTAAGGAAATCAACTGCACAGTTTTTGTTTAATTTCATTCAAAATGTAAAATAAACTTAATGTCAAACTATTTAGCGTAATCCGCAAATTTATTTTGCAATTTTCTTTAGAATTATTCGAAAGCCTTACTTCCCTAAAAATAGCTGTTAAAAAGAAATGTTAAAGAGACGTGGTTACTCTCCATATCCGAATTGTGAATACCGCATTGCAATACAACAGTAAAATTGCTGTTTATGCACAACTTAAGAAGCTTATTCAAAAGTTATAATGGCTCTTAAGTGTCCAACAAAGTTTGTGTAAATCCTTCATAAATTTTCACTTAAGAATTTCAAAGTTATGTAACAAAATTTGCATTCTTAATGGCTCTTAAGCTAATGCTAAAATAAATGAGACAGGATATAACAGGGCATTATAATTCTCATTTACTTCTCTCGTCTAAGTTACAAATTCTAAGGACTTTAATCAATACTGGTAATATAATTGTAACATACTGGATTGAATAAATGAGTCTTTTATGTGAGAAATCTGATTTCATAAGGAATAACGCCATATCTTAATACCATTATATTCCCTAATTGGTAAAAATAAAGCGATGGAAAACTTGAAAGTAATGGATATCTGAATTGATGATAGGTGAAATAATGGACCATTTATAAAACCATCATAGTTTTTCGTAAAATCTTTCTTTTATGGACATCATTTTGTATTTCAAATTACGTGAGCCTGAAAACTTGAATTCCATACTGAATTTCAAACCCAAAATTAATGCTCTTTGCCTCATAAATTATTTTAATTTTTTACATTAAATTTAAATCTGAGGCAAAATTTTATATTTTTGCTTAATTTTTTAATATTTATTTAATTAGCTGTTATTTTCGAAAATGAATACTATTAATAATATTTGCTAGATTATATTTTAAAAAAGACAGCTATTTTGCAATTTTTTATAAATAATAGGATTATGTAGCTAAATAGGAAATAATGGATATTGAAATACGGACACAAAACTAAAAACCACTGACAGATTAATAAATTCTCAATTCTCTTCAAATCTCATTAAAAATACTCGTCAGACAAAATTAAATATTTATTTTCTTAGAACGTGTTTAATGTAAGTAAAATAGTTCTTGTTAAAAAAAATGACTTAAAAACCAATTTATAAGAAATGTTTCTTCATCGATATTTGATAACGTTTGAATTGGAGACACAGATAAAAAACGTTATTAACAATAATAAAAATTGATTCAAAGTTCTTTAAATTTGTATTCAATGGTGAAATGAAATAAAATAAGTGTGAAATGAATGAGTGGGAAATCTAAACGTATATAAATGGAAAATAGGAAGAAATTAAAAAAGAAACTGTTGGAAAATTCTTTTGTTTCCTCTGACTCTGATAATGGTAACTATCTTTTCTTCGTTCTGGGAGTCACTGTATAAAGTCATGAAGATTTTACTTAAACAACGTTTAGAATTCTTATATAATGATTTGCTTAAATATTTGAGCGACTAAAGAGGATATGGGAAAAAGAGGATATGTAAAAGGGAAAAGTTAGCGTCTCAACAAAATATTTATTGGAAATATTTTTTCTTTTATTTTAACAGATCGTGAAGTACAGGAAGCAGTGTATAATTGTACAAGAATGTGCATAGCTTTTTTATTTTTTATATTTATCTTTAAAGACAGTTTAATATAGCATTTTCAACTGTTTTATACTTTTTAATGGTTTTTTTATTGATATTAATGGTCCGTAGCATTTAAAATTTTGAATTTAGTTGCTACAATTCACACTGTAATAATTAAGATTGGCGAAATAGCTAAAATATCTTCATATGTTAATATTATAATAGACTTAAAATATAATCCTTTGCATTAATTATACCATGTGTAATGAAACGTTTTTCGTTAATATTGCAAATTATAATGAAAGAATCATAATCAAAAAAATTTTAATCATAATACTTTCAATGATAACATATTTTAGTAAAGTATAGATTCTATGCAAAGTACAATAGAATTTTGTACTTTAAATATTTGATATTAAATTTACAATACAATTTATTCAAAATTAAAACCTGTATGCATACATAAATAAATTGGCTTTTTAAGCACAGTAATAGTATTTGCCATTCAAAAATTCAGTATTTAATAGCATCAATCAAGGAAACTGATGATATTATTTTTGGTTAAGACATGAAATAAGTTGTAAAACTGAAGAAATGGAAAAAAAGGCTATTTGTGCTTAAATTACTTTTTATAAGAAAGAAATAAGAAATTCAGCATTGAAAGAGCATAAGTAATTACTTTCTGTTTCATTCTTTTTTGTCTTGGTAAGGAATATCGATCAAATTAATTCGAAAAAATTACCCACTTGCATCGTTC
Organism: Latrodectus hesperus; assembly: GCA_037975125.1. NCBI lineage: Eukaryota > Metazoa > Arthropoda > Arachnida > Araneae > Theridiidae > Latrodectus > Latrodectus hesperus. The sequence goes on along the minus strand of CM075853.1, from coordinate 73,249,089 downwards.
AAATTCTCATTTGAATTTCAAACAAAGCGAAACTGGAGCTTTCAGAAATAAAAGTTTCTTCATTACTTTTGCAACCATTTTATCATCAGGATACGGATTTAATATGTTTAAAGTTTCTAATGTTCTGTTTTTAACTCTTTGTCAACGAATAAATGGATGGAATCGATATAAAATGTAGCAAATATTATCCATTTGTTATTGTATAGTTTTTGTGTTATTTTCTGTTTAAACATTAAAGTTTTCTTTGCTAATAGATAATAACATTCTTAAGAAATATGTCTAATAATATTTAATTATATTGATTGATTGTTATATGCATTCGTATTTTAAAATTACTATATACTTTAATTATTAACATGTTTAAAATACATATAAAAATTAAATTTTTTCATGAGACTGATTTTGATATATTGTATCCTGCATGTATATATGTAAATATAGCTGCTCTTTATAAATATATTTCCAATTTTTTTAAAAAAAGTTTTACACTGACTACGTCTCATTTCAGAAATATTAAATAATACCAAATCGTGCATCAATTATTGAGACTTTTAATAAATATCTGAAAGCAATTGTATTTAGGTGGCAATTACCTCTTTCCCTTCTTTATGTGGTCACAGATAGTAAAACGTTTTCATCTCAAAAAATATTATGTTTGGGAAATTCAAAAGCATCTTCTCCTATTTATCAATACGTATGTGTACAACAAAAATGCAATATTGGTTTTATGTTAGTGACTAGAATTGAACTTGAGACTTTCTTGTCTATTGAATGCATCACTTTTAAGCTCAAAAACATTAAGGAAATCCTTTATGCATATTGAGAAGTAATCAAAATAAGTGGAGATAGAATTCATGACAGTGTGCTAAGAAATGATTAAGAATAGTTTAAAATATTACGCTATATATTTTTAGGTAAACATTTATTGAGTAAAAATTGATTTAGCAAACATAGATTCTAGAAATAAATATTAAATCTATTTGAATTATTTAGAGGGATTGTTCAGGATCCCGCAAATATTTACTGAACGCAATTAGGAAATGGACACCTACTGTCCTAAGAAGTACAATTAATATCCTTTTTTCCTAGATACAAGGAATATAACTTAATTAAATACATCAGTAAAGGAATATTTAGCATAATGGTAAAAAGCGAATACACAAATGATCACAAATTAAAAATTAAAATTTAAATTAGAGATTATTCATGGTTTATCGAATAAAGTGTTACGCTCTAGTCATGAAAATACATATTTTTCTTAAAGAAGTAAACCTCTTTAATTTTTTATGTATTTTCTTCTTTATATGGTTCATTTCAGGAGAGTTGGTTTCATGGTAAAATATTACTTGATAACACATTAACGGAAGCTTTCCATTAATTACTGGAAATATAGTAAAAAATACGTTCACTGCATAGCACTGAAATTGAAAGTGCATATTGCCTTAAAGTCGTTTCAGACACGAACTGAATGTAAATATTATGTCTTATTTCAGAAAAATGTGTAAAATAAATTCTTAGAAAATTTATTTAAATCAAGTTATGAAAATGTGCTTCCAGCTATTTTGTGAGCTTAATTTGCATTTGATATTACTTTAGAAGATGTTAACTATTAACAACATTTGAATTCAGAGCTAGGTTTCTTTATTAATTCCTTCATAAATAACCATCAAAGTTAGACCTTTTGTTCAAGATCAATGGTGATCATTGTTAAAGCATTTATGGAGGCACGGATTATATTATAAAAAACTATTGACGAAATCAACTATGAGAATGTTACATCAAATAGTAATGATTGTAACATGTAATGTTATGAATTTTAAAATGATTATATTTATCTTATGTATCTGTTATATTGACGAAAATTTTTCATGTTTATTTTAAGGTCACTTATATTTAATTTGGAGTAACTTGAATCGCATACAGAATGATTTATAATGCAAATCGATTATCCAATAGTTATTGATTCCATGATATTGTATGAGGATTTGACTGCATGTAATACAAGAGATGCGTGCATTTTAGATTTGTCATTTCCTAAATTCATTTTCACTCTCCCCATATATGGTCTGATTTTACTCAGATTGATTTGTTATCAGTTTGTGGATATTAAAACAGTGGTCGAATAATTCCCATTTCATGAATTTAAATTGAACAGTATCGATTACCAATAAAGCCGATCAACAGTTTATTTTTGCAATTTAAGCAGTTTGAACAGTATCGATTACCAATAAAGCCGATAAACAGTTTTTTAAAATAAGAAACCCAGATGGTTGTTCCGTGTTTAGATCAGAGCTAATAACCATTAGAAGAGGTTTACAGTATGCAGTAGAGTTGGAGGATCAATTAAGAGATATCTGGATATTGACTGACAGTCGTGCTTCAATCCAGCATCTTTTAAATTGGAGCACTGTTGGAGATCAAACTAGCCTGGACATACTAAATCTTCTTAAGAGACTGTCACCCGAACACACAGTGCATTTCCAATGGATTCCTTCACACGTGGGAGTAAAGGAGAATGAACGAGCGGATTTCTTGGCCAGATCGGCGTCAGAGGAGGGAGTAAACTTAGGAGGAGAGCTCACATCTAGTGAGATTTCTTCCCTGGCAAAAACTGAATTCAATAAGCTTATGAAAAAATTCCTTTTAACCATCCTTGGTACTTCGCCAAAAGACCGGGTGAGACCTTCAATCTCAGACCAAGATCTTATCAAACTGCCTTTTACCGCTATCTGAATGGGTACACTAGAGGAATCACCATTCAGCAGGGGCAAAGGATATTTACAGACTGTCCTTGGTTTTCCGTCAATATGGCCTCCCCTGGACATATCTTAATCTGCCTAAATTTTAAAAAAGACGATTTCCTTCGGGGCGCATCACATTTTTTAAACATGTTATATATTTTTAGTTTTATGGGGGTTGTCTAGCCTAGCTAGACAACCTATTTGCACTTTCAGAATAATGAGTAAGAAGACGATTATAGATAATAAAATAAAAATATTATTTCATAGCATAATGAAGTCCGATGTTTTTAGTTGTTACATTTCCTGACACTGATTTTATATTATGATTATATGTTCTTCACTATCTATATATATCTTGCGTACTAAAGATATCACATAGGTACTTTCTTAAAATAAAACATCATTAAAAAAACATTTTTCATAAATAAGTATTTGAAAATCTCGGTCATTTTTTTTTTATTTAATTTTAATAATATGATATTTAACTTTCTTACTCCTTATGCCAGTTTCATTGAGCACGGTATCAAAGAATAACTATCCTTTTCTAAGCATTTTCTTTTCATAAATGTGAAGCTGTTTGTTTTCTTCTTTTAGGTTGTAGTTCATGAGAAATTGATGCTTTTGAGTATTTTTGTGGAGATTATTTAGCTAAAAATTCAATTAAGAAATATCTCTAGTTCTTGACGTCCTTTCTTTACGATAAAAATTTTATAAATATCTTATTAATAAGATATGTAATAAATAATAAAATATAGGTTATCTTAACTTTAAAAACAAATAATAAAATTTGGGCAAGGCATTTTAATCCTGTTTTGTTGATAATATTAATTGGCTGTGATCTCTTTCTTTAAAAGGTTCATTTGAAAGAGTTGTAAAAGTTGTGATATCAATAACTCACTATTTTTCTTCTTTTTAATCCACAGGACAAAACATTAAAAACTTCAAATTTAAAGATAAAACATTATAAAACATGGACAAACTATTAGATTACATCCGTATAGTGAAAATATAATGCTAAAATAATGTTAAACATCAATTTTAAACTTATTATAAACTAGAATTCTACCATTTAAATAAGTGAAAAAATTGCTAAACTAGAATAATTTAATTTCACGAGAAGTTTTATGAAATTAGTTTGGACAGTTGCATGAATAATTAAAACAAATATATTTATGACTTTAACAAGGAAGGAGTATAAAAATATTCATAAAAGAGTTGCATTCAATATATTTTTTAAAGTTAATTAATGTATTTGTGACAGAAGCTAAAATTAGAAATGGAATTTATGTATTTCAAATATTCTAAAAAATAGTATTTAAGTTCAAATGTGAATAAAATCTTATATTGGACTATATTAAAAAGCAGTTGAATATAAAACTCCTTTTCGCATAAATATTAAAGGAATTTCTTCTTATTAGTTGTATTAATTCAAAATTCATTAGTAAGAAAATTATATACAATTACATGAAAGAAATATTTTCCTGTAGTCTTTACTCACAACCTCCTAAGAAATAGTTGTTTACTCTTATCACGTAGCTTTATAACTCTTATTAAACAAGCTTCATATTGGCTATTCACTGTCCAGTCCCATTAATGTGATCTGACCACAACGTACTATCGACATCGATGTTAAATAGATAATCACAGAAGTCAAGTGGCAGTACAGTATAGTTGAACGCGCGTGAAAAGTGTGTGAGGACTTCGAAAAACATAGAAATCGTTTGCGTAAAGAAGAAACGCTGTGATTTATATGTCATCCAAAAGGGCATGGTCATTGGTTTTCGAGCTAAACGTGGAAGCATTTCCGAAACGGTTTAGTTAGTGAATTTTACCCGTAGTGCCATTGCAAATGGATACGTGCAAGGCAAAATGTACTATCCAAAATCAGGGACGTGGCAAATATGGTGCACCAAGGCCCATAGACGATAAGTGAACGACGGCTGAGTAGATGCGATCGGGTGAATAAACAGGCTAATCTTGAACAAGTGGCAGCCCACATGAGCCAAAGGGCTACCAATAATGTCTCCCAAACTACTGTTCAGCTAACGTTTATACATTTGGGCCTCCGAAACAGACACCTGGTTCATGTACCTATGCTGACTGATGTTCATCGGCAACGAAAGCTGGAATTTGCACTCGAGTGCCACAACTGAACTCTACTGAATGACAACAGATAGCGTTTTCAGATGAATCACGTTTTATGCTTCATTGGGACGATGGACGTTGTCATATACGACGTGAACTCACTGAAAACAAACACTCTGCAGCCATTCTTGGAGCGATCCTGACTGGTCGTTGAAGCATTATGGTCTGGGGAATGTTTTTCTGACATTCTCTGAATTCTATCATCATTGTGGATGGCATGAGGGATCAATACAAGTAAGCATCTGTACTTGTATGGTATATTCACTCCTATATGTGTATTGATTTTCTTCAGGATGATGGCATCTATCAGTAGGACAATGTGAGGTGTCATACAGTTGGCTGTAGTGTACGTGAGTGGTTCCTAGAGCACTAAAATGAGTTTACCATTCTCCAGACAGACCAACAAATTCACCTGACTTAAGCCCAATTGAGAATCTGGTGAGCAATCTCGATCGAGTCTTTCGCGGCATGGATCCTCACTATCATAATCTAGAGCAGTTGGCCTTGGTACTGGAGTCGCAATGGCTCAACATTCCAGTGAACACCTTCAAGAATCTAACTGATTCTCTTCCTGTACATCTCGCATCAGTCTACTCTGCTATTATTCTGGATTTTTACAAATGATCACATTAAAGTGACTGGACTGAATATATATTAACTGATATAAATATATTCTTTAAACTATAGATAAGTAAAGTTATATATGGTACGTATATACATACATGAACACTATATGACTAAAAGTCACCGGATACCCAGTATTTTCAGTTCAAAAAACACCAGACACGCAAGTAATAATAGATTGGGGATCATTTTACATCGATTGTAGCTTTAAAACTTGAAGGAAGCTATTCACTAAGTTATATTAAGCAGTCCACTTATTCATGTTCTATTCCTCCTGTAGCATGTAAAACATTTAGAATTCTTTTTTTATTCAAGTAGGTCTATCATACAGTTGGTACTCAAAGTCATTTAATAATGTTTTATAGGGTTTAAATAAGAGTTTTATGAGACTACCAAGAAAGCATTTCCACATAACTATTTTCAAACAATAATTCAAAAGATCTTGGTATATAAGAATAGATAAATTATCTTATTGATGTGAAAAAAGTTAATATGAAACTATTGTCACAGAAGCATGTAATTGTCTATTATGTCATCGTGGATTAGTCCAAAAACTAAAAACTTGTCTCTTCAAATTTCAGTTTTCATAACGCACTCGGATGAATATAGATGCATGCATGCATATGTGTATGTTAGGAACAAAAACGCTAAAAACCATTATTAATTAAAAACTAAAAAAATAATAAGAATATAAGAAAAATGAAACCACACACACATACACAAATGCAATCAAAATGAAGCATCATAGTAAGCACATGCCCCCCTTTATCAGAGGAGAAAGATATTTCGAATTTGTTTGAGTACTAATTTAGTAAGTAAAACATTGCGTAATTTAATTAGTATGAACATCTTAAAAGAAATCGAAAATGAAAACGAATCCCTAATAAAATAAATATGAAACACAAATCCCAATAGACAACAAAAGACAAAATTGTTAAATGCAACAGTGTTAAAAATGTATTGATTTACTACAAATGCATTGACTTAAAAATGGGAAATACATTGAGTTATAGGACTGATACAATTCGGAAAATAAAAATGGTGTTCAATTGTTTTGCTGTACAGATAGCGAGCACAGAGTTCATGAAATATTTTCTTATTGAAATTAGATTAGAACCACAGAGTAAAGATCGAAAAAAATTAAATTGCAATCAAGCTGATTTATTAAGTTCCTCCATCAGAAATAAATTGAAGAATGTTGATAAAACTAAACACAGCTATATGTAAAAACATATACTATTATTCATTTAAAAATGCAACTTTTGGAAGATATGAAAGGTAAAAAAATACATTAAATTATGCTGAGAAGTAATTGAAGTGTTGTGGTTTTAATTTATATAAATAAATTGTTAAAACAATATCTTGATGATAAAAATAATGAATGAAAATTAGCATTTGTGATTCTTATATTAGTTATTAAAACCCACAATAAACAAAATGAAGAAAACGTTAAATTAAAATTGAAACTTTCTCAGATAGAGTACTAGAATAAAATACATAATTAAAGTATATCTGTTTTCAATAAAGTAATTTTTACATGAAAATGAATTTTTGAATTTAACTTTTAATTTCTTCAAAACATTCTTAAAATTGAAATTAAGGAAACTGGTTAGGATCTAATTAAGGAGATCTGATATAGCTGGATAAACAGCAGTAAATTATGAACAAAACCGGAATTGAGATTACATAATTTAATTTTTTGACTAGCAGAAATACTTGTAAAAGTTCTAATACAATGTTAGAATCTTAATTAATGAATTTAGTTTTAATCTTACATCTCTTGATACAAATCATGTCTTTAGCTGTAAATTTTGTCTTACATTGCTGATATTAAGAATAAACTATTATAATTATTGTTTATTTTAATATCTAGGTTATTTTAATCATAAAATATTAAAATTCATTTGATTAATTTTTAAGAGATTGATTAATTTTTAAGAAAATACTCGTTGACTATATTTGGCATTTCTCAAAAATAATTTGTGTAGTGAAAATGTCATTTTTGTGACAAATTAAGATTCTTTACTAGGTTAAAAAGATAATTATGATGTGCTTGTAAAAATTATTATGCATTTGATTATTTTGGTGTATTCCATAGTATAAGGTAAACAAGAAAGTTGTAGCCGTTTTCGTTGCTTTACGACTTCAAAGTGGACTTATCAGCTGCTGTATCATATCTCCAAATATGTCGAGCATTTGGGGATAATGCTATGAATGTAGGGCCGTGGTAGCCTAGTGGTTAAGGTGTCGGCCTTCCATCCGGAAGGGTGGGGTTCGATTCCCAATGCCGCAAAAGACCCACCGAGTACATGCGATATACGTGCTCGTTAAATCTGTGAAATCGAAAGTCCTCTGGTCGGTCGTTGAGCAGTTACCATGGGTGCAGTGGTCTGGAGAAATTTACTCCCCCTTCAGATCAATGCCAAAATTGAGGGAGTAGATCTTCTGGTGCTTCCATCTATCGGAGGATTTGAAGAGCAAAAGTCGTACTTTCACCTTCATGGTGCTCTGATTAAACGAAAGACGCTCCCAATTGACTTAAATTCGTATAGCCAAGGCATAGCGAGCTTGGCTTGTCCAAGTGTCATTAGTAACAACAACAACACTATGAATGTACGTACGGCAAGACATTGTTTTCACAGATTCAGGTCAAGAGATTTGTCTTTCTGGGATTGGGTCTCGTGGTGGACTAATCATCAAGTGGCTACCATAAGCTGCTACCAACGGGCCAAATGGTCATTGCGAACCTAAACTCACAACAATTGAAACGTGTGCAACAGAAGGATCCAGACTGGTTAGTCAAAAAGGTGTACTGTTCTTTGCCAATTACGCGAGTCTGTCTGTCTCGCGTGTGGCAGGAATATCATACAGCGAATTGGCTGTGAAACTTTGTGCCACCCTCTTTACTCACCAGAATTTGCACCATCAGATTACCACATCTTCCATTCCTTGGACAATAATTTTTGGGGAAAAATTCTTCGCCAATGAAGCAGACTTGCGTAAAGCACTCACGGACTTCTTATAGTCCAAAATCCGCGAGTAGTTTTACGGAAACGAGATTGCACAACTGAAGACACATTGATAGAAGGTACTAGATGCCGATGGTGATTACTTCGAGGATTAATAATAGGTTACATTTTCTATGTTATGTGCTTTTTGGTCATTAAAAAAGCAGGAACTTTCTTGTTTACCTTGTATTTTATGCGGTCTATGTTTGATGATATTGCTAATTATTAAAAAAAGATTTTGATTTTGGATAAATAATTCTACCTCAAACTTAGTTAAAGAACGAAGTGAAAAAAGTAACGTTCAATGAGAGAAAATTGCTAAACTTAAATTTTGCTTAGATAACTTTAGTAACGTTTTATTCCAAGTGGGTTAATCTCTAACCATATGAGAAGATAAGTGTTATTTTAATAATTGCGCTATAGATCGAATAAAATTCAAAACTTAATGCGAGTAACGTGCTAGAAGGATTATCATGAGAAATAAATTACCTCCATATAAAAATAAAAACTCAACTGTACTTTCATTTGAAAAGGGTTTTTGTTAATAAAACCCTATCTAATGGAATCTTGTAGTTAATAAAAACTCTTTTTATCTGATACGTTTCATATTAGAATTTTGAACCATTGAGTTGAGAAGCAAAAAGGAGGCAAAATGTTCGCCTTTTGGCTTTTCATGCGATGGAAAGACAATAGCGATGATTGTGAACAAATACGTTCCTTTTCGCAATGATGAAAAGTTCCTAAAAATGAGTACAGAAAACGAAATTTTCGTTATTAGCAAATAGAAAATTGCAAATAAATGAAGAAAAGGACTTAAAGACAAAAAAGTATAACTGAGATAAAAAAAATTACTTCTTAATATGGATAAGTGGGAAAATATAAAAATACAGCAAATTCTATAAATTACCATTTTTGGATAACAAGTACAAATTATCTACTTGGCTTTAAAATATGAGAAATTCCCATTTCAGATGAAGAACTCATATTTTAGTGTTATAAACATCGATTTTAATACGTCATTGCCTTCCAACAAAAGGGACAGATATTGTATTCTTTATATTTCTGTTTTCTAAAAACAAAAAAGATTACAATATTGCTTACATTTAAATATAATAGTCGGAATATACATTTTTTAGTTTTATTTCGTCTTTTATGGATAACTTTGTCACTTTGTTTTCATTAACTAGCTGTTATACATACAGCAAATTTCACTTTAAATATATATTTTTGTATAATTATTCTGACATATAAATGATATTTTTTCCTGCACGTTTCCTAATTATCAACTACTTTTTGAATCATTCATTTTTGTTAGAAGAAATTTTGTATGTGAGGATAGCAATTAAAAGGAATCCAAATTTTTAAATAAAGTTAAGTGCTTAAGAAAGAGTCAGAAACTGGGAGATTAAAAGCAGTTAGCAAATCTGGGAAGATCATAATCAAAGATAACTCAAAAGATGAATAGTGTACATCAGAATTTTCAAAATAATTTGAGAACATTATCTTTTACAGACCAGTTAATTTATAAGACTTGTGTGAAAGTCAGAAAATTGGATGATATTGTAAAATTCCTTTAATTTTTGGATTGTAAGAAATTGGATTACTTAAACATGTGAATATTTTCTTTCCGAGAAAAGAAGAATTTCTAGATTGATTTAGAAATGAATGTATTTTTACTTTATTGGAAAAAGAAAGTTGATTATGTTAAAACGATAAACCCGTGTATGGATTTTGTTTACATATTGCTTTTAAGTCTTGTTTTCAAACATTATGAAACAATTTAAGTAGCATAACTAAAGCAACTAAATCGATAGTTTTATAACATTTTTAATGATATTTGTATAAGTTTCCTTTTAATAAAAAATAATTTTCAATTTCTCTTATTCAATGAGATTTTAATGATTTATAGGAGGATGACAATGCCTTATTATTAAACTACAAAAGATTTTATTCATTAAAAATGTTTTTGAATATTTTTATTATCAGATATAACAGATTTCTGATTAGTACACAGGAAAAATTTTTGTGTCAGCTAATTACTTATCGAATTTGACAATCACTCTTAAAATAACACTTAAATGGAATAGCTTGTCTTATTTATAAATTGATATTTTTTCGGTTACAAGACATATTTTATTCTCAGGTAGATATTATATGAATTAAATATATTTCTTCTATCAATTCTTGAAATTCTCAACTTATCAATGAATTCTTCTAACAATGTGAACAGTGTGAAAATAAATTCTAGTTAGACAACTCGTTGAAATAACGTCTTATTCCTCAATATATATATATATATATATATATATATATATATATATATATATATATATATATATATATATATATATATATATATATATATATAATTCCTTTAAAAATTTTGTAAGGACCTACTAAGAGGAAAGCAATTATAGATTATATTAAGAACTTTGTGGAAAAAAATTTAAAGAATAAAAAGTACTTAAAGCAGCTTTAGATAAATTTATATATTGAGCGCATATATTTTGGATACTAGTTACGCTTCTTAATATATGAAAGAAAAGAAAGTAAAGAAATATATGCAATGAGAGAGAGAGAGAGAATGGCTGCTTTACTCTATTAAAGTTCAAAATTTTTTTGATACACATTAATTCCACATAACAAATAATTTCCAAAATTAATATATTTACTGTAATTATAAACTAATTTTTCACTAGTGCAGTTTTCTTAATTTCAAACCTCAATTTTCATTTTTTATAAATACTTAACATACAAGATATCAAGAAACATTTTCTATGAATTAAATAATTGTAAGCATATTCTAAATTTTTCAAAATCACATCAAATTTTTACTTTTTCTTAAATTAGTTTTTAGTTGCTAAGCGATTTATATTAACATTATTTATGATTTATATTTAATGTGTTCGATATAAAAATTAAGTTCATTATCTGGTTTTGCTTAGTTATATATTGAAAAAAAATTTTACAATAATTAAAAATTTAATTATTATAAAAGGTTAAGTTCTAAAGGTTAAGGACCTTTAGAACTTAACCTTTTACAATAATTAAGTTAGTACTTAACCTTTTACTTAACCTTTTACAATAATTAAATAGTAACCTAAAATTAACCTTACAAGAGAACTCCTAATAAAAGGTTAAAGAGTTCTCTGTAAGGTTAATTTTTTCAAGAAATTTATTTTATTTTTATTTCATGCCATCAAAGTTTGTAATAAAAATTACTATAAGTTCTTAAAAATAACTCTTTGAATGTGAAGAATTTCTAAAGATTTTGAGACAATATGAATTATTTCAAGACAATATAAAATTTATTATCATAATGTTTAGTAATTCTGAAATGCTTAAAATATATCTTGCAGTTAAAATTTATTTTTACACTGATACTTTTTACACTTATATTGATAAACAAAAAGAAAAAAATTATTACTAACCTAATTAGAGATGTTAAAAAACAATGATGATGAATCTTTTTTTCTATTTGAGAAAGAGAAACACAAATTTAAGAATAATATATTTTCTTAATATATTATTCTAAAATTATTATCTATATTATTCTAATCTTATCTTAATCTTATTCAATCTTATTGATATTATTCTAGAATAATAATATATGACTTTAAGATAAACGATTATATGTAAAATAAATTAAAAAAAGAGGTTAACAAAATTAACAAAAAAATTAAAGATGACAAAATAAATTTCAATCAGTCGATAAAAATATAAAATATTAGCATGAAGTAATTTTCTTAATAAATGATTAAGCAGTAAAACATAATTTTTATTTTCAATATTTTCATTAAAAATGCATAAGTGAAAATGATAAAATGATAATATTTTTCAATATTTATATATTTCTGCTTAGATAAAAGTAATTTTCACAAGTAAATCACTTGATCTATTTAAATTTTATATTAAGAAAATTATAAATTTATTTTACATAAATTATAACAATATTTTTATGAACCACATGTTAAAGGAGAGAAGAATGTCAATCACAATTAAGCAATCATTAGAAGCATTCATAATAAATTTGAATTTTTTTTATCTTGTAATAATTACCTTCATAAAATGGTAACGGCTTTCTACAAACATTTGAAACAGTGATAAAGTTGGTATATACAATAGAAACTCGCAATATTTGATTGAATAATTAAAAATATATAATAATAATGATATAAAGAAAAACATCATTGGTAAAAATATATTACTAATGATGTTTTTCTTTCAAAAGAATTCCCTATGGTATAGGAAAATCCCTTCAGAAAGATAAAATGGCTTTAAAAATGTGTGCAGTGTATGAAATTCCCTTTATCTTGGAAATATAAATTATTAGAAAGAAAATTTAGCAAGAAAAAGAAGTTATAGAACAAACTATTTTGAATTATCTTATATTTAGGTATTAAGAAAGCAAGGAAAGAAAAAGCTTTATATATATATATATATATATATATATATATATATATATATATATATATATATATATATATATATATAGTGTTCTCTCGCCACTTCGCGCTTCATGTTCTACCGCCTCGCGAATTTTTCCAAAATATTCAAATATTTTCAATTACTGTGCCACTACGAAAGCTATCTCCGGCGCGCCCAAGAGCAAGAAGATGATGACCATTAGCGTAAAAGTGAAACTTTTTGATATCATTAAAGAGGGCAAAAGTTATACACCTATGGCACGCCATTACGGACTGAATGAATTTAATATGCGATATATCAAGAAAGAGAAAGCAAGCATCTGAAAAACTGCTTCAATAACATTCAATAAAGAAGCAAAACGAGTGGTAACTCCGCGTAATAACAGAATTGTGAAAACAGAAGCTACACTGGCATTGTGGATTGCAGAAAAATGACAGTGAGTATAAACACTAATATGATCAGGACAAAGCTCTCTACGACCAAATCTTGCCCGATGATGAAAATGAAGAGGCTGAAGAAGGTGCTGACGTTTCTCAAGCCAGTATTAGTGCAATCAGGAGTGATTCGTCTCCACGAGAAAGAGGTTTTTTAGCCAGCAAAGACAGGTTCGAAAAATTTCAAAAACGATATGGCCTCAAAAACGTGCTTCTTTATGGTGAGGCTTCCTCTTCTGACAAAGATGCTGCTTGTCTTTACGCTGCGGAAGGGTTTCCTAACATTATCAGTAAGGGTGACTACCTCCCTGAACAAGTTTTCAACGTGGATGAAACAGGCCTTTTTCGGAAAAGAATGCCTTCGCGTAAATTCCTTTTCAAAGACGAAGTGAAGAAGCCAGGCTTCAAGGCTCACAAAGATCATGTAACCCTCATCATGGCAGGCAATGCTGCAGGTTTTATGCTTAAGCCAGGCCTTATTTATAAACCCAAAAATGCACGGGCATTAAAAAATAAAAATATGACTCTGTTACCCGTGTTTTGTAGGCATAACTCCAAAGCTTGGATAACGAAAGCTCTGACTCTTGAATGGTTCCTTCATTACTTCATTCCCCAGGTGAAGCCGTATTTGGCTAAATAGGGCCTCTCCTTTATGGTCCTTCTCTTGATGGACTGTGCAGGAGGCCATGCACCGAACCTGCAACATGATAGTGTGCAGATAGAGTTTCTGCCTCCGAACATTACATCTTTAATTCAGCCGAAGGATCAAAGGGTTATTCGTGCCTTTAAGACACTCTACATTCTCTCCATGATGAAGGGCTTCATTACGGCAGTTGACGATGCCAATGACGAATTAACCTTGAAAGCATACTGGAACAGTTACGACATTATGTCATGTTTATCTAATATTAAGCAAACATTAAAAGACATGAAGAGTGAGACCATAAATTCTAGCTGGAAGAGATTATGAACGAACGTTGTGCATGACTATCCAGGCTTCAATCCTGAAGAATTTCATCACTCAGCAGTGGAGAAGGTGGTGAGGCTGGATCACAGCATAAAGAATGAAGGATTTGTCGACCTGACAAAAGAAAACATCATCGCCCTTATCGACTGCCCCTCGGGCCCACTAATGGATGAAGACCTCCTTGAGATGATAAAGTCTGTAGGTGAGGAAGAAAACGAAGAAGGTGAAGAAGAAACTGAAAAGCGTGGCCTTACCCTAGAGAATCTGCAACAATGATGCAACAGGGCAAGAGTGATGCAACAATTTGCTCAAAACATTGACGACAATGTAGTTCGAACTGTCGAGTTCAGCAATCGCGTTTAAGGAGTTATGTCTTTATACAGAGGAATTTTGAAGGATAAGAAAAAACAAAGACCACAACTACCCATCATCATGTTTCTCTACAAGGTAAAACCCACGGATCTACCGTCAGCGAACCCAGCGGAGAAGTTTTTGAGGCCTCCTACAAATCAAATGAGAGACTCTTTTCCGACACCAATACAAGACTCTTTGCCTTTAATTAATATTTATAATAATTTACACTTATATATATAAAAGTGTAAATTATTATAAATGTTTACATTCATGTACCTGTATAAAAAAATTCCTAGGGGTAAATCCTATTTAGTGGTTTTTCAGTTTCCGAGGAAGATTCTGGTCCCCATTAACCACGAAAAACAAGTGATCAGTTTTTATGCCTAGAATTTGAATATTTATTTTGCATTGTAATAAACATATCCCTTTTACTCATTTATATTAAATCATTACGTTTCTATCAAACTATTTGAACCGCTAAACTGATAGTTGTATGATCAATTCTCTATCATTCAACTCAAATTGTGTTTACAGATTTTACTTCATTCCAACCAACTGAAATTGTGCCAAATGTTGAAGTTTATGTTGATTTTAAAATATATTTTCTACTGGGAAAATTACTTTCCAATCGACTCTCTCCAAATCATACACTGCAGAGTGAAAAATTAAAAACATTAATTCAGTAGAATAAAACTTCAAACTTCGAGAAATCTAAATTACGACACATAGAACATTTTGGTCCAAAATTATTTAAAGTTTGATTAATTTAGAGTTATTACTAAAATGTGTGAGAAAATCTAAATAATTTACAAGTCCCATGAACCAGAAATTAATATTATTTTCATACAATTTTTATTTAAACTTTCAGCATGATAACGAATTTAAGGAATTCCAGGTTAGAGAAATGCTTTGGTGTTTAATTACTTTATATTAAAAAATTTGGATATGTGTGACATATAAAACCAAAAAAGGAAGAATCTAACAAAATCTCGAATAATTTTCATTTCGTACTAAGCAGCTTCAGGATAAAATAAATTTAAATTCCCAATTGAATTAATATCTTATATGTGTTATTATAGGTTAATATTATCTAACTTTATAAATTAGGATACAGAAAAAGCATTTCAATCAATAGCGTTTAAAATTCAATTATTGTAGAGGAGATATTTCTTCTTTTTAGAAAAGATAGCGTAAATCTTCAAAACTGTTGAAATTTTAAGACACTAGAAAAAATTATTTCTCTTGAAAGTATGGATCATCATTTTTATAATAGGGATACGGAATATATATATATGTGTGTGTTTATCTGAAATTTACAATTAATGTAAACAAACGCTGAGTAATGTTATTAAATGATCACTCTCCTGCAAATAATTCCTGGCCACCGTTGCAGGCTAAACTTAAGAAGCTTTTCAAAATTTCGGATGGAAATTATCTTCTACATAATCCAGATTTTGAAATTAAGGATTATTTCTTTCTTTATAAAACACACATTTATAATAAGTATCTCCGAAAAAGTTGTTTTAGAGGATTTATCATTTATATTTTAATTATAACCTAGAAAACTACCAAAAAATACTTCACTCAATAAGGACGTTATCACTATTAAGTGAGATGAAAAAAATCTCTCACATTTTTTAAATATATGTGTACATTTATATTTGATGATTACTTATAAAAACTATTGGAATTTTATTTTTTGTGCGTTTTTTAATATATTTTAATATTTATTCCCTTTGAAAATTGTTTTATTCTCTTGTGTAATTTAAAATAATTTCTCTTTGAGTATTGCTTGAATAAAAATAATCCATTTAAACATTGAATGTTTCCTTTAAATGATTTATACAGCCATAAATATATCTTATATATGCATATACATGTAAGGGATATCTATAAAAGAATAGTAGAATATGGAAGTTCGTTTCTGAAAAAGTTAAAGTGCCGTTATTGCCATTCTACTTTATTACTTTGATAAGTCTTTAGATATATAGTATTGCTTAGTCACCTCTTTAAGCAAAATGGGATTTTGTATAATCTAGAATTCAGTTTATCTAACATTAAATTCCTCTTTAATGTCTAAAGTGGTATATATTTTAGTATGCTCGTATGCATTTGAAGCTTTCCATAAAAGTACAATTTTTTAAGGTCAATAATTTCAATTTATTATTCCTACTCAAAGGATAATCATTCCATCGTCTCAACCATTAATAAAGATCATAAGCCTTTGAAAAATTTGTGAATATTTTTTATATTTTATGAATACTTTATTTAAAATTTTGTGTTAATTAAATTTAAAATTTTGCGTAGAGTAAGCAAATTGAAAACAAAATTTAAGGAAGTAAGGAAGCTTTTAATGTATTTATATAATTTAGGATTTGTATTTTTATTTTTAAGGAAATGCACAATGCCTTGAGGAATAATTTTATGAATTAAATGAGAATTTGAATTTCTACCCAGCTGTTTCCAGATAAATACAGTTGCAAAAAAAGTATTAGAACAGTAGGAAATTTTAAGTTTTCAAGGTAATAAAATGAAACATTTGTCACATATAGTATTTATATTATGTAATACTTTTACATAATTACTCATGGAGTAAGAAACAAATATTTAGAATCAATAGGATTTAAAAAATTAAAATAAAAGGAGATTTGTGTATGTGTGCATTCCAAAAAAAGTATTAGAACATCGGATTTCAATATTGAACCATACATAAAATAAAATAGCTAAAAATTCAAACGTGATACTAATACTTGGTATGTAGTCCTTTAGCTGAAATATTTGCATCCAGACGTCTTGACATAGATTCCAGCAAATCTTTGGTGACGTTTGATGACATGCTGGTCCAGGCATCTTGCAAAGCTTGCTTTAAACTTGTTTTACTTGTTATTGGAAATTTTCTCACTTTTTCATCCAATAGATGCTACATATGTTCTATAGGATTCAGGTCTGGAGACTGTGGGGGAGTTACCAATCTTCGGGGAGCATTATATAATAGCCATTCTTTGGTTTTGTTGGCAGTATGTTTGGAGTCTTGGTCTTATTGAAAAATGAATGTCTTCTCTAACGCTAATTTCTTTGCACTCTATCTTCCAGGTTACCTCGTAACACATCCATATATGACAAAGCTGTCATTTTATCATTAATGAACTGAAGATTTCCAACTCCATTGTAAACTATACAGTCCCAGACCATCACATTTCCTCCTCCGTGCTTTATAGTTTTCTGTACATTTTGAACCTGAAAAGCAGTTCCTTTTCTTCTCCAAACTGCGAGCACGTGTTTAGGTTGGAAAATTTCAAATTTACTCTCGTCGGAGAAAATTACTTTTTTCCAGAAATCTAATGCTTTATTTTTATAATTTTTGGCAAATTCTAGGCGTTTTTTCCTGTTGATTTCTGAAATAAAGGGTTCTTTCTTGGCCGTCTTCCTTTTACACCAGCATTATGCAGTACATTTATAACTGTTTGAGGTGTTACAATCTTTTCTGAGATTGATTCAATATTTGTGGCCAACATCCTTGCACTTCCTGTCGGATACTGTAGGGCATATTTAACCATTTGTCGTTTTTCCCTGACAGTCAGCTTGCTTGTCTCCCTGATCTTGGCCTGTTATCCACAATTCCAGTTTCTTTTTTTTCTTTTTTAGAATGTTATGAATTGCGCAAAGTAAAACATTCAACTTACTGGAAATTTCTCGAAATGTTTTGCCGCTGTTGTGCAGGTGAACGATTTGTTCTCTCTTCGCAAGTGAAATCTCTTTTGTTTTGGGTGCCATGGCAGGAAAAATTCACTTAAACTGAATTTCTACAACTTAACAGTGAATGAGACAAGCGCCCTTGACTTTGGATAACCTTGAAAGTTTAATAACGTCACCAGTGCTTAATTTGCATGTTTCTACTTCTGTTCTAATACTTTTATTGCAATGCAAATTTTGTTATTTTTATTTTAACTATATTGTAATTATTTTTAAATTTTATTTTTTACTTAGTTATAATTTTCTAAGAATATTTTATCATTTATAAACTTATTATACTATTTACTTGGTTTTATTAACTTGAAAACTACAAATTTCTCATTGTTCTAATAATGTTTTGCCAACTGTAAATTATCAGTGCATATTATTTCGTTATTAAATGAAAATTAAAAGTGCAAATATATAGGAAGCTCAGAAAAACAACATAATAAGAATCTTACATGCAATATATATATATTTTTCTATTGAAAAATGACAATAAATAAATCTTATGTATTTTCTGAAACTGGATATAAAAAGAAAATCAGCAATTCTATATGAGTAATCATTGATTTCGGAGAAATTTTGGAATAAATCATCCTGAATATAAAAGATTTAATATGATATTTAAACAGAAATATATAAGGTTGCAATATATATATATATATATATATATATATATATATATATATATATAGCAAATATTAAGTTTATTTTTTATGTGGTTAGTTAATAATATTATCAGAGAATATTTAAACTTTTTGCAGCAATAATAGAAGCAATTGATTTCATGAATTAATGTACTAAAAAATTCTTGTTAGATGTTTCAAATGAATTCGAATGAAGTTTTTGCAATCCTAGTAAAATAATAAATTACAATTTTCATTAAATTCACCTTAAAATGAAACTAGAAGTATACTCAAGTAATTAATTGCATTGACTCGAATACAGAATGAGAAGAGTTACTTAAAGAAAATATAAAATAAAGTCACAGAAGTATGAAATTGTTATTTTAAATTTCAGAAATATGTATCTGCTGGAAAACGAAATTAACATTTAAATATTTTATTATGCATAAGACATAATGAATTATTGTTTAGATTAAATTATAATAATTTAATTATATTTTTTGAAATTAATTACAATCTTTATAATTTTTCATTTCATTTTCCTTTTTGGGATTTACAATACATAATTAGAATTTTCAATTAATAATCAAGTAATAAAATTAATTTTCCTTATTAATTTTTAAAACGTTGAGTTTTTGTATTTTTTTATATTATGAGAAAGACCATCACCAATATATTATTATGTAATCCATAAAGGCTATTAGTTCTTTTTTATATATTTATATGCTTTTAAGTTAAAAATAGCAAAAATTATATGCTCACGTTCTTGGTGACATCAGAAAATTTCCCCACTTGTGTGTGTGTGTTTAAACAAAATAAGTATTTATTTTTGAAAGCACAAAATTTCATTTTTTATTGTTTAATATGTACGAGTGAACGCACATTAACCAATTCGTAAAGGCGGCAGCATTAAATTTAAAGGTCCTTTGAAAACCTCATCACTTTTTAGTGAAAATCACTCAACATGGAGAAATCTTTTATTTACGAATGCTTTAATAAATTAAATCCTAATTATTATAATGTCAATTTCAGATTAAATCCATATCCAAATCACATACGTACAATGAATCCATAATATTTTCTGTTGTTTAACTATAAATATAACATTATCAGCCCAAATATAGTAGTCTAATAAAATTCCTCTTTTATTACTTCTATATAATATTAGGATCTTAAAATCACCAAAAATAAACTTGATAAATTTGGATTCATATATCGGTTATTCATAATTACGATTTTTTTCACCTTGGCGTTACAGACTGGACTCCCGTTAAGTCTGTAGAGCCAGGGTTTGGCGATCACGATGCGAAATACGAGTGCATTATGAGAAATAGGAAACTTGGAAATTTTTTCACCGTATTCCTCCGTTTACATGCACATAGCTTAAGCTTCAATTGAATGGAAGTGTAAAATTTTGATTTTTGAAGCATTCGCTTAAAATTTGCTTCATGAACATACTTCGTTTTTTTAATCTAATGTCGATGGATGAATGTGCAATAATTTTTCAAACAGAAGTATAATTTACATGTGTATTAATTTCAATATTTTATACTGTTTTGCCCAAAAAAGATTTTTTCTTGAAATTTATAAAAGAGGATTATTTTATTTAATGAAATACTTTTTTAATGCACATAATAAATAAATATTTAGTTTACCTTTTATTAATGAAGTTATTTTTGATTCCTCATTATATTAGTATATTACCATATAATTTCTTATTCTATTAGCATATTACGTATGCTTATGTGTTTATAACTTTATATTGAGATTTATATTGCTTTATAATGCGATTTTACTATAGAAATTTTTAGGGTACCACATGTATTGAACCTTTAAACTCTTTTAAATTATCTCTGTCTGTAAGACACATCGTGTGTTTATATCTATGAAATTTAAACGATGTGGAACCAGACCGCAGTGAAATCCGTACAGTTAGATAACATTTTTAAAACATATTTTTTCTGCACATCAAAACAGTGTAATAAACGTATTTTAATTACTTATGTTCTTTTTTAACTTTCAAATTTGATTAGGTTTTATTAACTCCCTGATAACTACTATCTGACTATATTACTATTACTTCGATAATTAATATAATAAATGAACAATTCTATATTACATGATTATTGTCCTTTTTCCTAATCCTTTTTCATTATGTGAAAGTATATATTCTAAAGAATATTTTTAGTCTTTAATATTTGAATAAATCAGACAATCTTATTCCTTCTCAATATTTTTATATGCTTTTTCTTTAATATTTTGATAAATGCTTTGCACAATCTTGCTCAAAAGTTGTCTGAAATATAACCTGCTTCTAAAACGATTTCCATCATTCGAGAATCATATAAATTTATACATATCATGCATTTTTTCGATTTATCAGTAAATCTCATTAAATTACATGGATTATATGTTTTATAGTAAAAATATTGGTATTCTGTGTGAGTAAAAGGCTTGAATGTAAAAATATTTTTGTTTGATACCGTTTACTTTGAAATACAAATTTAAAAGAAATTTTTTGATACTTTTACTTCGTATTGAAGAACCTATATGACCTTAGTTAACTGTCTAAAAAACCGTCAAGATTTATGAACTATTTATAGATTTATATATAATTCATTATTCACAACAATTGATAAGAGAGTGAAAGCTAAGAAACAAGAGATAAGTATTCATAATTACTACCAGAAACACTTTAACATTTTTCAAATAAGAAACCATTTTGAATATTTTCAGAAAATTTATTTCAATCGAAAGTAAAAACACACATCTTTAGAATAACTAAATTTGAAATAAAATATAAAAACGAATAGCGAAAACTAAAACAGAAATGAAAAATTCAGAGAGAATAACAAACAAAAGAAAATAAAAATTAAACTTAAAAATATTATCAAATATAAATCACGTTTTTTATATTTTGTATCCTTTTTTGGACGATAAAATAATTTATAAGTGGTATTTAAATAGTTTTTTTTAATATTTTCGTGACTGAAACACTGCACAATGAGAAAAAATTTATTCATAAGTAATTTATGATTTATTTGTATTTATAGTAAAAGATTTACATACACTTTTATGACATACATAATTTAATAGCAGAATACCAAAGAACCAAATAAATAAAAATCTCAACGATGCTTTGAAGTATGGAAACTAAGCGTGCTTGATATCACCTGCATCAATTCACAGTTTGACAAAAAAGACTCGAGCGTTTATCTGAAATTTATTATCAGACAAGCATGTGGCAAATTCCCACAGAAAAAAGTCTGCCTTTGAATCTATAAAAACAAATGCTCGATGCGCGATCATTCTTTTTGGTCGTTTGTGCTTGAAATCACCATGAAATCCTACGCTTTGGTCCTTTGTCTTGTTCTTATTGCACAGGGTAGGATTTTTTCATAACCTTCTATATGTATCATGTATATTTTATTTTTATTATTTTTCAAAATGCGTTAAAAGTTCATAAAATTAAATTTGTTAACATAATTATATACATACATATGGAATGACTAATTTACTGAAATCATTTCCAAATACTTTTATTGATTGCACCAAATGATATTTCAAATTAATTTATTGATTGAAAAAATGTGATCGATAGTATTTTTAAGAAATTATTCGATGTAATTTGGATGATCATAAATTAACTCTTATTTGTATAGAATCATATAATAAATTTTTTATATAAAGAGGTATTCCTATAATAACGTTAGCAGTGTACTTCAAGAGAGAAACATTAATGAAATTCTAAGAATTAAGTCAGGTTGAAAATTGATCATTTAATTGCTTATATTAATTTTAAAGGAATTTTTTTAATTAATTAACGGCATTATTTCGCGTAAATTTGAAACAAAGATATACACAATAATTCATTACATAGATAAGTATTTTAAATTTTATAGATTATTTTAAATTTATCACAAATGCACAAAACGTAATATTATTCATCAAATTTTAGGAAATCCTCTTTGAATTATGTTGTTTTTTGATAACAATAATAAAAGATCAATTGTCTTAAATCTAAAATTTTATAAAAAAATTTTGATCACACAAATTTATTTGATTTATTGTTAAGAACAACTAATATTATTTCAATTCTTAGAAGTATATGGATCAAATCTATATAAAAACGATTTTTAAAAATACTTTCCTGTTATTTAAATGGTTGATTTTACATTTTTTCTTGTAATAACTTAATAACACACACACACACACACACACACATATATATATATATATATATATATATATATATATATATAAACATCTTTCAGTTATTTAAAATTTATTTTTAATATACTTTACATTTTATTTATAGGTGTATTGGGAGAAGAATGTGACTATACTATGGAAAAAATGTGCAAAGTTCTTGCACCTAATGCCACTTTTAACAGGGTAAGTAATATTGATATTTTAGATTTGTTATCAGAATTGTATTAATAAAATTATTTTTATGAAATAGAGATGCTTAAGATGCACTTATTCACTTACTAAGGAAATCAATTTTAAAGCATTTCCCAGATAGTAGCAAAAACATTCTAAAATATATTTTTTTCTTATTTAAATTTAAATCACTTCATTATCAAAAATGAAAAAGTAAGTGAAATATTGATTCTTAAGAAAAGTAGATTGTTTTTTATTACTAAATTACTTTATATTGCTAGGAATTTATGCTATGAGGAAGTTGAACTTAAATTTTAATTGAGGATGACATGTTGAGAATGAAGCTACCTACAAAAATTTGGTTAAAAATAGAGCATTGAAGTTCAAAAAGCTAATTTTTCAACAGTGTACTGTAAAGAAACAACTTCAGGATATGTGAATATTTTTGGAATCTTGTGAATCTTTATTAAGACAAAAAACAACGAGAATTCTAAGGAAACTAACACTTCCATAGCTGAACAAATAAAAAACAACGGAGCAGGTTTTGAAGAAAATGTCCAAGAAGACAAACATTTATCAGTGAAGGAAGGAGATCATGTCCAAAATAAAAATAATAGTTCAATTTGTGTAAAACATGAATAGAAGTCAAAATAATTTAGCAGTTTTTGTTATAACTTTCATAAAAAGCGTATATAAGAAAGAGACACTCTAATACTTTTTTATTAAAGATTTCCTAACAAAGGAATCAATCAGCTAAAATTATCAGAAATATGGATGAAAGTTTACCATATTCAAAGAATTATTATCTATTTATATCTAAATGAAAATCATATAAAAGTTCATTTGGCCAATTAAATTGCAAAAAAAATATTATTTATTACATTAGACATTACAATTTTTTGAAATTAGATATAAATATTTTATATTAAATATTAAAAATTTTGCGTATAGAAATTTTAAAAATAGGTATTGAAATTTTCGGCTTAGACTTTTTAATCACAGAAAAGCTAACCATTCCTTCATAGGATCAAACTAAGAATCAAAAAAGTGATTTGGTTAAAGTATGACTAATTTAAATGTGTTTTTCTCTTGCAGAGAGGTTGTTGGTATACTTGCAGAATCAAAGCAGAGTTTGAAGTCTTTGCTGGCACCAAACTCGATGGAGAATCTTGCAAATCAATCATTGGCAATAATGATGGAGTAAGTATGCAAATGTTTAGAGACATGCTGTAACAATGCCAGAAAAAAATTTTAATGTAGAAATCCAAATGTTATTCTTCTTCCACGTAAATCCTTTTCAATTGGTTCTTTTTATAACATTGATAATTTTGCATCATTAAATCAGAAATAATTGTACATACTTATGTACTGAATAGATTATGTATTGTTTGAAGTAAAATTAGTTTAAAAGTGCGAATCATAAAAATAACATGATGTTTAAACCATTTTTAAAAGATTTAATTAAAACTATGAATTTTGACGTTCTTTTCATTCTTTAAACCATAATCCTGAAAAATATTTAAGAAGAAATCAACAATTGTTTTGTGATAACAAATGCCAATCCTCTTAGAAATAGTCTACTATACTCAAATATGTGAATATCTGTAAAACTCTTCTCTTTTTGCTGAGTAAAACTTATTGAATTATTCAGCATACATATTTAAAAAATCATAGCATTTATTCTGCGCAAGCTACTACTCATGAAGTTGAAATATCTCAGGATGGAAGATTGAATTTCTCATATTAAAATTCCAAAAATTTAAACCTTTCTACATTACAAGTTTTTGAAATAAATAAAAATTTGAAATAAATAAATCAATAAATAACAATGATGTAAATTGGTAGTTCTTTAGCCATGGTAAAACTTACTGATGTTGATTGTTTCGATTGCTATTTCGCTTGTAACTAGTATTTTTAAATTATGATGTAAACAAAAATTTACATTAATTTGTAGTACAACTGACAACAATGGAGAAGAAGAATGATAAGACTTCTGGTTGTTGAATTTTATTATTTAAAATTCATCAACCAGAGGTCTTACCATTTTTGCTTTCTGTATGCCATCCGTATGGGTGAATGCTTGGAATTTTATGAAAATGAATTTTAGCAGTCTTTCAGGAATTATATGAAAGATAAAAAAAAAACAATAAATGAGATTAAAAAACATTTTACACGGTTTCGTATAATATCCATAATAGCGTTAAAAATTATATTAAATAGGGATTTTTTAATTAAATATGCATGTGTTAACATACAGTGAATAAAAAAAGTATTGGCAATTGCCTATAAATGATCATATTTGCTAACAAAGTATGTTTACAAACTTTATTTTAACATAGCGATTATAGAAGTAGAAAAGACAAACAAATATTACGAAATTTTCATTCAAATATGTTTTAGTCAAAATCTACGAGAAAATCCAAAATATACATGATAAAAAAGTATTGGCAAAATTATGAAGTTGACAAAATTATTAGCGAAAACAAAATCAGCATATGTTTGTATGCATACCTTCTGCATCTATAACATCTTGTAATCTATTTCTCATAGAGGAAACTAAGGTCTTTGTTGTACTGTTGGGGATTTGTGCCACTCTTGCAAGAATAAACGTTTGAGGTCGTCTTTACGTGAAATTTTATGTTTGCTGATTTCTAGATCCAGCAGGTGCTATAAATTTTCAATTCGATTGATGTCAGGTGATTGAGGTGGGGTTTTCAACTGGCGAGGAGCATTGTAGAGTAACCATTCACGGGTGATATTCGCTGTATGCTTAGGGTCATTGTCTTTTTGAAAAACGAATGATGTTCCCAAGCGAAGATTTTTGGCACTGATTTTTAAGTTATGGCGCAAAATGTCAATGTTTGTACGTGCTGTCATAATATCATCAATAAAATACAGGTTGCCAACTCCATTAGCTGCCATACAGCCCCAAACTAAGGCGCTGCCACCACCATGTTTTACAGTAACAGTTAAATGTTGCTCTTCCAATCAGTTTTTGGCCTCCTCCACACATATCGTCGTCCATCACTGCCGAAAATGTTAAACTTTGATTCGTCGGAAAAAATAACTGTGTTCCAAACTCTTCAAATAAATTAACGTGGGGTTCAGCGAAATCTAACCTCTTTCTCTTATTTATTTCAGAGATGTATGGTTTCTTTCTAGCTGCATTTCATAACAACTTTTCTCTTGTAAAACATTCCGTACAGTCTGTACACTGAAAGTCTTTTGCGAAGTGAAAGCGACATCTCTAGCTATGAGGGGTGCACTTATTTTAGAGTTTTTCTTAACCTGGTTAATAATGACACATTCTTTTCTTGCAGAAAATATTCGAGGTCGGCCACTTCTAGTCTTATTTTTCGTTGATCCTGTTTCCTTGAAATTTTTTTACAACACTTCTGACAGTAAATAAACTTATATTCAACTGCACTCCTATAGCACGATAAGTTAAACTTCATTTATGAGCCTAATAATCGTGCTTTTAACACTAACGTCCAACTCCTTCGATTTCGAAGTCCTTTTACTGCAATAATAGCAAAATAATGTATAGATACTTTTGCGGTAGTTTTGCAAACTTTATACCGGTAGAGTTTTTTATCAGTCGAAACACATGACTTTAGTGTAACAAAATTTGCATAGCAGTTAAAACTTTGCCAATACTTTTTTGACATGCAAATTTTCGTTTTTGAAAGAAAAAATCGTAGAAAATGCAAATTAAAATTAATTTTTACTATTTTTATATATTTAAGATGTCTTGTATTTAATTACGACAGCTAAAATTGCATAACATTTTATTTATTTGTCAATATGAATAAGTTAATGTAATTGCCAATACTTTTTTTACCCACTGTAAGCATATATTTTTACGTAATTTAAATCATTTCATATTTAAAATCAGTGCTATTATTTTTTCATTCCATTTGAGGTATTCTCGAAATATTTTACGTAAAATTTAACTTAAATTATTTTGATAGACTTTAATAATAAACAAACTAAAACTAATTATTTAATTGTTATAAGAAATCATCAAAATAAAAGTTTTGTAAACTTGTTTTTGAAAACTGTATAAAATTCAATATTTTGTATTTTTCTCAAAGTATAATGTTTTGTCGAATAATAACTTAACTAATCTTAAACATACTTAAAAATATTTGCTTACTAGTAATCATTAAAAAATACAAGTATGTTGATTTTTTGGAAAACTTTCATATTTAAATCATTTTTAAAAGCTAGAAAAGTTTAAAAGATTTGTGTCAACAAATATATAATTCCTGAAGTAAATAATTGTAGTTCTGGTTTTCCGCTAATTAGAGTTACACCCAAGGATATAAGCCGGAAACAAACATTAATTTTAAGATATTATTTTTCTATTTTAATATAATATTCGGGGATTTTCCAAACTTCTAATTTATACTATATTTGTTTTTCAAAAACATTTATTGGAAATTTTTTACCAGTCCAATACACGAATATCAACCGCTTTTTACTTTAATTAAAATGAATATATTTATAATTTTTATTTACACTAAGAAAACTTAACCGAAAATCGAAAATCATGCAGCATTTAAAATTTTATATTAAGCTTTAGAAAGTGATTAATCAGTTTTCAAGTATGTATGTTCGTTTTTTAATATTTGCCTTTACAATTAAAAACAATTTTGTATTGTTTGTTAATTAAAAATAAAAAAATTGCTTGAATAATTCATCCTTTTAAAGATATAAGGATAGTTTTGGAGACAATATAAATGAATATTTCTTTATTATATCCTATCATTAAAAATACTCTCTTGATGAAATAAATATATTTATTGAAATTTAAGTAATTCATTTACTTCTGAGTAAAATGTTTTCGTAATAAAAATAACATTATTTGTAATAAGTTAATTATTCACGCAAATAATTTTATAAGCATAATATTTATAAATATATTAAAGAAAATTTAGAGAAATTAAGAATTGAATTTTTGCATTAAATAAACTTTTTGAATAAATGCAATGAATTTTTGAACTATACAAAAGTACTAATGCTATTTTTATTACGTACACTAGATTTATTATTTTTCTTATAATTTTTTACCATGTTCCTTCTTTATGGTCCGACGAGAGAATCGTTAAAATAAATGCAGTAAACATTTCGTCGTCTCTAAAAATTTTTAAAAAATAAGTTATAAAATGATAAATAATTACTGTGATAAAATGATTATGCATTCATTTGAAATAAACTTTTCAACATTTGAAGAGATTTTTGAAAAACTTTATACATTAAATATCAAAAAAATACAACATTTTATACATTGAACAATTTATAATATCCTGGAGAAATGTTTTGCACAAAATAACATTAGTTGTTTAAATTTGTGCTCAAAAACGTTTCCTGAAAGATTTTACTAGCTACATAGAAGCCACTAAAAAAGCAAGAATTATTTTAGGCTTAGATTAAATCAACTTCCGAAGATTAAAATAGTTTAAATCCTCAAAATCATTTTTCGATTTCTTCTTCCATCTTGTTAGCGTTAGAATAGGCTTTCAATATTTTTAGGCACCAACTGTTTCCATCAATTTCTATCAAATTTATATAAAACTAAAGAATTCTTTTTTACAACTTTCAAGAAATCAGATTTTTATATATATTAGTTAGTTTGCTTGCACTAAAGAAATATTTTTTAATTTTCTTTTTTTATGTGTACTATCCATTGCATGCAGAAGTTAGTTTTTTAAACTCCAAGCTAAGTAAGAGACAAATATTTTCATCCTTTAATAATTGATTATCTTTTATTTGCGCTATCTCAGTCAAAGCAAATAATCTAAGTTCATTAGAAGCTATCTTAGACATTTTTCAATTTAATTTGTTTTTATTGCCGTAACTAATAGATGAAATTTTCCTTGAAGTGCTGGACTGGATATTTTTTTTAAGTTTTAGTGCTTTTAATTGTTTGTTTAGACAAGTAAACATTCAGGTATTTTTTTTTTTAATTTTAAAGCCGGAAGCTAATTATTTTGTAATTAGAATATAAAAAGTTTTTTCTTTAAAAAATCGAGAATTGTTGAATAGTGGCTTGAACTGCAAAAAAAGACCTCTGACTGTTAATAATCTAGGAATAATAAATTATTTAAAATCTTACTAAAATTAATTATGAGTAAGTAATTTAATACTTTATAAAAAAAATACACTTTTAAAGACCTTTGCTCTGAAATTATTTAATTCGTAACTGGGAAAAATATGTGTAAAATGTTGTCTAACATAAAGGGTTTTAAGATTTAACCTCATAATTATGCTCTAAATTACATAATAATATGAATTTCATGAATAAACTGCTCTTCTTCTACAGAAAAGATGTTTCGATGCCTTTTAGCATATGCAATTATTTAGAAAGCACAGTTTCAACGAAAAGCAGCAATATTTATATCTTAATTCTGTAGCTTAAATTCCTGATTTCTAAATATTCATCAACAACCCTTTTTTATCAAACCTACAAAAATATTCATATTCCTGAAACAAACTATCCTTGTTAAGTAAACTCTTATGCTGTAAATAACATTTTTAATAGAAACTTCGCTTACTTTGGAACCTTTAGGAACCATCTGAAGCAAGAAATTAGATACCATAATATATGTGCAAACATTTTCTCATTCCTGTATATCCTGATTAATCAAAAACTGTCTAAAAGCGTGCGTGATTCCCTTGTAAAACTTTATCTTCACATCATAATATCTAAATTAGCTGGATCCATGTTTATATGTGGTACGAATGTGTTTAACATATATTTACTAATTCCATAGAAGGCGCTAAGTATTTCTTAACTTTTATAACTAACTTAAGCATAATGATCAAATCAGAATATGCCTAAGCAGAAATGAATAATGCACAAATATTTCATTGATATGTCAAACACAGAATGTTAATGGACTATGCATTTTTAAAAATATTTGCATCAGTCTAAAATCAAAAACAAATTTATTTAAACTGCTCCAAAAGGGTAAAAAAATCTTTAAAGGTAATCCAAAAGGGTAAAATCCAAAAGGGTAAAAAAAACGCTTAAACTCACAAAAGCATCACTAAGCAAAAGTTTCCAATTCACTATTATTAACGTATGAGCCATTTTCTCTTTTTTTGTTCCAAGTACCATAACTACTTAGAAAATATTGAAATTAATTATATTCTTGGCAGAATAAGACGTCTGAATCAGACTTTTGGTAACTTAAATTTATTTGATCCACTTTTATGAATAACTGTACGGCGTAAGAAACAATTTTAAAAAGCAATTTATTTTCATTTTTTTTATTTTTAGATTCTATTATTTCTCAATATGTGTTATGAATAATATTTATCATATTAAATGCTTCAATCGAAGATTTTGTGATGTAGGCGTTATGCTCTCATTACATTTTAATGGCGTCAATCATATTATTTTGTTGGAAAATGAAACTGTTCTTTAATATGTTTGGCTGGTAAGAGGAATATGTACTTATAAAGTTTTGGTAGATTTTAGTACAGCTGTGTTATAATGCTAAACAAGATTCCTCTATTATTTTCTTGTTATGTTATTTGACCTAATAAGAACCTTTTAAAGGGTAAGCACTTATTGACAAATTTTTAAGGCAAAGAATTCAATTTGAATACAAAGACCTTTACTTCTCGGTAACAAAATTTAAAAATTCACTTTTTTCGACCGAAAAAGTACTTTATCCAGACTAAATTTTTATTTTTAAATTTGTGTTTAAAATTTTATATTTAAAATAATTGCATTTAAAACAAAAATTGTAATTATGTTTTCACTTAAAATCTGATATAAAATCTTGATTCTCATAAGTATACTTCATATCTGAAAAAAATTATTAAAATTATTTTCTATTTCAGTAATTTCCTAGTGAAGTTTAAAAAATTATGTTGATTCAAGTGTTTTTTTTATTTTCTGCATGCAATGGATTTGTTTTGTGTTAAAAACAAACAAAAGATAGAAAAAAATTGGATTGCATTAAATGCTTTAACTTATAAAAATAAAGCGACAAAAAGTGCATAAGTATTCTTGTGATCATATTATTATAATTTCAAGCATCAGTCAAATTTTCCATTTACAGATAACATAAATAAATGTAATGGAAGAGGAATCTCGTTATAGAGATAAATTTTTCCCTGTAATAAATCCTTTTGTAAATTAAAAACTTAAAATTCTTTTTATATTCTTACAATAAAAGAATACAGTTATGTAAATCCTGATAATAATTGAGTAACTGCAATTAAAATATACTTATATAGTGCGGAATTTCATAAATGTTTTATTAGAAAATGTTTCGAATCAGATTTCTATAGAAATTCTGAAGCAACCTAGCAATTTATTTCCTATAAATCATAAACTTTTCTCCAAAAAGTTACGAAACTTAGAAGGTATCCTAATTTATTATTGTGTCTATCTTTAGCTTTCTATAAAAGCTCTAAGTTCTTAAAGGGTGAAACATTATTCCTCTCCCATAGTGAAATAGAAAGGATTCGGTTATAAAGAAGGTAATCAATCAAACAACCACTTACTTTTCAAAATATATTTCCAAAATTTTCCATTGTTCTATTTATAAACGTTGTTATTTAATCGAGATACTCAAATAAAAGGAAAGTAGTTAGAAATGTTGTTTTTAAGTTTTACATTGTCATTGAAAGAGTGATTACATTTCTTCTTGCAATTCATATTAAAATAGTATGTCACGTTTATAAATTGAATAGCAATCTCAGTTAAACTAAGAGTGAATTGAATACAGTTTTTTTCTTATCACGTCTTACTTATTTACGGATTCCTGATCTTGACATTATTTTAGTCTTATAATAGTGTTTTAAAAGGTTCGTTTAAATTGGTCGATTCTCTTCTTGACCTGCTGATTTATGAATGGGTTTGGTTTTCCTATTTTTTACCTCCATTTTACAGCAAAAATAAGAATATTTTGATTATCCCAACACTGCAGATTTTTAAATTACAGAAATCACAGAATTTTATCAATAACTCCTATTTGCAGCATTATATATATATATATAGATAGATAGATAGATAACAAATTTTATATGGTTGCTGCTTTTATTTTTTATATTTTCTTTGTATAAGTAGTTATATTTGATACTTGAGCACCCTAGAGTCTTATGCCCAATAAGAGCATATTGCTAAAAATGGTGTATTATAATATTAGGTTGCGGAATATGTTCGTAGCGTTTTTACCGAAGACATTTATTTAAACAAAAAACAATAATTATATCAATAAGTTAATTATATATTCGCCGTTGCTGTTTACAACCTCTTCCCGCCTCTCGACCAATTTGTTGATGCAGTACCGCCAAAAATCACCTGGTCTGGTATCAAAGAAGTTCTTGGGCCAGTTTTTAAGGACCTCTTTGTTATCGAAGGTAACGCCCTTCATGTGGTTTGACAAGTAGCGGAAAAGATGATAATCGGCCAGTGCAAGGTCTGGAGAATACGGTGGATGCTGAAGGACCTCCCATTCGAGCTCTTGGAGTGCGGCTTTGACGACTTGTGCAACAAGAGGCCTGGTGTTGTCGTGAAGGAGTGTGGTTTGACCATGTCTATCAGGTTTTTTCAGTCGAATAGCTTCAATCACTCTGTGTAGCTGATAATGTAGAGCTCCTTGTTGATTGTGCCATTCTTATCGAGCATTTCCCAGTGCACCAAGAGGTCCTTAAAAACTGGCTCAACAACCTCTTTGACACCAGACCAGGTGATTTTTGGCGGAGCGGCATCAACAAATTGGTCGAGAGGTGGGAAGAGGTTGTAAACAGCAACGTGGTGAACAAATAATTGATTAACTTATTAATATAATTATTGTTTTTTGTTTAAATAAAAGTCTTTGGTAAAAACGCTACGCGAACTTATTCAAAACCTAATAGTTTACAAATTATTTCAATTAATAAATTAATCTTAAACCTTGAATACGGCTACAAATTACTAATAATATTAATAATATATACATAATTAAAGATTAATTTAATAATATGTATTAAAATATTTTTTAATTATTTGATGTGTTGCTGTATAATAAAAGTTAATTTAAAATAATTTAAATGCGCTTTTTATATCAAATATAACTCCGCCTTTCATCCCCCTTAGTATGTCGATAAGATTGCGTACCAAGCATGTTAGAGAACTAAACACTAGAGGTTTTGCAAGAAAGCAAATACGGTCACTGTAGGCATTGTCGTGCCGCTGAGTTTAGTTTTACTGTCAAATATCATTGTTGAGTAAAGTTACATTTAAAAATAGTATCTAAAATTCCATTGGCAAGTACTGAAGAATTACAGCTAAAATGCTTGTAAACTAAAATTCAAGTTTTTTAAAATAAACATCATATTTCAAATGAATGATTATATAAATACTACAATAATTTAAAGAAAGACAAAAACAATAAAGAATTAAAATAATAACAACTGTGTTTTCTAATTTCTTTATTAGTGATGCAATTTCAATGTATTATGCTTAGTGATATGTTGAAAATTTTACAATTAAAATTATTATTTAATTCTAATATTTTTCTAGATGAAAATTGCTGAAATTATATATTTAAAAATATTATATCTAAATATAATATAAAATATCAAAAATAATTTAATTTCATCATGGTATTAAATTATTATAATTGTAAAATTTTATTTCTACGGATTATTGTTCAAATAAATTCCTAGTTCCAATACAAGTAATAATCGGAAGGGTAAAACTGTGAAATTTTGACTATTACATTTTTGCTTCTTATTTTCTTCTCACAAGAACACTTTTACTATTACACACAAGATAGATGAAGGCTGTTTTTGAAAATTTCATGATACGTATGTATATGTTTGAATATTCAGATCATATATCTTTATAGAACTGGATAAAGCTAGTTGCATGAAAAATTTGTTTTGAAATTGATAATAATTTTTATATTGATATAAAGTTTTTACACTTATATACATAAATAAAAAGTTATCATGAAAACTTATTTCTTACTTTCGACATTCATGCCTCAGCTAATCATCCGTGCAACCTAACTAAGAAAGAAATTGTGTTGAAAATTTATTCCATTAAAATTATTTCTGAGCTAATGATCAGATTAAAAATTCTACCACAATCTCAGATTTTAAAATTAAAGTGGAAATAGACTTTATAATTTTAATTATTAAAAATTAAAAATAAATCGATAAATTAATTAGTAAAAATAAATAGTCTTTATTTTTTAAAACAACAAGCTCTCTTGAAACCAATTCGATTTTAATTTCTAATGATTCTTTTAAATAATCACAGAGAGTAATTAATTTCCCTATTGTATTTAGTTACGACTTTGTATAAAAATATTTGATTTTGCATAGCTTTTAAATTTAAATAAGTAAAATGAACCCTGAAAATTATTTTCTTATTTTATTTACAATCAATATTTGATTCTATTTTTAAGATTGCTTTTAAAAGTGCTTTACAACTTCAAACTATAATTAGCAAAAAATATAATAAAATATTTTAAAATTCTTATGCTCTTAATAATTCTTATTAATTATACTCCTCTTGCTAAAAGGAAAATCAAAGTATATCTATTATTCCGGTACAATAAAAACTTAAAGGAAAACACTTTTAATTTTTTTAAACTTTTATAAGTTTAGACTCATAATAATTATTTGCTTGATCATTAATAATTAGTACATTATAATTCCAAAATATTTTTGTTACATTCCTGAATTAATAAAATTATTCATTCCTTTACAGGTTTGCTTCCATGGAGCCTGCTATCCAAACGAAAAAGCTTAATCAACATCTTATGGCAACTGTATAGTTCAAAATAAAAAATAATTTAAATTAATTATTGAAATCTCTTTCGCTCTCACTTAATGGTATTTAATTATATGTTGTTATTTTATTGTGTAATGCTTTGTAGAAATATAAATTATTTAATCTGTTTTAAAAAAATAAATAATCACACACCTAAATTTAAAACAAAATATTACTTTTTAAATTTATATCTTTTAATTAATTTATATTTCCCTCTAAAGTACACAGCACAATCTTTTGATTTTATATTCCATAAATTTACCTTAAATAAGTGTGTTTTAATAAATATCTGTATGTCTTTTTTTAGTTTCTTATGCCAATATTATTTCGCATGCATACTTAAAATTTATTTTTTAATAATGACCAAGTCTACATAAAGGTTCTCATCTCTTTAATTAATAACATAAACTTATCTTTGAAAATGTTTTCAGAACGTAATTCTTTAGTATAGATGGATATATTATCTTAATATAGATAAATTTGAATTTATCGTTTGTTGTCATTGTTTTTCAACCCTATTTTGCAAATAATTTTTACATATTTTTTAATGTTCACCTACAATATAATTTAGTTCCCTATTTTTGAATCAGAAAGTACTCTTGATAGATATATATATATATATATATATATATATATATATATATATATATATATATATATATATATATATATATATATATATATATATATATATATATATATATATATATATATATAATTTTCAATATCATTCAGGGAAAAAAATTTTTGAGTTACAAATAAATGTGAAACTTAAATAAAATTAATAGTATAAATTTAATAATAAAAATTTATAACTTGGGACTTAATTTAAATTTTAACATAGATATTTTTAAAGAAATCTAGCTTCAATCATATAACATTATGTAATGTATTCGTGGGTGAATATTCTACACGTATTTTGATTCTTCCTTAATTAAATACTGCCATTTAATTTAGTCTGCAACAAAATAAAAAAAACCCGTGAAACACACATTGTATTGAAAGGTTAAAAAAATATACAAAAGAACTTGATGTTTCTAACGTGCGAAACAACTTCAAAAATGTCTTCAGAAACATATGTTACCTGCATATCATTTAATTTGTTACATATTCTTAAAAGTGGTTGAAAGTACAAAAAAAAATTAATACTTTTGAAAAAAGGAGAATATTAATCTATAATCTAAAAAATGGGATTAATTATTAACTTTATTGTAACAAGAACGATAAAAAAAATAAATAGGTCTCAAAATGAATTAAAATTGATTATATAGTGAAAATAAACATCTACAAGGAGATTTCATTTTGAATTACATTTTTCATTGCTGATATCAAGCTATGAAAAATATTTTAAACAAATAAATAAATTAAATTTATGAAATATATACTTTATAATAAAATAAATGAGTTTACTAACAAAAGATGAAATTATTCAAAATATAATTTTTAAACAAATAGATGAATACATTAAAATTTACTTTCATGTTATAATTTTAGTTTCTTATAGAATTTGAACCAATTTTGAAAATACTAAATTTATATTCCTTATTATTCTCAAGTAGAAGTAGGGAAAAGGTTTCTTGTACTTAAGACAAAATTTTTGTGGTAAAAAACTGTAAAATTATTATTGACTTTAAAAAATGAATAACATTTAAAATGAACTCCTTAATAAGAAATTATATGTTATATCTATTGTACAGATTAAAAAACGAAAGATTGCATTTTAAAATGTTTAAATTCATATCAACAGACATTAAAGTAATAACAGTTAACAAAAAAATATTTTTTCAACTTTTTGCCATGATATTTTCTCTGAAAATGATGGATTTATAATTGTAATTTTTAATTAATATAAGATCTAGATTGAATGGTGCTTACCAACCATTCAATCTATATTTTGTATTAATTAAAAATTATATTAATATATAAAATACGGGTCACCATAGAAAATTTATTTAATATAAAGTAAGTAAATATAATATTCCTGCTTAGCTTTATGTGATTAAAAACCACGAAGGTAATACAAATTAAAAAGGAAAAAATATGATGGATTAACGCAAGTTGTTTTCCTCTTCATTCACATAATATTTGATGTAAAATATGATGTTCAAAAAGAAAATGCCATTGAAAACACAAAAAAATCTTAAGCAATCAAAACTCAAAGAAGTAAAAAAAGATCAAATACGAAAATAATATAACCAAACATCCCTCATTAAGTCAGGAAACACTTTGTAAAAATAAAATCATTTATCATCTTTGTTATTAAAAATAAACAAAATCCGAAAAAATATTGTTGTTAACAAAATTGATGTACAACACCGAAATTGGTTTCTTATACTATTTAACATTTCACTTCTTATTTGAGCTATTTAAGATAATTTTATTTAAATAATTGTTTTATTTAAAATTTAAAATGACATGTTTATAATTTATTTAAAAGAAATGATATATTTACTAATCTTGAATTAAAGTATTGATCTTGAATTTATATACAAAATGGTCAGCCATAATGAATTTTTTAAACTAATTAAATAGATCATCTTATAGTCTTCATATAGTTTCCTCATAAAAGCATCAATTTTAAACTTTCATACGAATATTCTTTAGAGCTGTAAAAATATTTGAATAAGATGTAGTGAAAAGTACATGCAATTTTTTTAAAAAATACTTCATTTCTTAATTTGTGTAAATTATAAAATAAAATCCTTTACAAAATCACTATAATATTGACATTAAATTAATAGTGTTAATGTATAATTGATAAGTATTTTTAATTTCGTTTTCACACATTATTGCCACTTCTTCCTTGAATAAGTAGAACAAATTTTCTAATAAGAAAGAAAAGATATCTCAAGAATACCTTTTCATGTTTAACAGACTGTAAAGAAACTTATTGTCTGTGATTAAAAAATAGTCCCACAAAAACTAACATTGTGTAAAGTTAAAATGATACGTGCTTAAAATCCCGTCAAGCAGATAAAAATGGAGTAAAATAACTCGACATTTAGTAAAGAAAAGAAAATTATATACCAAATACATTAAGCAAGTGTTCAGTTCTAACTATTTATGTCTATGTTTTTACAAATCAAAAGAATAAAAATTTAAGACTACATAATATAGAACAGATTGCAAATGAGTATTCCCAAAGATATGATTTCATCATCTAAAAAAATGTTTTCTCGAGCACGATATGAAGCTTCATTTCAAAGCAACTCAACAAAAGTCAAACAAAAAAATGCGGCATTAAAAATAATACATTTGAAAAGAAACTTTGTCGGTTCCAAAATTTATATTTGGACTCCACTCAGATTTAATCATTGTTGATACAAAAAAGTAACAATAAAGAGAATGAGGTGTAATGTTATTCGTTTCGTTTCCGTTTTTTCATTTAAATAATTTTCTGCTGTTCTTAAAATAATAAAATTAAAATAATTTTGTATTTAATAATTTTTCTAAATAAACTATGATAAAAAATTTTTGATTGTATATTCTAATTTCTTTTTAAATTCTCTTTAAGTATGCTTTGAAGAGTCATAAAAATAGATTTGCTGTCAATGCTGGTGATTTTTTGCCAACTTACCTGATCAATGAGATCGTTCACAAATACTGTAAAAAGAAACAACAATAATAGTTTAAATTAAATTTTTCTTCTATCTAAGTAATCTTATATTATTAACATAATAAAAACATTTAGATTTTATGTCGATGAAAGCTTGATCAATCAGTTTAGTGACAATGAAAGTTAATAAATTCAACTTTAAATTAAGCCTTTTTGAATTACTCCTTTTTCTCAAAAATAATTTTACTTAAAACTCTCGCACACAAAGAGTGTTTATACTTAAATTCTATGATTAAGAGACCTATAGACAATGAAAACTGTTTTCACTTAAACATGAAATACACATTAAACATAAAATACACTCATTTCTAATAATTATGTT
The DNA here is from genome assembly GCA_037975125.1 of Latrodectus hesperus. Lineage (NCBI taxonomy): Eukaryota > Metazoa > Arthropoda > Arachnida > Araneae > Theridiidae > Latrodectus > Latrodectus hesperus. The sequence continues at coordinate 73,209,921 of CM075853.1, read as the reverse complement.
ATTTTAGTCATTCAATTTGGCTTCAAAATGTTAGAAATTTTCCTGCTTATTTCTTAATTTTTCATTAAAAATAAGTAATGCAACCAATGTTGTTACCGAAATTCATTGGCAATTTCTGTTCACATATCCACTTTGAGCCATAAAAATTAATTTCAAGATATATATAAATGAAACCATTGTCAATATTTCTTTTGTATTTACATTATTATTATTTATATTTCACTGTGGTTAATTTCACACAAAATGTGCAATGAAAAAGTTTAAGAATATTTTAACTTATAAATAAGTTTAAGAATATATTTATTCTATTTTATTTACTTAAATTTCTCCTATGATTGAAAAGATTGTATCACTGAAAAAATAGTTGTATACATGTATTTTGCATAAAAGTATTATCTTATTTTCAAAATACAATTTTTCATTCAGCGAAAATGAATATTTAATAACATCTTGATGTATATTTGAAGTTTTGCTTTTTTGAAATTATAAATGTCTTTAAGTGGTACATTTTAACTCTGTCCATTGTAAATGACAAGCAATTAAATTTATAATTAATTCTACTTTTAAATTTATTGCAATGTATATTCGTATTAAGAATAATTCGAACAAATTTTATTTACTCCCACTCTACTTTTGCGTTGCACAATATTTTCAAATATGTAATTTTTTTTACTTTAAATAAGAATTAATACAATTTATTCACTCACAAAAATTGTGCGTTTATGTTCATGAGAGAGGAAACAATAGTTTATCATTTTTTAATAAGATGTGATTAATAAAGTTAATTTTTCTATAGAAAATGAGGAAGATTAAAATATTTTATGCTCTGCTACCAATGCATATTAATTTTTAGTCTATGTTAGTAAAAATAACCACTAGAAAGATTTAATATTTAAAATTCTATCACAAAATGCATGTAAGCTTGAATAACTGTTCCCGTCATCTTGAACTCAATAGATTTTTTAAAAAATATCAATTATAGTAACATTTTTTTAGAAAGAACAATTTTGGGAAAAATTAAAATTTCCATAGAGTTTTCATATCTATTCGTATAATCTTTATGTACTTATGCTTTGTTTTAATTAATAAGAAAACTCTTTCGTTGACTAAAAATTTTATAAAAAATATACTTCATTAATTTGCAAAAATAACTCAACATGCATAACAAATTAATAAATTGTATTTCTAATATTGGATTTTTTATACTCTAAACTTACTTTTTATTACTTTTTCCAGATAATTGAAGAAAAGTTAATAGATTCTCAGCCCTCACTGGATTCAGTTTAGAATTCATTTGTGTTTAAAAGCATTACTTTTTGTTAACATAATATTTTGTGCTTCCATGAAGGCTGTCATGTGCCTTCAACATTGGGGTGTGAAAGATGGTTTGTTCGTTACATGGACGACCTGGATGGGTAGATATACACGTCATGTTATGTCCATATCCAGTTAAATTTGAATACAAAAAGTAAAATTAATTTTAAAACAGCATATATTATTACAATTTGGTTCTATACATATTCATACAGGCAATATTGGTGAATCCATTAAATAAATTAATCAACTGTGAGTGAATTTTTTATTAAATATTGCAAGTCTTTAACTATTAATAAACGGAAATTAAATTTAATTTCATTTATTATAACCTTATATATGAGTTGTATAAATTTAAATTAAACATATATATATTAAACAATAAACACATATTAAATTAAACATATATTAAACATAATTTAAATTAAGCTTATTTTCAGAATAGAAAACAATAATATGCATTTTTTATCCATTTCATATTTTCACAAAAGATTATATTTAATTTTAAAAAAATTATTAAAAAATATATAAAATAAATTTCACTAAAATTTATTAAATTTGTTTTAAAAAACAGACACAACGTTAGTTAACAAAATAGTGTTATAAAAATTTATATTCATTTATAGTTTATTTTACTATTTTATTAATTCTTTCTAACTTGGAGAATCTTTTGAAAATAGTTTAATCGCATCACAGAACAAAAACTTTTCAATTATTCAGAATTTATTTTTATTAAGGCTGTGACTATAAAAAAATTCAGTGCATTCATAATAAAAAGCATATGTAATAGAAAAGGAAGATAAAAGAATGCAGGGATACAAATGCCAACAATTACAAATCATGTATTCTGAACGAAAACATTTAACGATCGAAATGATAATTAATTTGATCAATAAAAGCAAATTTTGTTGAATCATGTTTAAAACACAGTAAAATGTAGAAAACGAAATCAACCGCAATGATTTTAGATTTACATTTACGAATCATGTGATACCGTATTTCTCATTTTTTAATTAAAACATTATAAAAAATAATGATTTTTAATTTACTAAGGGAAGAAGAAGATGTTGTCTTTTCGCTCTTCCAAAGAAAATGTGTGTTACATCACAATCAAGTATGCATAAATGGAGGGGGAATAAACTTATTTGTGTATAAAAATGAACTATATGTGTGCTGTTATGGGTATTTAATTGTGAATAATGCATTTAATTTCTTTATCCAACAAAGATGTTGAAATCAAAATGTTGAAAAATTATGGAGACCTGGTAAAGAGTGAAACAAAAGGTAGAATATAATTTGCCATCATATACATCTAGAGTCATATTTTCATAATTCATGTTCAGAAAGCAAAACATTTTGAGGCTATTTTAAAAACAATCTTTGCGATTGGGAATCCGTAGTGTTGTGTTACATCACAATTATCTCGTATTTATCAAAATGAAAAGCGACTCCATTGAACCATTAAAAATGCTTGGTATTCTATCTACAAGAAATATTATCCAATCTTATCACTACAGTTGAAAGTGGGTACAGTGTTAGGTTATAATGAAATCCCTATAGTGTTACGTTATAATTATTTCCTCATTGTGCTCAGATTTCTAAGATTTCACCCCACTTAAAATATTTATAATTTTATCTATTTCATGATAAATTATTTATTCTGTTCGAGATAATTTATTTCAGTGATTTAACTCAAATTACTGAGCATGTATTTTTGTTGTTTATTAAATGTTATGTATCTTATGGGGTATTCATATTTTTAAAACAATTTGTACAGTAAAAATAAATTAATTAAATGTACTTATGAGAACATCTTCTATCAGAATTTAATAGTAAATGAGACTGAACATAGAATCTAGGTTTTAGGAAATTAGGAATAATAAACTTCTTTTGGAGTATAATAGTATTAATCTTCTAATTAATCTATATCATTCATTAGCTTACAAGACTAGAGAAAAACAGAATAAGATTACTAGAATTAGAAAAAAATATGTGTACATAATAAAAAAATCTAGTGGATAATGTATTCTGTAATGTAGCTTTGATGGCTTCAAGTGAAGTTCATATACATTTCACAAAAAAAATGGTTTGTTAAACACTAAATTTAAATGAGCTGACTAAATAAAAGTAATTCCCAGGTGTGAAAATACTTTTAGAAAACTTTTAACTAGTTTCCTTTGTTTTAACTAGTCATTAATTTAAAAATTACTTTTTCTTAGAAAGCGATAGACAAAGACAGATATTTATGCAATGAAAGTTTTAACTATTTTTCAGGAAGGTTTTTACTGATTTTAAATATTTGTTATTGATGATGAGTGAGGATTTTCATATTTTTTATATAGATTTATTTATCCTATTTTTAAAAAAAATTTTTAGTTTTTAAAAGTTTTATTTTTGAAAATTTTTAATTAATATTAAAATAATTTTCAGCTTAATCTTTTTGCATTCTACAATTTATATTTTTTTATAAACGTACACATTTTACATTTGTGTATTATGATTTAATATATTTCTAATTCAGTTTCTGTCGTTAATTATAAAATAACCGGATTCATCTATAAGTGATTCAGAACTTTTATCACAGATTTCTTTTTAATTATATAATGTGTTATTTGTATATAAAATTTTCAATAGGTAGTCATTGATCGGTCTAATAAATTAAACATAAAATATTTATAAATTTTTAATTTCAACTTTATTTTCTAAAGAATGCGTAGACATGTTAAGTTTGTAAAAATATGCAGAAAAAGATAAATATCGAAATTACTCACTTCTATTTATAAATTTTATTATCATTTTTAGAAGTCAATGGTAACACACTTGAAAAGTAATCATTATTGTCCTGTTTCAGAATAACCCTCAATTTACCTACACTTCTCAAAACAAATTAAGAAATGTTGAAATTATGAGTTGATCTTGCATCTGTAGAATTGTTTGATTGATGAATAAATTATTGACAGCAGTAGTATATGAGAAAAATATTTTGTTTTTGTTAGGAAAAAAATTAGTTTTATTGAACAATTTGGTATGAAATGAAAAAAAACATGATATGCATAATCAATTCCTTAAAAGAAAATCGTTCTTAATAGAGTTTTCTCAAACAATGTTGTACACTTTTGATAAATCCAGTTAATGAGACTATTAATCAGGGACTGGTGTATTTTGTCTCGCTTCTCCAGAAGAGCTCTTTCCAGTTTTTGAAGAGTTTGTGGGGGTGGTAGGTGTCCAGCAACTCAACTGCCTAGAATGTCCCAAGCATGTCTGGAGAACAGGCTGGCCAGTCCATTCGTATAATCCCTTCTTCCAAAAGAAAATTATTCACTTATTTAGCATGATGGGACCTGGAATTGTCGTCCACTAACATGAATTTATCTCCAAATGCCACAACTTAAGTAACCACAATAGGTCTGAGTATCACATTCCTTTATAGATGACCGGTTAGAGCTCCATTTCGAATGATATGGAGATCGGTGCACCCATATATTGAAATGCCGCATAGACTATCATTTTTCACCACCAAATCGGACGCTTTTGTGCACGAAAGAAAAATTGTTTTTAGTGCCACGTTTTCTTCAGATGGAAATACGCCTATTATCAAGATGAAGAGAAAAATAGGATTTGTCAGAGAAAAGAATATTGCGCTATTCTTTTTTTCTCCAGTTCACATTCTCTACAGCCCACTCTCTGCGGGCACTGACAGTGTTTTGCTGTTAAGTTGCAAAAACAGCGATTAATTAGTGTGGCTTATGAGTTTCAAATGATTTTTATCTCAAACTTAAAAGCTTTAAAACGTAAAAATAATGATCTTGACGGTTGGAATATTCGCTTAATGCTTCATATGGTTCACCTGACTTATAATGATAAAAATTTAAACCATTAAAAACCTAATTAATAAGTTATTTATCATAAATATTTTTAAGTACATGAAACCAAAATGCATTTCACACTTCATAATATATAAAAATAGTAATTCAGCCATAATTAAAATTGAACTCAGACTTCTTTGCATTACTAAGTCGATGAAAACTAATAATAGAATTTCCTGACTCTTACGTTTGAATTATTTTGACATATAGCCACATAAATGTCATGATTGTTCGCAAATGTCACTCAATTATTGCTGAATAGACAGCACCTTGACCTTCAACAACTTACTTGTTTTTGGATTGTACTCCCGCTTTGGATGTTTATTTGTATTGATTCGAAATCGAATGTCTAGGTAGGAATTTAATTTCATACAAAACAAACCTAATTGACAAATAAACCAATTATAGTACCTATAATATTCTGGTATTTTATAAACTTTTAAGGAATCAAGCCAAGGACCTATCTTATTTTATATCTAATATAAGAATGCTACTCTCAAAGCAAATTAGATTAGCCGTAGGAAAAATTAATTCTTTTGTGTGTTGGTACTGAATAAGGAAAAGTTTCTTCACATGTTTGAAAAAAAATTGCGAATTTAAAGAAATAAATCATAAACTGTAGGAATATTTTATAAGCACAAATTGCTATAACATGATTTACATTAAAATAATCCGTTTTAATAAAATTTTAAAATGTAAGAAATTTTGTAATAGTAGAAAAAAAGTACGTAAATATCATTAGTTAAAACTTGTAACAAAGTTTCTAAAAATAATCTGTAGAGTTATCAGTTTCTTATTAAATTAATAATGTAGATGTATAATAATACTTTAACAATTTAAAATCGACATATCGTTTTGAACTTTATAAAGTGATAGAAAGTTGGGATGACAGACACGTGAGTAAAAGAGCAGTCAACAAATGTGTTCTCTCTCGGCAATTAGAAATGAAAAAATTTCTCTGACAAGACAGTGTCAGATTTCAATTTCTATTTCTATTTCTCTAACAAGACAATTTTTTCAGTCAGCTATAAAAATAGTTTATTAAAAAATCTGTGGCAACTTATTCTTAATGTACACCAAACTGTGCAAAATAATTCTTTATCTCAAATTATTATTAACATAAATATGCAATTTTAAAATCACAAATTTAGAATTTAAAGTGAAATTTTAAATGTTTGAGTTTTCATTATAGCATTGCATTGTGAAATGCAAAGTTTTTGTTTTTCATAAAATCAGAAGTATAAAGTTTATATATTTTTTCCAATAATTTTGTATACATTATTCCACTGCAAAATTGTAATATCAAGAAGGAAGCGAGAACAGTGGGAAATTTCATACCTACGGTGGTTCATAAATCAATGAATAGGAATTCAAATAAACAAAATACTGAAACATTTTCCTTGTCTAATTGTTTAAATGTTGGTATAGATAACTTTATATTTATGTATTATGTGTAGCATTAATGATATTTAGTATCTATTGAAATTTTGAGGCACTTCTAATTTCAAACAGTGCAAATGATCTTTTAAAATAATTAAATATGTTATTTTCCAGCTTAATTTCTTAAATTCTCAATAGAACTAAATTTAAGGGCTGTATTGATTAAAAAAGAGTTTCAATAAATGCATGTAGTCTTGAATATAGTTAAATATTTATTTAATAGAGTAATATATTTCGTGAAATTAGAACCATGAGGTATAACACAAAACAATAAGGGATATCTTGTTTATGTCCTATATTATACCCCTAATCCAAATCAGAAGCATTCGAAAATCGAAACAAATGTTTCAAACTATTTCAGACGGAAGGAGATCGAGTTTACTATGCTTAGTGCCAGAAGCCGAGACCTCTATACTTAAATTGTAATCATTCCTAGAAATCAGTCTGATAGAAATTTTACCTCAATGATAAGATTGAAGCATTCTGTAACCACTCTTATGGCTTGCCGCACATGATTTATAAAATTATGAGTCTGTACGCTTTGTTCACAAATTATGTGTCTGTACGCTTTGTTCACCAGTTATGTGTCTGTACGCTTTGTTCACCAATTATGTATCTGTACCCTTTGTTCTCCAATTATATGTCTGTTCACTTTGTTCACTAATTATGTGTCTGTACGCTTTGTTCATCTTAATTAACTTTCTATAACTGAGAGTGAAAGCCTTAAGTTATCTTTTATAACGTACATCACATACCTCAGTCTAAATGTAAATCTGAAAAAACATTTTTCGTATGGAAAATTACGTTTTAAATGCAATATGTAATAATACTGCATATGTATTATTTCTATGTAAATTAATCATATGTTACTTTTATGGTAATATTGTGAAAAGAATATTGTAAGAAAAGAATTATGAATTTGTAAACATTTCCTAACCAATATCTCGTCAATAATGTGCATTAAATCTCACGACTGTATCTCACAGGATAATATGAAAAGAATTCTAATAAAAATTTGTCTTGTACAATAATATATAATTGACCAAAAGATATATTTAAAACGGCAGGATTATATAATAATATTGAAATGCGGATATTTTAATTGTGTTCGTTTACTGATTAGTTTGCATTGTTACACATCACAGAATTAATGCTGTTGAATTTCATAAAATAAACAAAATTAATAGCTCTTCTTTTTCTTACACATGCATTGCTTACTAAGAATTTCTAAAGGATTTTCGAATAGTGATATTATTTCATTAGATTTATATGAATATTCTTTAAATGTAACCTAATATTAAATGAACCCGATTCTTTGCCTTCACCATAAAATGGTGAAAATGAAAGAAATTTGAGAGTTTTCAGTATTAAATTAATATATTATCAGGTATATTACAAACTTCCAGCATGATATTGTTAATGGACTCTTTTAATTTCCTTCCAAATTTCTGTTCATTTTAAGGGACACATCCGTTTTATGTTTTCTCCAAGTTTCATTCTACTAAATGTGTAAATGATTACATGGGAGAGTTACTATTTTAATTAAAAATCTTTTCATTCTTTTAAGTACATTTTTATTCATTCATTTGTAGAATAATATTCTTTCAAATCTGAAAAAAGGCTTTTAAATAAAACAAAAACACCATTTTTAAAGAAATACGTGCCTATAAATCATAATGAATATTAGGGCTATCATAATAAGAATATGTATAAAAACAAATTAATTTTTTTATTTGCTTGACAAAAACAATAGATTTAGAAGTGAATTTAGACAATAAGAATCTCTAAAGTTAATTTCATAGATTTTCTTACTTCAAGAATAATTTATTTTCTTTAACAATAACAAAGACATTAGCTATGGTAATAAAACGAACAATTATTAAAGTGTCTTAAACAATTATTATAATAATCTCAAATAATGAAACTGCAAAAAGTGTACTTAAGATAATTGCTTTATCTTTTTCATGTCTAAATATTTATTGCCATTTATATTAAATTTCGAATAAAGTGTTCTTAATTTAAGTATTTATTAGACCTTACAGATTTCAAGATCATTTTGATTAAATATAATGATCTTAAGTATTCTAATGATGGCATATTCAATTAATTTAGAAAGTTTACTAATTGAATATATATTTTCTGTGTCACCACTTATTTTTTATGGTTTTCTGTGGAAAACATAAAGAATAAGAAAGGTAAATCAACAAAATTTTAATAATTATTCGTTGAAAGCAATGTTTACTCTTATAAAATATTAACTAATATATTGAATAATTACAAATTATGCTTGAACTAGTTATGTTTCTCGTATATACCAGATTCCGCCACATCATTATGCATATGCATTTAAATTAGCATAAATAATTTCTTTTACGAGTTCTTATCAATAAAATGAGTTTTGCGAAATCAAAGAAATTGATTAAAATTCATGAAGATACCACTGGCATGAAATTTTTCATCACTTTTTTATTTTATTATAATATTTGATAACTGGATATCAAATCAACTTTTAAGCGTAATATAAATGTTAATAACATTTATGTTTTATCTAAAAAATACTCGATATCTCTAACATCCACAAACATTCAACCCTTTTACCAATTTCACATCATAAAATTTAAACATAAGCTATTGGTTGTTTCAAATAAAGTGAAAAATTTTTGGAAATTGCTGTAAAATCTGAACATTATGCTTTTTTTGTTTTTATAATGTTACAAATATCTAATTAATGAATACTTAGAAAATTTTTAAAAATAAAATTTTTACAAGTCTCTTCCTGAAAATTCGAATGAATAATCTTTGCGTTTTGTATTGAAAAATGTTAATGCTATGAATTCAATTATTCTTGATCTTGGATACATGTAGTGATTTAAAATTCATTTGAAACTGTAGATCTCAAATAGACTGAAATACTGTGCAAATATTCAGCTTAGAGTTTAAAGCAGTTTCTACGAGTTACAAAATTTCAAGATTTGTTGTGTATTTGAATACTAATGACATAAAATTTCCTCAATAATTTCGTCACATCTTTCATTACCAAATCAGTATATTTTCTCATCGCATTCAGGGTGCAAAACCAATCTTAATGGTTTCAAATACAGTCATAAGAATATTTACGTTTCTAATAAAAGTTGCAATTTTCTATTCATTTGTAATGGTTATTTCAATATAATGAGCTATAATAATTATTCTTAAAATTGTATTATTTATTTATTCATTGAAAAAATTTTTAAAATATAACTAATTGATGAAGGATAAGTGTTCTGTTTTTTAATTATCTAAATTATCCATCAATTCATTACTTTTTTCATCAATTTTTCTTTGAATTATCCATTTTTCTTAGCCAAACATATTAAAATACCTTCCATTGATTTAAAATAGCTATGGAATTTTTATTTAGTTTACAATTCAATTATTATTGAGAATTTGGATTAAAACTAAATCATCGCTTCTAAGTTATGAATTGAAGAAATCGAATGCTTTCTTTTAAGTTTGGTTTTAGCTGGTGTTATGGTTCTTAAATATTTCCGAAATAAATGTGTGAAAATTTTCTTTCATGACATATTCTTTTTTTTCTGATTTGAAAAGCTGTATATAAAAATTTATAGAAAAGTATTAAAAATGAAAAGACATAATCTACTTTGCTTTAAAGTATCCCAATTATTCTTGAGTGAATCAAAATTTAAAAATGATTGACAATGATAAAACAGACTGTTTCTTATCATATATTATTAGCTGTTTATTATTGTCCTTTAAAAGTGTTCAAAATGAATGATCTATATTCATTCCAAAATTCCATTCAAAGGGAAAATACGAGCTATGAATAACAAAAAATTTTATATCATTAATTAGAGATAAAAATAACTATTATGATATTCTTCTTTTTTTCTTCTTCTTAATGGGCTTGCACGGTACTGGGCACCTCTGCTCGATAGCATTTTGTGCCATAGCCTCAAGCCCATGAACTCTTAGTTCCAATAAATTGGTTCGCCCACTTTATTTATAAAGTCAGATAAATCCTTTATGGAGCTAATATGTAACTCTTTAGAATTAATGATTCCTAAAGTATTAAAACAAATGGAGGCTAGAGCATCACACTCAAAAATGATGTGATACACCGACTCATTACCCTTAAGTCATTTCCTATAATTAGGGTCTTGAACGAGTCCCATAGTATGGAGTGTTTCCTGCAATGATAGTGTCCAGTGATGAAGCCTACGATGGTACGCATCTTCGCCCTAGAACAACTAAGAATTCCAGAGGCAACATTCGCCGATGATCTAGGTATCATACTTTTGGCGTGCTTTTGACCAGAAGTGTTAAACCAAGATTTATTCATCTTCTGCTTTTCCCACTTGAGTAGGGTAACCTTTATGATCTTCATGATGATGCCACAAAAAGGTTTCGCTCTAATAGGGTTAGAAGACGAACCCTGATTTGCCAGTTCATCCACCTTTTCATTACCTTCAGTCCCCATGTGTCCTGACACCCCAAAAAGGGAAACCTTATTATTGGTTGCCAGTTCCTTAAGAAGGTTTCTACATTTCAGGACAATCCTAGCTTTGACTTGGAAACAATTAATGGCCTATAAGGCAGCTTGACTGTCACTACATATTAGAATCCGCTTCCCATGGTAGCCTTTTCTAATATTTAATAAGAGACAATCAATAATGGCAAGAACTTCACTTGGAATACAGTGGCATTCATCCCAAGGCCCCTAAAGAAGTTAACACTTGGTGATATATATATATATATATATATATATATATATATATATATATATATATATATATATATATATATATATATATATATATATATATATATATATATATATATATATATATATATATATAATATATATATAAACTTAAATCTGGTGAAAAATTATTATTTATTTTATACTATTTTTATAAATGCGTGCTTTGTTTCACAATGTTTTCAGAATAGTTGCAACAGTCATAAATTTCTTATATAAACATACAAAAAATAAATTGCTTTCGCTGTTAATTTATTTAGCAGTAAAAGCAAATATAAGAATTATTCTTTTGAGTTTATCATTCATTATATTGCGGTGAAAATAAAAATTGTAATTTTTTTGTTTTGCTACTTTTTGAAAATAATGCGCATTGTTTTTAATTGATAACTATTTAATGATTGAGATAATTACTATTAAAAAATTATATTAAAATTCATTGTCTACATAACATCGTTTTGAATGTCTACTGAAAGATAAAAACTGATTTCATTCATAACGCCAAAAAACACCTTTTAAAGTTCAATTGTATAATATTCTTTTGTTTCATGTCATTATTAGAAAAATTAATTTTGGAATCAGAAATATATAAGCATACTAAACAAAAATGATACAATAATGATAAAATAATAATTATGAATATATCCGTATATAGCTTAACTAGCATAATTAATTCTCAAACCTTTTGTTATTGCTAAAAAAAATTAGTTTATTTTTATGATTTCATATCTACAAAAATATAACATTGCATTCTGACTACAATGTCCAGCATAGGTAAAAGAACTTTTATTCATGCAACTGAAACATAGAAAGATTTGTTAAAATTACAAAGTTGAATTAAGTTCAAAAGAAATATTATTAAATAAAAAAATAAAACTCTGTTGATTAATTTTGACACCTCATATTGGGCAAGCTGTCTTACAGGTCGACATTGCATTATTGCTTTTCAGGAGAACTTTCCATAAATAATGGATCGTATTCTTTCATCACGTGGAAAGTATCTCGAAAGAATCCCAAGTACTGATTCCAATGGATATGGATACAGCAAATAAAACCCAGCCCTCTTTCAGCTGCCGTTGAGTTCGAACTCCAAATAACCCCCTCCTACTCCTAAATACAGTGATCATATCATTAAGCTATGGTGATCTCTCTATGGTAAGCTTACATTTTTTTCACTTACGATAAAACTACAGATGTGGTTGCTGATAACTAAAGTAAAAGTGACATATTCTTTGCAAGAAAATCGTTTGGCTACGGAAATATTATGCAGCACTCTTATGATAACAGAAAAGTAATAAAAACATTTCTATTTTCTTTTTCCAGGTAGTTAAATCATACTGAATATTCAAAAATTGAAATTTGGAAATATCCTAATAATCGCTTCTCACCAGATAGATAAACACAAAACACCATATAATACATCAAAGAAATACGAAACCTATTTTATTATTGAATGTGAAGGAAGTATATATTATTAGCCCAACTTATATAATGAAATTAATCTTTTACAAAAAAAGGCATGAAACTAGAGGTATTATTTTTTAAATAATTACACGCAATTTTGGTAACATGGAATATATGTTGAAAATAGTTACAAGAGTTATTTGTAAAATCATTTAAATTTTTGTTCTTACAGCGACAATTTGTTTAATCAAATTTTAATTTTAGCACTTTGCTGTAACTTATATTACTGACTCTTATTAAAATACTAAGCAGTTTTTATTGAATAATACTTTGCACAAGAAATCTTTTATTTACGATATTATTTTAGTATACAAAGAGTAAAAGCTCTGTCACGCAAAATATACTTTTTATATCAAATTTAACAACTCTCTTTTTACTTATTGCTTTATGTACATTAAATTTAACCAACCAAAATTATTAAAAATTAGTATCTTCGAAGAAAAGCAAAAATATTATAATCTTTCTTTCTAGTTAATGATTTCTGCAATTAAAACTAAAATAACTGATATAATATCTATAAATAGTGACTTAGTTGATAACTGTTTCAAGTTTTAAAAAACTTAATCATTATTATGTATAAAGTTTTATTAATTTTCTTACAATTTTCTCAAAAATTTTATTTTAAAATAGTTTAACCTTTTTGAAGAGCTTTTTGCAAGCTTCAAACATCATAACATAAAAAGCTTACATTCTAGTTTAAATTTATTCCTTCAAGGCATCATTACTTTAACTAACCGATAATAAATAACTCAGTAATTTAACTGTATCATAAAAGTTATAAATTCTTAAGAATTATATGCTTGCAAAAACTTTTTGTAAAAATTTCTAGAATTATGAAGTTTTTAGTTTAAAATATAAACCTTTTATCTAAAAAAAACAATCGTGAAAGCAATTGCTTAGTTTGACATGTAAAATTCTCTGAAATATTGAAACTGCAGCACATTTTAACTTTTTGCCAAATTATTATTCTATTAAGTGATTGTATTTGATATACAAAAGTCTATTATTTTTATTTTAAAAATAAAATATTATAAATATTCATAAATTTTCAATAGTTCTTAATAAATAAGCTCATATAACTAATATGTTCCTTATTTGCTTACAGATTATTAATTTATTAAGAAATAATCCTTAAAAAAATATAAATTCACTGAAATTCATTGATATGTATATTTTGGACACTCAAAATATGTACCTGGATACTACCATATTTTCTAGTTTGCCTTAAATATTCTGAATGAAAAGAAAAACCCCGAGTATAAAATAGATAAGAATTTGGTTTTCCATTGTCAAAAGAGACTAAAGGACTGATAAACGAAAAAAAAGATCACTTCGAGTTTTGCTAAATGTCTAGTAAAAAAACACTTTCAGGATGTATCAAGAAAACGGTGACAAAATGCATGTTGATAAAAATGTGCTTAATGAAAGGTGCGTTACTAATAAAATCAAAATAAAGTATTCTTAACAATACCAGCAAATTCTGTAAGTAATTCAATTAAGTACTCGTTGTCATTTATATATTTATGTAGCATTAGAGTTACAATATGATCAACGTCGGTTTTTATAAAAAAAAAAGTTAAGATATTCTCTATTTTGGATTTATGTAATTGGATAAATCTTTTGTGCACTTCAATTGATAATGTCTAGTAAATACTTCTTCAGAATGGATTTTTTAAAACATTATCCGGATAATAGAAAGAATATTAATCCCAATTGTTGCAACGATATTGTCAATAGGCGAAGATAAGATGCAATTATTTTTTTAGCAATAAAATTGGGATTACTATAACATCGTAAAGATAATAAATAACCGGAAAAAATATCGTATTATTGCTTACGTACCTGTGAGATTTTTTTAAGTGAGACATATGTATTCTGGTTGTTAAACCGAAAAAATATCCATTTTTATCTTACAGTATTTTATCACAAATAGGATTGATTAAATTTATCTTGCAAAACAAAATTCAAATATGTAACGCAGCTAAGGATTTTATTTTACGAAAACTTGAGCCAAAAATGAAAAAGAAGAAAAAAGAATAGTAATTTATTCATTATTTTTAATTAATCTTATAAATTGAAATTTTTTCTCAAAGATACTTCTTCAAACGTTCAATATCTTTGAATCATTTTTATTAGAATGACAAAAATGTTGTATGCTATTTACTGAGCATGTTTCCAGTCCAAATTTTTTGAGTTTATTTTAATATCTTGGTGGGATGCTATTTCATTGCCTTCATTGTAAGCTTTAAAATTTGCAGGAAAATATTCCACAGGTAAAAAACAGCTTGAGATTTTGTTTTAAGAAATTTTAAATAAAAAATAAAGCAAAATCATGTAAATTAATTCATTATTCTTTACTAATATTATTATGAATCGGTTTTTCTTTCCAGAAAAACTTCGTTGGTTGTTCATTACCTCTGAATATTTTCTGTTGGAAAAACCAAAATATTTGATAATATTTATTGAGCATGTTTATTTGTAAACTTTTCATTTCAGTTTTACCATCTTGGTAAGATCTCATTTTTTTCCTTTCATTTTAAAATTTTCAAGAAAATATTACATAATAGAATGTGAAAACAAATTGGCAATATACTTGTAATTTAGATCATTATTCTTCTTCTTTAACAGCGTAACAACCTATTGCAGGTCTTAGCTGCCTCTACAGCACGCCTTTTCCAGTCTAATCTGTTCAGAGCGACACTTTGCCAGTTCCTAACTTTCAGTATCTTGAGGTCATTTTCAGTGTCAACGAGCCATCTTGGTGGTCCTCCTCGGGCACCGGATGCTTCGAGGTTCTCATACGTTGATATTCTAGTGAGGTAATTTACGTCATTGCTATTGAATAAAGTACGTTCAATGGCTTCCTGCAGAAGCTTATTTTATTTCATTTATTTTTCACGTGAAACTTAAAGCTATACAAATAGATTATCGAAGCATTCGTTGTCAAAAATGCTGCCTAATTCGTTGTCTGTTAAGAAAAGTGTAATAAATAATTTTACGAGTCCTTATTTTACACAATTGATGATCATAAAGCCTTTTAACTAGGAATTAAACTTTTCTTCATTAGGCTGAAAACATCTTAAAGTAGTAAGGATTTTTCATTCCCAAATAATTAATACCAGTCACACAAACTAAGATAGAAATTATGTTTTGTGAAATATTGCTTCTCCCTAAATAGTATTGTAAATATTTTGTGTTCTCTCATGTAAGCACATAATTTATGATTACTATATCTTAATTTCGCTAGTACCAAGGCACATTTTTAGGCGTTTCTTAAAATTTCGTTGAATGCCTTACCGACATTGTACTACTCACATCTACTATAGCATAACTGTCTTCAAGTTTCTATAAATAAGCTTCAAATATGGGTTCGCAAAAACTCATGTCAAGTCAATATTTCATTATTTTATAATTACAATTAATCTCTCTATAACATTTTACTACAATAGATTTTCTAAAAAATACATTGTCATGATATTGACTGTATCACTCTTGCAAACAACAGTATGTACAATATCATTCCTTTTTACAAGAAATATACCAATTTCTTAATAATGTTTATATTATTATGGGAATTACTTATCGTTAAAATCAGCATAGCATAATTATAATTTTGAGTACATTAGCAAAAAACATTCTAAGTAATGGAATATTTTCTGAAATGCATACTATACGCTAGTGATTATATTAGAAATTTAATAATTTATTTTTTTATATTATTGTCTCTATTTTAGAAAAATTTAGCATTTTCTTACTTGATCAAAGAAAAACAATTTGTAAAGTAAAAAAGTGACCATATTTACTTCAAAAATTGTTACTATATATAATATTATTCATTGATGTATATTATTTTGAGTTAATATAGTTTATTTAAATTATTATTTTTAGTGAACATTACTTTTTTTCTTCAATAAAAATTTTGTAAGAAGGGTTTAAAATGTTAAACTTAATACAAGATCAATAATGGCAAAAATCAATTAAACTAATTGAAGGAGAAATAAATAAAATTTTGTTGATTATGTTACAATTGATTGAGTATTAGAACTTGGCATATAAATTTTTTTCACTTCACACTCACTATATAGTTACTTTAATTTAGAAATATTGAATTAACATTTCCTCTGCAGCAAAAAATTTAGTCTGGAATAAAGAATGCTATACAAGTGGTTTTTACTTTATATTTTAGTTATCTACTAAGGAATATATAAATGTTTTATTATTGCCTTATGGATCTCTAACTCATATGTATTTTTTTTTTGTTAAAATATTGTTCACTTTTGCAGCGAAGTAATCTTGGTAATTATTTGAACAACAAATTGATTGTTTTAAAAAGGATTGCTACAAACATTGTTATATTAAACATTAATATAAATAAAGTACAAAATCATAAATGTCTTTTAAAAACTTCGAGATATGCTGTTTTATTTTAGCCTTCAATTTTTGTTTTTTCAGTGTATAGTTTTAAAATATTCTTCACGTTGGATTTTTCTATCAAAGTCAGGTAAACTTAATAAAGTATTTTATTACGTCATCGAATTGTGTGTGAGATACGTCAGGTGAGTTTGTCAGTTAATCTGATTTAGTGAAACGTGATAACAATGTACAATAAGATAAAATATTAAGGAAAGTAGAAAGAGCTTTCCAAGCAGAAAATTCATTTCAAGTTACAGTGAGTGTAAAAAGTATTCGTACAGTACGACAATTGATTTATAAGAGATCCGTTCATAAAAAAATATAAACATAAATTTCATTTTAATTTATTATAAATATATAATAGAACATATTTTCACTGGTTTCATGTGAAATTACACAAAAATAATTTTATACATGAATAAATATTTACAAAACTGAAACAATCCAACATTTTGTGGTGTAAAAAGTATTCGTACATCAGGCATATATTGGTCAACACAATTATAATATTACAGCTAATAATTTGTAGGATATCATTTGGCTCGAATAACTGCCTTGAGTCTCTTTGGCATCGATTCCTCCAATTTTGCTGTTATTGAGCTAGATATGGCGTCCCATTCTTGATTAAGAGCTGATTCCAAATCATTTTTATTAGAAATATGTCTGGATCTAATATTTTTATCAAGAACGTCCCATAAATTCTCGATAGGGTTGAGGTCCGGCGACTGAGGAGGAAATTTCATGAACTTTGGGGTTTTATATAGTATGCAGAGCCTTGTGTTTAGGGCTGTGTGCTTGGGGTCGTTATCATGCATGAAAACTTAATAACTATTCAAGCCCATTTTTGTTGCACTAGGTTCTAAATTATTGTTCAAAATGTCAATATAAAGTTGATGATTCATAATGCCTTTAATAAAGACTAATTTGCCCACCCCAGAAGCACTCATACACCTTCTAACAAGTAGACTTCCACTCCCATGTTTCACTGTTGGAACTAAATTCTTAGGATGCATTTCTGTATTGCGCTTTCTCCATACCATTCGTCTCCCGTCCGATCCAAATATGTCGTATTTACTTTCGTCTGTAAAGATAATCTTTTTCCAGAAATCTGGACTTTCATAACGAATTGCTTGGCGAAAGACAATCGCAGCTTCCGATTCTTCTCACTGACAAAGAATTTTCGTCTCGCAACACGGCCATGGAAACCTTCATTTCTGCATGCATTTCGAACAGTACTTACAGAGACTGCTGTTCCCATGTTCTTTAGTTCTGATGTTAATGTAGGAGCACTTATTTTGACATCCTTCTTTAATGAATGTACCAGAAACCGTCTGTCGGATGATGTCAATAGACATGGTCGCCCAGTACGAGAACTGTTTTGAACCGTTAGAGTGGCAGCAAACTTTTTTATGATTGACAGCACAGTTGAACGTGGTCTACCAACCAGATCAGAAATTTTGTTGTACGATTTACCATTTTTACGGATCTTTAAAATCAGTTCTCTTTCGGAAACACTTGTCTCTTTACTTTTACGACCCATTACAGAATTTCTAGTTTCTCACTACATTAAAATTTCCACTGAAGAACCTTTTAAGTAACTTACAAGATGACGGCAATTAACTACATCTTAATGGCTAAAACAATCACAATATATAATTAAAAAAATTTGCATTTCTTTTAGTGTACGAATACTTTTTACACCACAAGATGTTAGATTGTTACAATTTTGTAAGTATTTATTCATGTATAAAATTATTTTTGTGTAAATTTCACATGAAACTAGTGAAAATATGTTCTATTATGTATTTATTAATAATTAAAATGGAATTTATGTTTATAATTTTTATGAACGGATCTCTTTTAAATCAATAGTCGTAATGTACGAATACTTTTTACACTCACTGTATGTATGAAGTCAACCAAACTCTCCCTTAACTCTTTGTAGCTTTCAAATGATATGTAATGAGTAATCAGAAGATTATTTTTTAATTATGAAATTTTTATTGATTTTTTTAGAATTTCTATACATTAATATACATTTATTTACCTATAAAAATATTTAAATTCAATAGCGTAATGTAATATCTTTTTACTCGTTTTATGATTGTTAGAAAAATAAATTTCTAAAGCAGTAAAATTAATTTGTGTCAATCTAAGACTATACCATGCTTTAATTAACTTGAGGTTTCCTTACTTGTTTCATTTCTTGTTTAAATTTATGAGAAATATATTGAAGTAATAAAATTTCAAATTACACAACTGTAGAATTATATTATATCATTATAAATAGTATTTTAAATAAGTGTATATAATATAAATGGAAAAAAACTTTTTTCACTCATATATATTAATTACATATTAATTTATTCATTAACATATTAATAATTAATATATTACTAACATATAAATTTATAAAATATTCTTTATTACATTAATTTCTTTCCTAAAACAGTATTTTATTTACTAAGCTATTAATGTTTTTATAACACCAAAATATTTTATCTAAATGTCTCATTTATATCCTTACACTTAAAATCTATATCCTTTAATGTATTAGAGAAATTATTTTATGAGAAAAGACAGCTTTTCACCACTACTTACCGGGAATAATGTTATGATTATTTTTTATCACTTTTAATTAATTACATGTACATAAATTAAAATATAGCATTTCAAAAATTAGCTATTCTTTGATGAATATATATTTAGAAAAAAATTTCGATAACATAGTTAAAATTGTTATATAATATTTTAGTTAAAATTGTAATTGAATAGTTGATAATAGAATCAAATTAAGAGTTAAATTCAACTCATGCTATAATTATTAGTAATATTTCATTATTCCTTTTTTTAAAGACCTTAGAAGATTTAGCCATTGGTTTTGTTAAAACCAAATCTCGGTTGTATCATTTTTTATTTTTTTCCTTGTTATTTAAATGTTAAAAGTTTCAAAATGTTTCAATAAGTTTATTGTTTAGAGAAATAATAGTTTGAAAAATTTGAAAACTTAGCAAATAAATTTCGTTTTTTTTTTTAAAAAAACATAATTTTTTCTTAATTGAGATTTATTTGCGATGATTCTTTATATGGCCAGGCAACTTTGTTCTGCAATTTTGATCGCTGGAAGAGACTCGAATAAAAAGTAGTTGATATAAATATTAACTTTTTGGAGTATGAAAATACAAATCTTGTTTTACTGATAATGATTTTCTCAAATTTTCCCTTGTACACTAATTTTGATATATACTAACTTTGATTTTTAATTGTATTATATCAACTGCAGCTAATTGGGATCTTTGTGTTGATCGACACTTTTAACATGATATCAATAATTTTATTTAACTTACAAAAGTTATCAAGAGAATAATTCCAGTAGAAACTGGTCTCTATCTTGTGACTACCTCGTGTCAGATTTATTTTCTATGGAATTTGTACTTTGCAGATTTGTCATTTTTTTCGTTCTAAGTAAGTATGCTTCTTTTGAATCATCAAAACACTCTATAGACTTAAGGCCTCAAGTGTTTTCGATGACTATATACTAGAAATAATCAAGTAATTCTTTTTAATTACATTAAAGTTTTGTTATTGTATTGGTAGTAAAATTTTCTAATTTTCATATTGAGACAGTTATTCCGTTTCCCAATAAAGCAATTTTGCTTAATTGCTATGTACAAAATTGTGTATTATAATGTTAATTAAATTATTGCAATATCTAATATTCAAAACAAATATATTTTTTTCATTTCAAATTTCATTACATGATAACTCAGCATTAAGCAAAATTCACTGCAATGAAAGTTAGTCATTCATTAGTAAATTAAATTTCGTTTTAAGTGATAAACATAATCAAGTCAAACAGTGATTGATGGATTAGTTAATAAGTGAATGATATTTGCTCCTCTAGAAGAAAAAAAAACCTTATCACTTTTTGCTCAGGATGACCGATTCAGCAAAGACCTATTTAAAGCAGATTATGAATCTCATTACAAACATTCACTAAATCTACAGAACCACTAATCAAACAGATGTTAAATACCAGAAATTTTATGTTGAAGATCATTAACTGCTTGTTCGACATAAATCAAGAATAGAGATAAGCTCTTGATAGCTAATTTCGGTACATCTGGTTTTTTTGCTTGTAAAACTGCAATTCTCTTAATATAAAGAAATAGGTTTCCATTTATTAGCATTGCATATTTTAATTTTATCAGCTTATACGAAATGTATAAAATTGAAGAAAAAAATATCGACAAAAGAAATTCCTAACATAAAACTTATGAATTTTAGTATTTTTATTTTAAAATGATTATATATATATATATATATATATATATATATATATATATATATATATTACTTTATAATATTAAGTGTTAATCTTTTAAATAATGTACACAAAATTTAAAACCTATATTTTATTAGTTAATATTTTAAACTATAATCTTTCCTCCTTCAACACGAGAGAATTTTTTTACAATTCATATTTTTATTGAATGTTAATTAATTTTAGTTACTTTTTAAACGTTGTAATATGCATTACATCACTAATTAATTGCATATTTCTGAACTTGGCTATCTGATAGAAAAAGTAGTTACTCTTATGATAAAGAAGTATTGCTTCAATACTTGAGCCAGACGCTGATTATCATGCTGAAAAGGATTGTATATGTTTGAAGTTAATGAAGTTTCTCTCTCTCTCTCTCTGGTTTGGTACGACATTGAAGGGAGAGCATCAGCTTAAATATTGATTTCTTCTCTTGACAGGGTCCCAAAATTACTTTATGTTTAGCGACTTCGACTTCCATCACCAAAAAATAGGTCTTCATGCAAATAAGAAATGCGTACTTTACTCAGTGTATTCTCTACCCAGTGTTCACGAAAGATATTCAGTGTATTTAAAGTAGAACTCCTGTCCGTAGAATAAAATCTGCAACACAGATATCAAACATAAAATCCTAAAATATTACCATAATGATAAAAAGAAATAAATCAAAATTTATTGGTCCTTAAAAAAGAGTTTTGTCAAACACTATATGTAAATCATGTGATAAAGGGAAAATATTTTCTCTTACACATGTGAATCAAGACATTATCTTAATAACTACTACTCAAAGAGTTTGTTTGACAATGTTTGTTTGACAGATATCAAACAATGTTAAATATGGTGAATAAATGTCTAAGCTTGGCTACTATAACATAAAAATAATATGGAAAGTATTTTAGTTAGAACTTTACTGAAACTTTCTTTTTTTGATAGTTATACGCTTCTCTTACAATGCATGATTTAAAAATTATCATTGTATAATTTTCAAAAAGATTTTAGAAAAGATTTTCAAAAAGATTTCTTTAGTAAAAACTTTACGAAAACTTTCCTGTGCATATTGTGATTATGCTGTCAAGATAATTTTTTATTTTTGTTTACGTCTAGATAATATTAATGCAAGAAATTCCATTTTTTTCATTCCAGAAATTTCTTATCGAGTGAATGGAATTCTGACATTTAAAACTGATCCAAACACCTTTCATTCAACATTTTCAAAGAAGGAAACTATATTGAAATATAGAAACAAGGCCAGATTTAGACTAATTAGGGCCCGCAGCAAAAACTTTTCTGGGGTCTCCTCTCTGGTTTTCTACTTCAGTAATGAATAACAGAACTTTATGGAGGTATTTAAATTTTTCACCTCATAACAGATATATAACAAGAAAATTGACTAGAACACAAAATATCTACTAAGTCCTCCCTCCCCCCTACAATGGTCGTTGACCATTTTAATGATATTCTGAAAAATTTATGTCGATCGTTAAAAAGATGTAGCACATCTAAAGAGCCAAACTATAGATGTTCATACATGAATGTTAATGAAGAATCTAACATAAAATTGATTTACACTGAATTGATATTTTGTTTACTAAAGATGGAAATGTAAAATAAACTTTCAAATAGATTTGGATCCCGGTCTGATGTAGAGGTCCTGGGGCAAATGCCCCGTATGCTCCTGCCTTAGTCACACTCTGTGTAGAAGCAAATTCATTTCTCATATTCCAAAAAATTACTAAACTTTTCGGGATCTTTTATTCCGTAAAGTGTTATCTTATTAGATTGTGGCGTGTGCTATTTTCTCCGTAATAAATGGCTCCCTCTATAAATGCTTTAGTACTCAAGCAGTGTAACACTGTTTTGTAACCAGATAAGCTCAATAAAAAATATAAATGTTCTTGTTTCGATTGCATTGCGTGTTTAATCGATTCATGTCTTGAGTCCTAATGCTATATATTTAAGTTGATTATATGTAATATGCTATACAACGAGAATAATTAATTAGTGCTTAAGTAGAAAATATATGCCGTTTTATGTAAGAATTCTCGCGATAACTGTTATAATCGTAATGAACTTTTCTTAGTCAAAATCTACATTTTATGAACAAAGTAAAATGCGAAGTTTCTGATGGAATAGGTTTTCTTGTAGCAATTTGCAAGCGAATAAATATTGTATCATACATTTTTAGATTTTCTAATAATTTATAATTTATCTGAAATCTCAAATTATATTTCATAATGAGCACAATTCCTAATCATTTTAGTTATGTTAAAAAGTTAAAAATCACTCATTATTGATTTTATCATTATTATAGTGCTTAACTAAAATTTGAGATGAAAATTTCAGAAACAAATAAGCATTTAAAGAATAATTTCAATTTTTTTAAAAATTGTATTTCTTTTAAAAGTTATTAAAATTAATTTCTTTTTCAAGAGTTTATTTATACCTGAAGTTCTTAAATTATTTATGCAATAAGTTGTTGTTGTGGCCTATCCTCCAAATGCCTGACGAAATCAGACAAGGTCCATCAGATCATTGACCCTAACTGAAATTAAAAATTAAATGTAGTTTTTTTAATACAGAGTGAGCTAGTTAAATTTATATAAAGACTGTAATTAAATAGAGACATGATAAACTATATATTATAATAAATATTACCTACTTTTTTTAAAATTATTAATTTTTATATAAATTTACAATATATTTACCAATTATTTGCTACACATAAATATTTTTGATTATGCATTTTAATTTTAATATTCCTTATTTCTCTGTTAATTTTTTGTCAAAATATTAAATCTTTATTTATATTTTAAAAAATGCTTTCAATATAACCAAGCAAAAATTAATTTTCTATCTACAAAGATGTACTAAATATTGATTATTAGCTCAATTTTCTCTAAATTTCTCTAATTTACCATATAAACTACGAAAACTCATCAATGAAAAATGTTTTTATTTTAAAAAATACAATTATTTTTTGTCTTTTAATTTAACAGAAAAAAAATGTTTTGAAAGGCTTTAAGAGATACATCATCTATTTCAAATCCAAATCTCCCGGTATTTACTGAAACAATATATTATGTTTAATAAATACAGAGGGTATTAACACATTTTTAGAACGATTTCGATTAAGAATTTTAAAAAAGTAAATGTTTTAGAACAAAAATGTTTTTTCAACAGCTTATTATTTGAAATGAGAAATATCGTCTGCTACTTTTAAATTTATTCTTCTTTCAAAATGTCGCATGTAAACAAGCTGTGGATTGAAGGACATGTTTTTGCTCTTTCCGAAGAGAAATATTCTTATTCTAGGATTCAAAAACGTTGTGAAATGCATGGTATTAAAATTTCTAAGTGCAAAATAAGCAACATTATTAATCGGACAGGTAAGAACCGTCAATCATTATTTCTACATGGAAAGAAGACTCCAAACGAATATCCGAAAAAAGTACGTACTGTTTCAAATGTTTCTAAAGTGAAATTCCAGGTAACAAGAGAAAATCAGCCAACACAGAAATCAATTGCAAAGTCTTTAGATACATCTCTAGCAACAATAAATGAAATAATAAATCAATATTTACAACTTAAAAAAGCTAGAAAACATTATGTTCACCAGCTTTTGCCGAGGCATGTGGCTCAACGCAAAACATTTTGTAGAATCCTGTATGAAAACAGCAGGAGATAAATAGAAATACATTGTGACCCTTGATGAAGCATGGGATTACCTAAATGAGGTAATCCAACAAAAAGGTCTATTTACTATAGAAAACGAGGAGAAAAAATGTACAAACCTGGTTCCATCAATGTAAAGAAAGTTTCAGTAAGGGGTTTATGATAGTCGCAGGTTTCTCCTACAATAAGAAATTAAAAGTAAAAAGAGTAGAAAAAATGTTAAAATCAACTCATCATACTATAAGGAGAAGATTTTAGGTCCAATATTTACAGAAGAAATTCCACTTCTTTATCCCAAAGACATTCAAAGAGTGAAACTTCATCAAGACAAAGCTCAAATCATACTTCGATAACCACCACTACATTACTTGAAAAAATGAAGACTAATGCAGGTATTGCATACAGTTGGCAAAAAAAGTATTAGAACAGTAGTAAATTTTAAGTTATCAAGGTAATAAAATGAAATATTTGTCACATAGTATTTATATTATGTAATACTATTACATAATTACTCATGGAGTAAGAAACATATATTTAAAATCAATAGAATTTAAAAAATTAAAATAAAAGGAGATTTGCATTGCAAAAAAAGTATTAGAACATCGAACTTCAATATTGAATCATACATAAAATAAAATTACTAAAAATTCAAACGTGATTACTAATACTTGGTATGTAGTTTTTTTGCTGAATTTACTGTATCCAGACGTCATTGCATAGATTCCACTAAATCTTTGGTGACGTTTGATGACATGCTAGTCCATGCATCTTGCAAAGCTTGCTTTACTTGTTATTGGGAATTTTCTCACTTTTTCATCCAATAGATGCCACAAATGTTCTATAGGATTCAGGTCTGGGGACTGTGGGGGAGTTACCAATCTTCAGGGAGCATCATATAATAGCCATTCTTTGGTTTTGTTGGCAGTATGTTTGGAGTCTTGTCTTGTTGAAAAATGAATGTCTTCCCTAAAGCTAATTTCTTTGCACTATCTTCCAAGTTATCTCGTAACACCTCAATTTATGACAAAGCTGTCATTTTATTATCAATGAAATGGAGATTTCCAATTCCATTGTAAGCCTTATAGCCTTAGACCATGAGATTCCCTCCTCTGTGCTTTATAGTTTTCTGTACATTTTGAGCCTGAAAAGCAGCTCCTTTTCTTCTCCAAACTGTGAGCATGTGTTTAGGTTTGAAAATTTCAACTTTACTCTCGTTGGAGAAAATAACGTTTTTCCCGAAATCTAATGATTTATTTTTATAAATTTTGACAAATTCTAGGCGTTCCTTTCTATTGATTTCTGAAATAAAGCGCTTTTTCCTTGTCCTTCTTCCTTTTATACCAGCATTATGCTTTACATTTTTAACTGTTTGAGGTGTTACAACATTTCCTGAGATTGATTCAATATTTGTGGCCAACATCCTTGCACTTCCTGTCGGATACTGTCGGGCATTTTTAACCATTTGTCGTTTTTCTCTGACAGTTAGCTCGCTTGGTCTCGCTGATCTTGGCCTATTTTCCACAACCCCAATTTCTTTTTTCTTTTTTAGAATGTTGTGAATTGCGCAAAGTGAAACATTCAACTTACTGCAAATTTCTCGAAATGTTTTGCCACTATTGTGCAGGTGAAAGATTTGTTCTCTCTTCGCAAGTGAAATCTCTTTTATTTTGGGTGCCATGGCAGGAAAAGTCCACGTAAACTGAATTTCTACAAATTACCAGCGAATGAGACAAGCGCCCTTGACATTGATACGGTTGAAAGTAACCTTGAAAGTTTAATGACGTAACCAGCGTTGTAATTTGCATGTTTCTGCTTCTGTTCTAATACTTTTTTTGCTATCCAAATTTTGTTATTTTTATTTTAATAATATTGTAATTATTTTTAAATTTTATTTTTTACCTAGTTATAATTTTCTAAGAAAATGTTATCATTTATAAACTGATTATACGATTTACTTGATTTTGTTAACTTGAAAACTACAAATTTCTCATTGTTCTAATACTTTTTTTGCCAACTGTATATACCTTTTCAACATACGAGTATTCCTGTGAAGACCCCTGACGTTTCAACTATGGACTATTGTGCCTTTGATCTGTTAAAAAGAGCTCTTTCTAAACGCAAACAAACCACGATGGCTGGACTCTGGAAAGTAGTAGAAGAGGAATGGAAAGCAATACCACTGGAAAATTTACTAAAAGCTCTTCTATCATGGAAATCACGATGCAGACTTATAGTCCAGGAAAAAGGCTATCTGATCAAACATTTAAAAAAATAGTCTTTAAATTTTAAATATTAATGAAATGGTCCCGAAATCGTTCTAAAAATGTGTTAATACCCTCTATAGGTTATTAAGATCACACAGAAAAATAATTTAACATATTTATGCAACCTTCAATTCATTTTTTTCTATTAAGGATTATAAAGTCCAGATAATTATTAAGTAAATAATTTTTATAATAAAATACATGGTTGGAAAATTTCTTAAAGTTTTAAATTATTACGTAATTTAACTATTCACTGAATATATTTTTACGTTTTTTTTTTCGATGAATACTGATAAAATACAAACATTAAACTCACTTCACACATATACTAAATTTAGAAATTATTTTCTTTACATTTAAATATTACATTTTGATTTAAAATATATTTTTGAACCAAATAAATTTTAGAGAAAAAATACAAGTTTTTCTTCTCAGTTTTCGTGAAGAATTAAGCGATTTACAATTTTCTCGGAAGTTTATACTATATCCAAAAATAGTATACCGCAACACTTACTTCTAAGACAGCGAAATTCAATAATTCTAAGGAAAGGATTAAATCAAAAAATATCTGTTCAAGAAATTTGAGCATATGCTGTTACAATTATTTTAAAACAAATCTCTCCTCTCCCATTCCCGTCAGATGTCTACGAATGGATTGTAATTTTATAGAAAATAAAGGAAAGAATCTAGAAGGAAAAATGAAGGAAAATCTATGATTTCTCGAAATACAAAGCATCAAATAATACTATCATTTAAAAGTTTTAAAATTTTTTCAAAATATTTATAAGATAATCTATATTATAAATTTAGTTCAAATGTTTAATTGCAATTGAAATTTATAGATCTTAATTTTTTCTGCTTATATTGCTTTTGGAGAGAAAGACAGAATGAGAAACTTAGAATAACAACGAATTAATTAATCAGATTCAAAAAATGCCTGTTTCTATTATTAAATTAATCTAGATTTATCAAATTTAAAACTAAAGATCAAATTTTGATGTTTCATCAAAGCTGATGATGTGAATACTTGTAAGAAGGAATTCTCTTATTTCTTGATAAACGATTGTGAAATTATTTCAATTATAAATAAATACTTTATAAAACATAGTTTATAAAATGTTAAATTAATTAATGGCATATTATTAAGAATATGTTTCCAAAATCACACACAATTTTAGAATAGGTGAACTGCGAATTTTAGAAATAAACCATAAAGAATGAGCTACCTAGTTTTAACCACAGAACAAAAGACTAAATAATAACATTTTGTATGATATTTAAAGCATTTAAATTATACTAATCGTTCTTTATAAAAATTCATAATTATTCTGAATATGTATTAAAAAATTAAATCTATAATAAGCAATTGATGAATATTTAACTTTTATGATATTTTGTTTTATTATTATTTTCATTTATTGAGTAAACATGATTAGAAGATAATTCAGTATTTTCTCCTTTCTCAAAAATTTTAATTTATAGTGAATTAAAAAGTAGATTTTAAAAGGAAGCACTAGATTAAATATAGATGATATATTTTATTCAATCTGTAAAATTGTTTATATAAGCAATTATGCGATTAAAAATATTCAACAGGAAATACAATATAAATTCGAAAATATTTAAATTTACAATACTTAATTTTTAGAAAATATTAACTTTAGAAATTAGAAAATATTTAACATTTTATCTGACTGCCGGTATAGTAAATGACCAGGATGAAACAGCAATGTTGGAATAAATTGAACTGGACAGTTTAACAGAATATCTTAACTGATGTTACCTTACTTTGTTAAGTGGTCGTACTCATTATCGGAAGATAGTGAGTGCGAATCCCGGCTTAACCGAAGATAGGATTTGTTCACTTAAGGCATTAGGGGAACGTTAAATAGGTCGTAGTTGTAATATCCCCCAAGGAAAATGATACCTTTGTTGGTATCAAGTTAAGTATTAGGGGGACATCTGCTTGATCCCTGCTTCTAAATTACGAAGACTCCCACCCGGCTGCTTCCATTAACATGGTAGAGTCTAACTCAGTATCAAGTACAGAAAAGTATGCTGTATGTATTTAAATAAATGTCTCTTACTGTCCTCAGAAGATACTTTCGCTGACTGTGATCCGTATTTATGTGTTGCAATGGAAGAAACCCGTGAATTTCCCAAATTGGATTCAAAAAGTGCATACAAAACGCAGAAACGTTATGTTTATTTCCTATTATTCAACAGGGGCTAGAATCAAACCTGTGACTTTAAATACAAAAAATACGTGGTCTTATTATTAAATCATATTGAGAGAGTTCAAGATCAAGAATTCAATTAAAATAATCTGTATTGCATCGCGTTTCCTCTAACCAATTTCAGCCAATTTGGAGATTTCAATCGTATTATTCACGTCACGCAACTTTGAACTCTGAAAAATGGGTGGAATCGACACATGAGAAATTAAAATATCATTTTGAATTCAGATGTCAATATTGTTCATTCATTGATAAAAATGAACCTTCAAGACTTCTGATCATTAGTTCTTATTTGATTTAATTATTTGTGCGAGTAAATTAATTTAAAGACGTTTCTATTTGAAATATCTTCAAAGTTCAAAAACATTACTCTCTAAATATTTCCATTACAGTTTCAAATGTAATGGTACATTTAATTGTCTTGTTAAAATTTATCATACTTCAAAGTTAGGAGTGTGTATTTTCTGACCCGATTTTTAGATTTCCAACTTTCTTTTGATTGATCATCTAATCTGAAGCTCAAAAATATAACTAATACCAATAAATATATATATAAACTTTAATACTAACTTTAAAATCCTCCAATATTCTCGTCCAAAATGAGGTGAGGGAGGAAACTTTTATCACTAACACTGACTACAGCATGTGGAATCCAGTTTGTTGGCTGAGGAATTCATATAGATCATTAATGAACTAAGCGAATTCAGTTTTAAGCCAAAAATTCCCCATTGAAAAAGAGTTTTTTCATTGTTATTTGTCTTAAAAAGAACCAAAGAAATTTCTAAGAACTCCACAAAATTTACTTATTTCTCTATATTTTCTGTAGTTCAAATTTGTTTAATAAAAACGAAAAGAAATAGGCGATGTGCGGTGGATTAAGGAAAAAAACTAAAATCAATTAAAATTTGAACAAGCTGACATACATTTTTAAGAATAGAAATAAAGCAATGCTTTTGTATAACTCATTGTATTTATTTAAATTTAGTCTTTAACCACCATAAAGATCAGCATTTTATTGCCACTTATCTTATTCCCACTAAGCGTTTCCACTTTAAAAAGAGCTTTCATACCTCGTAAAATCAATATTCTTTCAAATCCATTAAGAAACCGAGAATTTCAAAAACTTAACTATCTTCATATAAATAATGAAATCCAAATTCAAAGTAATTCTTTTCTTAAAATTTTGACAGAATTTATTCAAATATACTTAAATAAGTCTTGATAAATGTTGAAATATAAAGTAAAAACTATAAAGAACAATAAATGCCCTTCTCTATGGAATTTCACTTGAATGATATTGTTTAAATATAGTTTCAGATAATTTTTAGCTTTATCTTTTCTTCAGTTTTATAAAAATATGTTAATTAACCTCATAAAAGAATCGTTTTGTAACATTTTTACTTGTGTCTAATCCAAGTAGGTTTAGTATTCAAAAATCATATATTCAAAAGAAAGAAGAAAGTAACTAGCAAATAATATTGGACATAATGAACTGATGTTAAGAATTTCAACATGAATTATTATGAATTTTTTATCAAAAATTCATTTCCTTTTACTTATTCAGAACATAATAAATCTCCTTTTTATGAATTTTAATAAGCAGTGTTATATAGAAGGTATTATTTTTTATAACTTTCCTTTCTCATTTAAATAACATGAAAATTACTGCTATCGCTTTTTCTTAAATCCTCGGAAATTCAAAAATATAATCTTAAACAGTTTGGTTTGTAAGAATACCATGAGTTAACGAGCAGGGAATTTAGTTATTTCAATCTAAATTTCTTAATCAGTTGGTGTACTATGTAATCTCAAAAGTTTTATTTTAGCAAGTTTTTGAGGAAAATTTTTATATTCCTAGAAATATTTTACATTTGCGTAAGTTTAATTCGTAATAAATTCGGGGAAATAAGCCATAGTTTGTTGCATACATTGAAATTTGGAAACCAATTTGAAATAAGAGACAAAATAATTAGGGAAGAAATTGAAAAATTAGAAACTAATTGAGTGAAAATGTAGAAAATTGCTCAATTTCAATTCAAATGACATATAGTTGAATTTTAAACTTATTGTTTTATAAGATTTCAAAAAATATATATGAATAATTAATACTTGCATGTGATGTATAGTTTTTTTAAGGTATCCATTTCATGCATTTAGTTGCGTACAATAAGTATGCCAAACATCCGAAATAAATTTACGGTTTTTTAGAGTACCGCTCCGATTTCAAATGCCAATTTTTTTGTCTCGAAATCAATTTTACCAACACTTATAGGTAAAAATAGATTCCGAATCATGACACACATCCCCACCCTAAAAGTTAGTTGACACTACAAAATCTTTAAATGTAAACGAGATAATTTTTAATTCAGCTTATTTTATTAAACACATATGTATTCCTTTTATAAAAATACTTTGAAATTGTATATAAAAATTTTAAAATGCTTAAAATAACTGTAGAATATATTTCTTTTTAAAAATGAAGAAAGCCTGAACAAAATCATCATTACCAACACAAAACAGATTTTAGAATTAAATTTGAGATGAATCAATGACGATATGATTCTTTAGCAGATTCTCCTCTGAAGTATTGGGCTTTAAGAAGAATTTGCCTATTGTGAAGTTATTCACTAAAATGGAATTCGTCTGAAAAAAACCATAATGCTTTTTTCTTTTCGTTTCCTCCAGAAGTGATGTGCCCAATTTCTGCATATAAATATATCCAGCATGGTCTTCAATCAACAAAAAATAAACTTTAGATTTGCAAATTTGCAAATCAACAGAGGGGGAGTCAGTTTTGAACTATTTGAATTTAAACTTTGATACAGTAGATACTGAGGATACTATTACCTAACTTTGATTTTAAGGATATTATTACAATATATAATCATTCATATTGTGGTTTGTTTTGACTGCTATTTTTAATTTCTATTTTTATTTTTTACTTAGGCACATAACTTAGTTAATGGAGGATAAACATCTCCATTTTCCAAAAACTGACGTGATAGTCTGGAAATAGAACTTTTCGAAACTCTTAGTATTTCAGTTGCTATGGATTGCGTTTGATCTTTCTCTAAATGATCGATGTCTTTTTCTTGAAGATTATTAACTCAGTTAAATTATGTTATTACTGAAACATCTTATTCCTTGTTATAAAACATTCTTTGCCTGTTAATTGCTTTCCATATGCTCCTACAGAGAGAATAGTAGAAGAACAATTTTATAACGTCTCATGTAAATTGAATCCAAATATAGTTATTCACTTTACACGCAAAATTCTTATGTCCCCAATTTAGCCGAGGTGGCAGCCAAATGGTTAGCGCTCTTGCCTTCGGTTTAACAGTTCGTGGGTTCGAATCCCACCTTGGGTATGGATGTTTGTAGTGGTTCGGAATCCACTTTAAACCGTAGGTACCGGTCTAATTAGTCTTCGTGTGCAAAAAATGACCGTTGAGCGACAAATAAAACAAGGTCCCCAACTTAATAAATATTATGATTTTAATCTCCAAAACTTTCGCCAAAAAGGAATTGATTTGGGCATTGTTTCATACTGAATCCACAATATCTTTTAATTATTTTGAGTTGCATGTAAAGAATGCTTTTTATGCAGGAAAATTTTAAATAGTAGCTACTTGTTGGGGATTAATTTCAAAGAATACACAGTTTTCGTGAATGACAAGATCTTTGTAATATGAAAATTTTGAGCTATTATGCACACAGTTTATTGATTGGTACTTTAAACATTAATTTTGTACGATTGCAAATAGTATAATTTATGTAATATTTAGGAATTCTGTTGAGTTGCATGTTATTGCATAGTTATTGCATGTTTGTGCATTTTAATTTTTGTGGAAGAAAAGGTTTTATTTTCAACCAGCTTACTAATATAATTACGACATTGTTTGGCATTAAATTACGTGATTACGTAAGTTATTTTATTGCAAAAATTTCATAGAAATATTAATAGCAAAGATGATCAATTGCCTTCTGAAACGTATTAAAAATGTCGTAAAATTTCCTCTTCTATGAGAAAAGAACTCATTAGAATTGATATAAATGTGCTACGAATATATTGAAATAATGATTCCCAAAATCATTAAGAAAACTTATATAACGGAAGTGATATTAAGTAATAATATTTCTCCGAAATGCTAACAGCAACCTAACTTGTCAAAACCTTGTAAAATAAAAAATCTTAATTTTCAAAGTAAAGGAATCTAAATTCACTTCAAATAGGATCAGAATGTTGATTTCCTGCTTATTTTAACTGTTCTTATTTCTAAAGTTTTAACTTAGGACTCTTTTGAATTTTAAAATTTTATTATCTTCTTTAGTTTTATTCCATTTTTATAAAAATATAATTTCTAATTAAAATAGCAAATAAATATAAATTGTATTTAATCAAATCTATAAGCCTGGGATTATTTTAAATGATGAAAATAAATTATTTGAAATGCCTATAGAATAATCACATTCATATGTTGATGTATAAAGAAAGATGCTGATATAAATAACACCCCTGATTGCTATGCTTATTTTTTTAATGTGATTTGATCATTTAAGTAAGTAGGTTGCATAAGTTTATGAGTTATAAAATGCATTTGCATAATTCAATATTCTTTATTATTTTACGTGCTAATAAAATTTATAAAATTTTCTTTAATAAACTACGTACATGTTGGTATGCATATGTAATAAACATATTCTTATTATTTTTCAGAAACTAAATTTACAACCAATTAATCAGAATTGTTTTCAGAATTAATAAAAATTGGAGAAATAAATATACTATAAATATGTTTATCTCTCCTCAGAAACAATAAAAAATTCTCAAGAAATTGTTCTTGTTATTTACAAAGCTTATTTATGCATTCATAATTTTGTTATTTTACATAAAGCCACAAAGTATTCATGTGTTACACTTTTACTTTTTAAAATTATTTTTTCATGGATTTTTTTTCAGCAGTCAAAATAAATTAAAATTTGATTTCAAATTCTCTCGAGCTAACAAACATTTGAACTCTGAGCATTTATTGGATCTTAAAAATTTAGGTAATCCTTATTAAAAAGAGATATATATAAAATAAACCTGTAATTAATTCAGACTCTGAATTTTTAAAAAGCGTAAAAGATTTTCACTACTTCAGATCATTCTTTTAAACTTGGAAATTGCTAAAAAGTGGCATTTCATATTTTTTTTTTAATTTATCTAAATATCTTTCTTTAAAAACTAAACAGAAAAGGTTCACTTCTTAAAAATAAAGTGAGAAAAATACAATAACGTTTCAATTTAATTAAAGATACGAAAAACTTCAGTAATTGATAAATATAATTTATTTGTTCTTTATTTCGGTTTTTATATGAGTAATATATTTTTTTTAATGTTCTTTGCTACTGATATGAAACCAAAGAAATGGATTTGGGAGGAAAATAATTTAATAGTTTTCATGTAAAGAATAAATAAATTAATTAAATTTCAGGCGAAACAAAAAATATTCGAAAATTTTATGAAGTGAAAAGTAGCTGATAAAACTCAGTGGTAATGAAATAAAAAAGTGATAAAATTTTCATGTAATTTTCCCAAAATTTATAAATATAGCATCACTTGAGGATTTACATTACTAAAAATTGATAAATAAATTTTACTGTTAATAGAAGTGGTTTGGTTCATATGATTAAATGCATTTTTGCCAATATATTTGTTATAGTACAAAATTGACTAGATAAAAAGTAATTTTTAATTATTCGCTACAAACTGTTTTTCCGCTTTATTGAAAAAAATATTGCACAATACATGTTTTGAAATATCTATTAATGTTTTTAAATTTTTCTGGAACTGAATAAGTTTATAATGAAAATATTTTTTCAATATTATTTTTAAATATTTACTAAAATCTGCATTAAAATTTTTTAAGACAAACTTTACAGAATTGTTATTAGCACCTATGACCTTAAACTATCACAATGCACTCTTCTCATTTAACCTGTTTTTAATTTTCTTTGAAAGCACGAAATAGCACTAACTCTTTGAATCGATTGTGTAACTGTATGGTTTACATTATCTAGTAAAATTTATTATTATGTAATAAAATAGGAAAAATATGTATTCTATAATTCTAAAATTTTAAAATCTTAGAATTTTCGATTTTTGCTTAAAAAATTACTTATTTTAATTTTTGAAAAACTTGATGTCAAGATGTATTTACTTTCACCCTATACTTGTGGAAAGTAATTTTTGCTTTCTTTTTAATTTCACACACGGTACGTTTCAACTTCCTCACATCTCTTCAAAAGAATACTAATAATATTTTACAATAATATGTTATAAATATAGAATGTATAAGTATTTTCTCATTTTTTGTTTCTTATATTTCCTTTTCCTAATTTTATTTTATATTAATGATGAAATGGACAGTTTATAATTGTTCTTTATATTATATTGTATTTTTGTATATTTTGTGTAATCAAATTGTTAATTTTCTACACAATAATTAATTATTTTTCTCATATAGAGAGTTAATATAATTACATTATACATACAAATATATACATATATTTATCATTCTCATACTTTTTTCATAATTGATATTCAATAAGTCTTGTTTCAAATTAATTTTGGATTAGACAACGCATTTCATCAAATGTTGCATTGATTGTATGAAATAAATGCAATCAAATAAATCATTTCTTCTTCTTCACAAGCTCAACAGCCTATTGCAGGCCAAGGCTGACTCGCTGATCTTCTTCCAGCTGACTCTATTAGCCGCAACAGCCCTCCATCGGTTGACTCCCTTTATTTTGAGGTCTTTTTCAACATCGTCCAGCCACCGCGTGGGTGGACGTCCTCTACGACGAATCCCTTCGATTTTTGAGAATGTCACTTTTTTGGTGGGAAAAGCATCGGTGCATGTGTACAGGTGGCCCAACCACCTTATTCGTGATGCCTTTATAGTTCTTACAATATCGGTCCCACCGTATTTGCTATATTTTCTATTGATTTCATGATTGAATAAAATCCTCCACTCATTATTCACTTGGATGGGTCCAAAAATCTTCCTCAAAATATTTCTTTCAAAGATCAATAGCTTTTCCTCCTCTGTCTTAATGAGGGTCCAGCATTCACTACCATACAGAACAATTGGCCTGATTAGGGTTTTATATAAGTTCAATTTTGTATTTATAGAAATTAACCCAGATTTGAATTGGCTTCTGATGCCATAAAAGCATCTATTAGCAAGAA
The DNA here is from genome assembly GCA_037975125.1 of Latrodectus hesperus. Taxonomy (NCBI): domain Eukaryota; kingdom Metazoa; phylum Arthropoda; class Arachnida; order Araneae; family Theridiidae; genus Latrodectus; species Latrodectus hesperus. Next base: position 73,172,934 of record CM075853.1, on the reverse strand, counting down.
AGATTCTATTATTAATTTCGATTTTTAAATCATTGTTACATGAGATCAAAGTTCCTAAGTAACTAAACTGTTTTACCGAATCAAAAGTATAATCACCTATCCTCAAAGGTGTTGGGTCAAAAGTTTTATTTATTTGTTGCAATCAGAAATTTTGTTTTGTGTGCATTAATAATAATTCCCATTTCCTTTGCCGCATTCTCAAGCGCTACAAAATCCTCAATGATAGATCTCTTTGATCTTCCTATGATATCAATGTCATCGGCAAAGGCAAGAAGTTTAATTGTTCTATGTAGGATAGTACCATTTGTCTTTATACCAGAGTCTCTGATAGTCTTCTCCAAAGCAATGTTAAACAATAGACAGGACAGGGAATCTCCCTGTCTAAGGCCTTTTTCAGTAAAGAAAGGCTCCGAGAGACTTGACAAGATTTTTGCTCTACATGAGACTCTTTTTAGAGTCATCCTGGTAAGGCTAACCAGCTTCATTGGGATGTCAAATTCTAGCATTGCTTCTAGTAATTTGTAGCGAAAAACACTATCATAGGCAGCTTTAAAATCGATAAAAAGATGGTACGTATCAATATTATATTCCTTGGTTTTTACAGGATCTGCCTTATAGTGTGTAGTTGGTCGGTCGTTGTTCTTTCCCTCTGAAATCCGCATTGGTAATTTCCAATAATATTGGAAGTGTAGTATGTTAGCCGATTGAATAGAATAAGGGAGAAGATTTTGTAAGCCGTATTAAGCAAGGATATTCCTCTATAGTTGTTGCATTCCAATTTGGCATCTTTTTCGTGAATAGGACAGACAGAAGCTTCTTCCCACTCAGTGGGCATTTTTCCCTGTGTCCAGATGCAACAGATCAAATCATGAATTGCTTTGTTTAGACTCCTTTCATTGGTTTTGAGGAGTTCGGCTTTAATACCATCGGGTCCAGCCGACCTATTGTTATTTAGCTTTTTCATAGCTGCTTCAACTTCATGTATAGATGGTATATTATGTTCCAAGTCCTCATCATTAGAGGACAAGGATGGCAGCACAGCAAGAGTGGTCAGGTCTTCCACTTTATCTTTACCCGTCAAAAGTTCCATAAAATATTCACGCCAACGAGCCAAAACTTCATCTGGGTCACGGGTGAGATCTCCATTTTTCTTTTTACAGGTGGTAGTAATGGGATTATAATCAGCCCTCACATTATTTACAAGTTGATAAAACTTTCTAGCCTCCTTCTGAGACTTCAAGTGTTCAATGTCTCTATAGAGATCTTCTAAATATTCCCTCTTTTTCTTTTTATGGGTTCTTTTTTCCTCTCTCCTCAATTCTTTGTATCTCTCCTCCGCATTTCTTGTGTAGTGTTTCTGGATCATGATCTTATATGCCTCGTTCTTCTTCTTCGTTATTTCACTACACTCCTCATCAAACCATACGTTTTTATTTTTATTTTTCTCTAACACTGGAATAGTCTTTCTGGATGCATTGATAATGGCTTGTTTTAAGTTCTGCCACATAGAATCCACTGTATGGGATCCGTCACTCGTTACAATTGAATTTTTTATTTCCATATTGTAATTATTCACAATCTTTGTCCTCTTCAGGTGTTCAATATCTATCCTCTCATTGTTATTGTCTCTTCTTTTATGATATGACTTGTTAATTTTGTAGCGTAGCTTGGAAACCACCAAAAAGTGGTCCGAATCTACGTTTGCTCCCCGGTAAGTTCGGGTGTCCATGAGGCAGCTTCTATGTCTCAGATCGATTAGTAAATGATCTATTTGATTTTGGGTCTGTCCATCTGGAGATCTCCAAGTAACTTTGTGTATTCTTTTATGTTTAAATGTAGTACTTCAAATTACCATGTTATTAGAGAAGGCGAAATTAAGAAATCTAAAACCGTTTATACTTGTCTCCTCATGTAAACTTTCGTTTCCCATAAATTTACTCAGACTAGTATCATGTCCTATCTTTACGTTGAAAGGGCCTATAACCAATTTCACATCATTTGAGCGATATTCACTGTATGTCTTTTCAAGAAGATCATAAAACTCATCTTTTTCTTCATCTTTTTTTTCCTCTGTTGGGGCGTGGGCACAGACAATTGAAATATTGTGGGTTCTACCCTTAATACGTGAACTACACATTCGTTCATTCACTGGTCAGAAATCTATTACTTTGTCACGAATTATTTTACTAACTATAAAACCAGTTCCGAATTGATGTTTTTTGTTATGGCAGCTGTAGTATATGCTGCAATTTCGCTTGTCCATTACACCTTTCCCAGTCCATCGCATTTCCTGGATAGCAAGTACGTTAAGTTTGAACTCCAAAAATATGTCAGTGAGTTTCCTCAGTGCCCCACTACTAAACAAGGTTCTAATATTCCATGTTTTAAAAGCCAAATCCGAATTCGTGCCAGGTCGTCTAACAATAGCCAGTCCGGGAGTGTTTCTTTGAGTTTTCTGACTCAGAGGATTTTTACGGGGCAAGGGTATTGGCCCTGCGCCCAACCCCCAACCTGGAGGACCAGGGTGTTCCACTTTGTCTGGTGCCTCCCCTCCGACCTGTCCGGCTTAGGTGACCCTGCCAGGAGCCGAAGCTCCCGCCGCCATTGCTCTCGGGATCATTGGCACACACAAACCACACCACCACGATAAGGTGGGAACACCATCGGTGAAGAATTAATCATATCATCAATGCCAATAAAAAATTTCAGATGTTTTGTGTATAAAACAGTGACAAAATTTCTGAGTTGGAAATCTTAATAATGTATAACAGTTTAGTGCGACCAAAGGAAAAATTCGTACAAAATATTTCAGAAAACAGAAATACTCAGTGAAAAATAGTATATGTTTGCAGCTAAATGTATTAAGCACTTACCAAATCACAAATTGAACGTTAGATTGTCACAGATAATTGTAAAAATTTTCATGGCAGTAAACATTTTGAAATTTATTATTTCAAATTCTCGTTCTATAATGATAAAATTCTCAAATTTTATTGATACTACACTTTGTAAAAAGGATAGAGAACTGAAATCAATTAAAAATGCTTAATTCACACAAATGACGAATGTATAGTTTTATTCCATTTTGAACAATCTTTACAACAAATTTTTTTTTTTGTATCCCTCCTATATTAGTAACATATTATTGACATTTTTCAATTTTACACACACACTTTCTTCTTTAAAAAAAAAGCTTACAACCAAAGAAATCATCATACAAATAAATTTGCACATAGTAATCTAATTAAAATAGTAAATGTTACGATGAATAATTATAAGTAAGTGAAATTTTTTATTTCGATCTAAATATATTTTCATTTCAATATTACGAGCCTGATTTATTTACGCATGCGTATAATATTTTACGACATTCTAAAGTTTTTAATGAGGATGTTAATAATTTTTATACATTAAGCTTTTATTTCTAAAATATTTTTTTAAACGAATTCTTTTACTTTGACTTCGTATATGTAGGAGTCACTTAATAACTTATAAGTTCGTATTCACATAAGCTTAAAAGAAGTTTCAGAAAATAATCTCTAGAGCAAAACTTTTTGCCTTATTTGATTTAAAATAAGTTACGATAAATAGTATTTCTTTATTTTTTTTAGATTAAACATCTTAGAATTTTCTTAATAAAAAATTATCAAGTAATTTCTGCGTAAAAATTAACAAATATATTTTAATAGAAAAGAAATAGATTATTTCATCAAAGGGAATATAAAAATATATTGTCACTAAATACATAAAAAAATTATTAAAATAACAAATTAAATATTTCTTTTCACATAAACTGACAGAATTAAATATTAAATTATAAATAAATTATACAAAGAGCACTTTACATTGTTCTTGTGTGTTTGTAGAAGAGAAGGAACTTTTTGGACTCTTCCTCTCTACAACTCCATAATTCTAGCCATCATTCACATATTTTAAGAATAATGCTCATCATTTATTAAAACAAAATTATTTATCCTAAATTAAGAGAATTTACCTTGTTGAGAATAAATATAAGCTGATCTCAAATTCATCAAATTTCTCCCTGTCATCTTATTTCAAAATTCTAAATTTCCTGCAAATTCTAAACTTTCTGAATTTAACTGTCAACAAACTCTTTGAAATCAAAAGGGTTTGTCGATACTTAAATTTTTTATCAAAATAATTTTTACTCATATTAATTCTTCAGTTTTACGTTTAATTATTGGCAAAGACATCAATATTTTACCTACTAAAAAGTGAAAAGTGGTTAGTGGGGGAATTTAGAGGAGAGATTCACACACTTGTGCAAACCATCCTTCAGTTTCTATTAAATACGTTTCTATTTTTTTAAGGATGAGAGATGATTTATCAATCATTTTCTTTAAACAAGTTTTAACTGTTTGTATCTGTCTCTTCCTGAATCCTTCCAGCCACGGACTTTTATCGACAATACATTGGACAATACATATATCCTTTCGACATTAGAAACAATGCAACACACATCATATAGATTCAGTTTTATTTTTGACGAAAGAATTTTATTCAGAATATTCTATGACTGAATCATAATATTTAAAACTAAATCTTTAACCTCTAAGAGCTCGCGCAACACAGAAAGTGAGTCAGCATTTTCTGTAGTTTTGTTTATTTTATGAACTTGGCAACTACTTTAGTAATAGCAGCTCCAACATGCTCCTTTTCGCATTGATTTAGAAACTTTATTTATTGTAGAAATTTTACCATTCCTTCAAGTTTATAATTCTCCAAAAAATATTTGGAAAACAGTTTCTCACTTTTAATCCATGATTCCCCATCCGATGCACCAATATTGTCGTGGTTCAGAATGGAATGATCATTTGCAATAAAAAATATCAATTTTAAAACTCAACATTTATTAAACAAAAATTATTTCCATAACATGTGTTATTGTAAGAACACAGATCTATACATATTACATATTATAACATGCCTAGGCAAGGCACAAGAGCCTTCATCAGTCCTAAAACCCGACTTAGTTATATTTTTAAGCAGTTTTTCATAGTTTATTCATTTATCTATCTATGGCTATATATACATGTGTGTGTGCGTGTGCGTGTGTGTGTGTGTGTTAAAATAATAGGATTATAAGTTGATTTTTTTTTTAATTTTTAAAATATTTTTGATAAAAAAAAGTGTGAAATCACATTTTTTATAATAAAGAATCAAAATTAAAATTATTTTATTGCTATCAACATTGCAACTGCCCTCCAAGAAAAAAGCACAGTTTGCTTCACCTTGTGAATTTCCGAGATATCAGTGGTTAATCATTAAAAAAATGATATATATGAGAGATATAATTTCTGTCTTTCATAGGCTTATCTTTAAAATTTACTTTTTTTCTATTTGAAATTTATCTATATGAAATGTAAAATTATTTACTTATTATATATTATACCTACTTCTCATATTAAGAGTTAAAACATTTTTCTAAAAGAAAATTTAAATCTTATAGCATTCGAGACAGTGATTGGTTTCTTTCATATATTTTTTGTCGTTAATTTACGTTCAACAAAATGACTATAAGAAGATGGAAAATAAGAATAATTTTTTGTTTCCTACTTTATCTTCTCATGAATTTTCCAATTTCAATATACTAAATATATCTCAATTTTACTTTTTCTTTCTTCATTTTATTTTGTCTTCTCTATAATTTACATTTTCCTTAGGAAAATAACGATTGTGCGTTAAAAAAAAAAAGATATTTACTTTTCCTTACAGTGTTCTCTTAAGAAATATGGCTAAAACATAGCTATTTGATCTGACGGAAGTCTGTATTTATATGTCCACATCGAAGAAGCAAATATACTCTCAAATAGAATTTGTAGAAATGAGGGTGCATCCTATTTTAATATATGCTGAATTTTTCTCCTTTTTTTGCATACGGCTTTTATTCACTGTCTAAACGACAGTTAAAAGAATATCAGTCTCTAAATAACTCAAAAAAAAATTTTCAAAAATGGAATTTCAAAAAATCTATTTGCTCATTTTTTGATTGATGTAAAGGCGTTTTGTGTGCTATTACACTTTTTTAATGTGAAAGATTTTTTTTTATTTTGATTTTTTCATTACTCATACTTAACATCCAAAATTTACTATTGTATCAATTCATTTTTGTCTTTTATAATCGTTTAATGTTTATATTGATGATTTATTGCCAAGAGAATCAGAAGTAATTATTTAATTATCATCTTAAGTTTTGTAATTATTATGTTTAATTTTAAATGTTATTTTGTACAATTTTTCCCATAAAAAGAGTTTAAAGTATAATTCCAAAAATTATACTACGAATGTGTCCCTGATGGAAATTATTTACATTGAATAAATTACTTTAAAATTACACACACAACAGTACTTGCCTCCACCAAATTATTTTTATTAAAAATATCGCCACGTGACAGGTGAAATTAATTTGTCAAAGTAGCCTTCATGTATTCAAGAGTATAAGTACCCTGCTGACACTCAAATAAATCTTCAGCAAATCTCTAACAAGATATACAAGATTTTTAATGTATTCGAAAGATTTTAAAATACGATTCGAATTTTATTTTCTTCTATGATATAAATGCTTGATTACTTAGCTTTCAAGATTAGTTTGAGTTTCATCTTTTAATCATGTTTTTAAAATTCAGATTACAAGAACATTTTGGAATTAATATGAGATAGCTCTTGATTTAGAAATGCATTGTTGTTGTTTTTTTAATGAGTTATTTAACATTTTATTTTTATCCTAAAATCTTAATATAAAACAATGCATCGTAACACAAGTAATGTTAATAAAATATTTTTGTAACAGCACAATTTTAAAAAATTTCTCCCTCTCTCTTTTTTTCTTCCTCTCTCTTTTTTCTTCCCCTCTCTCTTTTTCTTCCCCCTCTCTCTCTTTCTCCCTCTCTCTTTTGCTCCCTTTCTCTCTCTTTTTTTCACCCTCTCACATTTTTTCTCCCTTTTTCTCCCACTCTCTCTTTTTTTCTCCTGCTCTCCTCCGCTCTCTCTCTCCCTCTCTCTCTCTCAGGATAACACAAATTCACTTGCCATCTACAGGTCATAAGAATAATTAATAATGAATCAATACCCCCCCCAATCCAACTTTTGCTTCCACAAAATGAGGCAGTGAAATCCAATATTCCTAAATTAAATATTGAATTTTATTTAACATTTCTTCCAATATAATTTTTTTGAAATATATTTTGTATTATCCTCTCTTTTAAAGTAAATTGTAATAAATAATTTTCAGATCTGGCCGAGTTTTTTTTATCAGAGAACTGTTATAGTTGATATTTATATTTAAATGACTGAAGGAATAAGCCTCTAATTACAACTATCCCTACATTATTTTTAAATTTGTTATCAATTTATATTAAAAATGTTCCGAGTTTTGATAAATTTGTTTTCAAAAATTTAATTGTAATCTATGATTAAAATCTGCAAGGACTTTTAAGAAAAAGATATTTATCTTACAAAATTGTCTAAAGTAGATTTCATTTTTTATAATAAAATTTAAAGGAAAAAGTTATTTTGATTTACATTTGATCTAAGTTTGGCTTCACTAATACCATTTTATTATCATTCTTCGGACGTATAGGTAAAAAAAATATGTATGCGTAAAATGTGAAATTATTTTACATCTCAGTCATGCAGATGCCATTACAAAATGGAAATTAAAATTCGAGTTTTCTAAATATTTAATAAATGAAAGTAGAGCTAAATAACTTCAATCTGTTGGAGTAGTTTAAATGTTTAAATTTAATCAATTACTATAAATATCCAATGAGAAATCAGAAGAGCTAGGCTTAAAATAGTAAATATTGTAGAAGAAAAATAATAAGTTTTCCCTTTATTGCTCCTATAAACAAAATGGCAAATCTAGAAAAAAATATTTAAAATTCTCTATAAATGCAGTTTTTAAAAGAATAATTCTCTGATGTATAAGATGTCAAAAGACATATAATGTATGTTAGAATACACGATTAAGGCTATTTTAAACTTCCATTCTAGCAATAAATTAGACTGTTCATGACAAGATACGGAAATTTTCAAAAAATTCCTTACTTTGATTTTCACTCAACAGTTTACGAGAACATTGTTATACTTAACTGTTTCCATCGACGGAAAAAGGAAAATACTTGATAAATTTGCATAAATGAGAGAACAAGTCACTGCTTTTAAATTTTTTTGGATTCAGAGAGAAATTTTCCGCTTCAATTTCATCAACTTCATTCACTTCGTTAACGGATTAAGAACAATTTTACGGTTACTAAGCTTAATTCTTCTCAAGATTTACAGTTCATTTTTAAACTTAATAAAAATGTATTTCAATTCTGTGCTAGCGGCGGAAAAAAATTTTTCATTAATTTTTCACTCAAAACTAATAGAATTAGAATAAATGGAAACCTCTTTTATGCTTTTACATAAAGATGCAAGTAATTGAACATCCAATTTTTGTTTTATATGCAATGGTATCATTCCTTTATACACATTTATTATGAGTTGAATGTTTACTTTCCAACAAAGTTAATAATGAATAAACTTTTTGCTTAAATTTAGAACTAGTGTTAATGGCTTAAAATATTTTTCTTTGAAGTTAATAATTTAATAAAACTATTCTTTTTTTCAAAATCCAGTAATAAGAATATAGATACCGCACTGAAAAATACAGTTGTTAAAAATTTAATTTAAGAGATAAATAAATCATTACATTTCATTAACATTTGTATTATATGGAAAAGCTTATAATTATTAATTATTATGTAATCTGTTAAAAAGTTTAATTTTCTACGATTTGAAAAATATGCATTAATAAACCCGTGAATTAATGCAACTAAAATTTGTTTTGTTTATAAAAGTTCTTTTACAACATTTTTATTATTCTTAAATATTTTAGAAATTTATTTTAAAAAACAACATTATATAAATAAGTTTTATTCTAATAATGACGCATGTTTTTTTTTATAAAAATTGCCTAAGAAAATGTTTGTATTAATCTCTTTTCTTCAATAATGTTCACATTTTACGATAGCAATAATCCTTATGAATCTTGCTATTGTAAAATATAAACAATTCTCATTTTTTGAAAAAAATATTTTTATAATTATCAATTATTGGTTTTAAAACGAGGTTAATATTATTATTATTATTTTATTAATTATTCAAATATATATTTAAAATAACTCATAAGTGAATTTCAAATAACTGTTGATAAATGAAACATAAATAAATAAATAAATACCTTTTTATTATTTTCAGCGAAATGTTTGAAAAGAATGCTTTAGAATATGAAAATATTGTTAATGAAAAATACAATTTTTTATTAAACAAATTGATTATTGAATATGCATGTATGTATTATATGTGTTATCGGTTCCATTCTATTTGTCAGACGACGAGTCAGTAGCTTAGGTGGGGAAGGAAGAAGTTCTTATAAATTTACTAATATTTAAAGATTTATTTACAAAATTGGATTATTTACAGACATCATTAAGGTAGCTCTTTCATAGTGAGCTCCTTCATACAATCTCCCCTCTCAATTACTTGTACATCTCTCTTAACATGACAACACTGCCATCTCATTTTTTTAAGTAATATTTTTTTTATTTATTACATTACATATATTCAGACTTGTATGCTTGATTCTTGAGATCCGCTTGTAAGTCTTCGTCGATAATAGGACAAATAGCACAATGACAGATGTACAACCACAGAAGAATAACGAAGAAAACACCCAGGGCCACGGTGAACATCACTCGAACCCACACTCCTACGCTCTCAAGCGATTAGCGGTGATGCTTTAGACCACTCAGCCACGGAGCGCCCTTTTAAGTAATATTACAGCTTGATGCTAACATTCGGCCAGACTGACCTTACAATTGTACTCAATTGATGTAATAATACTCAATTACTAATTAATACAACAAATATTAACATTAACACTTAGATTAAACTCAGCAGATTAAATAAATTATTAACTACATAACCATCATTATTTTTCATTCACGCAAACAAATACTGTAATTATAATCATTAATAATACACATCTTCCATTAAAAGTAGAAAATTATTATGTTTGATTACAAAAAAAAACTATAATAATATATAATACACTTTTTCCACAAAAGTTATTCTTGATACAATTCTAATAAAATACTTACAACAAAAGTTTACTAGAAAATAAATGAACTTAGGAATATTAAATCATTCACAGAATAAATTTAACCGATTTTCATATTGTTTGATGAATATTTCAGTATACAGTAAATGACCTTTAAAGTTATTTATTTTGAGAGTCAATAGTTTATGATAAGTTCATTGCCTTTTAATTACAACTTTTTATTTAAATAAAATTTAAAGATCTCACCATTTAGGATCCCTCATTCAGCTTTAGTCTTTGCGAGTGGATCTATGTGGATTGCGTCTAGGGCTGTTCAGAGAATAGTCATCGTCATCATTATTGGCACTATCGATATCACTATCTTCATCCGAGTCTAGTTCATTTAGCCATGGTTTTAGTTGACTAATGTGAGCTGTTGTTGCGTAGAAGTAGCCTTCCTTTTTTTCTTCCACCTGAGTCACACGGTAGACATCGTTTGGCAATACCTCGGTAACAATAAGAGGGCCTCAGTTCTTAAATTGTGTCTTCGTAAGTTGGCCTGAAGATTTCGGGGCTTTTTTCATTACGACAATCTCTCCTCGTTCAAACGTCATTGCTCTACATCTCTTTTTATTATGATACTGCTTCATTTTTTGTTGAATTTCTTCTGTATGTCTTCGAGATTCTTCCTGCACTGTAGATGGATCTTGCCAACTCTGAGCTTCTTCATCAGCTAACTTTCTCAAAATTCCATCGTTGAATCATGGAGAATAACCATGGAGCAATTCAAATGGTGTCTTGTTCGTTGATTTGTTTACAAAATTGTTCAAGTTTCTCTCAACTTCATGTATTTTAACATCCCAATCTTTATGATTCTGATCTTCCATACCAGTTGTTATGGTAGTCAATATTGTTCTGTTAACTCTTTCAACCATCCCATTTTCACATGCTCGCTTCGTACAATTCAGTGTATGATGTATACCATTTTCAGCACAATATTGTTGAAATTGATGCGAAGTGAAACAAGTTCCTCAATCTGTTATTATTTTCTCAGGTAGACCATAAATATTTGCAAACTTTTTCAGAGCCTTCAGTACATGTGATGTTGACGTACTCTTTACTGGAGTTAATTGGACAAATCTTGTGAAATTGTCTATCATGACCAGAAATTCTTGATTACCTTTAAAACCCTAAACAAAAGGTCCTAAATGATCCATATGTATAATTGCAAAAGGCTTACGACCTGCTTTAATTGGATTTAACAAGCCAGGCTGTTTTCTTGAAGGCGTTTTGTTTATTAAACATTCAAAACATTTCGAAATGTGCCTTCGTACATAACGTTTCATATAAGGAAACCAATACAATTCTTTTATCTTATTTACAGTTCTGTCAACATAAAAATGTCCCATAAGATCATGGAATTTAATTACTGTAATTTTTCTCATATTCTTTGGAATAACATAGAAAAAAAATTTTTTTCCATTTTCGTTTATGCATCTAAATAATATGTTTCTCTTAAAGATGTAATTTCTTATAAGATGTTTTTCTTCTTTTGTTCTATCCTTGAAATTAATATGCATTTTATTACAATAAGATATTTTAATTTATTTTAACAATTAAAACAATCGCTACCTAACAATTCAAAGATTTTTTGATACCTATTCAGTGAAAATAATTGCATAGTAATAAAACGATTTTATTAAAGTTAAACAACTCACAAAAATCTTATTTTGCATGAAAACCTTGCTCGAACATGTGCTTTTTACAGCAAAAAAATTATCATGATACATTAGTTACTTTAATAATTATTTGGTGAGTATTAAGTTAACTTTAAAACTATTTTTAAATTAATTATACCCTAAAACAAGTGATATGTTTTGGGTACCTTTCAAATAAAACAGTAAGTATTTGCTGAAACATGAAAAAAAATCAGTAAATTAACATTTTTACCATAATTATAACTAAAAATAACATTAACCATTATAAATAAGAATTGGTTTTTACAAAGGTTTTGTAACAATGAATACATGTGTGTATGTAGAGATACAGGCGACAGAAATCGTAAGCATATTCTTAAAAAACAATCGGAAATTATTCCATGTCGGTTGTTGAAATGAAAATAGACATAGCTGTCAGCAAATGTGATGTATTTCTTAAAATAACAAAGTGGTTAATCCAGATGACTTTTATAATGCTTTTGAATACAAAATTTATGCCAAAAGATGTTCTTCAGAGAGCACAGTGACTTTTAATCTATTAATTTGAGACCTTTTCAATACCTTAAAGTAATAGATCAAAAGCTTGATTTAGCCATATTTGAATACTATTAATATTATGACGAAGAAATATGGATAAACCAAATCATACTAGCCTATCGCAAGTATCATAAGTTAATGCTTACAAAATTTACGAGATAAAAAATTCTCGTATATCGATTTAACAATGAAATCAAACGAATCCTTGTTGAGCATTGTCAACTAAAATCAATGTGTGATATAAAAAAAATTATGCAATCCACAAATGTGCTTTGATATGATCTTGAATAAGATTGAATTATAAGTTTATTTTATTGTAAGCTTTTTATTGATGAATATTATCGATAAAATTTTCCTAGAATCCTTTTTTACCACTCAACAAATATTTTTTGTTTGCGATTTCTGTTTGCTTGCTTGTTTTAAACTTAACTACCTCATTTTGAATGATAGAATAACTGAATAATGGTGTAAAATTAAAGATTTTGTCCTTTTTAAAATATTTAGGAAGCATTTATAGAGATCAAAATAACGCTACAAACTCACGCATTTCATTCTTTTAATTTATAAAGAATCATAAAGCTTTGCTTTTGAAGGGAATGAAAATTTTTATTCGAAAAATATATCACTCTTTCCTGTCACTAGTAAAAATTAAGTAAGTTGTATGTTTTATAAAATAAAGATTTTTTTAAATCTAGACAATGTGGACACTTAATAAACAAACTCATATAAAGGTATTTTCATGTTTGGAAGAAAAAAACTATTGATCAATATATTAAATTCATTAATGCGCTCGAAAATATACATTCTAATATTGAGGATAGTTGTGAGAAGAATTAATATACATAGAAAAACAAAGTATTTAATAATATTAAATTTTGCATAAATTTCTATATTAATTTTTAATACATAATATTAGTATTTTATTTATTTTTACACTTTATTGTTTATTTTAATTATTTGTATTATTTTTTGTGTGTAATAGTTATATCCTTTGCAATTTAATATCATTTTAAATTGAGGATTTATCTATACTTATTAATTTTTTTTTTAATTTACGGTCGTCTTTTGGCATATTGAATTAATCCTGCTAATATTTAAGCTGGGAGCACTTTTACTCTTCCTGTTTGAAGAATCAAAAAAAAACATATTAATATAATAAAAACTTGAATTTTTATAAATATGAGTGGATTAATTCTGTTTATAAGTCTGAAATTCCTAACGGGAAAATATTATGCAAATATCAAGTTTCAATAATCTCTCTTAGAACCGAAAAGAGCTTCCTTCAACTTCTGTCTGAAAAAAAAACCATTTTTAACAAGTTTTTGAATTTTTCCGCCCAGATATGCATATGAAATACCAAAATCTGTCTGTCATTAAAAATATAGAAATATCAACATTTTCGTTTTGTTGAAAATGCTTTACTCATATATATTTTTGAGTCAAAATTAAGATTGATTTAAAATTTAAAATTTTTCAAGAATAATTATAACATTAGTTCATTTAAATATTAATTATTCTACATTTGTTGGTTGAGTCAGTAAAAATGACAGATATTTAGTTCACATCTGCTTCGATTTTAAAATAGTTCATTATAAAAAAAAATTTAAACATAATTTTGCAAGGGAACACAAAGATAATAATTAATTAATTTCAACCACAATAAAAATGTTATAACTTAATTTTACCTTTGTTATTTCCGTATTCATTGCAAATTTAAAAAAAAAATTAAAATAAATATGGTTCCAAAATCAAAGAGAATTTTTTAATATTTCTAACTTGTTTGAAAACACTATATACTATTGTTCTCTTATATTCAAATTTATTTTATTTCTTATATACTCATATTTTAAGTATGACATATGGTAATCTATAAGGCACAGATTGATATAATAAAAAACTCCAATAATAAAAAAAATGCTTGAATTTTATTCCAGCTATATCTACAATTACACTGCAGATATTTATTTATTTTTAATAAATATTTAAATCCTATCGATTATATTTTAAATCATGTATGAAACCTTAATTTAAACTCAGCTTAAAAATATTTTACGTTAATAGCTTTATAGGAAATTTAAACAATAAATATTACTTACAAAAAAGACACAGTTTTAATAATCGTGTGTATTAAAAAACCATAAAAAATGTTTGCAGTCTTACGATAGATTGATATACGATATTTTAGATGCTTCTTGTTATTAAGAATTAATAACATTATTACAATATATGTGTATCCTATTGAAATCTCTAATATTTTATTACAATTAAAAATATTATTAATATAAAAAATGTAGATAAATATTTATTTCAAAGAAAAAGTTATAACAAGCTTTTTCTTTTTGTTTTATTTTCTTTTATTGAGTAACTAAAGACGTAACAATTTGTAAGATGGAGCAAACATTTCTTGTCATTAAAAGTGAAAAAAGAAACTGTAGAAAATTATAACCAAGAGTGTATTTTGCATTTGATATATGATGACGAAAATATACAAATGAGATGTTTTCCAATGTCCAAGAAACAATATGCTAAGTTTCATATTGGATTAAAATTAGAAACAGTTATAACGACATTAATACTAAATTAGCTATTTCTTTTCCTAAAATCAAACTTTAAAAAATTTTATACTTAGCTTCGAGAACGCAAGTGTAAAATTAGATGAGAAACATAGTTTTCTTATCTACAAAATTTCTAATAACATTGAATTTAAAAGTGATTACTTTACTGGATCCAATGGATTAAGATAAATTTCATAAAGACTTAAATGTTGTTTACCATTGCAGCATTTTTCAATGATATCCCAATCATTAAATGACAAAATAATAGAATGTCAAATAATTTCAAATGTTATTAAGTAAAGTAAGCAATTCACAATATTATTTTTACCAACATCATTGACAAATAAACATTGATTATCTTAATAACCAGCTCTATAAACTAGATTATATAGATCTGGTTTTAATAATATGTCTGAATAAAAACCTAAATCAAAAATAATGATCTATATAGAATAGTCCAATAGATCATACTGAAAGACCAGAAATAGTAAATAAAGTACCTGAAATGTAAAAACATAGTCTATTAGTCAGAGATTGTCAGAGAGAAGCATCTTTCAGTAAAATAAATAATAAAATAGTAGAATATAGAAACGAACAAGTATGGAAAATGAAAAAGGATACAGTGTTGTGTTGCCTGTATATGATTTATCTTAAAAGTTAAGAAAATTTGAAAAAAACAAATTTTTTAATCTATATATTTTTATCTGTTTTCGAACTTATTGCTTCTGTTATTATGATGAATTCAAATATTTTTTAATAAAATATTTTGATCCTTTTTAAGAAATTAAATATCAATATAAAAATTTAAAAATATTTCCTTTTATAAAAGGAAATATTTTAAAGATATTTCCTTTTTAAAAAATGTAAGGAATTATCTTAAAGTTCCGAATATAGATATAGATGTGTGCATGTATCCAAAAATTAATTTAATTATTAAGGTATTATACATGAAATGTATGAATGAAAGGGAAAAAAAGTAAATAAATTCCGTGTTAACATTTTGCATTATAATAATTTCAATAAAAAAATTGACGTTTATTTTATTAAAAAATTTTTTTAATTTATTTTAGAAAACAAGTAGAGTTACCATCTTATATATATTCAAAGATTCAGATCTTCATAAAAATTCCATAATTAATATCAAAAATTCATTTTTAGAGAAATATCAATTGAATCTTTTACTATGTATATTTTATTTAATAATATTGACAAAATAATACATTTTCATATTTTCTAGTAATAAATGAAAAAATTTTAAAATTTCAAATCTATTATCCCTAAGAAATGTTTCCAAAACGAGCCAACGTAGGGGACACTATCCATTAATTCATGAGAACGTTAATGACTCATAAAATTACTTTCATTCGACCGGTGCAGGCGATAAGGTAAGGAATATAGACTAAGCGTACAAACTGATACACTTCAACTTATCGGCTTTGGGAAATCTTAAATTGCTCAGCTATCAATCAATTCTTAAAAGTATAAACTTAGATTTTCTTCAAACCAAAACACTTTTATTCTATACTTATTACTCTCTATTTAATCGAGAGCACTCTCATAAATTCCTCATTTTTAAATGCTTCGTAAAATACAAATAAATAATAAATTCTTTAGGAAATTTTAAAGAATGTTTTACAGCGTACTTTTCATTACGAGTGCATCTATCAACAGCAAATTAAATATCTATTCCTTCTATATCATGAAATGTTTAAAATATAGTTACAACAAATGATTAAATGAACCAAGTGCAATAACTTTACTGAGTTAATTTGAAAATTGTACACTTGCTTGTATCAAAATAAGTATTTAATATATGCTTACAAACTTTCTCTGCGTTCCAATATGACTAGGACTGTTTAATTTAATTTAAAATAGCCTTAAGAAATTTCACAAACTGAACGTAGGTACATTATACGGCAATTAAAAAATATATAATTTATCAGTTTAGATAAATGTATATTTTTCTGCTTAAAATTTTTTTAAATTAGACGTTTAACAACAAAAATAGCTTATACAAAAAACTTAAATTAAGAAAATTAGCGATTTTAATATGATGCATGTTTCTCAAACTGGATTCTTATTATAGTTTAAAGTCAAAAATCATTTCACGTTATTAGTTGAAAATTACAGGGCAAAATTTTTTAATTAAAAATGCCAAGCATTCGAAAAAGTAATTTCCTTCTACAACGAAAATTTATTGTATATTTTCTTTGTAATGCTTTCTAATGGTAATCATTGAATGGTTTTCACAATGGTAACCTAACCAGCATTCATTTCTGCATTTAAAAAGGAAAAAGAAATTTAGTTCACTTAGTGATTAAAAGAAAGAAATTATAAGAGTACAATTATCACTTTGTTTCTCTATTATAAAATTGATCGGTTATTTTAACTACTTTCACATTTAACGGTACTGAGGAACTTTTTCCATAATCAAACAATCAGCTGTTATTAATAATGGGAAATTTATATGTATTGGGTTGTTTGGAGAGTAATTTCGTTTTACCCACCTCAATCAGTTTTTTGCTAGTAAAAACTAACCATTTTATGACTGTGGAATCAAACTACCACCGGAAAGATGGTAAAAGATGTTGGACTAAAATTGACAGTATACAATTTAATATATTTATTAGTTATACGTTTTCCATTTTCACATAAAGAACGAAACTACTTTTCCGAACAACCCAATATACTGAGGAAGAATAACCATAATGAGATTTCATACAAGTTCTTGAATGCTTAACTGTCGTTATTATGTATATTTTTCACAAATTTAAAATAATTTATTTATTAAATTTTTCGAACTGGACTTTATACCAATAGAGAGAGAAAAAAAAACTTCATATTAAACAGAACAAAAAAAGAAATGTATCAAAAAAATTTATGTATTTAACTTTCCCTCAATCCAATATCTATATCCTTCTGATAAAGGAATAAATTTGCAAGTTAGACCTTTAAAAATAATAAGGAAGAAATTCATAAATTTGTAATTATGATAAATTAATCCAAAACGGAAATAAATGTAATCTTTCGCTTTCTGCGAAAATACACAATAATTAATGGCATGATATATCTGAAACATACTCTGTAATTAATAGCCAATCATGACTAAGAACGCTCGGAAGAGAAAGTTTGCCAAATAACGATTCAGAAGATAAATTATAAATAAGTCATTATATATATAGTTAATTGAGCCCCTTATAAAAGCCGAGGCGGTCCTTATCATTCCGCTCTTTCCAATCAATCAAAGAAGCCAAATGGTTCAAAGCATAGGAGTACATGATTCATGCTGATTTCTAATGAGAAATAAAATATCCAACTTAGCAGATAAAAAAAATATTTAAACATATCTGAGTGTTGACATATCTAATGAGAAAAAGATATTCAATTAACGTTAAAAAATATATTCTTTTATAAACATTCATTTTATACATTTTAAATTTCAATTTTTTCATCTTTAAATAATTCTGTTACATATTTCAGTTCAGTTACATATTTGAACTTCCCTCATTCCTCTGTGCAAAACAATCTTCTTCATTCAAATAACTGTGATGTTGGTCACCTGCTATATTTTTCTGCCGCCTGTTCATCAACCCAAATTATCATTGCATTGACCAACTCTTTACTTCCGAATCATCTACAACCCAGAAACCATTCTAGTTTAGGTAAATGGTGGAAATTGCTTCACTACCAAAAATTTTTCGCAAAAAAGGTCCTATCAAAAATTTCCATTCCAAATTGATTCAGTAATTCTTCCAAATTGATTCAGTAATTCTAGAGTTGCAACAACAACGTGAGGATGGGCAGAAGACGAGAACAATTCCTCTTGAAAGCATTTGTTATGGGGCTGAAGTAAATTTGTGCCGCAAATTTATCACGCATCATTTAAGCAATCAAAAATTTGTTATCTTCTAGATTGCACAAAACACAAAATAATGTTAAACAAAATTTTTATAAACGAAAATATACATCTAGTATTCTAAACAGTCCCACCATTCTTCCTTTTTTAAGAATCCAGAACAACACTTTTCTGCAACGGCAGCGCTATCTCACAGTCGTCGAAATCATTACACACTCCTCTGTTCCTATTTTTAAATGGCTCGCCGTAGTCTTCTTTGAATATTCCAATAAAAATTTGATTGTAACCTGCAGGTACGAAATATAGTAAATATTTGGTTTAATGAACTTCCAGCAGAGAATAATATAAGAACTCTGAGCTTTTAATTAGATATTATAAATGTTTAGATGTAGCTGATTATCTAGAAAAGTAAAAGAAGATTCATATTTAAACATATTATTCATTTATAAATGTGTTTTCCATTTTTTTATATAACAGAATAGTCATTACTTTCTCGTAATGATAGTTAAAATTGTGATGACCTTCGTAATTGTGGTTTAAAGTTAGTGATGTACTTTTCAGGAAAAAGGAGATCCACAACTACATTATACGCTGTTGCACAGGCTTCTTATTAGTAAAGTAATAGCATACAATAACGTATAAGTTACGTAATACAATAATGTATAATATTAATATTATACAAGCAATCTATTCAAATAATATAAATTCAATTACAAAATGTGAAAGATTCAAACAATATTTATATATATATATATATATATATAGATAAAAGCAGGCGAGCCCCAGACTTTACATTAAGATTAACAGGTTTGGCCATCACCAAGTGCGCTTTAATAGTGAACCACAATCAGGTGTCGAGGTCACACCTGAGCTAGCACCCTCCACTCCACATCCATGACACAAACAGCAGAAGGACTGGACGTCATATGTTAACGTGGACATGTCCCCAACCCACGGAGCTCCAGCAACCCCGTGAGGGAGAGTACGTGGTCACACCTTAACAACCACTGCCCACAGAAAATGATGCATTACTTTGCTAATTTTAACAAGAAGCGGTTTGAAGTTACTGAGCCACTAGTTCTCAGCCAATATAGGTATTATTCGCTTCCTTATAAAAAATATAATTGACGATTTATTTTTACATATTATCTATTGATCACGCGATAGACATAGGAAAGAAACATTTCATGGCATTTTAGAAACTTGAGATAGATAGAAGATTCTTCATTTAAGAGAAATATAATCCTTTACAAATAGATACTAAAAGAAGCTATTATTTTGTTAGTTTCATTAAAAAACAGTGTTCAATTTCTATAAACAAATCTTATAAAGATTTAAAATAGCAATTTTGAATTCTAGTTAATATAATAACTTTTGATTATGACAAAATTTCACAAAATAAAGTTACACCAGGATTCACACAGATTTCTAAGAATCAAATTCCATGAGTTTTAAAGAGCTTTCCAGGAGGCATCGACATTCATATTCAAGATTTTTTTATTTTAAAAATTCTTAACCAAATTTATAATTATGCATATGCAACATTTTTCAGCTATATTTGTAAATAGAAATAAATTATTGCAAAAATTAATGAGAGTTGTTGCAAGAGAGTTGTTCCAAGAGTTGTTTGTCGCTCAACGGTCATTTTTTGCACACGAGGGCTAATTAGACTGGGACTTACGGCTTAAAGTGGATTCCGAACCACTACAAACATCCATGCCCAAGGTGGGATTCGAACCCACGAACTGTTGAACCGAAGGCAAGAGCGCTAACCATTCGGCTGCCAGCTCGGCAAAAATTAATGAGAATATTTATTTAAATTAGAATTATTTTTAATGACTGCTTCAAAAGCCTTCAATACATTTACACAGCTATAACAGAAAAAATTTTATTTAATTAATCATTATACTTTAGAGAATTATATATGCTATAAAATAATGGGTAATTTTAGAGTTCTTAAACATTTTCATTAGATTCCTATCTATTAATTTATTGAGTATTTCAAAATATGTTTAACCTCTTTTCAAATATACTTATTCAAAACAAAATAAATACAACTATTAGGTAAAGTTTCCAGGATGTGATTTTTCCCCAATTATTATTTAATAGCAATTCTAAACTTTTCTTCTTTTTACTTTCAAACCATTTTAAAACTATACTATTTCACATCCATATATGCTAGACTTTTCTACTTCTTTAATTATTCCTTAGTTCACATTTTCAAATTTCTTGGTTATTTATACATACAAAATATTGCTGTTAGAAAATACCAATTTTCCATATCAAAAGTTTTTGCATTTAATTCATTATTAATACTGAATACTAACTATTGCTTCCCTGAAGCACCACAGCGATTAGTGTTTGATTTTGCAATTTAAGTAGATTTAACCTGTTCTTTGTTTCCTCAGCAATTCATATAGTAGATTTTTCAAGTTCGTATATATCAACTTTCAAACCCTTCTGCTTTTCAATACATCAATTTTCTTCAAGTTCTTTTTGCTTTCCTTCTGTTATCAGCTTTTTTTTCGGTTTTAATGAATTTAAATATTTTATACTTTTGCCTGATACCAGCAGCAAATGAGCGTATGCGCAATTGTTGACACCTCCTATATTTTGGACATGCATGATGCACTTAGCTACAGTTGTGATTGATTATTTAAATTTTCTACCATTTAACTTTTGCTCACAGAAAACCCATGTTAAATAGATGCTCAACATTGAAAGAGTAAGTTAAAATAAAAATTATCTATTATATCTTCATCAGGATCAAATTTCTTATCAATACAATCTTGAAATTTTACATTCGTTTGTAATGATTTAATATCTTCTAAAAATTATGAAATTCTTCCTTTTTCCGAATTATGCAAAAATTAATCTTTGGATGAATTTTGTGGAGTCCACTGATCATTAGAAAAACACTTTCCAAAAGGCATATTAAATCATTTATTTCAGCCTAAATTTCATTGATAAACAAATTCATCCTTGGTGAACTGAAATTTTATGCAATTTTCACAAAGGAAGATATGGAAAATATATTTTAACTCAAAAATTTTACTTTTGAATATTAATATTCAGTGAATTTCATATAATATAAAAATAGAAACAATTAACTCTAATTATATTCTTAGTCTTTTAAAACCATTCTCTTCATTACTTTTATGATTTTACCAAAAGAATACAACTCTTGATGTTACTATATCTGCAATAGGATATTGTATAGGATTGACTATCAACAATAAATTATTAAACCAATTACAATAAGCTAACAAAACTTCAATTTTGCTTAAAAAAAATAAGAATGTTTTTTGGAATTATCTTTAATTGCAACTTTTTTCTTTATTATATTAAAATGAGTTTTTAGTTTCTTTCACTTTGTTATCAGGTTTCATAAAATATCTTGTGTCAACCTTGATAAAATTAATACATCAAATTTCTTTCATGAAAACTCTTAAATGAATAATTTCTATATTTGTAATAGCTTTATTTAAAATATTTGGATATCTTAACCTTTTTCAAACTGCCAAATTTTGACAAGAAACTTCAATTATTAAACTTAATATTCCCTAGATATTTTTTTTATTTCCCTTATTAATTTTTTTAAAAAAAGAAATGATTTTTAATATGATTTCTATTGTTTTGCTTAGTAATTAATAGTATCATATTTTAAAGTACAATAACCAATGTGTTAAATAACACATAATGCATATTTTCGGTTGATTTAACTTTCACTGAAGCGGTAAATTAAATAGATGATAATTATAAAAAATTACCTTTTAAATAATACAGGAAATTGTAACATAAAAGCTTATTTATTCCATTGCTTTTATAGAAGTAAAAATAGTGATTGCACAAAGTTAATGGAAACAATGAATTATGTGATACAATATTTACAAAAAATCTGTACAAGTTCAATGAATAAAAATATGGGAATATCTCCTCCACCAATATTATTTCTCCACTCTTGGAAGTGTTTTCATCTGTTCCAACTGTTTTCGATATTGTTCTGCTTCATATTCTTTTTGAACTAACTGAGCTTTATACAATTCTGCCACTTTTTTGATTTTTTCTAATTCTTTCTTCAATTTTAAGCTTTCATCTTCTACATCATCCTACAATAAGAAACATAAAGAATAATCAAAAATAACAAATATCATCAAAATACATTTGGCTAATACAAATAGATAAATATTTTTAAGCAAAAGTTTGATTTTTAAATCCACTAAATTGTTTTTATCATTTAAGAAATATTAATCATAAACAATTCAAAAATATTAAAATGATTAATATAATTGCAATGTAACATATATATATATACATATATATATATATATATATATATATATATATATATATATATATATATATATACCTGCCAACTTTGGGAAAAAAATCAGTAGATTCTACTGATTTTGAGTGAAAAAATCAGGAGACACTTACTAGCGAC
The DNA here is from genome assembly GCA_037975125.1 of Latrodectus hesperus. Taxonomy (NCBI): domain Eukaryota; kingdom Metazoa; phylum Arthropoda; class Arachnida; order Araneae; family Theridiidae; genus Latrodectus; species Latrodectus hesperus. The sequence continues at coordinate 73,149,722 of CM075853.1, read as the reverse complement.
ATTTTTGCTTGAATGTTTAAAATGGTAACCTTGCAAAAAGACAATTTTACTCTTTAGATTATACATTCTGAGAATGATTTGCTAAACATATTTTGTGTTAATACATATCTTATGCTAAACATATTTTGTGTTAATATTAATATTTGAATAAAGTATTCATCAACCTCATAAAGGAACTATGAAAAACAAAAGAAAATATTACATGTAAAAAAATAAACATCAATGTTTATGTCCTAATATTTATTTTACAAGGCAACTTTTACTACTCTAGTGTAATTTATAAACTTATAAAATTACTTAAAAACATAAATTACATTACTAAACTTAATTCAGTGACAAATATTTTCCTAGTTAATGCAAATGAAAGCAAAACGAAAAAAAAAAAAAAGAAATGGTGCAAAACAACACATGGTAAATATGAAATTATTTGTTCCATGTAGTTTTTAAGATCCTTAGTCTTGACAGTACAATAAATATGATTATTCCATCACAAAATAATTTTTACTGAGAGTGAATTGCAACAAGTATATTTTTAAGAAAACACTTAGTTTAAGAAGAGTCCCAGGAAACACAGAATTTTTTCTGCATATGTTATCATCTTGAATTTTGTGGCTAACATATCTCATTTCCTATTCTTTTCACATATCTAGCCATTCTCCATATTGCCGGCTAATTTTTAACCCATAGGAATGTTATTCTCTTTCCTGTTTCTAGATACCTTTTGTGTAAAAACACAGTTATCAGCCACAGGGAAAATCAATGACTAGGAATTTTTTGAAGTTAAAGAATGTTTTGATTTTAGCTTCTCATATTTAAATGGTTTTCATTAACTAAAAATTATAAGAAAAAAGAGATAGTTAAAAGGCAGTTAGACAGTTCAGGTAAAATAAAAAAATATATGCAACATAAAAAGTTGTGTAAAATGTTTTGTTATGATTGTTTTTTGTATGAAAAAAATATAATTAATCAGGCAAATTTTCTTTCAATTCAAACTTGATAAATGGAAAAATATCAAACAAGTTAAATCATAAAATGCAACCACATAATTCCGTAGTCTTTAAAACAAACATTTAAAAAATTACAAAATTAAGGTGAGACTAAGAGGCCAGAATGAAATCTATTTAATTGCTAACTTGGTATAAGTTTCAGTCAAATTAGAAATCTAGCACAAAAAAATAATAATAAAGAGAAAAAACAATCTAACAGCCTCCTAAAATGAAAGAAATAAACTTGCATTTTGTTATGCATATTTGTGAATTAATTTCCACCATAGAAAATGAATCTTATGTTATTAACTTTACTTATTGTCAAAACAGAGCATCTATATTATCTGTAATAATTTTTATAATAATCATAACTATAAATGAATATAAGTCACTATAAATAAATATAAATACAAAATGAATGAATCAATATTTTGTAATATCTTATCTGGAACATTCAAAAAATTCTGCTTTACAATACTAATGAAAAGTCAAAAATTAAATTTAACAATTTTCCAAATAAAATTATTCTGATTTTAATAGAAAATAAAAATTTAAAAATCATGCTTTTAATATTATTACAGATAAAATAAATGATACAGCTAATAAAAAGGAAACTATAAAGTTTACAATTCACAGGGAAAATATAAAAAAATGCATACTTAACTTATAATATATGTAACATAGCCTTACATCTAAATTCATACCTGAAGATTAAAAATAAATTCTGATTGCTTTAAAAAGCCTACCATGTTGAAATTCTTAAAAATTTTAATATAAAATAAATTCAAAACAATTAATTTCTTGCTATTTATTGAGTGTAACAAATGATATTAAATAGTTTCTCAATATATATGCAGATTATAATATTATATATGAAAAATATAAATATTTAACTATAACTGACGAGAGATGAAAACATTTTTTTATTTTATCTATTTTCTAACGAAAGTGAAAGAAGCTAAACAAAAATTTAGTTCAGAGAAAACAAAATTGTTAAAGTTTACATAATTACAAAGTAAATTCACATACAAAAAATATCAAAATAATTAAATTAAAGTAGTATAATTAAATTTTAAGAATTATTTTTAAAAATACAGACAATTTTCAATTTGATAAGTTCTAACAACTAAAAAGATTACAATAGTTGAATTTTAAAAACTCAATTGTGAGAAGCAAACTTGTTTCAAATATTTGTACATAGAATTTATCTCAATTATCATACAATTGGAATATAAATATGAATTAATAATTATAAAATGGAATTTCGATTTAATATAGAATAGCTGAAAAAATTCTTGACAATGTAATTTTTTTAATTATTGTAATCAACCAAATTTTGACCATTTTTATTGCTATGCAACAATTACTTACTACACAACTAATGAAAACGAACAAATATTTACAAAAATAAGTAGGAAAAACACCTGATTTTTAATGTCACAGGGTCTAGTGTGTTGAACAAATAAATTGTAACTCAATAATGTAAAAATGAACCCAAATAACAAAAAAAATTACAAAAATTATCAACTTATTATTAATCATAAAAAGTAAAAAAGCTACTGGTAAATACTCAAAAAGATTATTTTGAAAAACAAAATAAGTAAATTTAAAAATTCATAAAAGTAAATCCGAGAAAGACAGTAGCTAACATCTCACGTGTAAGAAATTTAATACTCACTGCATTCCCATTACATGCTTCTGTATCATTCTCTCTCTTAATTTGATTAATTTCAATTCTTTGTACACCGGAACTTGAATCTTTAATTAGAATACAAATTTTAAAAAAATGGATATAAAAGTATCAAAAAATACTAAAATATTTATAAAATATTATTATATGTAATACATACATACAAATACCATTATAATCAAGAAGTGTTATCACCAAAAAATATTAACAAAACAAAATAAAGCTTCAATATACTTTAAATTTAGAAAAATATTTTACATGAAATTTCCTCTTTTATCATCCTATGAACACTTTAAAAAGAACTTTTAACTACTTCTGTCATGATAGTTGTTTTAACATATTTTTTTCCAACCTCTTACTGTGAGCACAACCACTGTACACATAAAGACTTTTTTTTCTTTGAGATTTGTGCATTATTTTTTTTTTAATTTGGCCTATACCTTTGTTTATTATACCTGTTATCCAAAGTCAAATGTAAAACATTCTTGAAACAGATATGTACAAATAACACATTATCTAAAATCCTAACTGTCCTCCATTCAAAATCTCTCTAATTGTATTTGACTTTAAAATAACAGCTGCATAGAATAAGTATGTATAGTTACAATGTGGCATACAATACTTATGAATATTTAATATATAATAAGGAAATATGTAGTAAATGAATTGAAAATAAACATAATATATGATTATAATCATAAAAAAACCAATGTTAAATTAGCCTTTTTTTTTTACTTCAAACTAAGTTTATAGTTTACACATTAGAATTTTAATTTTAAAAATACAACAAAGAAAAAACATTTGATACTATTCATTAAAGTAATAAATTTTATAACATAATGTACATTTATCTTAACTATTTCAAGACAACTGTATAACTGAGGTTTAAAAAGAGAAGACATTATTATGTAATATAAAAGAATATAGAATTTAGATTCAACCAAAAACAATTAGAACAAATAATATATGTCCTTCCTAAAATTTTTTATAACCATATTTAGGATGCAATCAGCAAACAAAAAATATTTAGGAAGATCAACATCCTTATTTGACAAGTGTAAACACAAAAACAATTATAAAAAGTCATTTCAGTTTTGGTGCAGGAATATATATTTTTATAAAATTCTATTATTGATTGTTTTTCAGAATGTTAAAAGCTGTATTTCAGTTAATCTTAAAAAATATGATTTTTAAAGTTGGATATTTTGTTAGTTATCTTTATATAAATCACATTTCAAAAGGACTAATATTTTTTGCATATAAAAATAAAATAATAATTACACATAGTTATAGCAAAAAAATTACAATAAGTTTAATATTTTAAGTACCAAAAAAACTCTGATTGCTTTAGCATTAAAGATTACGATCTATTTAATCTTTTCACAATACAATATAAATTATTAGAAAGATTTTTTGAGTATGATTATTATATGATTTTACAAAATTTAATTAACTATTTTTAATTGTATATAGAAAATATCTACTTTTGGTATCATTCTTAAACAAATCCTATCAGTTTATAGAACAATATAATATGAATTCATCAAAATTATAATTGACATTAATCAAAGTTAATATTTACCATCAATTTGTAAAGATCAATTGTCAAAATTAAATATTTATGATACTTCAGAAAGGACTTTTACACTTTATATTTATTTCCTCTAGCATACTTACAATAAAATCTATATTAAGTATTAAATATTAAATTTCATATATTGTAACTTGAAAATGCTAAAAAACTATTTATAAAAAATTTGTCAACTTTTCAAAAATAATTAATTACATGCATTCATTTTTTCTTCCAGTATTAGATTATGATGCTGATATTTCTTTAGAAAATAATTTACATGTAGAAAAAATTTTAATAAAAATATCGCTTTTGTGGAGAAAGAAAGCATTATATATTGCTTAAAGTAAACACAATAAAATAATACTTTTAGTACTTTAAAGTAAAAGGATTTTGGAAAATAATTTAAATGAAAAACAAAACTTTTGATAAAATTATTAAATTAATACCTAACCACATAAATTTAACAAGAGGTTAAAATTAAAGCAATAAAGAACTTGCACATTTTAATTGCTTAAAGTTCAGCTGGATTTTTCAACTGTAATTAAAATGACCTAAAAATAATAAAAATGGAATTCTAAACCATAATATACATAATTTAGTGATATTTAGGAAGCATCTAAATATGAAAATGAAACCAAGATAAAAGTTTTAAAAGAATTATTTTTTCTGAGTTAAAATCTATGAAATTGCTTATTAAAGTCTTCAATGATAAAGAAATATATTTTCTTAATTAACTTCTATTTTATGCATCTAGTTGTATTAGCTAAAAAAAACACTACAAATATAAATCTACAAAGTTAATCACAAGTACATGTGAATTAAATGCCAGAGTACTAACCAAGCAATTGGCAAAACAGATAAATTGTAGATACTCATTTATTATTGATTTTGATTGATAAAATATTAAACTATGATCTTATATAGCCATAGAAATTAATTTTATTTCTTATATTATAGCTCATAATAGAAGAAAACTTTAATTTCAATAATAAAAAATTTTATTCTGGATAACATTTCATTATTAACATGGATAACATTCATTATTAACATTAGTAAGTAAAGTTTTTATATATACACAAACAAATGAAATTAGCTGAACACTGACCATTGTTTTTTTATTGTTAAATACATAAAAAACTCATCTAAAAATTCATTCACATTTAAAAGATTTGTTATTGATTCTTAACATATGATGTGAATGTCAAAATTATTCTCAAAAGTTAATTAAATGAAAAATTTAAAGAATTTTTTTGTTAAATAAATTTAAGAGGAAAATTATTTTAGCAAGGTTTTATTTTTTGCATAATCATATGTTTATAAACTATCAATTTAATTTCAGTTGAAGCTACACAAGTAAACAGAATAATATTTTAATTTCTTTTCAAGTTGATATAATGAAGAAAGTGTAAGATTTTACATTGCATTCAAGAACACTTGCATTATTCAACTGTTCTGTTCAACTGATCATATTTTAAACATTACATGGAAATTATATATAATCACATACACATCTACAAAGAAATCCTTTCCTAATAAGCTGCTTTTTTAAATATCAAATAAATAATTTTCCCTTCAAATTTAGAATGAAAAATTTTTAAATTTTCTTTCTTTCACTATCTGTATATTTAATATTAAATATCATTGATTCTACAGAAAAAAATATTTAATCTAAAAAATTACATCAATTTATAAAAAACTCACCTGCATGCTGATTATTTAAAACAACTATTGGGGTCTGAGGAGATGAAATAATGGACGGTATTCGAGCTTGATCAGCCACAATAGTAATAACTCTCTGGAAAAATAGTAGAATAAAACCTTTGTAACAAGTGAATCATGAAGATTTCTAACTTTATCAAACAATAAACGATACTTTTTGGATTATCAAACAACGAGATGCAATTATATAATATTTGTATCATTTATAAGCAAGTGTATTTATACAGAAAAAACATAAATCTAACAGCTTTTATAGATTATTTATTTAATAGATGAAACCATAAATTTTGAATTAATATAATATTATGTAATTTTAATAAATGTTAAAAAAGTAATAAATTAATTTCACACAAATTATGATAAAATCTCCACTGAATGCATTATACTACTAAATAATTCATATTATCCATTTCTAGAAAAGTAAGATATAATAAATTTGTCTCAAATAATGAAAATAAAAATTTTAATTTTCTAGAACATTGCTATTATTTTAGCAAAGTAAATGGAGATAAACTTTACCTTAGAAGTATTAAAATTCAAATGTCATTTCTAAATTCATTAAACTGATATTCTAAATAAAATTTTATTAATCCAATTTAGTGATTCATATAATTCTGCTAAATTTCCTATGCTTTTAATAACAGTTAAAATTTTATTATTTATTACATAATTTTATTAAAATCTTTTATACCAAATAAACATTATCAGTTACACTTAATAGATTATAAATTTAATATATCATTCTGTTTCTTATATAATTATGAATTATAAATGTAATATACAATATAATGATTTAATATAGTTATAAAATTATTATCCATACTGCTTTAAATCAACATTTCTCCAAATATAAACAAAAATAATTAATAAAATATATCTGATATTAAAAATTCAACAGTAAAAAGAATTATAGAAAAACTGAGAATGAGTTCAGAGTAAAACACACACAAATACATATGAGGCAAAACTTATCAAACTCAGAGGTTTAAAAACACAAAATAATTTGTTGAATATTTAGTTCTCGATTTTTTTAATCAATAAATATGATATAGAAAGGATTAGAAAAGAATCGCATAATATTTAACATCTAGTTTAAGAATTTTACAGAGATATGTAAAACCCCCTCAAAAAATATAATTCAAAGTAAACACCCAAATGAAGTCATATTTAATTAAATTTTACAACTCAGAGGGCAAAACTGAGTTCAACTTTTAGGAATCATGAACTTCAATACTATTCTCAAACTTTACAGAAATTAAGCTTCACATGGAAAATTTACACATTACATAAAAATCTAATTACATACATTTTAAGTATGCATTATCAAATAGCCCTTATAATATATATATTGAAAATTTTTAATATTAACTGTACACAGTAAACAGAGAAAAGTTTGAAAGTTATTACCTGAGATGCAGATGTGGTGCTTGTAACAGATGCACTTTGAGTAGATTCTGGGACGATTGAAGAAACATTTAAAGAATTTTTATTTATATTTTGATGTTTTTTGACAAATCTCAAAGCAAGTTTTCCAGCTTCTAAAAAATAAAGGAAAATTTTTTTCTGTTTAAGGAAAACTATTAATAAACTTTATTATATTTTTGAATATACTTTTAATGCCATATTTATAAAATTTGTGGGATAAATTTTAAAATATTACAGAAATCCTACACATTTATATAATGCAAGTTATTACACAGCACACACTCAGAATAAAAATTATACAGGTTAAATTTAAATAGATAAAAAATTTTCTGCCTAAGGATGCAAATTGATTTAAAATCAAAGGCAAATGCAAATTAAATTAAATTATTGCAATATATTTAAAAGTGATATCTGAAAAATAACAATATTGTATAGAAAAATTCAAAAATTGTAAAGCTGTAGATAAAACAAATTTACATAAATACAACATTAATAGAAAATTCAACTCTAATAATTTAAGGTGTCCTTCTGAAATAATTGCTAAATAAATATAATTAAGTGAATTACCTAAAGTTATTCACAATATAAAAATTATTTTTAATAGCTGATATTTTAATACAGATTTAACTCTACAAATAGAGATAACTTTATATAAAAAAAAACTATCATTAAATGCATAATTAAGTACATACCAGTAAGAGAAACTGTCTGGCCTCCTTCAAGAGCAGAAGCTACTACTGTACTATTATCAGCAGGTAGCATTGTAATGCCATTCATTTCAAGCCATTTCAAGGCTTCTGAAGTTGATATAGCTAAAAATCAATATGATACAAATAATCCTTTTTGTACTTAGCAATGAAAAACATTCAAAGAAATAAAATTAAGAAGTTATAAAATGTAACATTTTTTTATACATTTTTAAAATTTAAAATGTATTCCAAGAACTATATAATGGTTACACAGGCAAAGCATTTGAAAAAATTTGAGAAAGAAATCACACTTGCGATAAACTAATAATGAAATTTATAATTCTAAATTTAAATTTTGTGCAATGGTAAGTTTAAACTAGTGTTAATATTAAAAATATATCAGTAGCATCCAGATTGTGCTAGTCAGTGGGAAGAAATGCAAAAATTATTGTCGATAATGCAGCAGTTATTGGATAAAATCAATATATGCAAAAATAAATATCTTATTACAAGTTAAAATGTGATACAGTTATAACTTAGTATTATATATCAAATATAATAAACAATTTTATTTTACAGCATAATCTCAGTACTTTTACTTAACATTTACTTCATTTTGTGTGTCAAATTAAACTTCATTTAAATTTTTTCAAAATTTATCATCTAAAGAAAATTTACACAACTTCAGATCTAAGTTTATTATGTCAATGAATTGAGTGAATATCAATACTACTGACCAAAACTATGTAAAAAAATTCGAATTCACTTGAAACTTGTAAATCAAAATGAATGAAATAAACCATCTTTCAAAATTAGTCTTTTCAGCATTACAAAAAGGATTATTTTTCTAAATTGGTGGAAATTATAACCAGCTTAAATAAAACAATAACAGTGTTTTTATTTATCTTTTTTTCTTTTAAAAAGTATGATATTTTAATTTAAAGACTTATCAGTATTTTTACAACTTCCATATTAATTTTTATTGAAAAATTAAAAATACAAATCTTATAATTAAACATTGATTTAAGCATATTATTGGAATTGAATCAAAATTAAAGGTGAGAAATTCTTAAATAAAATGTTACCAAAAGCGTTATTTTTAATAACAGTTAACATTTGAAACCACACCATGTGTCTGCCATCTCTAATCTGAAAAAACATTTTTGATAATTTTAAATTATATCATTTGTATGGAAAATTTTAATTATATGGATTACTAATGAAATTATACTTTTCTGAAGGTTCTAGTATAAAATATATAAAATTTTAATTAATTTTTTGTGACTAAATTTTAAAATAATAACAAATGAATAAAAAAACTTAATGTTTGAAACAATTAACAGATATCAATATCAATTTTGGAAGTGAACTAATTCTTTAGAACAAAGACATGTAAGAAACTTGGAGAAGAAAGTCATTTGTAAGGGATAAATATTCTTCAGTTTTCACACGAATATCACACAAATTTCTAGAGTAACATAAGGAAAATATTGATATATAAAAGTATTTTCAAAAATTGTTTTTTATCAAAAGGAAAAAAATAGTGAATCCGTAGACAAATTAAATGCATCTTATGTTGATATTTTCACTATATTCTGCAATGAGTTTCAAGAAGCATATTCAGAAAAGAGCTATCACAATGATCATGTAATTTAAAATTTTTAATCACACATCTGGATTCTAAATTAATCATTCCATAGAACATATCATACATCACTTGTTTATAATCTAAAATAGTCACTAAGAAAGTAAATTTTTGACATTAAAATAATATAAATGGGTTTGAAATATAAATTCATTAACTTTTCACTCTTAAAAACATGCTCAAATTTTTATTTCTAACAATTCATAATTTCTAAAGAAATACAAAAAATAAAATGTAAATTCAATTTGATATAGAAATAGCAAATACTATGTATCATCACTAATAAGCCAAAAATTACTTTCAACATAATGACAATAATTAAATTCAAAGTATATGACAGACTGCTAATTAAATACAATTTGTAGCAGTTTTCAAAGATTTGTAACAGTTGATAGAAAAATAAAAATATGTTGAACATCATTTTTCATTTTAATACTCTCAGTCAACATTTAATGTTATTATGATCATTGTTAAATCAGAAACAAAGCAGTGTTAATTACCAGATTTTTATTTGTGAGTCTTCTTTAATAAATAATTATAACTGTGACTTAACACATAATACACATTCGAATATTTACTGCATGTAATAAACTCAAAACCAAATATTTTATAATTTGATTTTATTTATAAGGATTTAGTTTCACATTTCAGCATGCTCACTTATTTAAAATTTAACTTACATGAATTAATTAACAGAAATATGAAATATAAAACATGCAAATTTAACTTATCAACACAGCAGGTAAGGAGATGCAATATTTCCCCCAATCTTTTGTCACTGCACACAAGATATATGAAACAATAAAGGTCTTAAGTTCCTTAAGAGTAAGTGTTCTGCATGCAGCTATAAAATTCATCTATTATAACTAAAACACATATCATTTATTAAATATCGATATCTTTCCTGACTACATTAGTATCTACAAAAATTTTTTAAGATGTATCAATTGTTTTTTTTTTTAATTTTTGTAAATTTTAACACTTAATAAGAACATTAGGAATTAAAATAATGGAAAAAATTTTAATTGCATTTACAAAAAATTCAAAAGTTAAGTTTTGTATAATAAACTCTAGGTTTTGCTGTATTTTAAAAATTGCATCAGATTACACTAAGTAAATGGAAAACTGCATGCATCCTCACAGTCGTCGTCAAACTTTGGTTTATATTATGATTCAACAACTTCAAAAATATAACATTTCTTCCCTTACAGTTAAACAACTTACTATTATAAAAATTTAATTAAATTTAGTAATTTGATTAATAATAATTTACAGCACTTTATAAAAAATTTTAAGTAAATACAAATATAGGTACAACAGAAAGGAATTTGAGGTTATTTCTATACTTTGCTGTTAAGTTAGTACTTTTATTTTTAAAATATTTGGAAATATTTGTATAACAAATAAAAACTTAATTATAAAATTTTTCATTAAAAGACAGTTTTTTACAATTCCCTAATGTTATAAGTGAATAATCTTAGAATTATGACAACTTACATATTAGCAAATAGATAACCTTTTTTTTACATGACAATTGCAAAAAATATTATCATTCATTTTTAATAACTTGTTTCTAACTTAAGAAATAATATCATAAGGTTACTAATTTGCATACATGCATTGGGAGCAGTTGCTTCAGCTAAAGCAGCTAAAGTTGTCAGCACATTGGTACAACTAGGGTCATTGTTTTCACCTAAAAAAGAGAGAAAACTTGTATATCTTAAATTTATTCCAAGTAGAATAATAAATAAAAGTTAAGAAAATTAAGATGAAGTATCTCTTGTATAAGTAATAATAATATGTTAAGCAGGTAAAATATTTAAAATTAAAATGTATTACGCAAAAAATTTATAAATTAAAAAATATTGGCAAATTTAAAATTTTACAAATTAAATATAAGGGGGATAAAAAATCAATATTTACTCACTTTCTTCAGAATCACTTGAATACGTAGGTTGGGGTATGGCATTAGAAGTAGAATCACCTTTGCGTAAATTTGATAGATATTCTGGTGATAACTGGTCTGCTCGTAGATAAACAGGCTTTTTAATAGAAGGTGAATTCATAGTAGTATATTGCATTCCTTTAATAGATGTGACATTAGAAACTGGTGAAGCTGCTGTATGAACAGAATTTGTTTGATTTTTGCTATTAGTGGTAACACTCAAAGGAATAATCCCAGGTGATTTAATTAGGACTGGTACATTTATAGTTGAAGATGGAATATTATTTGGCTGTGTAACTTGTACAAGTTTTACTTTTGAAGGACTTATTTGTTTTATAGCCTCAGGATTAGCAACATGTTTCTGAAAGAGAAAAAAAAATCAATGCATAATAAACATTTCCTTACTTATCGCTCTTAGAAGAAAGTGAAGATGTATAGTGAATTCAAAAATTTAAGATAATTTAATTAACAATTTTAATAATAAGAAATTGAATTTTTGTAATTTCTTCATAATTACAATATAAAGAAATTAAAGAATAAACTTTAATTCTGCCAAAACACCAGAATTCACAAAAATAACCATTCAATGAAAATTAACAGAAAAAAACTTAAAATATATATTTTCCAACAAAAAGAAAAGGAAAATAGAAAGTTGATTTTAGATACATAAAAATTAGTACTTAAAAAAATCTTTTAAAATTGTTAACCCTTTATAAAAAATTAAGAAAATTACCATCACATATTTTCAGAAAAATCAATTTTTACAAAATGACATACAATTAAACATGTATACAGTTAACTTAGATATTATAAATTTAAGGTAACACAAAATATTTAAATAGTATTTGTTATTTTAACAAATATACACAGCCAAATAGGATATTAATTACTGTCTAATCCATAAACATTGCAATTGGATAATTAAATGATAAAATAAGATGTAGATCTAGTTTTACAATAAGCACAGATTTATTTGGATGGAATCTGCTACTATGAACTGATAAATAGGTTTCATAAATATTAATAGTTTCATTTCTTTTAGAAAATGAAACTAAACAACTAATTTGCATTGTGTTTCCTAGATTATCTAAAATATTCAATTAGAATTAACTGAACTTAAAAAAAAGAAAGAAAGAAAGAAAGAAACTATTAATCACTTCTTTAATTTCATTCAAATAATTTTGTTTAGGTTTTAGGCTGAAATATGGTATGTATTGAAGATATTTTATTGAAAACAGATAAAAATAAATTTTCAAATTAATTTAAATAACACTGTGTGAAAATGGTTTAAATATTATATTTATATCGAATTTTTCTCCGGGAAGTCTCAGAAATTACTATTTATTATCATGTTTGAATGAGACATAAGATAACATTCCAGAAAATGACACATAAATGTACTATAATTATAAAAAATGCTATATACAATTTGAAATTTTGGATAACAACTTAAATAAAATATTCAAAATAAAAAAGAATAATAGTATTTAAATGATTTTAAGCATGAAGTATTTAACTTGTAAGATATTTATTAATCATCTAATTCAATTTAAAAAAGGATACAAAATAAAAACAACTGACCTTAAAACAAACTGCCATCAACTTATAATAAAGGTATAAAAAAATAAAATCTGTTTTGAGCACAGAACTAAATATCTTAAGAAATTTTATAATGAGTTGTTTTTTTCTTTTCTAATTAAAAAATGATAAACTTAGTTTGTACAATTAGAAATCAAAAACAATTTGCAAACAAAAGTTGATAAAAATATTGAAACTCAAAAATGCCTTCAATAAAAATAAAACTGTTAAAAAAATCAATCCATTCAAAAAGTTAGCATATGATAAAAATTTCAAAAAAAATTTTGGAAGATTAGTTATCAAGCATTATTTTTTGTCTAAAATGTAATGAATGATAAAATCAAATAACTTACACTTAGTAAATCGATTAAATCTTTGTACATGTTATCCTTTGCTATGTCTAAAGGTGTTTTATCAAATTTACTACGAGCATTAACATCAGCATTACTTTTTAGTAACACCTTGACAACTAAATAATGGCCTCGCTCAACTGCCCAGTGCATAGGAGTCATTCTAAGCTATAGAAATGAAGTAGAGAAGTTTATCACAAAAGTTACTATTTTAATTTATACTTCTTAATAATTATAATAAAAAAGCCCAAAAACTATATAATTGTAGTATTTAGTAACTGATTTATGGTTTAAAAAATCTTTAATTATACAGGAGAAAATTCAACATATATCAGTACTTATAATTTGAGTTAAATTTAATAAAAACTGGACAAACATTCATTAATAGTTTTTAAACTGAGAAAATAATCATAATGCATTCATTTTCATGGTGTATTATACCAGAATAAACATTAATCAATTTATAATATTTTTGAATATCTAATATTTTAAATAATAATGGAACTATTCACTTAATAAACTACTTTAATAACTTCAATTTTAAATTTCTAAAACAGACTTTTGGAAAATATTACTAACTCAGAATTTATATTCAGTTTTTCCGCAAAGTCTTTCAAGGTATCCATATGATTTTAGGAAATATATCAATATGTGGTATTTTAATATCAGAATTATAAATGGCAAAAAAGCCCTAGAGATTGAACATTTAATACATGTAGAAATAAAACAGTAGTCAAAATATTAAAAAATTCTAATATATGTTGAACACACAAAATAATTTTTGACTGCCTAATAACTTTATATCTCACTTTGATGTATAAATATATAAACATATGCAGGTGGTTATACTAATAGCAACACTCTTTAGATGTATAAAGAATCATTTATTAGTACAGTGTAGAACTGCCTTTGACACATAACACAGTTTGGATTCGTCAAGGAATTGATTAAATAAAGTGGTGAATAGTGTTTAGAGGAATATTGTACCATTTTTCATGGAGATATTGTGCAAGTTCTGGGAGTGATGCTGCATTGAATGTTCTAAAATAGACCATGATGATTCAATTATATTCAGATCAGGTATCTGTGGACCAAGATTGGAGCATACTGCTATAGCATAAATCTCCTTGTCATGTGACCATGTTTATATATTGTTTGCTTTCAATGTCGTCTCCTGGTGGAGTTTTTTTTATTAAAAAGTTTTTCATATAGTTATGGCAACACAATGTTGGTTTTCAACAGTTTTTTCGAATTTTTGGCAGTCAGTGATATTTTGCTTGCTTTGGGTCTTTCTTTAAAAAACCGAATTTGTGGAAATGTCCTCTTAGTAATTTTTCCTATTTTTTGTTCCTTCTTGTTTTTTATTAGTTTTTCACTTTTCAGAAATCTGAGTGTTTTTATTTCAACAACATGTATTATAAAATGAAATCTTTGTCAATATATGCTCTCTAAAATTTCAGATTTGTGATCCTGTAACTGTCCTCACATGAACCGAAATAAATAAAAAATGAAGCTTCTTCCAATGGGTCTTCTTTAAGTATGAGTGATTTAATATTTTTTTTCATTTCACAGGATTCTGATGAAGCCAGATCAATCTTTCATATGTAAAAGTACTGGGTATTAATGTGTGATCACGACTTAGGCCTTGCGTAGTTTTTAAGCTAACTCAAATTTTAGTTTCCCCAAATAACAGTCCAGTTTATGATAGTACTTTCTAACTGTAATCATTGACACTGGAGAATGCAGAAGCTAAGTGAACTTTTCAATCATTTTTGCTGCAGTGGTTCGCATTTCAGGCATTGTAATATGCTTCAATACCTATTAATCTCTTTTTGAGCTTCTCTTTCCATCCACTAACTCACTTTGCCAAGCTTATCTTACCCTGCTGAAGGTATACTGTTGTAACTTTAGGCACTATTCTGCTACAAACACCTAAAATTGAGATGCTGTGGTCACACTTGCTCCAGTTAATCAGACTTGTACAAATTGGCCTTTTTGAAAATCTGAGAGGTCAGATATTTTACTCTTTTGTAAAAATCTAAGATTTACAAAACTTTAATAAAGCTACTACATACTAACAAAATATAAACATTTCTATTTATATAAAAGTGAACTATTACTACATTTTAATGCACATTAAATGCATTCAAGCATTCAAAAAGGTCATTTTCATTCACAGGTATTTCTATAATTTTGATAATTACCCAATAAAAAAATTTCAATCTTCAAAAATAATTTTAAAAATTAAAAAAACAGGCAAAAATGGACTGTTAAATTATGTTAAAGATTATATCAAGTCTATTACAGCTGACTTACCATATCTCTAGCATCAACTTCAGCTCCATGACTAATTAAAAGTTCAACAATAGCTAAATGTCCTTCCTGAGCAGCTATATGCAAAGGAGTTTTATCTACTTTGGTTCTTGCATCTCTACTGATCCCTCCTCGGAGAAGAACTTCAGCAGTAGATGCATGACCATATTGAGCTGCCATATGTAATGGTGAAGTACCTAACTGAAAATATTAAAAAACATTTAACATTAACAAAACTAAAACAAAAAATACCTTAAATTATTGTTTTCTAAATGAAAGCTTGAAAATGAATGATACAGTGAACACTTTTATATTACAATAAAGCAAGATTCTGTGGCAACATAATATATAATTGAACAGTTTTTCAGCAATGGCAAAAAGTCTAATGGTAATATGAATATTACTTAATTGAAAATACATACTCCTATTTAATTATTCACAAATTTAAAAAATCTTAAAAACATTCACCAGAAAGATGTCAGAAATTATAAGTGAATTTCGCAGATGCAGAAATTATTTCTTTTAAGACAGTAAAATTATTTATTTCAAAAGAAATTTTTAAAAAACTTTTAAATAAGATCATTAAAAACTAGATTTTAATCAAAAATTAAAATTTTTGATCAAAGTTTTACATTTTTAGCAACTGTAAAATCTTTGTTGTTGAAGTAAGATTTATAGAATAAGCATAAATAAAAAATAATTAATTTTAAGAAATTATTTAAAAATTTACTTTATCATGTTAAATAAATTAAAAATATATCTACTTTAAATATAAATTGTAATTTTACAAAATGAATTTATTGTGATTATAAAATTATATTGGGTAAAAATTTATATCTATATTAACAAAAAAATTTATAAAGTAATGTCTAAATAAGATGATAAAATTGAAATTACTACATTTAAAAATTGCATAAACAATTCAATATTTGTTTTTTAATACTTGTTTTAATAATTAATTATACAGTTACAAAACAAGTTTGACAAATTAACACCTAATCAAACTGGGTTAATTTTATTTAACATTAAGAAATCAAACCAAAATATAAAGTTAAGATAAATATATACTATGATATTCGTAAATTAGCTTAAGATATGAAAACAATTCAAAAAAGTGTGTTTTCAGTAATAACAAAAAAGTCTTTAATAATTGGATTAAAAAAAGAAGCATTCTCTTGTCAGTCTATTACATGAAATAATATAAAAGGTAATAATTAACAATAATTTTATTCTTGCTGTAATAATTAAGATTATCACATGTTAAAAATTGTAAACCAATATTTTTAGTTTTCAAAGATGAAATTTTTTTCACATTATAAATTTCACAAGTGATTATTAGTGTTTTGTTAGTATAAACAAAATTAAATTTAAAAAAAATTAAGAACTCTGATTATTTACAAACAGGAACTTAAGAACCAAACTTATGAAAACAAGATTAGAAAATTTGAATTTTTTTAAAAAGACATTTTATGAAATCAAATTTTAAAAAGCAAAATAAAAATGCTTTAGTATATTGTGCAAAAATATTCATGTCACTTAAAGTCATTTCTAGTAGCAGCAGACATCAATTCCATTATTAGAATTGATAGTATCATATAATATCCATTGTGTGTTTAATATAATTTATTACTATTTTCATAAAGCATTTTTTGATTTAAATGAAAAGCTTATCAATGAAAATCTCAAATATTTTAATGTTTTGGATTTTGCTTATACTTTGTTTATCAAGAAATATTTTATTTAGCAAGAGAGCAGGTAAATATAAATGCATTTATGACAAAGCACATTTAGAAGAACTTTGTCATAAACACATTAAACAATATGTAATATAATATGTATATATTACATTATTAATTATATTTATACCAAAGGAAATATATTGTATATTTATAAGCTTATATATATACATACTTAGGGGGGAAATTCATAACGTAATTGATAAACTCTTTTGTATTTTAGTAATTAGGCTGGGATTCCTTTACTTTCCAAAAAGTAACTTAATTATTTTTACAAACAAAATTACATGCATTTTATACTTGCAAAAATATGGAAATGTATATAAATACAAAAATGATATTTGAAGAATTGCATTTTAGAGACATTGCATTATCTGCCAAAAAATATATGGATACTCATTGAAAACTAAGAAATCTGTAGTCCATTGATGATTTGCACTAGCAACTGTTAAATAAATGTAATGAATGAAGGCTATAGTTACAGATAAGAGTAATATGACAAAACTGTCTTAAAATTTAATTATGTTGTTCCCAAATTTCAAGAAATATTTAATCATTGATTATTACAGAAATAACTGACACTTATGTGACAATTACAATAAGTTGAATTATTCAAAATTCGTAGCAGCTAATATGATTTCATAAATGAAAGGTAAAAATTAATTGTTGGAATATTGCCTAGTCCAGCATATTCAATTTAGAAGATGAAAAGTGGTGTTTAGAAAGAACCAAAAAACTGCATCTTCATGGCCCACATAGTTTCAACAGGCATACAGAACTACTTTGCCATTGAATATCCTCCAAAAGAAAACACATTGCTCAGTTACCAGCATTGTACACCTACTCACAAGCCTCATTAAATATCATGAATTGTGTTACAATTATAAGGCAAAGGACAATGGCAATAGATTAAAGAAATGTGTATTCTGATAGTATTAATCAGAGTTCCTTTTCTATTACTTAAATAGCACAGTCTGAGTATAGTATCTACCAGAATACTTCCTATGGTACTGTGTTATATCAAAATTGATGTTTGATAAAGTTGGTGATATGCTTTATAAGTGTTAATCATGGTATATGGCCTGGAATATTTAGTAGTAATACCTGGAAAGCTAAATGCTCAAACTAACCACATCATTCTAAATGACCATGAACTCTATATATTAAGGCAAATTTACAAAATGAACATTTTATACTTTCAGATTAAAAAAACAACAGCCATTATATGCTGGAAGGTTTACTACAATTTGGAATAGTAAATGTAGGATGTAGCATTTCACTGCCCACCCATGAACAGGACTGAATGAAAGGCTTAGAAAATTAAAAACATTTATATTTTTTATGTAAAAAATTATCTTTGAAATATAATCTAAAAAAAAGACAAAAATCTATTATTATATGAAAAAAATTGGTTATAATTTTATGCTGTTGCATAGTATTATCATCCAAACGATAACAAACCTGTAATAAAGTTAATGGCCTATTATTTTTGAAAGTCACATTTTTTAATTACTAATTTATACAATTACACATTTTCTTTTTTATATTTAAAGTAGTCTAAGAGTTGTAGAAATACCCTAATTTAAGTAACTAATTTTTACAATAAAATTGTATTTTTTATTCAATATTTATTGTTTGATTTTAATAGTTATTAATTAAAAGAAGAATTAAAAACAGAAAGCCTTTATTTTTAATAATAAAAGTTTATATTTGATTATAAACTCTTATTTAAAATATAAAAATATTTTTTCTAAACGTTTTCAATGAGATTAAAAAATTTGGTCTTTAAATGTTCTACTTTTAGATTAAATTTTTACATTTTTGTCTCACAATTTCTCATACTCTTTGAAAACATTTACAGAACATACAAATCAATAAATAAATATGAGTGTTCTCATACTTAAACTTGCTAATTCTAATTCTAAACTTGTAGTGAATTACAAAAAAAAAGTAATTTATGCTTCATAAATTATAATATAAACTTAACTCAATCATTATAAATTATATAAATGGAAAAAACTAGAGAATGGCAAACTTAAAAAATAAAAGTTTTGCTGAGTTGGAAAAGATTTAAATAACAATTATTGTAAAATCTGTTCAATGTTAATATATTTAAAGCAGCAAATTTCTACGGATCACACTATTTTAAATTAAATTTAAATCATTTTGAAGTTTTTCCATTTTGTTTTCAAGAATTCTAGAAGTGTCATAAAAGCTAGTTACTCTGCTTCACTTTGGTCCTAAAAATATTTGAATCTGTGTTATACATCAGCAGACATAGCAAATAATATTGATTCTTATACAGGTGAAAACATTCCTTTAAAAATGCAAACTCTTAAATATTAATTTCAAACATATTTTGAAACTCAAAATTATTTAACACACTTTCACAGTAAATATATTTTCTCAAATTAAACTAACCCAATCTGTGGTGAAAGGTGCTCCATTTGTCATAAGAAGGCGAACTTCATCTGTCTCACCAAGTCTGGCAGCCTCAAGAAGACGCTTGCCCAAGTCCACAAGGGACATGACCACATGGAATATCTAGAAGCTGTAATTTCAAATGATTCAATAAATTAAAATCTCATTCAAAAGTAATTCATGAACAATTCTATCATTAAAACAAAGCTCACTTTTGCAATATACAATATAATTTTCATCATTTAACTGAAAATTATTTAAAGAAAGATGAGCATATAAATTAATTTTAAACCAAAAAACTAACTCTAGAAACATCAATACTTAAATATTTAAACAACTAAAATTTAATTATACTATAACATGTTAATATATTCATTTTTACCAATTATTCTAATGATTATATTATCATGTACAATAATACAATTTTATGTAAATATAATAGTATACAAAATTCACATAATGATACAAATGACATTTATTGATTCATGTAATTTATTTAAAAATATTTATAACAATCCTTACTTACAAATTATTCAAAATTAATTTACTAGAAAATTAGTATAACTTCAAACATGTAGACTCCTATTCTTATGAATTAATAATGATTAAATGACAATAAAATGTACATTAAATGGTCTGGTGTGACAATCTATCATAGTTTTTACATGAAGACAATGTTTCTTATATTACAATTTCAATTAGAATTTGAACTATTACAAACATTTATATCAAAGGTGGGAATCAAACTCATAAGCTATTAAGTTAAATGCTAAAACACAAGTAATTCCGCAAACTATTCAGCTCTATGGTAGCAGAATTCAGTGTACCAAAAAATTAGGATTATCCTGGTTTTCCTATTGCTTCTTTTCCCCACCAATTAACAAATTTAAAAAAAGATCACAATAATAAGGCAAATTGCATAATTACAAAACAGAATGGTATTTAAACATAAAAATAAATATTCACATGTATTTTTAGAATTAATAACACTAATTGAACTATAGTATAATCAAAAAAACATTGATGAAATTATATCAAGTTATGTTTTAGTTCCAAATGTTAAAAAACAGTTTTGTGCTCATTCATATTTGTTTTTCCAGCACTTTTACAGATTACATGCAGTTACTATCCAACTCAATATATAATCCTAAGTTTATTATTGATATGTATATATTTGATATTCAGTTTTATAAAGTAATTTTAATTAATAAAAATATAAAGTAAGACCTAAGAAAATAAAACTAAATTCTTCAGTAATTTTTTATTTCAATATAATAAATTTCATTCAATGATAAAATAATTTTTTTTAACTATGTAAATTTTTTTGTTGGTAGAATGCCATATGGTCTTGAAATTTACATACACAGATAGAAAAGTTATTGCTTATAATGAAAACCAACAATTTCATGCCAACAAATAAAAGAAAAATATTTTAAATGAAACACTTCAAATTTATTCAAGGATTACAAACATGTTTTTTAACATAGAAGATATTAATTGGCCCTTAACAGTTAAGATTATAAGCTTACTCAGAAAAGCTTAGCTCAAGAAAAGTTTTTGAGAGAGAATATTTTCAATACAATATATATATATATATATATATATATATATATATATATATATATATATATATATATATATCTATAATGTAACATTCTACATTGTTAAATAATAATGGAAATTATTTTATCAATGAGAAGGTGTCTTAAACGTTATCTTACTCTACTTGATTGGCAGAGGCATTGATCAAGTCAATAAGCTCATATGGATAATACTAAATTATACTTAAATTCAGCTTTGACTTACATGCTATCTGATGTACAAATCTATAAAACTTTTTTATGCAGATCACTGTTAAAGACATTTGGTATAAAAGTCATACAATCTTTTTGACATGATTTTGTTTTTGATGTAGATTTAAATATTTGTATTGAGCAATATTTAGCTGCATTTCTAATTATGATAGAACAATCAAAAATCTGAGAGTATTTCTAATAACTTATATCTTTTTTGGCAACTTTATACACTGTGCCATTCTCTAAAATGTTTCAAATGTTTTATATCAATAATAATTTCTTATAGAAAGTTTTCAAGAGTAATTACAGCAAATTTCTTATGACCTTTTGAATATCTTTAGGTTTTAAGTTATTTTCTTTTAGAATTCATTTATACTTTATTGAATTATTGTTCTTTTATATATATTTACAGCTATAATTTTTTACATTGTAATAAATTCTCCATGGACTAATAAATAATTTGATCACATATTTTTATTACTTTTAGACATTCTATATTATTATTTGAAAACTTAATAAAATTTGATTTTCATATTCTTTTCACATCCTCGGCTTCCTAGTTTTTATTTACATAAATAATAAGTTCACATATCTATAATAATTTGTTTATTTAATGTTTATAATCACTTTCAAAACTAATATGTTACATATGAATATAATGTGGAGAATGTCACTAATGAAATTATAATAAAAGAATAATATGACAAATGCTTCAAAGTTTTGAAAAATTAGAGTATAAAATAAAAATAGTTTTAAAAAGAATTATTCATTTTGCGTAAGTAAAAAAATGTGTATTATGTCAGAGAGTATTTTATCTAATATCTTGGTCGCCCAATACTATACAGAGTATTATAGCTTCTTATAAGTTATTAATGGTACTAGTTTTTTTGGGGGGGGATATTTAAAGTTATATACCCGGTCTAGCGCTGTTGGTCAAAGGGGATACATAACAACAATATAAAGTTCCTTCATTACTAGTACACCATGATTGCACATGACAAGATAGGTACAGACGCTATATAATACTTATAGAATATTTTTTGAGAATGTTTTTGTGAAGTATACTTTTCTAGTGTTGCCGGAGATTTTTTATTAGATCAGAAAGATAAGGAATATTAAAGATATTTAACAACATTCTATTTTAAAAAATTTAGATTCTTCTTTTACTTAACTGGCGTTACAGCCCTATGCAGGCCTTAGCCTCCAATACAACCTCCTTCTAAAATTTAGATTATACATAACAATTATACCAAGTTGATGACATTTTATAATCACCAAAAAATTTATACGATAACTGTGCCAGCTGCCGCTACACATCTGCAGATTTCACTTCATAACATAGCCGGTTTCAATTTAATTTTATAAATAAAAAAAATATCAAACATGACTGTCTAATATTTCAACCAAAAATACAATATATATCAAAAAATAATTTATTTTTTATACTCACAATAAAAAAAATCATCACAAATAAACTTAATAAAAATTTTGTTTTGTACACAAGCAAAGTTTAAAATCTAAAGTTACACTATCATGATTTAGATAATTGAGATGTACTCTAAACTACTCTAAATAAATATTTCTTTAATATAGAGTGTAAAACTGACAATTACTAAAAAATTATTTTAAAAATTGTGCTTGATTAAATCATTTAACAACTTTAATATGCAGACATAGAAAAATAATTATAGTGTCAAGAATACATTTCACTTAAAAAATATTATTTGTAAAAAAACAAGTAAACATTAATTTGAAGAATCAAATAATAGAAAGTTAAGACATTAATTTTAAAAAAAAATTTATAATATTTTACTAACCGTACACTAAATGCACCAATATACTTGGTTTATCATAAGAAATTTAGCTCCTCGTTGGTATTAAAGAAGTTTTTAAGTTAGAAAAGTCAAAGTGTTTTATATTGATTAGTTTACAGAAGTTCATGGTAATTTTAATCTGGCTGTACCTATATTAGATTTAATTTACACTTATTAGCTGCACTAACAAACTACTTTGCTTTCTTAAATTTAAGTGAAATCTACATTTTAATTTAAGTACTTTTAATATACATGTATAAGGATTTTCGATTTTAAAATTTTTCGTCGTTTCATCTAACCCATTCTATTCGATACATAACTTTTCGAAAAATAAATATTAATGAAGAAATCAAGCAATTCAATCACATAACATAATCGGTAGAAAACATTTGTGTGTATTTTATAAGAAATAAACAACACGAGATACTCCCGGATCCGGAAGTATACCTTTTGTTTTCCGGAAGCACGCGATTTGTTATTTCCTTCGAAACCACGGGCGCCATCAGAACTGTTTCCTGAAAATCTATAATCTTAAAATGCTAAAACTTAAATAATTGCACAATTTTCTCCCATGAAATCTTTATTGACAATAGAACCAATAAAAAGTTATTACGTAATTATTTTTGGATTGCGGTTAATTTGGTATAGTTAAATTTCATTATATTATACATTTATTTATGAAAATAATTTAACCGAAAAAAAGTAGTATAAAATTCTGATAAAATATAAAAAATAAAATAAATTGTTATAAAAATATATATGGCAATATAGAATCATCATTTTCTATTAATAACTACAGGCAGAATTTTATATTAAACGGAACAACTTGGGCAAAAGTATTAAAGTAGTTCTGGCATTTTTTTCATTACTGAGTCATATCAAATCAGTGGCAATAAAAGTAATATTATTAAAAAGACTGATAAAGAGAGGAACTTTAAAACTATATGTTATTGGACAACTTAATATAGATTAATCTGTTTACCAAAGCCATCTTTTACAAGGCGTAACTTTTTAAACATATCTCGCTACTTTCGTTGAATAACATTTTATATAAAATTATGTTTTTAATGAAAAACTCTAAGAATACTTATGAGTTTAATTTTTTTGTGGAAGATGCAATTACACTATTATTTATGATTGTTTGTAGGTCTGACAGTCGATCAGAGAAATGGTATTCTCGTAATTAAGTAATAAATTTTTGCTTCACCATAATCTATTATATTTTTAAGACGTGGCATGTCGAATAATTATATTTATCTTCCAATTTTTTTAGTCTTAAAATGAGTCACAATCAAAGTAGACCGATATACTTAAAGTTACATGACGTCACAACTTGAATTGCGGTAATTCTATTCCATGTCCAATAAATGTTTGAGTTTTCTTTCAGGTTTACTGTAAGAAAATAACTGTTTTACTAGATTTCATAACAGATCGCTTTTCTGGCTGCAATTTTTAAGTTTGCCATATTTAGCTTAGTAGATTTCAGATTTCATGATAAATTATTATTTGGGAAGTTGGTTGTAGCCAAGTTTTTAAAATTCTAATGGATTCACATGAACATTTAAAACAGATTTTCTTTGTTTTGCTTGAATCAATTTCACTCTTAAATATTGATATTTTTCATATCATTTTTTAAAAATTTTTTGCTTAAATATATCAATTTATGAAAAATTTTCCCTTTCTGCTATGTGTACCTTCACAATTTATTAAGAAAATAAAACAAATTCTTCAATATATTGCTGTATTTATTTATTAAATTAATTACCTTCTTTCGTTACATATTTTTGGAAATATAAACATTATTTCATCGTCTGAGGATACGGCGATTCTCTGTAAGCACATTTTTTTAATAAGACATCTGTCTGCATTCTTTGATTTTGGACATATGAAACATTGATGAATACACTGCATATAAGCCTTGATGAGTGAAGATTTCAGAATTATGGAAAGAATTTTGTGAATAAATATTTTTAAAAGTTCCATCAGATATATCCGTCTAACTATGAACAGTCAGTACTTAATGAGATTTATAAATTTATGCATTTTAAACAAAGCAATTTTATTATAAATTTTAACTGTATTTTAGTCATTCAAATTTACAGATTAAATATTAACATGGTTTTGAAGTAATTCTATTTGAAAGTATCAATCAAAACTAAAAATGTCTGCAAAATTCAAAAAGCAGTAAATCTTCTATTATAAAATATTATTTTTCACAATTTCAATTTTTAAACAGCCAAAAAATTAAATTAAGTTAACTGAAAAAATATAAAATTACAAATATACAATATTTTAATAATACTAAATTTTGATATTGTCCTTGTTACATTCGATAATAGATTTTTAAATTTTGCATGACATTTTATTACAAAAAATTTATCCTATTAAGAATATCTGATTAAATATTTTGAAATCAAATTATTTAGTCAAAGCTATTTGAATTACTAAATATTCATTAAATTGTTGTCAATTTTTTACGCTGCTAAATCCTTTTCTATTAAAATCAATATCCCCAATAAGAGAAACAGTGATTTCATGCACTAATTCCATTTGGCGAAAAAAAAACCGAACTTGATCCGTTTTTAAAATCATTGGGATTATAAATTGCCCGAGTTGCAGATGCATACAATTGCTGATTTTCGACAACTTATAACGCCAATAACTTTCATTTGGTATGAAACTTGGCGAAAACAAAATAATGTTCAAATTTCAACTGTGCAGCTGTAAAAAAATCTTAAATATCATTGGACGATGAGTGCGAATTGCAGAAATTCGACGTGTGACGTCACGTAATGTTAGCTTAAGGTAGTTGCGCCCACACTGGAATATCAACAACTCTAATATAATAAAGGATGTTTTTCCCGTCAATGAACGTTAACGTTATCTTTCGAGTGCAGTTTCTTGAACGGAAGAAAAACTTTGTTTTGGGCGGTTCCCGAAACGAGAAGCAGCTAGCTCTTCATTGAACAATTGCCGGCTGATTGGAAACCAGTTAACTCGATTTATTTTTTTGGATAAGTTTCTCATTAGAATTATAAGTTGTATTTTAATTTCATATATAAGAAAAAAATTATTTCCTCTTCACCTCAAGTTGAGCGAAGACTTATTGCCTTTTCGGAATAGCAGCATATACTCAATACAGAAGCCATAAGTCTGGCTTCCTCTAAAATTCAAGTATTGGATATTCTACAAAATGAAGATCTAAACAACATTGATTTAAACATGGCAGGAGAAAGCAATTACGGAACAAACTTCCTTAGGACCTCAGAAAATGACACGAACTGTCATTTAGCTGCAAAAGAAAATTGAGTAAACACATTCAACATATTCTTAAAAGCCAACAATGGAAGGTCAATTCCTAAAAATAAACCCCGGGAATTGAAAAACGAACTGATAATGAAGATAAAATACTTCAAAAAGATCTCTAACAAGATAATAACAAGAGACGGTCGATTACTAATGACAACGCAAGACATGGAAACAGCTACAGAAATATTATTTAGTTATCATTTCCCTATAGTCATTGACGTTCTTACCTTAGATCTTACCTCCAGGAGTGCATAGGATACGCAGATGGAAAGACATCATCAACCAAATAAACGAAGAGTTGTGTAGTGAAACCAACAGTTCCTATGACAGTTTCCATAATATTACAGTTAAAGCTATAGAAGACAACAGCCATGAGCAAAGAATACCTAAAAAGCAGTACCCCCCATGGTGGAATAATTTATGTAGTCAATTTTCATTTCTAAAAAGAGTGTACCTAAAGAAAGCCAGAAATACCTTAAAACCAAGAACTGGATTTTGTACAAAATATTTTCTGCAAAATTAAGATATATCATAAAATCCTCTAAAACCAAATATTGGGATGATGTCTGCAAGAAGCAGCAAAACCCGTACCTACTTTTCCGTATATTTAACTCAATGAATCGCCGATGCAGACATATCCAAAATTCTAACCTCCTAATAAATTTTAACAACCAAGAACTACATTCACCAAAATCTCAATGTGAAGCCTTTGCAACACACTTCAATAACAAAATATACCATGAGCCAATACCAATCGACTACTCTGGATCAGAGAATATGAATTGAAATAAAAAATTTACAATCAATGAGCTCAAATTAGCCATTAATTAAACTAGAATATCCACACCAGGAAAAGACAAAATTTCTGCAAAAGTATTTAAATCCCTAAATGAAGTAAGCACACGCCAGATACTTCAAATTTTTAATAAAATATTTGATCAATGCACTATTCCTGACATCTTCTATTATAATACCAATCCCAAAACCAAACAAACCACAATCCACATTAAATTCATACAGACCTATATCTCTAACCTCTGTTCCTGCTAAAATATTCGAAAGAATTCTGCCCTATAGAATCATAAATTTCCTAATTTCTAATCAAAAGATAGAAGAACGTCATCTAGGGTTCATACTATTCCGAGACAGTCAAACTGCAATACAACTTTTTCATTATGGTCTGCATCAGGCAAAAGCCCAAAAGAAATTCATTATTGCAATATCACTGGATATAAAATCTGCATATGATTCCGTGTACATTGACGGATTAATATACAAATGCCTACAGTTGGGAATAACAGGAAAAACCGCCAAATGGATTCACAACTTCCTACAAGATAGAAGGCTAAAAATGAGATGGAGAAATACATGTTCAAAATCAATTCAGTCAACAAAAGGAGTTCCACAGGGTAGTGTGTTGTCTCCCATTTTATTTACAATCTTCGTGTCAGATTTCCATGAAACTATCCCTCAATGAGTTAAACATATAAAATACGCAGATGACATACTTATTTACTGTACAGATGAAAAATTGGAAATAATTAAGAAAAGATTGCAAGAAACTCTGTATAACATAGAAAAATGGAGTCATTACTGGAAATTATATACAAATAGCTTATCAAAAGTGTTCAGCAGTAAACTTGTCCGGGCGTAGAGAAAATCATGACTGGTCAATACAGTGTAATGAAAAAATTGAATGGAAAGACAATCTAAAATTCTTAGGAATAATATTTACAAAAAATGGAAATTTCCGGCCGTTCGTAACATACTTAAAAATAAAGCATCGAGAAAAATAACTATTTTAAAAGTACTCTCTAACAAAAACTATGGAGCAAGATCTCATCATCTAATCCAGTTAGCAAAATCATCTATGTGCAGTATTCTACACCACACTAGCAATATTTTTAGCTTAACAAATCATTCAGTCACAAAACCTTTAGAAACAGTACAAAAGTCGGCACTAAGAATTGCATTAGGGTTACCTAGATTCACTCCTAATATTCTCATACGAAAGATTGCAAATATTGGCTCAATAGAATCTGAATTTAGGAAAATATCAAGCAGATTTTGTCTAAAACATATCTCATTGGAACAACAATCACGTCTCAAAAATGTCATCAAAACAGCTGCAATTCCGTGGAAAAGAGATATCACATACCCCTAGGGAAAACAATAGAGGAAGAAAACATTAAAATAACCCACTTTATCCAGTTTAAGTATCCACAAATTCACTCTCCAAACAATTGCACCATCCAAGTCGACAAATACGATTTCCAAGATAAATCTCTAACCAATCAAGAAATTATTGAATTTTTTTATGATTTTGACAATAACCTAGTAGATCAACCCAACAGAATAGCAACAGATGCATCTAAAAAAGAAGATATAACCTCTATTGCTGGATGGTCTGAAAAAGGATCATTTGAATACATAGTTGGCAATATAAATCTGTTTTTTTTTTTTTTTTTTTTTTTTTTTTTTTGCTGAAGCAATGGTGATCTGTCAAGCTATAGATCAATTAATCATTTACGAAAGAAGAAATATAATATGTACAGATAGTAAATCTGTCCTTATCGCACTGATGGAATGTAACCAAAAATCAGCAAGTATAATATTAAATTAAAACACAAAATATGGCAGGCCTCAAAACTCTTCAAAGAGCTCCAAATTATTTGGGTTCCAGCCCATAAAAATATTATAATAAATGAAAAAGCTGATAAACTAGCCAAAATGGTCACAAAAGATAATGTAGATATTGAGTGGATTACCATAGAAGATTTTTACTCATACATCAAAAGTAACATTGAAAAATCTCAAGACAAAATATTCGAATACAGTAAATATTACCTGAGGATTGGAGACATCCCGGAGTGGATCTCGATGGAGAGATCTCTCACTTCACGCGGGGATGACGTATTGCTTGCCAGAAGCCAAGCTGGAATGCTGCTGACTCCTGCTCTGCTTTACCGTTTCGGTCTGGCTGATTCAGACAGATGCAGTTCATATGCTATGCAGTATACATATAATCTAATTCAGATATAAATAGGACCGCAAAGAATTTTTGCATA
The DNA here is from genome assembly GCA_037975125.1 of Latrodectus hesperus. Lineage (NCBI taxonomy): Eukaryota > Metazoa > Arthropoda > Arachnida > Araneae > Theridiidae > Latrodectus > Latrodectus hesperus. Next base: position 73,119,665 of record CM075853.1, on the reverse strand, counting down.
ATTTAAAAATACAAGTGCAAATAATAAACTACAAACAGTTGATCAAAATGGTCACATCTAACTCAAAAAAACTAAAAACGTTTATTAAATTCCTTAAGCATCAACAGATTTTGAATAAAGATCTTCTTAGAATAATAGAGACAAAAGCCGGAGCAGCTAAAAGTCTAATCAGAACAACTACCAACCAACCAATTATAAAGGATGTGCTGCAACCCAGATAGTTATGCTGCATTAAGCAGTGTTGACTGAAACTGTAGCCGTAGCGTAATGAAAACAAAACAGTGTCTTACTTGCTAGATCTTTAAAAATAAAGGAATTTTTTTTATGAATTATTTATATGAATATTTTCTATTATTTTAAAAAATATAAAACTTTATAACAAATTAATCATTGAAAATTCCATTCCCTACCAGCAAATTATTTAGACCTCTTAATACTTACAAATAAAAATTTTTGGATATATTTTAGCTTAGATTTTTGAACAATGGGCTCATTCACGTATTTTTTTGGTGTGTTTAAATATTTTATGCTCTTGTTTTTTATTGATATTAAGTTTCCTTCAGTTAGTATTAAAAGAAGGAAAAATACAGTGGCAAATTGTCTTAATAATTGTGGTTTTCTCCTTTCTTTGACAGTATAATTGATTGAGAAAATTTCCCTGTTTTAGTACTGATAATCGATATATTTGATAAAACAAAATGCACCTCTTCTGCAATATTTCTAATTTCTTTTGTAAATGACTAGTAATTTCGCCAGAAATATGAATATGATCTCATTGATTATTTATTTCATCGAATAAATATAATAAAGTGTACTATTCCTTTTCACCTGAGCAAATCTTGTTGTGTTTGCATATTTGTTAACTTTTCAGAAAAAACATCAAAAAATAATAGTAACTCTTAGTTGGAGCAATTTATCTTGAAAATATTTTTCATTATTTAAAAATTTATGAAAATTTAAAAAAAAATGGTAAAAGTAGTAATTTTTGACATTTTGTTTCATTTGGCAGTAACATTTAATGGCATATTACCTGTGCCTGCGGAATAGGAAAATACCAAAAATATATTTTGAAAGTATAAATATTTTTTCATTATCTAAAACATTTTTAAAGGGTGAAACATTAATAATGATGGTAAAAGCTGCAAATAGGGATATGGTGATTTAGTTGGTATTACCATTTAATGACATTGTCATTTGTACCAGTGAAATGGGAGAATACCAAATAAGGTTTCCAAATTATTTTATGTAAACATAAATTAAACGGTATGTAACGTGTAACATAAATTAAATGGTATTTATGTAGAATTTTTAAAACTACCAGTGTACTATTTTTTTTAATATTGTGATGTATTATTGATTTATGGCACATTGTTTATTGAAAAAATATTTCACTTGTAATTCATACATTAAATAAAATTTATGAATTTTTTTTTTCAATTGGTAAATTTTTAAGTTAAAATGATAAATATAAAAAGTAATTGGTACTATTTTAAGTCTAAAAAAAGTTGTCCAACTATTGATGTTAATGATGTATTTCTGTAAATCTAACATGATTTATATCTAGAAAATTGTAATGATGCATTACTAGCATGCACTTGTTAAGAGCAAAAATAAATATCACTCTTTTGCCACTTGTATGTTGAAATTTCATTTCTACATTTAAAAGTGTTTGTTTTTTCTATCTGCTTACCATGAATTTTACAGTTTCCTTTGAAAAAAATCTCCTTCATTTTTAAAAAAAATATCAAAAAATAATAAAAAAAAAATTATAGTCTACCAATACCATTCAAAATATTGCCAACTGCTTCCTTCCTAACATAGAATAGTACTAAGTAATTTAAACATGTGTTTCATCACTCTCCCTTTCTCTCTTGTGTACTTTTCTTCTATAAAGAAAAATTTATATTTATATATTGATTGGTAAATTTCATATTCACTTAAGACTTCATTGGCTATCTAAGGAATAGGTTAGCTAATTATAAATAATTCTCATATTTAATGTTTTCATAGTTATTGAAAGAATTTCTTATATAAATGTTGGAAATAATTTGGAGACATGGTTAAAGAGAATCCATAATAAACAAAAGAATTAAGTTATATTAATTACAATTTGTATTATGTAAAAATGGGAGATTAAAGTGGATAAACATGCATCTTTTCAGTTTATTTAAAGCGATCAGTTTACTACTACTGTGAAACTAGGCCAATCCTCTTAAATTTGATATACTTAAAATTTTGAATACAGTGAAAAAATTAGAGCAATTTTGATAATTTCTCGTGTATGTATAAGAAACATCATAGTTTCAGTAAAAAGTTATAATTCATATAAAATTTGAAGCACTCTTAATATTTCATTAGTTTTAATAATTTATTATATTTCTATTACTCTTACTTTAATTGTAATACATGGTAAACTTAAGTTAAATTAATATAGGATCACTTGGAATAAAAAAATTTTGAAATATCAGATGTTTTACTATCTTTGTCCTGCATTCAAAATCATGGCATATGCCCTCTATATTTGTATGGATGACTTATGAAGGATTCATCTTAAAAGTTATCCTAAATATATATTGTCCATACATATATATTTATAATTTGCATTTGAAAAACTAGTTCTTTAACATTTTTAACTAATAAATTATGGAATTTATAATATCTTGGACATGCTTTTTTATGATAAATACTAATTGTTCTTAATATATTTAAAAGCAGAACTTAAAAACTCTATCTCTATTCATTGCTGATATTTTACAAACTTAATTACATCGTAACATCCCATTATACTAGAATTACTGTATATTAATGCATTTTTGATGTTAATTAATTTACCTAATATAAAATGTTAGCCAAATTGTTGATTTTGTTGATAAATGGGAAAAATAAGAGGGAACTGACAAAATTAATAATATGTAAGTTGAAGAGATAGAAAAAATAATGATTTACAATATGGAATTCTCAAAATATTAAAAGATTGCTCTTGTACCTGATAATCTGATTAGTAATACTAGACTGAAAAGGATCACTAAATTAATAATTTTAACAATATCATATATGATAAAACTTTTATTAATACATAAAAAAAACATTGCATTAATTTTTTTTTTAATATCTTTTTATTATTGACTCTAATATGTGAAAGCTTGATTATTATATATATTCTAAATACATTCTACGATTGGTTTTATATTTATTGTTTTATACTTATCTCTTGTTGAATATTTTATGTTCATTAAAGCTAATAGTTGTAAGTTTTAATATATTTATTTCTTAAAATTTTTGTAGTAATTTTTTGGAGTATTTGGATTTTCCTATAGAAAACAATTATAGGGAAGAAATCTGATAGCCAGTAAAAAAAATGTGTCGTAAAATTAAGTCTATTTTCTAATTTTAATGAATTGAGAATTGTGCATTTACTACAAAAATTGTTTTTGACTTTTAAATATTACATTATTTCAAACTTTCTTTAGACATGTATCATTTAAATTAAAATAGTTTGTACAGATTTATTTAATTTTTGAATTATTATATTCTCTCTCCAGAACTTGGCTACATAGTCCATAAAAGCAACAAAGTTGAAATAGGTACTTTTTTAATTTTTGTTCTAAAAGGTAATGTTTTTGGTACAATATGATTTTCACAGCTTCACCATGAAACATGTTGTGTTAGAACTACTTGTATGTTGTCCCATATAGTTTGTAACTTCTATATTTCACTGAAACATCAATTTTGGATTTCATTGAAACCAATAAATTTCTTTTTACATTGTTAGAAATAATTGTCAGTTGGAAATGCTTGAGAAATGTATGAATATGAATTTGCATATATATATATAAGAAGTAGTGTAAGAAATTGAAAGAGCCTAGATTTTACATTCTGTGCTCAAAAAAGATAAATTATTGTAATTATTATCTAAATATGAGGAATCATTATTAGATAACTTAAGACAATGGAAAAATTGCTGGTACTTTTCCATTATACTCCAACTTTTGATCCTAAAGAAACAGCATGTTTTTTTACAGAGAAGTGAAAATTATATTATTTAGATTGATGATGATTTCATTAGCTCAAAATTTTATTTTAAATTTAATATATACTAAATCAAATTTTTTTTAAGTGGCAAAAGTTTACTAAAGGTGATAAACAATGGTAAACTAGCTAAATGCTACATAAAGCTAAAGCTAGTTGTTGCAAAATATTGCTTGATTATAATTTTGTCGACTAAAAGAAACATTATGCTCACAAATCACCAAGGGCAAAAAGCAACTAAATACCTAAAAATTTAATTTGGTCCCATTTCAAAAAGGTACTATTACACTTACACAATCGATTACTGATGTGATTTTAAACAGTATCCGCCAGAAATAAACAAGCATTTAAATAAGTTTTATCAAGTAATAAGTGTTTAGTTTATAAAAGTAAATAAAATATTTGTGTTGTTTTTTAATAGTTACTGAAAATGTAAATATTTTAAAGCAATACATGATGCAAATGGAAAGTTTATGACAGTAATTTGAGTTTTTTTCTTTCTTGTTACAGTGATTATCAAAAGTGGGGGTATAATGGAAAAATAACAAATTGTTTATGTATTTATAAAACCCAGAACTCAAAACACCCCAAATTTTTTTACAGAAAAATCAATTAATTACCACATTTACCATCAAGCTACTAATTATAAAATAATTGCATTTTTTAGTGATAATATTTTTACTTTTACATAAGATTCAAAAACTGTTAAACTCACTCACAGGTATTAATTAATGATAAATTTGTTTCAACATTTTAAAGAAGGGAAAAACTTGTGCAGCATATAACAATTCATGGTGTCTAATAGCTTTAGGAAATCTTTAATAAGAAAAATAAAGATTCCCTTGTAAATTTCATATTTTACTAACTTTATTAATTCTAAGTGAAAATAAGATTTGTTAAAGCTATATATAAAACTGGACATAAAATAATTACTGATATGATTAAAACTTTTGATAATGAATAGAATAAATTGACTCAGGTTCCAAAAAAATTATCAATTTTGTATATGATGATAAACTATATTTATGCTGAAATAAAACAACTGTTCAATGAAAAATAATTTAGTATTTGTAAAGTAATGTGTTGCTTATTCAATATTTACTCAACCATGCATGGATCAAAAAGTGGTGTGAAAAATTTTTCTGTCAAGAAAAGAAGCACATTTTTTTGGTAGTAGATGGGGATTTTGAAAAACATAAAAATATATTTAGAAATCTCATAGTTTTGCAGATTTTTTTTTTTTTTTTTAGTTTATAATGAAATAACTAAAAAATTTACTGGAATTGCTTATTATATCATTGCGTATCCTAAAACAAATAATTTATTTGTGAACTGCAGACAATAGCTGCACTTCATTCAAGCAACTTTTGAATTTTAAAGCAGATTTAATTTTCTTGGAACCATTGAAAATAGATTTTTACAAATGTCTCTGTGTGTGAAACATTTCATTAATTAAATTAACCATTTATAATTAATTTTATAGGTTTTTATCACATTAAGGTAGATTTCAGAAATGTAAAAATATGACACTTTGTCAATATACTAGAAATGATATTTTGATATTATTTATTCAATAAGAAAAGAATAACTTTCCTTATAATTTGTCAACAAGTATTTTACTACATTTTAATAAATTAGTAATACATTTAAAGAATGTTTAAAAATATTGTGAAACAAATTTATATATATTTGTACATCTGCTTCTAAAATGTAGATTTAAGGAAAATGAACAATTTGTGGATAAAATTATATGAATACCAAACAGCTTATCAGGAAACAGTTGTATAGTTGATAAAAAATTCATCACTTGATAAAAAAATGCTTAATTTGCTTTTATGTTGGATCCAAAATGCAGGAAAAAAAATACCACCTTATCAGATTTTGTGAATGTAGTTCAGCTCTTACCTTCAATGATCTCTGAAGAAGTAGACTATGTACTTAATTCAGTCTAAGGCTATGCGATAAATGAAATGGATAATATTAAATTATGCAATGATGGCCAAAACTAAACTAGTCTCATGTCATTAAAATAACTCTAGATTGTATTCTAAAAATAAACTTTTTTATTATTTTAGTGAAAGTTTTGTGACTATTTTCAGAACTTTATTAAGGGTTCTTTCAACATTTTGGACTGCATTATTACTGATGAAAAGACAATATTAAATGGGGAGTAATATGAATGTATCAGCGTGATCAAATGTTTGCGAAGTCAAAACTTGTAAAGCATAAAAAGCATAGTAAATTCAGAAATTACCAATCTTCTCTAAAAAATAAAAGAGTACTAATTATAATTTAACTGTCTAAAAAAAGTGAAATTGTTTTTCAATGAAATAATTTTCTACATTGAAATTTATGCATAACAGTGCACATAAACACGAGTTACCTGTAAACAGTAAAGCAGTAGGAAAAAATTATTAAACCATGAGTCTAATGTGCAAAAAAAAATTAATAGTTTTCAAGGAAAAATAATATTTTAACACATTTTTTCAAACTTAAGTTTAAAAAAATCTATTTTTTAAAAAACACTGATTAATTTGCTAAATAGCAAATTAATAATCATTGTAAAGCTGTTAAATGGTTAATAAGTATTTTAACTTATAATTTTTCCATCTTGGTAATTTTTTAGCATCCTTGTATATAGTATTTCATGTCCATTTGCATGTATTTGATTGTGAAATAGTACATTTTTTCTGATAAAAAAGAGCAGTTTCCTTTCGATAAATTAAAACTGGATGATATTTTTTTATATTATTTTGATAATTTATTATGACAGCCATAAAAATCAGATGATATCTTTTTTTTAAGAAATATGATTTTCTAATTTTTATAATCTGAGTCAAGGAAATTACGAAACTTTAATAAACATCTTTTTTCTATTTATTACTATGCAATGGTGCTAATATTTATTTATTTATTAGTTTTGATAGCATTCTCAGTTGTTAAAGCTGATTTACCCTGTGCATCTTGGTCAAGAATTGAAAGGGAATTGATACATGAAGCTCAACAAGTTAATTGTACTGTATATAATAATTGCACAGGAATATCTTGTTCAATTCATCAAAATGTGAGTTATGCTTCCTAGTATTCATATTATTTATAACTGTATAAATTACAATTATATCTAAGTAAATATTCATTTACATGCATAAAATTTGTATTAGTGACATATGTAATACTTTGTAATGTAAGCAGCATTCACAGGGTTACCAATTTTCCTTCTTATGTAAAAATCGATTTTTTATTGTCTTTACTAATCTTTTATTATGCAGCAATTTTTTTCTTAACTGTTTTAAGACACTTTTGTGTGTAATTTAATCATTTATGTAATTAAAATTTCCAATAATTATGGAAATTTTAGTAAAATATTTAATATTTATTTAATATAATATACCTAATATTTGATGCTATAACATATTTTTAATATATATTTCATCGGCAGTTTACAGAAAACATTTCTTCCATTTTTTAAAACTATAATTGTCTAGCTAAGCTTTTACCTAATCAGCACATTGTCCTGTGTTTTGATAATTTTTGCTAAATGTAGAAGAAAATAATCTGTAAGGAACAATTCTGAATAATTTTTCTCTTTTTACTTCCTCCCACTTTCGTATTTTTGTTAATACCTTACACTGCAATTTGAGAAGAAAATATAAATTCAACTGTAATAAACCCATTGCATTTTTAACAGTTATTTATATTTGAATCATTAAAAAATGCTTTATTTTATAGTTTTCATTTGCATCTTTTTAAATTTTGTTATTTAAGGACTAACTATTTTTCATTCTTCATAAGTCAAAAACAGGTGCCAAACATATTATTTTCTTTGGATTATATTGAAAGGTTTTGATTCATAAATATATATTTCAATTCTTTAACAAGAAATTATTATTGAATTTTTTTGTCATTCGTGTCAGTTGTAATTGATGTGAAATGAAGAATACTGCTTTGATTATCTTTATCCATATGACAGGGCAAAAATAATGCAACCAGATGCACAGTTTTATGTTTCAGAATTGTTTGATTAGTTTTGAAGAAATGTATATTAACAAAAATAATTATATGAATACTTTTCTGTTTTATAAAAAAAATTTTTTTTTTACTTCTCAACATACTTCTGACAGTGTAAAATTATTATTAGCAAGTATAACATTAAATGTATGAATATTAATTAAATTAATTTTTAACACAAATTTTATCTAAAAAGCTTAAATGACTATGAATAAATTGTATTTAAAAATTTATTTTTTTCTCTTAATGTAAAATAACAAATTTTTCTGAAATAAAAATGTTAATTTTAAATACATGAATAAAAGGCTTTACATAAAGAATTCTATTATTTAATGAATAGTACATTAGAAATGTAATAATAATTATATTTATAACTATTTTATTTTTTATTTAACCAGATTTTTGTCATCCTGTTGCAAAAAATGTTTTAGTTCTCTTACATGATATATTTTTGTAATAATTAAAAAAAATTGTTAAATTATTTAAGTTCTAATCTGTAACTCATTAGTTTGTGCCTGTAATTATTTTTTCAAATATTAATGTAGTGCCTGAAAAACCATTTTAAATTAAATATTTTTCTAATCTTCACAAAGAATGATCATGAATCATAAAATCAAATTAAACACTTCTATGACATTGCATTTTAGCTGTTGTCAGTAGCTTTATCTTTTTTTTAGTTATTATTTAAATTATTAATGAACAATGGATAAAATATCATTACTTTTAAATATATTTTGCATATTCCCTTTTTAGTTGAAATACATCTACTGAGTTCCTAATCCTGTAAAATTATATTTTCACAAAGTATTTTTTGGGTCATAACTTTGTCTCTGCATTTAATTGCTATTCAATTGATAAACACCTTATAATGCATTATCATTTAAGATTACTTTAATAATAGAAAATAGCAAAATTCTATAACAATTGCATTGTCTCATCAATGCATTTATTTAAAGGTTCTGTATAATTTTTAATTTGTTAAAATATTATACTTTACAGGGGTATGCTGTAGATGGTGGCCTTTATATAAATCCATGTGATAATCCTCCTTGTGTTAATCTGAGCCTTGATGTTCCTAAATTGAATATCAACAAATTGCGAAAAAAATTTTGCCATGGAGAAAAGTTTTCTTTGACAGGTTTTGGTTTTATAGTTTTAGAAATATTAGAAACATAATTTATCCCTAAAATATTCACTGTTTTTTAAGTATATTTTATTATTTTTCAACATATGTTGATTAAATGTTGTAAAGAACAATGTATATAATATGTATTACTTATTTTTAAGAAATATGAAATTTGTCAAAATTATGCATGTAAATTATTACATTTTAAATTTTGAATATAAATTATTTTATATTAACATTTAAAAACTTGATAAGGAAACAGTTCTTAATGTATGTATAATATTTATCAATTTCTTTTTAAGATATTCTACATTTTAAGAAATTTATTATGACTGTTAAGTTTTAGAAATATTGCTTAGTTGTGAATGAGGAATTTTCTTTAATGAAATAACAGTAAAGCAATATACATCATAGTTTAAGCAGATAATTATATAATATATTATTAAGCATAACAAAATAAGTAAAACTTTTGGTGCTTATTGTTTCTGTATCACTAAAGATTGATGGTGTTGAGCAAAGTTTAAACTATATTATTATAAAATTTTGTTACATAAGAAAGCATTAGTATTTTGCTACTTCTCTTTGTAGCTTGGCTACCAAAATAATTAATATATTTATAACTTTTTTAGACATATTAAACTTTTAAGGCATTTGATGCTTCCTTATTTCCAATTCAAAATTATTATTTAATAGGAAATTTTATTGTAAATTTCATCATCACTTAATTCTTCATTTAGTAAGCTAAGTTAATGATTGAATACATTGCACTCTGTTTTTCAATTCAACAATTCTTGTCTGGAATCACTTAGGCAAGGTTGTTTGTAATTTTTTAGACACCTCTTAAAACTCTATATCCTGGTCGAATTAACTTTCCCGTGCAAGAAGTGTTAGCACAATAAACAAACAAATCAAACCTCTATTTAGAGCCTATTAAAGTTTGTCTTTTAATTTTGTTTTTTTACGTTTTATGAATATTTTCTGTCTACAAAATAAACATTTGAAAAAGCACCCTAAAAGTTATAATGCATTGAATTGTAAGTATCTTAAATTAGCCTTCATTTTATATTTAAAAAAGTGATTATATACTAACAAACCAACCAATTAAATAATGCAAGAACCTTATTTGTATATTTTATTTTTGTTGATGATAAAATATGTCTAATTGACAAAATTCCTATGTCTAATATTTCACTTGTCAGTCTCTATAATTAGAATCATAATAATATTCCAATAAATTAAATTACCATTACTACTAAATTCATGTAAGTGTAAAAGCTTACAATTAAAGTAATTTATTTTTTATGTTTTGATATTTTTTATCTGTTTATCAAACTGAATAGTGTAATCTAAGAATTTTAGTTTCCTTTATTTTTGATAATCATCCTTGGCTGAAATTCAGTTCTTGTTATCATTAACAACAGTCTTTATTAAACATGATAAAAATGGGTTTGGATTTCTTCATTTGTTTGTAATATTGCAGTATTTTAATCTAACTAAAAAACTAAATTTCATTACCTTATGAAATATAATTGTAAGAGCAAAATGTTGATCTCTAAGTTTCTCATGTTTTACTATTACACTATACAATAAATTTGCATTACAAAATCCTTTTTATCTCTTGTTAGTTATCATTGTTTATCTTTCGAGGGAATAATAAATATTGATTGCTATGTATAGAAATTATGTAAAATAAATTATTAAAAATTAAATGACATTAACTAAAATATAGAAATTTAAAATATATAATGTTAATTTTGATATGGTAAAAACATTCTACGAACTGTATTTTAATTAAAAGGAAAATAATCCAAACAACAGTAGATTGTAATGCAAAACTTACAATTTTTCCTTTTTTTTCAATATTTGTTTTTATTTAACACAAATACATATTTTTAAATATTTCTGCCTTTTTATAGAGACTTTAGAAGGTGTAATTGAAATCAATCGAGAGAATAAAAGGCTCATATTAGGACTTTTACTTGATATTCCTACTGGAATAAAACCTAATTCTCCATTACTTCACTTGATACCATCACTTGCATCAAAGACTCAGTTTCATGTGCTTCAAAATATAGCTATTGATATTCCTTCTTGTCTACAACTTCAAAATAATTCAAACATGAAGCATGAAATGCACAAATCAGTGACTCCATTGTTACCAACTTCTTTTCCTACATTCTTATCAAAAGGTAATATTTTATCATACATATATATATATCAAAGGTAATTCTCTATAAAAATTGTTAATGTTGCAAATATGTAGAATAAGACAAAGTAATGTAAATAAAAAAACTATTTTTTAAAAGTCTCTTTATAATATTTAGAATGCTTTTTATTAGTGTCACTTCTTTCTTTTTGTGCCTTATTATATATTGAAATCAGCATGCTTAAAAATGGATATTAATATGAATTGTTTAATCCAATTTGAAAGTTCATATTGTAAAAAGTATTGTTTTGTATAATGTGGAAGCTTTAAAAATAATTTATTGATAATATGTGTGTTACAATAAATATTTAATTTTCACAGCCAAAAGAATTTGACTTTTTTGTTTTAATATATGCATTAACTTTTGGCTTAATCATCAACAGTTTAAAAAGCTTAGTTCTGTAACCAGAAGTCTGTTTTAATATCCATAAGAAGGAAAAATCATTACTGGAGGAAATGGAATATATATATATATATATATATATATATATATATATATATATATATATATATATATATATATATATATATATATATATATATATATATATAAAGTTCACAGTTTTCATGTGTCAGTAATATGCTAGTACTTAAATTTATTAGAATTATTTTATTATTATATATTTAAAAATTGTTAATATTTTTGAAACTATATAAGAAAAGCTTTTAATTTTATTATGTCACATACAGATTTTGTGACTAAAAATTCTTTCATTTAGACAATCACTGTAGTACAATTAATCAATTAACATATAATAATATAAATTTTCTAAGAGCAATTGTAAGATTTAAGATATTCTGCTACCTTCCTTAGTAGTTTCTATTGATTTTCAATTGGGTCATTTGTCTGACACAATTGAAATTACAATTGCTAATAACTAATTGATTGAAAAGGCCATTTTTATGGCATTCTATTTATTGTGTCTTTGAGTTCTTACAAGTAATTGTTTATCTCAAGTACAGTTTCAATGACAAAAGTTCCTTTTTTTATAGTATGAAAGTTACTGATTTTCCCCTTTTTATTATATGCTCTGGTTCTAATGAAACTATTTCAGTATTAGGTCTGATTTCACCAAACAATACTCTCAGTTCTGTATTTTACTTGTTTGCAATAAGTATTTAATACTCATGTTCTTTCATTTTTATCAATTTAGAGTAAATTTTACATTGAATACACTTTTAAAATTTTCATAAGAATTTAATTTTAACTATTCAAACTATTTTTTAATCTCTTATGCAATTTTTACATCAAATTTTAAAAAATGAGCTGAAATCAAAACAAATTTAAAATTAGTGAGAAAGTCATTCAATCAAATTTTTAAAATTCTGAAGCCATTACTGATATGTCTCAGTATGTGTTTTGTAACTTATAGAAGTTTCTTCCTCGGCACTAATCAAAATTGGTTTTTTATATTAAATTCTGTTAAGATAAATATTTCTGATATTAAACGAATTAACTGCAGTCTTACAATTTTCCTGTAGAATATACATTTCACTTGCATAAGAAGATGAATTATATATTGAATAAAATTTTGTTTAATCTAACCATGTGTTAGGTATTTTCCTAGACAAGGTGCACAATTTTATTTTTGTAAGTAAATTTAAATGGGAATAATTTTTTTTTTGTTCATCAAAAAATATTTGTCAAGTTTAAAATTTTTAAAAAATGGGCAAACACTAAATGATTATAAATTTTCATATTTTTTTAATAATCCATTTGCTTTTCTTAAATTCTTAACATGTTTGAAATTTACTTACATGAAAATGCTCACATGGAAAAAGAAATTGGAATCTAAATTTTCAACTTGCCATTTAAAAAATTTTCCATGTCATATTGTCTTAATATTTTAAGATGGGAAATGGAGTTGTTTCTGCTCCTTATATAAATTCAGACTAAAAAATTATTTCATTAGGTATTATACTTGATCTATGTCTATAACTTATATAGATAATACAAGAAATTAATTCCTTAACTTTTTTGAATAGTGAATAAATGTCCAGAAGCTCTGAATTTTTAACTATTGTACTAATTTAAATAACTTTACTATATTCTAACTTTGATTAATATAAAAATTTAATAAAGATTCCTTAACAATGTAGACAAATTCATTGTTATCATATCATATCACATTTTAAAAGTATGTAATTCACTGTTAAATACTTGTTATATTTTACTTTTATTTTTGGTACACTTTTTAGGAAAAATTGTTTAATCTTAAAAGAAAATGGAAATTTTCTTTCAAGTATAATGCTTTTCAATTATATTTGATTTCTAAACTTTTTTTGAAAAATCATTTGTTAGAAATCTTCTGACTTCAAAAAAAATTTTGACTGGAAAATATTTTCAGTATAATAGTTTTTTTAATATTTTCTGTGTAGTTACTAGTTTTTTCAGTATTTTATTATAATTTTCCTTATTTATACTGTACATTTATTTTATTATGTGTTTTATGAAAACTTAATGTCACAAACTTTTCTTAACATGAACTTTTATTGATTTGGGTAAAATTTTGATGAGTTTTAATCGATTGTATTTATCATTATCAACTGGAATATCATTATATTATTTTAAATAATTAAATACATATTTTATTTTTCCGAAAGTGCTTCGCAATGTTTATCTGAAAATTATTGCGGAATTATATATTCAAATTACTCCTTATTTTGATTTTTGTCTCTTTGGCTTCTGAAAAAAAAAAAACTTTGATAAAAATAGTATTTCTTTATTTGTTAAACTAAACTGAATTCAGTACCTCAACAGCTGCAGTAAGGCCAAGACTTACAGTGTCTATATTTGTTTTCATGGCTGAGGGCTCTGAGGTGCAAAGCATATGTCCCAATTAAGCCTAATATGATTTGTATTTATTAAAGGAACTTTTATATTTATCAAAACATTACTTTTGTTTAAAAGAAATTTGTTGTGTTCAATGGAAATATATTATTTTAATTTTATTCTTTAGATCAAATTCAAAGTAATTGCTCCATTTTGAATAGTTCTTGCACAGTCAATGAAATGTGCAAGCAGATAAGCATATCTAGTCCTGATGGCATATGTGTTTGTGTCACTGATTTTACACGTAATGTTGATGGGAAGTGTATCTACAATCCATCTGAGAGCACTACAACAGGTGAAGTATTTGAATATTTAAAATAAAATTGAAATCTCTGAATTTTTCATATAAATTATTTATTTGGTGAGAATTTAATGATTTATCTAAAATGAAAATATGTATACATGATATTTTCATTCTATAAAAATCATTAAATCATTGAATAAAAGAAGACGTCTCTTTTTTATTCAATGACTTCATAATTTTTGGCTTTCTCATAGAATGTATTTTATAATAATTTAATTTATATTATTTTATAGTTATATATATAAATTTATTTTCTTGATTTTGATAGTAAATGAGTTTTAAATAGTCTATATTTATGAAACTAAAAATTGTAACTTCAGTATCTTAACTTTTAGTGTAATTTAATATATTTTAATATCTCATATGGTCTGATTTATGTTTTGACTAATTTTTGTTAAATATCATAAGTAGTGCATCATAAAATTCCAATTTCCAAATTAATCATGATATTTCAGAGTAATTTTGCACAAAATTTATTTTCTTGATTAATTGGAAACAAGAAGGTAAAATTTGCAATCAACTTGTCTAATTAAACAAGAGAGATGGATAAAACTGATATAATAAGGTGAGGATTGCACTTCAATAAAAATATGATTTCAAAAGGCGTAGTATCAAAATTACTTGTTAAGTATTTTATTAAATGAACAGATCAGGTGTCTATAGAATAGATCATTGAAAAACAGTAATTTCAATGGTTTTAAAAATATAGCAATCAAATTGCCATATTTTGCTAACTAAAGTCTTATAAATACAACAATTAAAACTAGTACAATAATTTTATTCTTACAGATTTTTATTTTTATTTAAAAAGTATATTTGGAAGTTTACTTTAGGCTGTATATAAAAAAATTATGTTCCGTTTTAAACTTTCTTTTGTTAATTATCTATTTTTTTTACTTAATTCTCAGGAAACTTAAATTGTATGAACCTAGTATTAAAAAGGATGGGAAAAAAGAATCTTAGTCTTATATTAAAGAAATTAGCTACTAAAAGGATTCCATTGAGATTTTGGATGCCATGTTTTAAAATAATGATATAAATATAAAATTTGCTGTTTTTCATAATGCTTTTAATATTTGGATTAAGACTCATACTTTAATATCATTATTAGTTTTCTAACTATTTATCTTTGTTAACAAAATTAAGGTCAAATTTAAAATATTGAATGCTGTATTTAAATTCAGTAAATAGACATGTAACTCATTTGTTTGCTGATATTTACTCTTGAAAAGATTAAGATAAATATGCTCTATTTTTACTTTTCTAACAAAAATCAATAAAACTGATAAAAAATAATTGCTTTATAGCTTCTACTCACACAGTATTATTATTCAAATAACTGGATATATTTATAGTTGAATATTAAAGTTTTCAAAGTATTTTATAAATGAAGTTATATCAGTAGAATAAAACAAAAGTATAATTATTTTAATTTTAAAATTATATTTATTCTGCATTAAATATTAATAGACTAAAGTTTTTTAATTTAAAAATTTTAATTATATTTATTAGAAATTAATTCCAAAAAGGATTTGAATCATTTGAAGTGATTTCAATTTTTTTTAAATTACGCTTGTTTAATCATTAGTATTAATTGATTCCAAGTGAGATTAACATAATGAAGCTTCATTGCAAACATGTTTTCATGCATATAAATTAGGTGAGGGTTTATGTGAGGGGGTCCATGGGCTTGATTGACCCACAAGAAAAGGGTAAATATAAAAGCTTAATTATTTTTTTTTTAAATTTAATATTTTTCTTGTAAACAAATTTTAGTCCCTAGGATAATTCAAAATGATACTTACATATGAAAATACATTTTATTTTAAATACTTTTTGTTTGTTTTCAGATTTTATTTTGAACTATTCAGATAATTTAAGTTAAATAAAGTCAAATGAGTAATATTTTTAAAAAGAGCACTAAATTGAACTTCAATGATAAGATTGGAAAATTGAAGTTATGCATGTTTCACAATTACAGTCTTCAAATTTTGTAACAAATTTATGATTGATGAATAAACATCATTTTCTTTTATGATCAAAGTATATTTTGATACTTGCTAAATTCTGACTATTTTATGTAAAAAAAATTGCTCTAATATGATTTATTTGCAATATTTTATAATGAATGCAAGAATGAATTCTGAATTACTATTCAACTACAGGTACTTGGGATCTTCTCATTTTTTTAAAAATAAGAAATCAACAGCAGCTAATAAATTTAAGATACATAGTATTCTTAAAGCAAAATATTTTATTCTGTATAAATTTTTGTGAGATACTTATGATATTTGCTTTGATTTAAGAAATCTATTTCTGCTGCATTTTCTATTCAAAATTATCTTAAAACATTTGCTATTCTTTTAGAAATACCAGGTGGACATTCAGAACCATCTAAAAGGGGCTCCACAAGTAAGTATTCTCATTTTTAGCTTCTTATTTATACCCTAAAGGCTTGGAAAATTTTTAACAAAATAATAAATTAAAATTTGTATGCTAAATTAAGAAAAAATAAATAAAAATTATTTTGAAATGTCCCCACAATTTATTATAATTCAAAATCTTAATATTATAGTTTACAAAATGCATTTTTCCCGCTAACTAAATTATGTTCTAATAAACTTAGTGATTTATTTTCTTTTGTGATAAATAAAATTATATTTGCTTTCATAAATATGAATTCCAATTTTGATCATAGTTGGCTTTTATTTACCATATATGTCGACTATGATCCATTAATTTCTAAATTGATTCATGATTAGTTTTATTAATGTGGCAGTTTTTTAGAAGATTTTATATGAGAAACTTTTTTAAATAAATTTATAATATATTTTAAATAATTTTTTTAACATTGATTGTAGCATGATTTATTCACCTATTATAATTTCTGTTTTCTAAATTACACATCAGAAGTTTTTGTTACATTTTATTGTGATTTTACATTTAATTATTATGCTTATCTCTAAAATCCCATGTCAATATTGCCTCCTTTGAATTATATGTGGTATAAATTTTGTTATCAAAATCATGAATTTCTCATTTCAAGGTATCACTAGCTGTTTGTTAAAATTGCTTATCTATTTTTCTTTTTATAAATATTTGTTCATTTGCATGTGACTATAAAAGGGATCAGAGGTATCTTCATATCCCAGAAATTCCTAATTTGTTTTTAAAAATACATCCTAAAATGTCCCTATTTTTCAAAATAAATCCTGAAATTCCAAAAAATTTTATTAAATTCGCTTAAAAGTTTAATTTTATTTAATAATTAAGTTTATTATATTTTTGTCATAATATTAAATTTTTATTTCAGTGGAATATATTTTCTCTTTCAACTGTTTTCTTTATAGTCAAAAAGAAAAAAATTTTTTTCCTCCTTTTAATTCTTCTTCAAACCGGAAAGAGGGTTGCCAAATATTCATCTTTGCCTCATTTTGGGTCATTGGCCATGAATGTCTGCCATCCCAAAAATTAGGTTTTGTTTTACCTATTGAATTGTTTATTGTCTGTCTTTACAAACAAAGGATTCCATTTTAAGCAGTGCACACTACTTAAGATGATTGCAAAATTGCAAAAATAATTATTCATCTATGTTTATGTACATGGGTGAAGATTTGCATATTGCATCATTTTTGATAATTTTAATTAGTGAACGTTTATTAGCAAATTTTGAATTTTTTTTTTATTATTTTTTTTTAAATCTGCCAAGAAAAATTGAATTTTCAGACAAATAGTTTGAACTGCAAGATTGAAATAAATGGCTTATTAAAATGTGATGTCAGTGTGTTGATGTTTATTCTGCAGAGTGCTTCATGTGCAAAAGCGATTTCAGTGTTTCAAATATGGATTATATACAAGTGCTTGCATATACAGATAAAGCAAAACTTTAAAAAAAATCAAACACTATTTACTTATCAAATTGTTAGCTTCATCTGAACCCTCGACATCACCTGTAGCAGCAAATAACAAATCATGGCTGCCCAAATTATATCAGAAAAAATAACTAAAGCTAAAACCATTTTAGTTTTGGGGACAATAAAAATGATTTGAATGATTTAGCAAACACAAAGAAATTTTTGGTGAATCTACCATAGTAAAAAATCTCACATTATCTGGCAGTCTGATATGTGATTAATTTAGACTGAGGCTGTATTTCAAAACTTTTGTTGTGTGATATCAGCACTTCATATTTTGTGTTACTTTTCAACAAACTACAACAAAACAAATAAAGAAACAGTTAAAAATTCACATCTCGTATTGGGCTGACAAACAAGGAAGAAATGTCGTTTTTTACTGCAAATCACATTTTAAGGCATTCTGAAACCAATGATATTATTATTAAATTGTTTACTTAATTTTGTAAAATTGTAAAAATTTTATTGAAAATAATGGTTTAAATTTAGGAAAATTCATGCAATTATCAGTGAATGGACCAAAAGTTAATTTAGTGTTTTAATCAAGTAAATAATTACTGAGTAAGCAAAGTCTACCTACATTACTAATTGGTTTGGCTACTTATTGCTTATACATAATCCATGGAGTATTACGTAAGGGGATTGATAAAATAGATTGTAATGTTGATGGATTTGCAGTTGATATTCATTACTTTTTCAAACTTTCTTGCAAGATGAAAAGATTATCATTTCTTACAGATAAAAATACATGAAAAACCTTAGCTATACATAGTTTCCTTTGTCATGTGAGAGCCGTTTTTTTTGGGGGGTCAATTTGTGAGAAAATCATTAAGTAGTATGATATTCTAAAGGAATATTTTTAGTCAAAGTTCCTAAAGAATCGAAATCTCTTCTTTTTAACTTTAAATTGTGAAACTCTGGCATATCTTCATTTAATATCATATTTTTATGAAACCATTGAACGATGCTTAATTTTAATGCAAAAAGCTGAGCCTTTAGTGCATGTGATGTACAATGAATGAAATGAACTAGTTCTCCCAGTATTAAATTTTAAAATCTAGAATAAATCAATGAAAAAATAAAGTTTATCTGCTACAAACTAATTTCCATTCAGGTAAAAATTAGTTAAACAAGATTAAAATATGTCGTGGTGCAACAGTAATGCTGAAAGAGCTTATTGATAAAACATCATATCTATAAAGTGTCAGAAGTTGCTACATAGCAACCTCTAAACATCTGCTTCAAAAACTTCCTTTAACAAATCCATTACTCAAAGGTCTTCAGTGTTTTTGTCCTTATAATAGGGAAAAAATACGAGAATTCATTTAGTTGACTAATTCAACATATTCCTTATGTGAATAAAACCTTTTAGGATTGAAAAGTGGATTCTTTACATATGCTTTTTAGTTATGAATAATTATGATAACAATCAAAATATCTGCAATTATTGGAATACTGGGAATTTTGTTTTCATATACTATATACTATACTATACTGTTACTACTGTTGGAATACTGTTTTCAATATAAAAAGTGGTGGATATTATACTAAATATCATATATTTCCTAGAGTAATCAAAGTATATCTGTCTTTATTGAATGTAAATTCAAAACCAGAGAGATTTTTTGACAAGCAAATCTATTGTGACAAAGGAAAAGGCTTCTCTATCGGAATTAACAGATCACTATTCATGTACTTGTCATGATGTCATTTGAATGTATAACAATTCTGTTTCCTCCATTCCATTTACCAAAGAAATTATGCATTGTATTCTGAAATTGCATGCAAAATATGCATCATATATAGAGAAACCTAAAGAAGCAACATGAGTGGTGAAGAAAAGAAAAGTTGAGGAAGACACAGCAGCTGTTTGTGAACAAATTTTTAAACACTCTTATACCTGTTAGAAAAGATTAATGAACTTGAGAAAGAAAAGAAAACTTTGCTTGATAATCAGTGTGCAGCTCAAAAGCTTTTGGATGAATCAACAAAGAAAAAACATGTGGTATTACGGATAATATAAGGGATGTTAAATTTGGACATATGAATTCGACCTACTGGTAATTCAGATATTTCATCTGTTAATGATAAGCTGAAAACAAACTTCTGTGTTAAACTATCAGAATTAAATTTGAATGTATATCCAGTTCAAAATGAATAACATTTAATTATGCATAAATTTTATTGTTTAAAACAGTTATCACAAAATTTATAAATTTTCAAAAAATGCTCAATGTAAGTTTAATTTCTGTATCATTTTTCATATTGTTGTGTTACTAACAAAATCTGAGTATTTTAATGTCTTTTATAGTATATTGCTTTCTAAAAATTATTATATTCATAATACAGAAATTAATAGTTAATGATATAAAAGTAATATTGGGTTATGTTTAATTATTTAAATATGTCCTGAAAAATGTCCTGATATTTCTTGAAAATATTGACCTTAAAGAAAATTTCAGCTATGTTTGTTTATCCAGATGAATTTTCAAAATTCGGAAAGGAATTTTGAATTTTATAAGTCTTACACAATTTATTTACGATTTGTATAATATTTGGCATGATATAATTTATATTTAGGTAAGATTATTTTGACAAAAATATGTTATATAATGAATAAAAAAATTCAATGAGTTTTCAAAATGTTAATTATGTGAAAGTGATCTACAGGGTGATTATAAAAAAAACTTTGCCAACATCTGCACTTCTAGCGTCCATTCTATTTAACCGATCAAGATGATATTTCAAATATAGTTCTTTTGAGATATGCGCTCGAGATTCTGTGAATGGCAACACAGTGGCCCTCGCGGTTACAGTTATAGTGACAGAAACTCGAAATTTTCGAATGGCAACGTCTACTTTTTACCATCGCAAAATGTTCAGCACATGCGAAAACCCTAAATAGCGTTGAAACGGTACCGATATGTCTAAAAACGGACGTGTTCTGCTAACACAAAAAAGAGTTCTGAAAACCGGCCAATAAAACACGATCTGGGCGCACGCAATAAATTTGCATGTGACAGAGTCAAGAAACCAATCACAGAACGCCGGTCGCCAGATATTCAGCGTAGGAAACCTATAAAATACCAAGCGGGTATGCGAAGTCGTCATTCGGGAACTCGCACATGCCGACGATATGAGTCTTCCTAGGAAAGTTCGCGGTGAATTGATCAAACTCTATTACCAAAATGGGATGAACAGCTGCGGAAGCCTTGCGTGTGTATCGCCGCAATCATCGACAACGACGCGGCCCATGTACTCTGCAAGCTCTGCGTGATTTAGTGCGGAAATTCGAAGATACAGGCTGCACCTGTGACAAACAGCGCTCCGGACGACCAACTGTTTCTGAGGACGTTGTCATGGAAGTGCACCATACAGTGACTGCAGGACACACAGAAACCGCAAGAGGCATAGCGCGCGTGTTGGATATTCCGAACTCAACGGTCCGCAAGCTCTTGCGCTCGGTACTTCACATGTTTCCCTATCGGTTCCAGCGCGTCCAGATGTTGGAGCCGGGTGACCCACAACAACGTCTGGACTTCGCAAATGCATTTTTGTTACGATATGATGCGGATAACGACTGGCCACTTCGCATACTATGGACGGACGAGGCGCATTTCACCTTAAATGGCAGCATTAACACAAAGAATTGTGTGCACTGGGGAGAGACGAATCCTCATGCTGTGGCGCCAGTACCATTATTTGACGCCAAAGTGACTGCGTGGTGCGGCATTACAGCTACATTTGTTCTGGGCCCGTTCTTCTTTGAGGAAACGACCCTGACTGGCCCTGCAACATGTTCTGTAACGGGCCCTCGGTATGCAGCCATGCTGAAAAATTATGTCTTACCGGAGTTGCGTCGGCTGAATGCACTCAATGACATTGTTTGGATGCAAGATGGCGCACCTCCACATATAGCGAGGTCAGTTAAAAGGCTCCTGGATCAGCATTTTGGTGATCGCATCATCTCACGCTATTATCCTTTTCCGTGGCCTGCGCGATCCCCAGATCTGACGCCTATGGATTTCTGGTTTTGGGGCTATCTCAAATCCAGAGTTTATCTGTGCAATCCTCAAACATTTGTCGGACTTAAAGGATTCTATACGGCGTGAGATTGGAAACATCCCTCGTGCTAGGTTGCGTGCAGCGACATTGTCCACAGTCTCCCGCATGCAATGCGTAATTGCCTGTGACGGCACTCATGTGGAAAATGTTTGAAATTAATAAAGATTTTTTTCTCTATGTGTTCTCATCATTGAGCAGTGTCTTGTCTCTGTCGTAAGCATTATTCCTCCGTGCGCCTTGAAAACTGTTTGTATGTGTATAACACGTCGGTTTTCGGACATATCGGTACCGTTTCAACCCTATTTAGGGTTTTCGCATGTGCTGAACATTTTGCGATGGTAAAAAGTAGGCGTTGCCATTCGAAAATTTCGAGTTTCTGTCACTATAACTGTAACCGCGAGGGCCACTGTGTTGCCATTCACAGAATCTCGAGCGCATATCTCAAAAGAACTATGTTTGAAGTATCATCTTGATCGGTTAAATAGAATGGACGCTAGAAGTGCAGATGTTGGCAAAGTTTTTTTATAATCACCCTGTATTTTGATTAATACCATATTATAACTTTCCCATTGTGATAGTCCAAGAGATAATTGAACAAACAAATAATTTTTTATAAAGAATTTCTTAAAAAAGACAAAGATGTATTATTAAAAAAACAACCTTGAGCACAGCTAGGCAGAAACATTCACTTGTTAGATTGCTACCTTATAAAATCCAACTTCTAGTCAAGGATATTATTACTCTGTTTCTGTTATAGAATTTACAATATCTATATATGCTACATAACAAGGCGATCAAGAAACTGTTCAGCATCATAACCATACTTCTATAAATATAAAAAAATACACATGTATTACTCCTTTATGTTCGCAAAATTTGGATCCCAGGAACTTTTGACAGCCGCTGTTTCATAAGATGAGCTTTATTATCCATTTAAAGGAATTATAGACCGCCTGTCGAAAGACTGTTGTGAGGCATAAAAATATTGGTACAAGATTGTATTCCTATATTTGAATCTTCATTTTATTCCCTGTTGGTAAAATTTACACTTTAATTTTTTTTATGATTTGTTGTATCCTGAAACTTATCTCTGATTAAGTAACTTACTTGCTAATTCTTTTTTGGATGTATGACACATTTTAAATTTAGATCACATTTTTATTTTGTTCATTGTGTATTGTATTTGACAGTTGTGATTTCTGTACAATCAACTTATCTTTTGAAATAAATATTTTAATTATTCATTATCAGTAAATCATTATAATCACGACTGGCAATAGGATATTTTGATTCTGTTATCATACAATTAATTGGATGGAAAATTGACTTAAAAAGTGAAATTCTCAAACACTTTTATTGGAATTTTTTTCTGTCCACACTTTTCAGAAAAATAACACTACACTTAAAAATATCCTTGTGACATCAGTGAAAGTATACAAAAACCTGCTAGAATCAGGTTAGTAACAAGGAGCTATCTTTAATGTTAAAATATTGAAGGAAAATGTCTATATATATATAGAAACAAGTGTCGTTTTTCTCATATTAACAAATTTCTTTGTTGTCTTCAAGACATGTTCAGTAAAATGTTTTTTGTTTATATAATTCTGATAATCAAGAGATTTAAATTTCTTTTTTTATAAAAATTTTACTATAAAAAGAAAACAAGGAAACAACATATACATGTATAACTTAAGAGAGCTGATATTAAAAACTATCAGCTGCCATTGTCAAATTTGTTGACTCTTATAAAAGTTAAATATGCAACAAAATAATTCTTGTGTGTTATTTGCATAGTGTGATTATTCTCTTAAATAAAAGTTTTCTTTTATGTTATTAGGTTTTTTATTTATTAGTTTAATATTTGCAATGTTATTTATAACTTTCTTTTTATTAGTAAGTCTTTTTATTCTAAAAATTTTCAAAGCAATTTTTGTGTAGAATGTAAATATTAATACCTCTATACAAAATTAGCTTATAAAATAATTAAATCGAGACTATTCAAGTATGTTTACTTTGGATTCCCAAGTGTTCAGCCTTTTATAATTATAAAAATATATGTGTATTTCAATATCTTTTTATTTAATTTTAAAAAATTAGGAGAAGTTTTACAAATTAAATTATGAAAAAATAGTTTTTATTTATTTGTGACTTTATTTGATGTTCATCTATTATATAAGTTTGATTTTGGAAAATGTTATACATTTAAAAATATTCTGGACTGAATTTTGGTTGCCATTTTATTTAGTTATCATGCCTGATGTGGCTATTAATTAAAACAATTTTTTTCAGTTGTATAATTTTTTTAAGTATAAATTTAGAAAAATTCTATAGCTATTTTTTTTTATTTCTTTTCTTTTGCTTTGTGTTAAAAATGTTTGATTTAATACACAAGAAAATTTTCCATTGTTTCATATCTTTATACTTAGTTATATTAAATTGAGAACATTTTTCACAAATTTTCTCGAATAAAAAAATACCTTATGTGAGATAATATTAAAAGATACAAAAGGATTTTTACTATCAATTTTATATAAAAATAATAATTCCTTCATGAAAAAATTTAAAAAATATAATTATGTAGGAAACCTTTTCACAAGTAAATTTTTATTGTTTAAATATTTTGTATGTTTATTTTTTATGAAACTGATTTCAATAGACAATATTTTTAATTTTTTCTTTTGCTTTATAGCATCCTTACTACTTACAGCTATTTTAGTACCAATTGCTGTAATAGTTTTAGCAGTGCTATTTGTGTATGCAGCAATTCGTTTTCGAATATTTCAGCATTTGAGGAGAAGATTAAGGGTGCAAGTTTATGAACATGTACTTCTTGGTCAAGAAGATGATGATGAATCACTGAATCCTGTAGCATAAAATCAGTTTTTAGATCCTATTGCATAATGTGATATTGAGCTTTTATCCTCTCAAGTGAGGAAAGAGAGAAAACGTTATTAGAATTTTGTTACACTTTTTACATTTTACTTATTCCAGAATTTCATTTTGTTTTATGTGTATTGTTTGTAATTATGTTTTTAAATGTGAAATAAATCAGTAGATTTTATTTATTGTGTCATGAAAATTGTGATAAATGTTAGAATATGTACTATATTTGAAAAATGGCACATATTTTCTTTGTAAAAAAATGAGGACTTTGTTCATTTTATCAGAATAGTTTCTGATGGAAGTATATTGAAGAATATTATTTTACCTGGTTTACTCAGAGTTTTTTTTTTCCTTCTGTAATGAAATTTACAAAACTTGATTTTCAGTGAGAAATTTTCCTTTTTCATAATATCGAGTTAATAATCATTATATTCATTATATTTATTCTATGTTATATTTGATTTTACACCTAATAATTTATGTTAAATTTATATAATTGTATATATTCTTTATCTTAATAGTTGATATTGTGTTTTACAAATTGCATTTCATATTTGTGAGAAAAATTATCTGTTAAAAGCTAAGAATTGTATTAATGTCTGATTTTCAACAGATAATTTTTATAGCTGTATTTTTTGTAATAGCTTTACATGTTTCTTAAAGAAGCATATCAATTTGATATCAAAGATGGTTGTGGTACATCATTTCATTAAAAAATATTAGAATATTTTATTTTGAAATTAAATGAAAGAGAGAATATATATATTGAATTGGAGTTTAAATGTTCATAACTTTTTTCAGATTTCATTGAGTCATTTTGGACTGTGATTAAATCATTTTTACTGTGTTTCCCATCCTTAAAAATAAGTATTTTATTTTTGAAGTAATTTATTTTATGCAGCAGTGAGACTAAAATAAAAAAAATTGCTATTCAAAATACATATATATTGCATTTGTTTGACTTTATTATATTTAATGTTGCATTTATTTTAAATGTTTTTTATTTTCTGCTTTAAGGAATTGAATTTGTAAGCATAATTATTTCAAATTTTAATATATTTTATCGTTTATTGAAACTTATCAGTATTTCAGAATTTATGAAGAAATTCTAAAATAGTTATTATTATAATTTATGCTATGTGAAAAGGATGTCTAGAAAAGTTGTGAGCCTTATATATTTTTACATCGGTCATATGCAGATATGTACTTTGATTTAGAAAAATAATTTAAATTTGTTTCATTTTTCTGAAAATAATTTGAAATGGAGAATAATCATTTTCAAAACAAATGCAGAGTTTTTTATACAGTTCCTAAGTCAGATTTCTTTTTTCTTGCATTAGATGTAATATTAAAAAAATAATTATAAATTTTAAGAAAATTGATGGAAATATAAGACATTGAAATTAAAAATTTAAACAACTTTAAATTATAAAGTTTATCGTCTTCATATGTTACTTCTACATAATTTTTTGTTAACTTTAATGTATTTATATCTTTATAAATTTTATTAATATTCATATTTATATTTTTAAATGTTTATTTAATGAAGTGATTACAATTGCACATAAATATATGTAAATTGAACTGGCTGGTAAATGATTAGCACTCTGGCCTTTGATTCAACAGTTCAAGAATTCTATTTACAACTGGGACTTTTGGTGTTTATAACAGCTATGAATCCACTTTAAACTGTAGATCCCATTCTGATTAACCCTCATGTGCAAAAAATGACAATTAAGTGACAAACCTAAGTATATGTAAATATTCAGTGATTTTAAATTTTTTTAATATTTCAGATTATTTCAGTATGTGGTGATGTGACCAATCATTCCTAATGTAAATGTTATAAAAAAATTTTAACTCATGCTGTAGGTCTCACTGTGACCTTGTAGTAAAACAGTGCTTTTTGTGGAACTTAAGGTTCCAGGTTTGATATTAGTCTTTAAACTATAGGAGATTGTAGGTATATCTACTCTCTGCGTGTAAATTTGTCGGATGGGTGCTTGGAAGTTTTCCTGCTTTTCTCCCTTGCAATCCATGAATATGGCCCACTATCTATGATGTCTTTCCTCAAGTTAATTTATGTGATGGATATTATAATGATTTACAGCAGTCTTTGCCCATTAGCTGTTCACTATGCTGTGTCAAAACTGGTGCTGTAGACATGAGTTAAAATCATATTTTTTAATTGTGATCTCCATAAATAAAGTAATGCCATTGTATGACAATTTTAGATAGTAAATAAGGTCTCCTCTGATTGTGATTGTTTTAGCAGAGAGATAGCTTCTATGTGTATTTAATGTGATGTCTTCTGTGAATACAAATGTAAAGTTTCTCTTACATCTCTACTCAGTTTTGTCTCAACTACTAGATTTTTTTAGAGTCTTGTTTCATGGGAAATTATACAATAGATTATCGGTTGCCTGATTATTTAGTCCCTTCAAATCTAAATCTGGTGAAAAGAATATTGCTAAAAAGTATTATCAGTCTAAGATATCTGTTCTTATCATTTCAAATCTCATTATATGGCAAATAAGTTTGATTTAAATATAAATATATGCAGAATCATATTTAATTTTTAATAATTATATTTCTATTTGTGTGTAAATAAATTTTTAAACTTAAAAATTTTTAAATCCTTTTTAATATTATTTATTTTAGCAATTATTTACTATTATATTATTTAAAGAAAAGCTTTTATTTTTCTTGTTGTTGTGTACATATTAATTGTTAAATAACAAATTTGCCATTTTTATTTTATAGATTGTATATCAGTTTCTGTATATGATGTTAATGGAAACCTCAAACTGTCATAATTTAAATTTTAATCATGCAGTAGTGTTATAAAAAAAGCAGAAATGAGTCTGAAAATTACATAAAAAGTTACATTTTTTGAATGTATATAAAAATACTAAATTTAGCTTTTGTATTTTTTTAATTCAGATTATTTTAAGAATTTCACATTATAGAAATCAATATCCTTTTCTAAGATCATACAGATGGTTCACGACTTTTCTAATATTCTATTTACAAACTATAATCCATTCAAAATAAAGTTATTTCATTACATACTACTTGATTGTTTATATGCCAAAAATTTTAGCAGTCCTTTTCTGAGTATATAATGGATTTGCTCTTATGTTGATCATTCATATTTTATAATTTTATTTATATAAAGTGCTTTTAATTACAGTTAAAATGCATTTATTTAAGTTAGAAAACGGAAGGATTTTATTGAACTGAAAGCAATGTGTTATGTTTTCTTTGTGGCCTGTTGATATCAATAAATGTTTGATGTTTTAAATTATTTACTCTTCAAAAACTGCAAATTATTGTCTTTTGAGAAAATAAAGAGTTGCTATTTCAATTTGTTTTCATTTAATGTGCTGATAAAAACAAAAATGTTTTCTAAAATGCTATATATAGGCTTATATTATAATATTTCTGTATGTCATAATAAGTTAAATAGTTTGCATCATATTAAAGCTTAAATAAAGAGTAAGAATTATATAAAAAATTAGATTCAAGAAATTTAATGCAAACTTAAACAAAAATTGGTTTGATTAACTGTAAAAAGAAAACTTGTTGCATTAAATATATTTATGTATAAATTTAAAAACGTATAAAAGAAAACAAAATACAATTTTAAAAATATTGTATTCTTTTTCACATTGTAATAAATAAGAAATTTGTTTTTCAGAATATTTTAATAGGAATTCATGAAACAAAAAATTATCTAAAATCCCTGACAGACAATTTGTATGATTTGATCTAGAAATTGTGACAATGGAGAAAAATTCTTTGTACTTATCAACCAAGAATTAAAATTTAAAGTCAACTTCAGAAAGTGTATACCTTTTTCAAGAAAGTTTCAGAGCAGTTAAAGCTTGCAACACTCAAAAGAAATAAGCAGTGCGAAGCCTTTTCACAGGTTTCAAAATTGCAAGAAAGTCCTTCATACTGATTTAAACCTTATGTGTGCTCTTTTTTAACTAGTGTAAAAAACCATGATGAGAGAGTTTGAACAAATTTCTTTTTGCCAATAGTTTAAATTTAGACTGAAGAAGATTTGAGATTTTATAAGTAACGAACATCTTTACCATCATTATTAAGTTTCATTTTTATGTAATAAATATTAAAAATGTTTATGTGTTTACTCAATTTCTTGCCAAATTTCATTATTGAAGACAAAAAATACATCATCTTATGAAAGAAACTGCAATCTTTTTAGGATATATGAATTACTATTGTAAAATTTATAAATATTGTGTTATCAAAGTAAAGTAGAATTAATTAAATTCAGTGATACAAATTGAATGTCGACACTGGTGAGACTTAATTTCAAAATAGAATTTATTTTATAAATATTGAAGAATTCGACCCAAATTGTAAACTTAAAAAATTAGTATTGATTATCATGTAAAAATCTTTGTATAAATATATTGACAAAATTAGCAGTCCTGAAAATTATACTATCTTTAATATTCTTAAATATTACAGAGCTGTATCTGAACTCTCTCTCTCTACGTTCTATAAAAGTAAAATATAAAAGATGAGATCTTTGTAGATACACTACTGGCCATTAAAATTGCTACGCCAGGAAAGCGGCACTCCACACACGCGAAATTTGCATGACAGGTAAAACTTGCTGTGATATGCAAAATATTAGATTTTCAGCGCATTCATACAAAGCAGGCGACAGTAGCGACATCTACAATGTGTATAAAACCAGAGATTTGACAGCAGTTTTCTCATACTCAATTTCAGTTTCAACTTTTATTTTTGGCAAAGAAAGTTGTTGTAATGCCTCGTGTAAGAAGAAATGCTTATCAGCACGTGTCTGACTTTGATCGAGGAAGGATTATATGCCTACCGGGATTGCGGTTTATCGTACAGCAATATTGCTGCTCGCGTCGGTCGAGACCCCATGACTATTAGCAGAATATGGAACGAGAAGCAGAATATGGACGGAAAGTCACGCAGAATCTCAGCGACCCCCATCACTAACAGCAGAGAAGACAGACATCTTATCAGCATGCTCGCAAGGGATCGTACAGCCACGTCACGAACCCTAAGTCAAGAAATGGAGTCATTTGCAAAGCAACAAGTTTCTGCTCGAACAGTTCGACGACGTTTGCAGCAGCATGGATTGTCTGCACGGCGACCATGGCTTCGGCTACCATTGACGCTGCGTCACAGACAGGAGCGCCTTCAATGGTGTGATCAGCGACGAACCTGGACGCGGGAGGTGTGATCAGCGACGAACCTGGACGCGGGAATGGCATCACGTCATCTTTACAAATGAATCTCGGTTCTGTATACCGGACCATGATGGCCGCATCCGTAATTGGAGGCATCGTGGAGAACGCGCATTGCCAGCTTGCATTGGACATCGCCATACTGGCCCATCTGCTGGAGTGATGGTATGGGGTGCATTGGA
Source organism: Latrodectus hesperus (assembly GCA_037975125.1). Taxonomy (NCBI): domain Eukaryota; kingdom Metazoa; phylum Arthropoda; class Arachnida; order Araneae; family Theridiidae; genus Latrodectus; species Latrodectus hesperus. The sequence continues at coordinate 73,088,857 of CM075853.1, read as the reverse complement.
TACACATCTCGATCACCTCTTGTTCGTATTACCGGCACTTTGAACAGCAACCGTTACATTTCCGATGTGTTAAGGCCCGTGGCTCTGCCCTATTTTCGAAGCCTCCCTAATGCTTTGTTTCAACAGGATAATGCACGACCGCATGTTGCCCGTACTGTTCTGAACTTCCTTGATACAGAACAGGTTCGACTGTAACCATGGCCAGCACGTTCTCCTGATCTGTCACCAATTGAGAACGTGTGGTCAATGGTTGCCGAGCGATTGGCACGCCATCACTCACCATCCACTACTGTCGATGAACTGTGGCATAGTGTTGAAGCTGCATGGACTGAGATCCCCGTAAATGCCATACAATCTCTGTTTGACTCCATGCCTAGGCGGATAAATGCTGTTATTGCAGCCAGAGGTGGCTGCTCTGGGTACTAATTTCTCTAGATCTGTACATCCTAATTTCCTGTAAATCTAATCACTTGTTCTTTCCACTATAATGTATGTGTCCAATAAATATCGTTCTGTTATTTGCATTCTTTCTTGGTGTAGCAATTTTAATGTGGTCAGTAGTGTACAATACATCTTTTCCAAAATAAAGTGCCCTAGAAAATTTAATATTTTTTGCACGTACGTTCAGTAAATAATAGAATGACACTTTAATTTATACAAAAAGCTTATAACTTCTAAACATATTTGAGGGGAAAAAACAATAGGAGTTAGACACATGTGTTTTGCAATTTTTAGTTTAGAAAATTTTCCAATTTATTTAAAATTATGCAAACTACTATTGAGCATATAATCGTTTCTTTGCATACGAAAATCTGAGACCCTTGTTTCAGTTGTTTGCAAATAACTTAGTTATGAAAAACTACGCTCTCCACAGATAAAACACTTCTACGAAGCGTTGGTAAAATTCTTAAAGGGATGAGCAAAAACTACGACCCATCGGAAGCTTCTATCCGTGAAGCGGATAGAATTTTAATTTACCAATGTGAGACAAAAGAAACGTATATTCCTCTCCTTTTCTACTTTTTTTTAAAATATTTCTTGCTTTTTTTCAAATAACTAAAAAAAATTTTTCTGTTTTTTTTTCTCCAAAACATATATCGACGGAAAGGGGAGCAGACATGTAGGAATCCAATATAGATGAATTAAATCTCGCTATCTGCTCATAGACTTCGCATTTTAAGTTTCATACTTCGGTTTTTCTCTTGGCTCGAGTTCTAATATACTGCTCGACATTGAAAATGCAACACAAAGAAGGAGTTTCCAGAAAGTGACGAAACTCGGCAAACAGAGACTGCAAAGAATAAGTGAGCTGTATTTCGAAATGATATCCATAATATAGAGCAAGATACGAGCTTGGATCAGTAAGTTGTATGACCACCAAGGATGGCGATACAGGAAGCAACACGTCTAGGCACAGAGTCAATGAAAGTACGGATGTCGTTCTAAGGAGTGGTTTTCCATTTCCTATCAACTATTTGCCAAAGTGCGTCTTCTGAAAAAGGCCGAACAAGGTCTGCAAATGACGCCCAATCATATCCCAAACTCTTCTCTCAAAAGGTCGAATGCTAAGAAATCTGTCGAACATGATGGCCAAAGAAGCAGCTGTACTCCTCGCAAGGGAAGTTGGCAGATGCGAACAATGTGCGTTTGGTCGTTATGCTGCTGATAAAAGGCACACCCTGAAGGTAGGGGAGTGTCACCGGCCTCAATACATTATCCATGTAACAATGGACTGACATAGTGCCGTGAATATGAACTATAGGTAACCTGGAATCATACGCAGTGGCGCTCTAAATCATGATGCCACTTTGTCTCGCGGTGGAGCGATCCACAATTGCTGCAGGATTGGACCTGTCTCCATGTCGACACCATACTCGTACGAGGCGGCTATCACTGATGAAACAGAAGCTCTTCTATCGACTCATCTGAGAAGATGATCCTGTTCCACTCCATCGCCCACATTGCTCTAATCAGGAATCATTCCAGACATTGGTGTCAATGTTGTGGGTTCGTTGGCAGTCTTCATACCGGAGGTCATGAGCGCAGGCCACTAGAAATCAGTCGATGACAAATGGTTCTACTCGATATGGGAGTGTCCAGGGTGTCTTGCAGATGCTGCAGAATTTTGGTAGCTGTACTTTGCGGGGTATCACCGCTTCCCGTCGGACACATCCATCTATGCGTGCTGACGTCACGCTGACTGCACCGGCACCTCACAAACGTTCCACAGTTCCTTCTTTCAACTATCTTCACCACAATCAGTGTACTATGGACGTGACCAGGCGTCAATCAGCAGCGCTTCTTAGTCTGACTAGCCTGCCCTTCTCAGTCTGATCACCATGACCTTCGTAAACTCGTTTGTCGGCTGGAACTGACTCCGTCGATGATGGCCTGACATTCTTTGCATTTATATTCATCCTTAACGAAAAAAACAAACTTTCAACGTATTATTTAAGCAGCAGTAACGGCACGAATATTGCCCACTTTCCCGGTTTCTAATCTTATATCTTATGCTACGTGCGCTGAAGAGCTGCACAATTCAATTTATTTGCATAACTTGATAAGGTGTATCTACCTTGAAATTTGCAAAGCTTTATGGCCGGGCAGTGCATAATTAATTACATATGGAAAGATTGCATACATCTAGCATCATAGTGAATAGTGGTGAAGTTATTAAAAGTATAGCGTAGCTAGTGGTTGTTTGGGTTATTCACAAAATATTTCAACTCCAAAATGGCAACTAAAAAAATTAAAGTCGATTCAGAGTACCATGCTTTTAATGGTGAATGGATCTGGAAGTATATTTTTACAGTTGTAAAAGAGATAAATCAGTCTCATCTGCAATGATATTGTAGCACTTTTCAAAGAATATAACATTTCACGTCTAAGCATGTCCATAATAATTCCAATTACGAAGCAATGTCTGAATACAAAAGAAAAGAAAATGCAAAAAGTCTCTGTAAAAAATTATCAGACTTACAAAAATCTTTAAGAAGCAGCTACACATGCAAGCTACATTATTGTTGTTGTTGTGTCCAATCCTTCAGGATCTAGCGGAAGCTAGATCAAATCCATGATTCCATGCACCCCAGCAAAGTCAAGCACCAGGAAAGAGCTGCTGCGAACATCCTCTAAAGTGAGCCCCAAGCAATCGAGAATAAAGCTACATTATAGCATCGGTTAATAAAGTGTGTGCCGTGGCACCTTGGGCTGCCATGCAGAGAGATCAAGGATCGACATTGGTACATATTTCCGATCTGAGAAATGTGTCAATGTTGCAAAAAACAGTTGTGACTCTCAGTTTACTCCTCCAGTTGTCAGAAATAACCTGCTCAAAAGATTTTTGCTTCTTTTATGTTCTTTGCGCTTTACTCTTTCAGATGCAGATGTTTCACAATAACCAATAGCACACGAGGGCCAAAGTGGTGACTATCCTATCCGCCTTTCTCCGACTAATAAAATTATGTACATCAATTATCTCACTAGTGGTCATGGTGCATGCCGTGTTTTAAAAAGCTATAGATTTTTTTAGAATATAAAGAATAATGAGGAAAAAAAGCGATAATGGAAGTGCTAATAAAAAACATGATTCACTTATAAAATGCATGGAAAAAAGAGGAAATGCGGAAATTACGAATGCAGCTATACTTGGATTCTGGCTTCTCTTTAATAGAAGTCAAGGATGAAGAGAAACTACAGTGTGTGATCTGTTACAAAGTTCTATCATCCAAGAGTATGAATTCAAGTACCTTGAGGTGGTACCTTCAAACAATGTATCCCAACATGGTCGACAAACTATGTGAATATTTTAGCAGAAAACTGAAAGATTTGAAGAAAGAAAAGAATATTTTTCCTAAACGAGCGTCAATGCCAAAATATGGCGTCATTCAAGGTGGCACACAGAATAGCAAAGTCCCAAAAGGCTCACACTATTGATGAGGGATTAATTTTACGGGCTGTCGTGGACATGGCTAAAATAATGATAAGAGAAAATCTCTC